>CAKAOJ020000061.1:600000-1200000 GCA_916701645.2 Sebastolobus alascanus
CAGACGGACAAAGTTAGAGACTAGCTGGCGATATAGTAGAGCGTTTATAAGCTTGGTGGAGACCAAAACAGAGCTAAGAGAAGAGTGAATATCGGACTTACATTCATCAAATGGCGAGAAACACGATTCCAAATGAAATGTAGTGTTACTCCATGTCTGCTAGATGTGTAATCACTAGATGTTTGCATCAATACATCAATTTATTGTGTTTAGGGCTAATTGTACTGCACACAAGACGGCAAAATCATCAGTTAATGCAGGTATCATAGACAGGTTTCAGAAACACTGTTGACTAGCAGTGTCCGTATCCAACTGTACAGCCTACTGTAAGTTCCTCACTCTCTTAACACTCCAATCATACACAAGCAACCGAAGTAAAAAATACAAACAGAATTGACAGTAATTCAATCCTCATGTCAGTAGCCTACATAACTGCTTTTACGTACGCTCCCCAAAACTGCACCCTCTGCGAGCCTGCTGCCAGTAAAGGTGACACACACACGCTGTCACATCAGGTTGCACTAAGTCATATACTTGCAGCCAGTGGCCGCTGATGTAAGCTTGCACACATTAAATTCTTCTTGGTAACCGAACGCCGTGGGCAGCCACGCAGGAGCCAGCCTCCGTGAACCCGTGGGGAGTTATAAAAAGAGCGGAGTGCAAGCAAAAGGGCACTCCCTCTCTGTTTCTTTGCGCCTGTCTCATTCCTGGCCTCCATCAGCTCGTCATGTGCACCTTTTACTCAGGTCTCGTAGAAATAACAGCGATACTTGATATTTGCTAATAATTAGTTAGTGGAGATTATAATTATACTGGGCCAGAATCAGTGGATACCAGACTCAAACAGGAGGCAGAAATTTGCAATATCAAATGACCACGCAAGATAAAGAGCTATGAACGGGTACCTTGTATTTTTTGAAAATATACCAAAAAAAATGGATACCCATAGCATCAGCATCATCGGCCATGACCGATGACTGGACGATCAGTCTCACATTTACGATTTTTTTGCTATTCACATACACACACGTACTGTTGTCCTGGGCTGTGTACTGACATTATGGAAAACCCCTCCAATATGGCATTCATCCAGAAAAAAACAAGCAGTGTTGAACAAGTTTGATTGATGGCTTCGCCTGCAGCACATAGCTAAGATATTAAAAAATGGGACTGGGTGAATGTTTTTTTTTTTTTTATCCAGAAATAATAATGATAGACCAGGCTGCCCGGTATTCCTAGAGACTCTCTCATTGATATACTGTATATAGTACTGTACACTGTAACACTTCTCTGAGCATTCCTAGTTGTTTTTGCTCCCTCTGGATTTTTCATGAACATGGTTGAAAATGCTGCTTCCGGTCTCATGAATTGTTTTGTTCAATCTGTCTATGAGGTCAGACCTGAAGAAAGTAAATCTGAATTTTGTCTTGATTTTTTGGCCACTTTGGGTCATTGCATCAAGCTATACCCTACACTAAGATATTGTCATCTTATAATTAGGGCATCTTATAATTAGGGCTAAAGCAAGCATATTTTCCCACTCCCGTGTTGATAAGAGTATTAAATACTTGACAAATCTCCCTTTAATATACATAGATAAAAATGTGCGATTCATTTGGGAATAATCCTGATAAAGTATGGACAATCATGCGATTAATCGCGATGAAATATTTTAATCGATTGACAGCCCTACTTATAATATAAAGTTATATACAGTTGATATGGCAAACAGAGCAGATACGGAGTAATATTTCAGCATTCATTTGGAGTCGTGTTCCTGACCACCTGATGAACGCAAGTCCAATATTTATTCTCTTTTTAGCTGCTTTTAGGTCTCCACCAACTCCTGGTAGAAACATCTGGCTCTTTTGCTGCGAAATGCTCCACTCTGTCCTCCAGATAGACCAGATCCGCAGTTTGGTGCTGGGCAGGTAGAGTACAGTGGGTTTATCAGAGTTTGTTAGTTGAAAACAGCTGCCTCCTGCGTCTAGAAACTACGCTGATGAGAGCTGTGAGCGTGAACCAAAGCAGTAAAGTTGTGAGCCACACTCCGTAAAGCTGAGGGAAACTGCAGTCAGGTGGTAATTATCAGTGGTTTTGTCACTATGAGCGAACCCTTTCACATCACACGTAGTCATTTGATCCAGTGTTAATGTAAAAATGATTATAGCAGCGTGAATATCGTTGCTTTCCCTGTTGATTGTTGTAACTGAACTGCTAATGAGAGCTTGTGGCCGACTCGGTATGTCTGCTTTGTTTAGTCAAGACTAACTATGTTTTGGCTAATGAAACCGTTGCATATTGAGCTTGGACATGTTCTTCAAGATTTTACACAGGTTTCTACATGTACTTTGCCTGTAGTCTGAATTTATATAATACATAGTCATTATCTTATATTTTCTTTGTCTTGATACCAGGTTTCCTTTAAAAACACCCATTCGTATTCTTTGTGTCTCAGTGGTTCACACAGAATTTAACGGTTGATATACATATTGAATGTATAAAAGTCGACTTGACTCGGCTCCTGTTGAGCCAAGAAAAATTCCCCGACTGGGGTTTTTACCGAAATAGGGCCAAAAATAAATCAGCTGTACTTCAAAATGCTGTATAAAAGCATGGGTATATAAAAGGAAACATTTGTCTAGACGGAGAAAAAGAGGGATGAGGAGAGATGGGATGACAGAGAGGAGAGAGGGAGGTCTGCAGCTCTGTCTGCTGTCCCATGTGGATAGAGTGTCGAGGTGTTGAAATGGCCCATTGAGCCAGAATGTCAGCTATACACAGCAGATAGGACGGAGCAGCGATCTGTCCACAGCTTACAGCCGCTGCGCTACTCTCCGCCTCCTCCCACCCACCGCCGACACTTCAGGGCCAGCGGAAACCTTCCCACTGCACACACACAATGCATACACATGCTTTAACACTTCTGCGAGGAGAAGGAAGCAGCCAAGTGCATACATGTCAGTCTACAAGTGAATTCTAATCTAAGCGAGTATGGGTTTCTTTTTTTCTGAAAATGAACCCGAGTCCACTCTGCCCACATTTTGACACACAAAATCCATTGCCATTGTGAAGCACTCAAAAGGAATCTGTTTCTCTGAAATGCCACGTGCTTAACAAAAAACGCATGGAAAGCCTTCACAAGGCCAACATTGTTCCTCGGGTCTGTTAAAATGCACATGGAGACGATGTTGGAGGGAAAAAACCCTACTGTAGCACTGTGGGTGAGAATTCAGGCCGCTGGCAGATAGGATCTTCAGAAGTGGGTGAACAAAAAAAAATTCGCTCCTATTATTTATGAGGTAAATATTCGAATCACATTACCAATCACAAAGCAAAGTCTTCAACTGAAAGCAGTGCTCGAAGTGGGCTGTTCATTTTACTCCTTGGCGTACCGTGACTTCTTCTTGCGCATCGGAACTTCTCACAAGCTGCCGGTACTCTTCTCTACCCTCTCCATATCAGGTTCTCTGTCAAGATTCATAATGGCGATTCATCACGGCGATTCATAACGGCGCTGCGTCAGCGTATTTGCGCCGTGCCTCATAAGTATGAACATAAAAACTACGTGGGGAGCATCTGGAAAAATCTTTTATTTATTTCATTTTTAATTCATAATGTGTCTCTTTATCCTGCTGCATAATATGTAGGAACATCCTGACTGAGACACTGCTCCTAAAACCTGAATGATACCCTACTATAGGCTACAAATAACACAGGAAAGCACTTTAACTATTAACACTAAACACACCACCTTAACCCTATAATGTTCCAGTTGGAGTATTAAAGGCCTACTATAGAATATGCATATCCCAAGTATAATAATATAACAATAAAATCACAACTGATTATGACTGACACACAGTATAACATGCTTAAAGAAATAATGAATAAATAGGAATAAGTTGCAAGAGGCCGATACACACGCCAACATGTGAATAAAAGAGTACTGGCACCTATTTTTTAACACTTCAAGCACTGAGTTTAAGTGATAAAAAAAAGTGATAAAAAACAAGCAGTAGGACGTATTTCAACAAGAAATGTAAATACTTGATAACAAAAGAGCACCATGTGAGCAACTCAATGACATTGACATATTACTCAACTTAAACACACAGAGTTGTGCAAGAAGCAAAACAGCGCAGGGAAAGAATGTAAAGCCAGATATCAACAGCCTGTTTAGCATTAACTCCTCAGAAATGTGTGACATATTTTCAGCGGGAACAGAGATGACTGACTGGTCTCATGCCACAGCAGTCAAATGGCACTCTATATGAACGATGAAGATCTCGTATAAAGTGTCTGCAATGCTACACCGTCGGGCCTGCCGAGTGGAAAGCTGCATTGCAGGTCTAATGAGCAGAGAAACAGCGATGTGTTCCGTCACGCTCTGTTGATGATGGAGCTCCCACTAAAGCCCCAGCTAATTAAAAGCCACCACAGTGTTGCAGGAAAGAGCCAAAATAGCCTCCAGACCCGACTGTTTGATGGAGTCAAACATGACTGCCTTCTGGGGTTTTCAGTCAAGTACGGAGAGGCGTTGTGTGCTTAGCAACAGGAAGAAGAAAGCTTTTGTCGCTCAGTAGCAGCATGAAGGAAACCCATAGGAAGGTACTGCATGAAGAGGATGATGACAAATGCTAAAAAGGTGTTACAGGTATGAAGTGATTTTTTGCAGGCACATTACTCAGTCAGTGGACCTTTAACCCACTCCTGGGTAAGTATACCTCGCTCTAGGTTCGGAGGGAGCTAAGATTTTAGCGCAATAACCTTATACGACAACCAAGTGACTTCAGTTAACTGCAACTTTAGTTTGCATACAAATGCAACATTTCCATGGATATGAAAAACAACAAACTGGGTCCTTTAAACCAAAGAATATTGTGCTTTAAAGAAGCTTGGTTTGGTGATCACCTTCAGTCACTACGCGTATTTCTCCTTCTCAAGTAACTTCCAAGTCAGTGTCTGATGACCATTGTGAAAATCGGTCAAAGTTAACTTTGCTTGAGTTCAGATCAGATGGGGGTCTGATCTGTCAGAGCACGGTCTGAAATTAACACCCCCCACTCGCCAAATGTGGGTAAATTGTTGGCAGTGGCGGGTAAAATCGACCGGCCATCCGCCACTTTGGCAGGCAGGGAAAACGCTAGGGATTTGATCTCACGTCTTTGTGACTATCGATTCCTTTGTATTGATGCTTTCCGACAGTTAAGCATGCACAATGACGCAACGGCATACACACGCTGTATCATGTTTCAGTTTGTTTGGGACCGGAGCCATGGCGGAGAAAAAAAAGCGCTCAAAAGCATGGCGCTACTAAACCTGAGGGGCACACCCTATTTTTTCATTGATAATGCGACACTGTGAACAACAAATCCGTGTTGAAATCGTCAGAAGGAGAGTTAGTAACGTTAGCTGTCAGAAGTCGGTGGGCAGCACAGTCCTGCTTGGTTAAATAACGGCGCTACTAACATAAACGGAGGTGGCATTGAGTTACATTATGAGGCGTTCATGATCTGCTCAGTAAAAATGACTATTGGTGGTGGAATTGATGGTAAATTCTAAGTTTATAATGATGTGTTCAAAACCAGAAACTTGAATAAATACAGTTGTTTGAAGGAGTTATGGTGTAAACTGAATACAGTAATTTTAAATTCCTAATTTACCATGCATATAATTTTTTCACATAAAATATATCGAACATTGAATGACATCAGATCTAAAATGATATTGAAGAGTGGCAGACAAAAAAATACTTGCCTACCACAGTGGCAGGCAGTGAAAAAAGTAAATTTCAGACCCTCTGATGAGTCAGAGTGCACTCTCTAAGTATGTTGTATGTTTGAGCTGGTACCAGTCTGGCTGACTGGCACGATCCTACCGCAAAGCAGACAGTTCATCCGGCTGTGTCAGTGGCGATGTAGATCCGGGCTCCTGGAAATCAAGCTGGGAGGCTCGTCATCTACTGGAGTCATTGGATCTTCCTCACTGGATCTCCTCACTCAATAAAAGACCTGACCTGCAGTAACAAACAGACTTATAGTCTCTGTTCTGCTTTCCTTCATATTTCACAAATGTTTCTCTCATGTTGTACAACATCATACTAGATCATAACATCAACGTAAACGCTGACTGAATGCAAATACTTAACATATTGAAAATGATTTGTTACCCTTTAGTTGAAAATCCAAATTCTCAAATGATAAGAATTATTTTGTTCTGACAGAATATGCTTAGCATATTGACACAATACAAATATCAGATATGAAAATAGAAACTGATTCAGCTTAGCCAATATTTGAGTCAGCAATAAAACACATAGCTTACACATTAAAACTTACTACAAACCTTACTCTCTCAGTGAAGCAAACTTGTATTTTTCTGTGGAAACACAGAATCTGTTTCACCAATTGAGTAAACACAATAATTTTGACTCTTAGCAGTAACAGTAAAACAAAATTTTGTAGTTCATTATTTCTTATCACAAATACTGCTTGACAAATCACTTAATTATCCCTAGCAACATGAGGAGGAGCGTTAATGTTAAGTGTTTTTTCTCTTTTAGTAACATGGTGAATATTACTAAGAAACGTACACTTTAAGCATCAAAAACGTTTCCCCTAAATGCACTTGATATTCACAGTAAAATGCTAAAATGGCTTTACCTGGCTACCTAACTTTGTTGCTAACACGCAACAAAGTTAGCGAAACAGAACTGAGAAGCTAACGTTAGCTTACCGAGGCATGTTTAGATGATTGTGGCAGAAGTGAGCTCTGCAGGGAAACGTCTCACTGTCATCTGAAAACTGCTCAACTTCGTCTTGACTTAGTTCCTACTGTTTCTCAACGTTTATGAAGCTCAATGTTGTGACACCTGTTACACTCAACATGGCAACTCCGAGGAACTCTCTCCCGAGCCCCGACATCGTTGACTTCCGTTTCCGGTAAACTTCCGGTTAATTTTAGTAACGTCACTGCAAAACTTCCTGTTAATTTTAGTAACGTCACTGCAAAACTTCCGGTTAATTTTAGTAACGTCACTGCAAAACTTCCAAGATTGAGATATTGCTCACTGTCAAGAAATCCCAGTTTTTAGGCAGATGAGATTTACATAATTAATTTGATTATTATCCTAGCAAAATATTATATACATAAATTGATAAGGCTTAAAAGAATACCCTCCTATTTTATTTTTAAAGATACTGATTTAAAAACATATTTGATCATGATTGATAACTTAAAAAATTCTAAATTGACTAAAACTATTAGATTGTTTAGACATTTTAAATTTATTCCAATTGTTTAACAGACCCCGAATGTTTTTTGTTTGTTTTTTATTTTGTTTTAATCATCTTTTCCTTTACTTACATTTTATTTTTTGTATAATTAATAATTTATTTTTATATTATTTTTATACTGTAAAATATTTTTTGCAGAATTGTAATGAAAAATCTGAACATGCGAATATATTGTAAAAAAAGAAAAAAAAAACTACAAAACTTTAGTGATTGAACTGCAGATCTTCCTGTTAATTTTAGTAACATCACTGCAAAACTTCCAGTTAATTTTAGTAATGGATGGGAATGGGTGAAACAAAAGATTTGACGAAGTTATCACAACTGTAGTATCTAATAACAGAAATAAAAGCATTAACTTAAAACTTAAATCAATAGTTCAATCGTTTATTACTTTATTCATTCCTATTTTAACCTGTTTTGTTCAGCTGGGTTACAGATATGCCATCTAAAGTTTTGCTTTTCTTTATTCTAGTGCTGCTCAATAAATGGAGATATTTTGACGGTTAAAACATATTATCATCCTAGAAAATACATTGATACATGGATTTAACTTCCCAAAAGTCTAAATGATAATTAAAATTAGCTTCACATTGAGCAGTTAAAACAATAAAATACTGACAATATATGAATACATAGGTGATAATAATCAAAAAGTCAAAATACAACCCTCTAAAAGGGACCATTCCATATAATGGCTGTACAGTAAAGTAGCAAATTTGTTTATACTAATACATTTTACTTAAAGCTGCTCTAATCAATATTTTAAAATAAACAAAAATTATGTAATGTGTCTACACAGAGATTACGGTAATCACCCGAAGCTTTTTAGCGTCTTTCAGCTCATTGTTATGGCAGGTAGCTAACAGACAAAGTTTGCGACCAGTTGGTGAACATAGTGGAGTATTTAGCAACTAGCTAAAAGAGAGTGAATATTGGACTTACATTCATCAGGGTACCAGAGACTCCAAATACTGAGAAGACTCTGAATAACTGCTAATTTTTGATTCAGTAAAGGATCTGAATATGTCTTCCACCACTGATAACAGGTATTATATTTTTTCACTCAATCAGTAGTCGGTTCATGTATAAGCCCAACAGGAATATTATGTTCACCGGTTCAGTTGAGGCAACAGGGAGAGTCGGCTGCAGGGTATGATATGCGCTACTAAGACTATGGCCGATGGCCAAGCTCCTCTGTAAATGTAGCCAGTGTTTCAGAAAGGCGATAACAGTTCTTTCCATGGTGCCGGTGGTGTGACGGGAGGAGGCAGACCCCCGGGGTGTGACGTGCCCCCGAGCAGCCCCGGACATGTCAGCCGAGTTCACCTCCCATCCAGTGCATGGCAGAGCAAACACAGGAACCACATCAAAGCAGCTGAGCCAGGCCACAGTGCCCCTGTGTACCGGTTTGTTATTCTCCTCCAAAGGTTAATTACAGTGGGCCTTCAAAGGGCCGGCTGGCCATCTGCAAGGAATTTGAAAGTTGAAGTCTGAAATTCCTGTCAGGCCAAACGAAAAAATAAACAGACCAATCAATCAGTACGCTGCTAAATTACACACCCCTCCGCTGTGGTTTGCGGGGGGTAATGGCAAGTTAATGTCTTACTTAGAAAATAGCTTTTGACCATGAGGGAGAGACTTGACACTTTCATAATCCAGTCTGCAGCACGGTTCACGTGACAAGGTTATGTGAGGGCATATTACTGTATGCATAAACAGGCACGAGCTGAATTAATGGGATATGGAAAAAGAACTTGATGAAAATGTCTCCATCAGGATTTTGCAGCTCGGATAGACAGAGGAAAGGTTTGTTTGAGGGAAGATTTCAAAGTGGAGGGAGAACAGAAAGAGAGAAAGAAGAGTGATCATCTTTGTAGAAGGAAAGAGCTGAATGAGAGGAGGAGACAACAAAAGAAAAATACAAGGGAAAGGGGAAGTTACACAGGAATTCCTTTGCACCTCCAGCCCTTCACCCAGCCATGTTTTCTACCCCAAGCTGTGCCATAACTCTACGAGTGGCGACAGTGCATTTCAAGGCCTGCTGGTGTCCCTTGCAGCTCTCATTAGTGCTATGAATAGTCAGCTATTTGTGTTTGTGCAACTGAATCCTGGGCTTTTTATGACTGTTTACCATTGAGGCAATCTCGCTGGGAGTCCTACGCACTATTGGGTGTCACAAATAAATGATATCCACTGGCAGAGCTGGGTCAAACAGTAGTTCAAATAGGCTTTTGTTTTCCTCTCCTCGGAGAAGGAGTGGGATTTATTATATCAGCACATTTCAAATAGAGTCTGGTCAATCATAGGAGAGCACACCACATTCATTTAAAACGGTTATTCTCAAAGTAGGGTCCGGGGACCCCCAGGAGTCCATGGCACTCTGTCAGGGGGTCCGTGAAATAATTAGCTATAAATTATAAAACTATGCTGTATCATTAAAAAGTGCATATCTACAGATGGGGACCATTTGCGCCAATAAAACAAGCATATTGTGACCATTACTACCACCCATGTTAAATTTGGGCCAATAGAAACTCTGATATGATTGTGACACAACAAGTCAATCTGTCATGAATCAGTCACTCCACTCAGGGTGTAACAGTTGCTGCTTAGCTTAGCTTATTAGACAGCTAGCTAGCTGGCGAGCATGGAGAAATATTTGTCAGTCCACATCGTGAAGTGATGCTAAGCCCAAACTATCTAAATTGAGAAAATATGACGACAGTTATATCGGGCGAGAGCAACGGGAGACCAAAATCCGTCATGTGACTTCAGGTGTTAGCGAACGAAGCCATGAAGCCGGCCAAGCTAAAGCGACATCTGATTACAAAGCACCCAGAATATCAGGGCAAAACATGATTCAAATTAAATGTGTTTCTGTTTATCACTATCAAACAAGTCTGAAGTATTTAGGTTGAAAAGTTTAAGAACACAAATAATTCCAATGGCATCTGAGCGTACAAATGGTAGTAAACATTATGCTTAATCGGTGTTACGATTATGAGCGGTTCCTTGGAAAGTTTTCTCCCCTTTAATGGGTCCCTGGCCCCAAAAAGTTTGAGAATCCCTGATTTAAAATATACATTTCAGTTATTATCTAAACTTTCACACAATGATTGCACAGCTCTCTGTGGCGAAAAAAAACTGGAGCTGTTGCAAGCTTAAATAAACCAGAAGAAATATATGTGAATGCTGCTTGAACTCGTGGGTCTGTTTGCCGCTCGTCAACTTTCCAAAACCTGCAAACCACCTCTGTTTATTCTAATACGGCACAGGGGGCTGAAAGAGACGCATTAACTAGGTATAGTGCTGCAGTACCTCTCGGTCTGTATTTATTATTCCAATATGGAGAACAGGCGTGTCTAATTGCTTCAACAGGTATATGTGTGTGGTGTGTTTGTATCCCTGTCTTGGGCTGTGAGTACACAGGCCGAATTGAGAAGTGGGTCCCTTGCAGAGCTGCACAGCCAGCCTCACATGGTTTTAATGCTTCCTGCTTGTTGTTTTATGTGTCTACATTAAATGGAACCACATGCTATCAATGGACTTCTACACATGTTGAGGAAATATTCGGCCTCGAAAACGCTGGCCCCGTTTAGTGCGACACATGACTGGGGAAATCGATAAATGAATCAATGGAAACGTGGGCATCACCGCCGCCGCAGCCATTAAATGCTCCTTAAAAAACCTGGTGAGCCTAAAAGGCCTTTCGGTGCCTCGAGGGACAGACAGGCAGGATTCATTTGCAGTATTTACGTCAGAAGTGGAGTTTTTGCGCAAGCGGGGAGTGGTTCAGTGACATGTGACGGCCTGGACGGCGCAGGTGTCACGTTCGTTGTGTGAGTCACAGTCTGCATGCTTATGCACACAGCCACCCTAAACCAGCAGCTCAGTGTCGTGTGTGTGTGTATGTGTTAGTGTGCGTGTGTGTGTTGAGCACCCACCAAAAACTTTAGACCTGCTCAGCCACCACACTCCCAGTCCCTATATGCCTGTGCTAGCATGTTTAAGTGCACACTCACACACACGGCATCAAATTTGCATGTAGCAGTGAGCAACAACCCAAGCGCATGACGATGACATGCCCATAAGATGCAACATTCTTGACAGTGCAAAAGAAAAAACATGCCGCTCGAAAATTAACAGAATAATTGGCAGGTATGTGTTTAACAGTTTCCATCTGAGCAGAACTTTGACTTTGAACTGATCTGTTATACTTGACTAACTACAGTAAGGTTAAAGGAACAGTGCAACATTTTGAAAAAAAAAAAAATCTTGTTTGCTGTCTTGAAGGAATAGTTTGACATTTTGGCAAACACGCTTATTTGCTTTCATGACGAGAGTTAGATGAGAAGATTGATTCCACTCTTATGTTTGAGAGTAGTATCAATCTTCTCCTCCAACTCTCAGCAAGAAAGCAAATAAGTTAGTGTTAATATCGACTGTTTGCCTGCACAATTAATTAGAGCCAGTAAAGTGGTAGGTGGGACAGTTTTATCCAGCTTAGCTCAAAAGCTGGAACAAGGGGAAAATAGCCTGACAACTTGACAACTTAAAAGTGATTCTTTTCACTATTGAGTGGACTTCCATTAGAGTTTCTCTCTCTTCGGAAATAAAGTTGACATTTTGTTGAGGGTCAGTAAATTTCATTGTATTGTTATGGATAAAACACCCAAAGCACAAAACACGTCTGACTCACATTTTGCTTTGAGTGCCAGCTTAATTTCAGTAATTTGATGTGAAGATCTGAACACGGAGTGCGATGCATAAGAAAAATCTCAGATGGAACAGGACGATCTCTCTGCTCTCCCCTTCCTTATCAATTATCACATTGTCAACTCAGTTCAGATAAATCACTGCGGACAAGATACACCTCACTCAACAGCACCCTAAGGAGGAGACTTGAGTGACTTGGCAGTGGAAAAGTGATGGTTTTAAATGCATCCATCAGCAGCATCAGTAGTAAATCTTCATCATGTTTATGGCCTCGCAGTGCTGAGGGAGCAGAGGGGCAAGAATGTGTCCTTCAAAAATCCCTTGACTCACCAGTTTCCTGCTATGGCTCTTTTAGTGTGGGGGTGCCGCCTAAAATACAAAAGTCTCCCTTAGTCCACCCTGTGGATGCAAATACCAACAAATTTAAATGCAAACACCCGTGAACTAGCTTTGAGAAGTACAATGAAAAGAATGCAGGGAAATATACCCATGATGTAGCATTTGGCTTAATGATGACTTTGTGTTCCTAGTGCTAGTTAACGTTAGCTACATGTAGCTCTCGTGCTGCCGATTTCAACACGGGAGGTGCCATTTACATTATGATGCATTCAGGCCCTATTCAGTAAAAACGAGTATTGGGTGAAGGTGAATCCTAACGCTGTCATGATGTGTTTTTGTCGAGAAACTTTGAAGGAGGGTGTTTTCACAGCAATATCAAATAGATAAAAGAGAGGGAGTTATGATCTGTTTAACTTCCTAGCAAAAATCGAGAGTGGTGGAATTTACCCTGGTTTTGGTATCGACTACTAAATTTCTATTATTGCGACATTCCTAATTATAATGGAAGTATATGGGTGAGTTGCTTAGATATTGTGAGTATGACACACAACACGTTCACAGTTGTTTGAAACCTTCCAACACATGAGGTTCTAGGGCTGAGGTGAGACCACCGCTGGAGATAAGTGCCACCACTTCCTTTACTCCTGTCCACAAAAATGTTCATAAAAACTTCAAATTACACAGAGGTTGCAAATGAAGTGCTCCAAAAGTCTTATGTACAAACACCAGGCAGCCTAAATACTGTGCAATATGCTCTAATATAACTGTCAAGGAACATTACACAGTTGCCTGCAACTACAGAAAACTACTGATTTAGTGTGATTACATGCAGAAGGCAGGTTGAGAACTTGAGAGTTGATTTACAGGGACAAGAAGTAAAGCTCATAGATAAATGGTGTGTCTGAATCAGGCCCCCTTAAACTTGATCTCTTTTCTGTCTTCATGTAACGCCCCGTAGTGCACAAGAATATTTATCTAGAAGAAAAATGCTAGTCACATGAAATTGAAGGAGGGAATGTGCTGACTACATAAACCTCTCATCTGCAAACCTCAAATCCCATGATAACTCTCAATCTGTCAGTCAGCAGCCTGGAGCGCTGCAGTTGAAGTATCTTCAAGTCACAACTGAAATGCAATATTTCACCAATACATTCAACATATGACGGTAAATACGGTGATGACAGAGATGAGGAGAGCTAAAATCATAATAAGACGCCCACATGACAAAACAACTCGCTGCAGCTATAAATCAACTTTTTAATCAGTCAAAGAAGAAGAACGAACACCTCCATGCCAACAACTGCACATTAAATTCATTAGCCGAGTTCTCACAGTAGGGCAGAGCATAAAGAGTGGCATTTAAAAAGTCATTTCTAATTCCATTGAACATAAAACGCGAGCTGTCATTTGAACTCCACCCCGTCCCATTTTCTTTGCGGTATTTTTGGGGCTTTGTGAGGGACAAAAGCAGCCTGTGAAAATGGATCGGGGGGGAAAATGGACCAGTTGGCTCACACAGCGCCGAGCAGCGAATGGAAGCACATCGTTCCAAATCCCTCCTCTGCAGCTCAAATAGGGGCCCCGGTTTAACAGCAGAGTTGCCACAACAGTCAAGGCTCTTTATGGCTTACATATGCACAAATCTCATTATGATTTTCCTCTCTGGATGCTCAGGGGCTAATGGATACAGTCAATGTGAAAATATTATCATTGTGGTGGGAAATGACCGGTGAAGGGCTGACTAGGAAACAGCTTTCTAACTGCTGTCTGATCCGCTGTACCCGGTGTTGTCGGACAGCGTGAGGCGGCCGAACGAGGCAGCAGCTGTGCGTTCTGCTGCTGTTGGCTGCCCGTTAAAGCCGCCCACAGGTCAGTCAGGGTCAGCGTGGACTAGTGGGACAGCGGTTAGGACGTGATCTCAGTCCAACCCCACACAGCTGAACAGACTCGTTGCCAGAACCAAGTTTGAACCCTCATATCCTGTGTAAAAACGCACCACAGTAGCATCTCCTCCTCCCTTAATCGCTGCAGGAAGAATTCTAGGATACTAAATTGCAGCGGTTCGTCTAGACGGGACACCAGAGGATCGAGTTCCAACCAGGTTGAAGAATATTTCCAGAATATTCTTGGCTTTTTTAAGTTAGTGTACCAGATGTTTTGCTACTGTGTGTGTGTGTATACTGGAAATAAATGCCAGAAAGGAGCCAACTTAGCATACTTGTCAATGACTCTCACATTTTTTCTGTAGCTGATACTTCTGTAGCTCACGTAACTCCACCTATCTGGTATCACCAACAGATTAAAGATAACAAATGTGTTGTTTCCCCTGTGAGTCAGACTACATACTGTGGGCTACTGAGTCCAAAAGGTGTGACCTGCTTTTAAGAAATAACATCCTGGAATGTAGCGGCCACGCTGACAAACTGCTGTATACGTTTCACCAGATCACAATACTTCCTCCTAACGAAATTCGTCCCCTTTTAACCACCGAGATATCCTTTACATGCAGCACAACACCTCCATGTTCAGTAACTGGGACTGAGTATGGGGAATAATTCAGTAGAAAGTGGTTACTGTGAGGGTTGAAATGATGTTGATTAGTGGCAGAAACAACAAACATGTCATTATATTGTGATACTTTATCAATACACTGGCACCAATATATTGAGACGCAGCTGTTTCCTCCTCCTAGTACCGACATTTTGACTATGAATGAAGTATTTTCTCATCTTCTATTGGATATTATGATATATTGTACATGTCACAATCAATATTCTGTTACTGTGATGCCTATTTCTCGCCTCAAATGTTCAGAATCATCTTGTAGTGTACTGTTTAGCTGTAAAATGAGAAAGTTTGTGACCCGGCAGCCATGTTGAGATCAGTTGAGGAAATACAGTACCAAGCACCGCCCACCAGCCGGAGCAAACTTTCTCATTTTACAGCTAAACAGTACACTACAAGATGTTTCTGAAAACATTTGAGACGAGAAATAGGCATTACAGTAACAGAATATTGATTCATATTTGATTAGCGCTGCCTGGTTTGACCGTTTGATCGGAGTTCGCGAGTGATTGAGAACTGCCTCCGTTGAATGAACGCTCAATAGACTCTCTCTCAAATAAACAGTTAACATGGTTTAAGCCGTGTTAACTGTTTATTTGTTTTCTTTTGCTTGTACATATTTTGAATAAAATCTTTTTTGTTCTATCTGGACAAAGTTTCCCAAGTCTGCCTCCTACACCTTCCAAACCACTCTGGTCAGGCTTCCTTACAGTTCTTCAAAGAACATGATATGAGACACTGATATGAGTAATGAGAGAATTATTTTGGGAAACATCATGCACTATAATGAATTAAAATCAAGCAAAGAATCTCTCAGCAGTGAGCAAGTGTTTGATGTAGAATAAAAAAATCTAAATCTGTCTTTTTGATCAGATTCTATTCATGCAGAGGCAGCAATTACTTACTGTTCTTCCACATTACTGTACATCTCTTGAGTTTAGTGGCAAAAAGGTGCAAGTTATTATGTTGTATGTGTGCGCAAGAGTGCAATTTTATTCACTCTAACAAGTTGTGGCAAGAGCGTTTGGTGTGGCACTGCAAATACGCCCACTCCGTATGTCTTGGTTTGTTGCTTTTCTATGTATTTGCCCCAGTGTGTGTGTGTGTGCAAGTTGAGACACGGGCATCTAAACACAGCCTGTTTACCCACAGCTGTGTTGAGCAACAGCTAAGAGACGTGTGTGTGTGTGTGCGCATGAATGAGCGTGTTGCGGAGAGTATCGTCCCCGAGGCCCGGGGCCAGACCACGGCTGCAGAAAACAAAAACCTCTGTCAGCGTGTGTCACGGCAGACAAGTGTGATTCACAAGTCTACCATCAACAAGAGCTTCGAGGCACTTTCAGCGCTGATCAATTCTCTAATCATTTTACAGTCCGTCTCTGTCTTTTCAAAAGATTTCCATCAACGACACTAAGTGATTCTGGATGGGATGGTGAGATGACCACCAGCAGGGTGATGAGGTTTTTCACTTTGGATCCCTGAGCTGAAAATGTGAATAGAGAAAAATTTGAGGAATTTGCTTTCCTTTCATGTTGTTACTTGGCTTTTCCAGACATCTCCAGTCCTACGTGCAACTGTACAGTAAAGTAGGGCTTTGAAAACTGTCTCTGCACCGCTCCACTGTCAGATGACAAACAAGAGGTATGAAGTTCGACATGTGTTGGAAACAACAGACGGACACGCAGACGTTAACTCGCGAGCCCGTCTCCTAATATGGCCACCCCACTTAACACGACATGACTGGGCCAGGAAGGAAGAGAGCGAGGAAGGAAGCGTCAATCAGTGGAAAGAGGGCCATCTCCGAGAGTTCAAAGGTCAGCACTTCAGTGAAGAGGTAATGTCAGACTGAAGATGGAAAAAAGAAGCTGTGGGGGGGCGTGGACAGAGACTGAAAGAAAGTGTGTGAGTACGTGAGTCAGAGTGAAACTGAGTGACTTTGAATGATGAAGAGTCTGAGAGAGAAGAGGGAGAACGTAGGACACTGTGTCACGGTGTGACAACTCAACATAAAGATGAACTGAAATTTGAATTCGTCTCACTTTTTTTGTGGTAGGAAATACACAGTCCTATTGGTACCATGGCTATTGTTCATGTTTTTCTCTGGTTGCAGTGTCAATGCATGCCAGTGTTTTTCTAAATTTAGACCACATTTCCCATAAATCCAGCTTCCTGAGTTTCTACACAGGCTCAAGAGTGAACCTCCCCACACAAAAGACTTCCTGAACGTCTCACCCAGGATGCTCGGCAAGTTGGAAACACATGTACGGCGTTGACACTGCAGAGAGGAACACATGGACAGCAGTCAGTGCCCCTGGAAACCAGCCGAGCCAGGAAGTGCTTCGTCGCCAGGGTGCAGACTGTCCTCCGCAGCAGATCTTCTGACCTCTGGGGAATGAGAAGCTCCTGGAAACTTACCCCGTGTTCACCGAGCACCTCCGCTGACTGGTGCTCAGTTTTGTCTTTCAGGACTCTGCGGAGAGAAAGAGAAAGAAATGGAATGAGGGGGCATGATCACGTTGATTGCTTTTGACAGAGGCACTGAGAGTGATTATAGATCTACGATACTGCACGTAACATTGTACCCAGCGAGTGAGAAGAATTTGGCAAGACTCCGAATGCACAGATCATACTGTTTTAGTTATCCCTCTTCAAGTCAAAAGTGGCTTATTAAAACAAAAGAAAACAGGTATCACTTTATCTTAACCCCTTTATTTCGTATGTATAAGCAGCATGTTAACTGTCTCTTAATGTATGTGTCCATAACTATAACTCCTCTTGTGAATAAAGTATTCATATAAACAGTTAAAGCAAGACTATGAAACTTTTGCTGAACAGCTTCCACTGAGATAATCTTAAATGCTTAACTAATATTTAGCCTTAAGCTAAACTGCTTAGCTACTGTAACAGTAGCACAAGTTGAGACTTGTGAATAAAGTCAGCAATCTGATTTCAAGTCTTCTTCAATACAGCATGAAGTACATTTAGTAAATTATGGTCCCATTTAGAGTCAAATAGACCATAAAGCAGGGTATGATTTAGGGCGTGGCTACCTTGTGATTGACAGGTCGCTACCACGGCGTTGCCCGGTCTGGGAGTTGTCCGTGTTTTAAAACGTTCACCCTTTCCTAGTTTGTTTTCTGTTCATAAAAGTTAATTATAACCTTTTTGGTCGCCTAAAATGTTTAATTCAGCGTTCGGTTGTACTTAGCTCCACCCTCTAGTGTCACCTGTGGCTGCAAAAAAACAACATGGCGACGGCCAAAATGCCAAACTCGACGAGGCTTCAAAGCGTCAGTCGACAAACCAATGGGTGACTATGTCCACTTAGATACAGTCTATGAAAACAATATGACTTCAGTGGTTTTAAATACATTTCTGAACTGTTTAAACCAGCCTGTTAAAAATGTGTACATTGTATAAAGTGTTAATAAATTCTCTACACTGTAAAATGTTATAAGGCAACTGGTTACTCCTATACTTATTAAAACAAAGCCTAACCTTAAAATAGGGCATTACCAAACAATTTTACACCTACCTACAAATGATTTGTACATATGTATAATCACTTATAACAAATAAATACAATTGAATTAGGCAACTTTAATTACCTCTTTCATTTAGATATTCACATTAATAAACAGGGCAAACTCCTGATGAAGCATGAGTAAGTGACATATCAATTATTTCCAACACACTATAATGTTATTATAATCACAGTTATGGACCTATTAGAGCAAAGTCCCGACTCACTTAATCAAACATTTTGAGAAGATTAAACATCATTTTTAAAAAGCTAAAAAGATTGTTTGCCACCAACACTCCTAGTCACTGTATGATCAGTCTTAGTCACAATGATAATAATAATAATAATATTCACATAAACGTTTGAATAAATGTTTGTTTTGTGTAATGAAAAAGAAAATGATCAATCATCAGTTATTACAGTGTAATCACTTTAAGTCTTTATGTCAACCTTTCAAAATAAAGGTTCATCACACTGGCTTAAGCATGCAAACTAGAGCTTATGGTTTTTCTCATACACACACACACACACACACACACACACTGAAGCTGGGGGAATTCCTTGAATAACATTCAGGCCAAAGCAGACATGGGTGGTCCACGCTTGTCATTATACCCCTGCAGGCAAGAAGGCAAACACAAAGCACCATGGGAATCATAACCTTCCCTGGTGGCAGAGCGCTAGAGCTGCTCTCAATCTGGCAGAATTCATGAACTCTGAGTGAAGCACAAATCACTCGGAGATGGAAGTTCGGTGTATATCAACCAGCCAGAGATTAAACTATCCCCCCGGGGCAGAGGGGACTTAACGGAGAGGAAGCTCCATGGTGAGAAAATATTGTCGAGAATAAATCCCTCTGACACCGAAGAGGAAGTCACAGCTTGTTTGTTCTTCCTACAACGTGGCCTGAATCACTTTGGTGTAAATGCACGGTAATAAATATTATGTTACTGTGGTGAGCTGCTGTCACGTTGACATTGATCTCAAGTTTGTGCCTTGAACTACCTGTGCACGGGCTAACACTCAAAACCCAAACCACAGTCGTGAGCAAACACACTGAGCAAACAGGCAGGGCTGTTGTCGGGACCTGAGAGTGGGACTTGTTTATGCTTTAAAGGCGCAGAGAGCAGGGCAAAGGGCAGGGCCTTTTCTCTCCGAGTGTAGAGATGAATGCCTTTCAATGGAGACGAATGGGACAAGAAACATAAACAGCTCTTATCTCTTCGTCCTCTACCCCCGCCGTGACCTTCCTCGTCTTCCTCGACTCACTCAACGAGGCTGCGTTTGCTCCCCTGCTGAGCCTGGCTCTCCCCGTGACCACTGTACACCTTGTTTAGTCGATAAATAACACAGAGAATCGACAAACTGACACAAAGCACAGATTGTATCTGTTCATTTTTCTCAGGGTGGATACTGTTGGCACTCCCACTCCCTGGTATTTGTCTTACAGAGTGACAGCGAGACTCCGGCAGTGAGTCATGTGCACCTAAACCAGCGACTGACTATTGACTGTCTGCACACAAAGTCGATTTTTTGACGACGTGTCACGCATTTAAATGATCTCTGCATGTTTACCTAAGCAGAATATAGATCCACATATATACAGATCCATACACTACGCGTCTGCATGACTGAGCATGTCAGCAAACAGTCAGCCACATATCTGACTGTTACACATTAAACCCATTCTCGTGTTTACCTATTCACTGTTCACACAAAGCTGCGAGGAAGTAAAAATGTCAGAGGAAGCAGCGTGCAGGTGAATCACTGATTACAGCCGAGAGTGGATGAGCTGCTAGCATGCAAGGCCAACAGCTGTGGAGCCTCGGGGAGGTCTCGGTAAGGAGGTCACAGAGTGTGCAGGCTACGCCGAGCTGCACACCAACTCATCGCTGGCAATGATTTGTAACTGTTGAAACCGGGGAAAACATGCAAACAACAACTTTGTCACCCCTCACGCTCATTCATGTGCAGCTCGTAAACATACGGAGGATGTAAAGTGGTGTAAATTAAACTGGAATGCAGTGAAATATAGTGCAACCAAACAGACAGAGGAGAAAATATGAGTGGTTTTCTGTGAAGTTAAAAAGCCTCGATTTTGAGATAATAATAATTCATTTCATTTCCTTTGATTATCCAGACACGGGAGCTTTGCTAGTCAATGCTAACATCCAGTTCTTCTTCAATTTACTCCATGAAACGTAGCATTGCTTCCTACAGACAAGTTAACAAGACTGCAGTCACGCTAGCAGCTCTGTGAGACTCTACTGAGGCACAGCAGTGCTTTGAGCATATGCTAATGTCAGCGTGCTAACAAGCTCACAACGGCAATGCTAACATGCAGGTAGGCTATAATGTTTACCATGTTCACCATCTTAATTTAGCGTGTTAGCATATGCTAACATTTTTTAATTAGCACTGAGCACTAACTACAGCTGAGGCAGACGGGAATGTCATTAGTTTTAAAGGTGCTAAATACGGGATTGGGAGCTTTTCTATTGCCTCTCAACCAAGCCCCCCGGAAGAACGCCGGGAAAGAGATATCTGTAACTCAGCAGATATTTTTTTTTTTAGGTAAATCAACTTCCCAGTACGAACACATGAATAGCCCTTATTTAAATCTGGATATCGAATTTAGCACCTTTACGTTTTTTTGCCAAATTTGTTTCTTCACATTTGGTCCTTGAGCTTTGTTACTTGAACTTAATGTAGGGTTTTTCTTTAATTTACTCCCCATTCTATGTGCCAGAGGATATTTCTTTAGATAGACAACCCATTAGATGCTTGAGTGAACTAAATTACTACATCGACATAAATACAAAATTATATTATTTTGAAATACTGTATCAGTTCAGAAATTTGACATTTTTTAAACAAAATGTTACAAATTATTACTCCAAGCTTTTGAATGTCACTCTTAAAGCAATGTTAGGCTTGACCCAAAGTAAGGAGGCAAGTAAATAAGTTTATCTGATGAGCACAGTCACAGGCGGCTCAAAACACTATGTAAACATGACAAGAGTAATATCATCATTATAACCCAGTGAGCCATTTTATAGGCAGCCATTAAGAGTTTTTTTCAGATCTAACATGGTCTGGCGATACTGTGATTGGTGGCAGCATTGGATCATCTATCTCCATAGAAAAAGAGATTGGGAGGGAAGGGAGAAGAAGACTGTCTTGTTCATCCAGGCAGGGGTCTCCACACATTAAAACCAGATGCAGCCAGGCTCCAGAGACGTGAGGTGCATTATGGATTGAACTCTAAAGTCTGGATGGCATATTTAGACTCTGCCAGGCTCATCCATCATCAAGTCAAAGCGTGTTCATAGCTCTTTTCGAAAACAGGCCAAGAAGAACAGAGCAGAGGTGGGCGGGGTCACGTGAGCACGAGACGAACAAGCGGCTAGTGTTTATGTGTACATTGTGTGAAAAGCAAACTGGAGAACGGTCACCTATCTGCGAGATGGAGACGATTCATGCCTGGGAAGTCTGAAGAAGAGCGTTGTGTGTGCAAACCACAGTGACGTCCCCGCCGGCTCAAAACAACCTCCCTGCCAGGGCCGGCCCCTCTCTGTGGTTTGTTTACATTGAGAGCTATTCCAGACGTCGCGCACACACGCAAACGTGCACGGCACACTACACACCTCGAGAAAATATGTGTACCTCACGCTGAAAACATAGACTTGAAAAATCGGTCATGGGGGCGAAATGAGTGCACTTCTTTCTGTCTCTCTTTTTGTCTCACTCGCTCTCTTGCATGCAAACAAACACACACACACCTGTATTACCCCCCTTCTTTTCCAGACCCAGTTCGCACAGCTGGCTTGGCAACATTATGTGAATGCACTGAGACTGAGCCAGAGAGTTCTGCAGATCAGGAATGTGTGTGTGTGTGTGTGTGAGAGACTGTCTCCATTTCCCTGTGTATTTGTGAGAATTTCTGCATCTATGCACACAAACATGTTTGTGTCCTCATGATTTTGTGTGTGTGTGTGTGTGGCAGGATGTGAGTGATTGCCCTGTGAGGGGGAAGGATGATGGAGCACTAAAAAATGAATCATCAGCAGACGGCTTGGCTGTCCTCCCCCATCTGTGTCTGCCTCAAAGCCTCCTGGGATCTCAAAGCTCTCAGGAACAGAATCCTGATTGCAGAACTCTTCAATCAACTCCCACATAACGGGGACGGCCGCTTGGCCAAATGGTAAAGGTGTCTGCTCCATAACGTCCCGGATCCACCATCCATAATGCAAAGGTCATAGGTTTGATATACAGCGTCAAAGTGACTTTACTGAATGAATGAGAAGGATTTAGTTTTTCAAAGAATAATTAATCTCCCTGAACCTGTGATGGATGCGAGCACATGGAGAAAACATTAAGTGAGCCTGGTCAAAATATTACTTTTTCGTTTGTTTGTAAAAACTGTGACTAATTGAGTGAAACCAACGTGATGCACACTGACATGTGCACGATGAAAACCAAAAAAATAAACTAAAAATATCCCAGGTGAACCTTTTTAAAGTTGTCTTTCTAGGTGTGAAAGAAAATTGTCACATGAAATGTTAACAATGTGAAAGACACTTAGTATTAAAAACTGACATGTGTCCAGCACGTGCTTTGAATAAACACAAAGGTTATAATGTGACTTTTTGAGGTATGCAGTACTGTCATAATCCATTCACTTCCACTGTATTGGGGTGGAGGCAGACTTCTCAAGATTGATACCTTAAAACCTAAAGAAATAAAACCAAAACTATCTGCAATGCTATATAGCACAAGGTAGCCTAAATGAGATTTTTTTTTGTCATTTGGGTGAACAGGCCCTTTAACGTGTGCACGAGCAGGTGTGATCATATCAAAAATACCAAACTAAAGTTTCAGCGTGGTCTCTCTGGTCATTTTCAGAGCTCTCTGGTTCTCCTCAGTGAGGCTGCAATTGAGCAACTCTTCCCGTCGGTATGCTCACAGACATGCCCACACCCACAAACACGCTCATCATCTGTGTCCCAGTATTTTATGGCTAATCTGTACCAGATCTCAACACTAATCCCTTGAATGCCTGTGGATCAGCATGATGGGCTCTTTAAGATGGACATGATGACACAAAAGCACACCTGACGCAGGGAACGCCAGTAAAACTCCCAGCGCCGCTCCACAGCTTCCTGCTGCGGCTTCAAAACAATAACTCAGAGGAGGGAAAACAATTCTCAGCAAAAAGGATTACAGCTGCACAAGCTTAACAGGCATGCAATTAAGTATATCTTCCAGACAACAAAGGCAAACACAGAGTTATCTTAGTTTTTATGAGAACTGAGAAAACAAAAAACATCACGCATGATTTCCTGGCAATCTGTGGTAATCACCACGGAGAGCTGGTGGACCATCAAAGATACAATCAACCACTTAAGACACACAGTCAGCTCTGTGTAGCTCTGCACCGGCTCTTATTTATGCTCTGATTTCCATTTTGGCAGAGCTGCTGTTGGTAAGAGTAACCGTATGAACAGAGAGAACAGACATTATGTGGAGGGGAACCATCAACAAGGATTCAATTCTTTCTCCTCTCCATGCTGTGATGACTGCTGTCGGCTCATTTGTTCACTCAGATCTGCTTTGTCTGCTCTGTGTGTGTGTGTGTGTGTGTGTGTGTGTGTGTGTGTGTGTGCGTGTGCGTGTGCGTGTGCGTGTGCGTGTGCGTGTGTGCGTGTGTGTGTGCGTGTGTGCGTGTGTGTGTGTGCGCACACACAGCCATTACATTTAGGAACTGGTGAATGCACAGCGTTCCCACCCATCTCCACCCAGTCCTGAAATACACCAGGCTGGATGGTTACAAAGACACATATACACACAGGCCTTATGAAAAATAACTGTAGTAATCCTTCAATAATCCATTTAGTGACTAAAACAAACTGCGCTCCACAGAGGCAGCTGACTGATGGTTTCGTAAATGACTGAAACTAAACGAGGATTGACACCAAGGGGGGTTTCTCGCACAGCAGGATTACATCTGAAAACGTTAAATAACTTTTGGATAATGTCTGGATAATTTTATCTGGATAACTTTCCAGATTAAAAGAGGTTCTGGATTTTACTCAGTCCAGTTATCCAGCTATTGTATAGCTATTTGTAATTCTTTTGTAGTAATGAGATGAGCTCCAGGCCTGAATTAAAAATGTTAACATAAATAATGTACATGTTATTGCACGTGAAACTAATATTTGGCGTTATGCAGATGACACAGTTTTGTATAGCTGTGGTGTTTCTCTCTCAGATGCACGTCATAAACAGTCCGTCTGTAATATTTTGCAATCTCAGCTCTTTCAACTAAAGCTTTTCTAATGCAGCAACAAGACATTGTGGATATTGCTAAAACTCAGGGGGAAGACAAGTTGTTATTTGGCATGATGAATGTTGTTCTTTTAGGCAACATGTTAAATACTACTACTGTTAAATTAAGGAACATCTTTAGGCTACAAAATAGATTGCATTAGATGTCAACTTATACACAAGTGGAACAACGTGACCAACCCTTCTATCCAAACCAACAGACGGGCAAGCTGAAGTCTGTGCATACAACTGATTATCAATTATAAATATTTACTGCCTTCCTCAGTATAGCCTCACAAGACAAAACTCAGACAATTAAACAAACAAGCTATAGACACCATGGCGCCTGAAACTTACTTTAGAATCAACAGTAGAATTTAACATCACCAAAGCTGACAAAGTGGACCTGTATGAACAATAGAAACGCCACACCGGCTGCAGCCACAAACACACATTACAGCAAAGGAGAGACACTTTTACACATCACTAAGCACGCACACGCAACTACGTTGCTAGGCAAAAAAGTGGTTGTTGACATTCTCGTCAGAAGAGTTCAGAAGTATGTTGGGTTGTACTCACATGTCTGAACGGCACCGCAAAGTCCTCCACAATCTGCACCAGGTTCAACTTCAGCGCTGCCTAGTTTGACCGTTTGATCGGCGTTCGCGAGTGATTGACTCGTGGCTCTCATAGACTGCAGCTGTTCGGCAGACTCAAGATCAGCTCTGATTGGTTGTTTTCCTCTGGTCTGTGAAATCTTGCAATGCCATTAGGAGCACCGGAGGACAAAGAGGACACATGATTTTTTTTCAGATTACCTGTGTCATGCACTACTGTCAGGATATAGTGACCGTTTTATAAAAATAACTTTTTTTAATCATATTTGCTCCATTTCTACCTACTGCAGCTTTAACTGGTAACTAGGCCTACCTGTTAATTATGGATAGTTTTATCACTAACTGCCAATCATTAATTTATATATAACTAATAACTGCTAATTATGAACACTTCCAAATTGAATGAGTGCCAACTGACTAATTAATAACTGTTACTTATGAATAGTTTTATTATGTAATAACTTGCTGTTGTATGCCAATTACTTACTAATTAATAACTATCTGCTAATTACAAATATTGATATAACCAAACCACCAGCTCCATCAGGTAGGGATTTGGGTAACTTGCTCAAGGGCACTTCAGCAGATCATAAACTGCCTATAGGCCTACAGCAGGGAGCGAGGAGGACGTGCTCGCCCCTGTCGGTTGTACATGGAAGTGATCCAGATCATGAGGGCTGGACTGGATCCAGGTACAAAAAAAAAAAAAAAAAAAAGCCTGGCAGGATCATTAAGAAGGAGCTCTCCACTGGAGCGCGCACACACACACTCACACACAGTCAGAGCAGAGCAGAGCAGCTCTCATCCTGATCGGTGCCAGACGCACGGTCCACTTTTCGTTTTTGCGCGAGTTTTACTACGTTTGTGTTTAGTCTTTTTTTTTAATTAAGAATAATAACACCTTAATAGTTCACTTTGGTGTCAAGTTTTGAAGTTTGCGGTTGATTTTTCACGCCTATTTGTTTGGAATATATTTGGGAATTAAAGGTGGACACTTCACGACGCGCAGGTACAGTAAAGTTTTGGGGGAAATAAATGACTCTGTGGAGTTTTGTCCACAGCATAAAAGGGCAATGATTAAATGCATATTTCCTAAAACTAATCTCCTCTTCCCTCACTCTTTGCAGAAGTCATCTTGAAAAAGTTCGCCGAGGATTGTTTCTTTTCGGCGCAACTTGTCAGTGCGACTTCGTCTGGGGTGTTTTTTTTTTTTTTCACTTGAGTCGTCCCAGAAATGGTGGGGCACCTACATTTACAAGCGATGGATGATAGCCTGAAAGGAAAGAACCGGGAAGGGCTGCTCGACAGTCCGGATTCGGGGTTGCCCCCCAGTCCCAGTCCGCCCTTCTGCTCTCTCTCTCCGGGTCTGATCGAGTCGCGCTCCGGCAGCTGCACGACGCCCGTCGAAAGCCATCATGGATATTATAAAAAGGAAAGCAGGGAAGGCAAACTGGTAAGAAACACATCGCTGTGTTTAATTTAAAATGATTTGAAGCAATTTTGTAATCTGAAAGCTGTGACTCGGGTCTGTGTTGTGTCCAGAGTCATTGACACACTGGATAAAAGGACCCTAATGGCTAAATAATGACGCCTGCTGTGAAAGAAACTGAAAATCTGAGAACATTTTAGTGTTTGGCCAAAAAACAGATTTCACTTCAGTCCCACTCACACAACATCTGGAAGCTCTCTCTCTTTCTCTCTCTGTCAGAAATTCCTTAGTTGCAAAACTTCTGATGTTGCACTTGTGCTGTAGATGTCACCGGACCTCAGTAAGCCAGTTAAGATGTTTTCCTTTTCACTCTGGTGCATCAGCTGGGCTCTAACTACATGGTGTCACAGGGGTCAGAGAGTTGATTAGGACCACTTGGGTTTCCAAACTGGGGGTCCAGGGACTCCCAGGGGTCCTTGCCAGGATTCCAGGGGCTCCCAGCAAGGTGACAGAGAGCTTTACAACACTTCAATCAGTAGCATGTATCTGAGTGACGGTGTGCAAACCATTAGTAGTGTGATCGCTACCTGATTAGTACTGTCTCTACCTACAAGACATACAAATATTATACAGTTAAGTTTTTGTTTTTTAATGGATTTACATTGGGGGACTGTCATGAAAAAGTTTGGGTCAGGCTTCTTCTTCTTCAAGGTCTGTCATTTCAGCCATGTTGATAAGAAGGCTGAAGATTAATGAGTCACATAGCAGCAGGTCTGTGACGTCTGTTGAAACCACTTTAAAGCAGCAGTAGGTAGAAATGGAGAAAATATGATTAAAAAAAGTTATTTTTTATAAAACGGTCACTATATCCTGACAGTAGTGCATGAGACAGGTAATCTGAAAAAAAATCATGTGTCCTCTGGTGTACTCCGGTGCTCCTGATGGCATCTGCAAGATTTCACAGACCGGAGGAAAACAACCAATCAGAGCCGAGCTGGAGCCTTGCCATCTCTGAGCAGCTGTCAGTCACTCGCGAACTCCGATTTACATTAAACAGTACACTACAAGATGTATCTGAAAACATTCTATGCGAGAAATAGGCATTACAGTAACAGAATATTGATTCATATTTGATCAGCGCTGCCTAGTTTGATCGTTTGATCTGAGTTTGTGAGTGATTGACAGCCAATAGGAACGCTCATTAGGAACGCTCTCTCTCTGAAATGACTTGTGATTGGTCAAAGTCTCCCGTCACGGGCTAGATTTGTTAAAGCCTGAAAACAGAGTCATGAGGAGGTGCAGAAGTCTAGTTTTCTCTCAGAACACTTGTATTACAAGATGCTGAAAGGTTATTATGGAATTTTTGCCCAATTTTGCCAAAAATATTGTACCTACTGCCGCTTTAAATGATGTTGTTTATTAGATCGGTACTTCCAAACCAATTTGGCTTGTGACCCTTTAAGGTGAAGCAATGTCCACTCGCAACTATTCTTCATATACTGTATGTTTTTGACTGGTTGTCAAAATTCTCAGGTTGTTTCATTTGAATAGTTTTTACAGTCCTTCCTTGGTAATCATCATCATTTTCCTTATTTCCTTACTTGTTAATCATCTCTGGTTGATTGACAGACCCCAAGTTGGGAACCTCTATATCAGATTATCTTATGTTTGGGATTGTCGGTATTTGCATTTTGTGACTAGGAAGTATAAAAAAGTTTGAAAGTCATGTCGTGTCTAGCCTGTGTTAATGTTTATTAGTAGGCTAGTTTGCGCACTGTTACCTGATGGACCCCAAGTGTCTCGCTCAATCTGTGAAAATGGACACCTGAGTCACTAACTGAAAAGCTGAAAATAGAATGTTAAAATGAGGGATGCACCTTTGGGTATCGGCCGATACCGAGTACAAATCCGATACCAGAGTTTAATTAATAAGCTGTATGCCTCACTGTGTGGAAGTGACTGGGATCATTCTGTTATGTGTAAGGCAACATCACGCTTGACTTAAACATTGCTTTCCTAACTTTTGCAAAAAAAATGCAACAAATAAATACATTGATAAAATGTTACTGATTTGTATTAAATTAATAAATCGTACACCAGCAACTTGGTAAAAAATCTTCAGAATGATCAGGAATTACAATTCAGGTGTAAACCTTTTTAATGCAGCAACAAATTCGTCAAAACTTAAACAGGAATTCAAATTACAGTATATAATATATATAGTATATAAACGTATAATTGAATTGAATAGATCAGCCCCATTGTCACCGATACTTGATCCATTTGAGTCAGTATCGGCCCGATATCTGATCCGGTATCGGTGCATCCCTAGTTAAAATCGTAGGAAACAGAATACTGTAAAGTTGATTTGTCTCAAAATTAATGAAAAATGAATGATGGCTTAAAGCAAAAAAATATATCAGCGTCTGGAAACCAGGGTCCTGCTGGATTTGGTAATGTTCGGTACACCATGTAGGTGGATGTGGTAGCAGTAGAAACAAAGTAGAAACAGGACCTGTTTGATGTCAGCAATGAGAAGTATCCCTGTTCATAATATCACTGTTAGTTTTCTACCTCAGTCTCAGCAAGTCCATAGATAAAACTGAAATATTTAGAAAAACATATGGCCAAATACTCAACCATTATTACGTTGTTTTAATTTACTTATTTAGTTGAACACTTTTTTTAAATTTCTTGCATTATTTCCTTAAAAATCCAAATAGCTCTTGGGCGTTGTCTATGATAATTAAATTTAAAAGATGAAACTGCATGGTATTTCCAGCAATATGTGCAACAACTGTACTTTAAGTGGACCAGTCAAACAGTCAGATCACCCTAAGGCAATAATAGTACTCATTCAGCTGAGGACAGACATGACACTACACATAGTAGATTATATATTCCATGGGAACTAAGATTTATGATAATTGCCTAATTTCATTCCAGTGACACACTGCAGTGATTAGTGACGGGGCTGATTTTATTGAAAATCATTTCCAGGTCACTCCCAGTTTTAAAAAAGAGTCTTAAGAACATGTCTGCGCAGGTCGGGGTGGCTTTTAAAGTGTGAGGGAGGGAGGCCTCAGAAATGCAGCGTTGCATCCTGGGAAGTTGCGTGACATTGGTTTGCAGAGAAAGAGAGAGAGAGAGATCCTCTAATCCTCGGGAGGTTCAGATTAGTAGGTCTCCTCTGCTTTGTGGTTTTTAAAGATCAGTCCTGGATCAAACCTCTCCATCAGATATTACCGTTTTCAAGTGTGTGTTAGCAGGACGAGAGGAGGCGTACATGTGCTCGATTGTGTTTTTCCAAGTCTATTTATGTGTTGTTTTTGTATGCCGCCTAAGAACAATCCTCAGGTTCTATTTTAGGGTGCAGGGGCTTGTTAGGGCGGGTGCACGCCGTTGCGTAAGTGTTTGATGACCTCTCACTTCTAAATTAAACGTGGAGTAACCCTCAGTCTGTTTTCAAACCGGGGTCAAATTTATGCAGATGTGGGATAATTATTGTTACACTTGCATGTCTTAAAATACATGTATGAACGAATGAAGAAGAGGGATTAGATGCATGATTTGTGGTCACGAAATCTTGGGTGTTTCAGAGCTGTGTAAGGTTGTGTACAGTACATGTCCTGTACAAGGATACCCGGTGGACTAGACAGGAGGACAGACAGGAGACGGATCTCATGACTTTTTCTAAATCTGCCTCGCTGTGTGATACTGATGCGTCCTCGCAAACGCGGGATGCAAAGTCAGTTCACTTCGCCAAACAGCCAGCAGTTGGAAAAGTGTGTTTGAGTTGGCGTTTCTCGCTGCAGCTCTGCATTGTGCATTGTACATTGTGTGGGTTGCTCAGCTGCAGACTATTTTTCCTGGGCAGAAATGTGCTTCCAGGGGGGGGGTTTATGCTTTGTGAGCATGCTGGGGGATCCGCTGCCTGGAGGTGACCTACCCTCCATTCACGAGTGTTTGCTTTGCACAAGTTGCCAGAACACACCGTGGAGAAATACCTGGGATGCTCTCCATGCCGGAGCAGCGGAGGTAAAGAAATTTTTTTAGGTCATGAAGCACCAGCAGCAGAAACTGAAAAACTAGCAGCTGTGCAAGTTCAGCTCCATCGGCGTTCAGATCAGTGCGCGGTGATGATCGTGGGCCGTAGGTAAGACGAGCTGCCGTGCCCTTGGCCTGTTCCTGCTCGTCCCCTGTAGTGGCATGTGCGCTTAACCGCGGCCAAACCGTAGCATGTGACAGCCTCCCCCGTGTAACGTGAGAGGTGCCGGAGTAGTGGTCAGGGTGCCATTTGATTCATTTCGGTCAGAGACGCACACACACGCAAACATACGGTCAATTACAACCTTGCTTCACGGTGTGTGACAGTATCTGTGTTTCTGATTGATGCAGCTCTGTTGTCCCCTTATGGCTCAAGAGGGGACACTCAGAGGTCAAAGGTCAGTACTAAAACAGACCTGGTTCTTACAGTTAGTTGAGTACAGTATATCTGTATCCCATCTGGTGTTGTGCTCTGAATTAATCACATGAAAATGAATGCAGTAATATTTGGATGATTCCTACAGGAAGTTAAAGCTGCAGTGGGTAGAAATGGAGCAAATAACGATAAAAATTCACGTGCCTCTGTGTCCTCCTAATGACATCTGCAAGACTTCACAGACCGGAGGAAAACAACCAATCAGAGCCGAGATGGAGCCTGCCATCTCTGAGCAGCTGTCAATCACTCGCGAACTCCGATCAAATATGAATCAATATTCTGTTACTGTAATGCCTATTTCTCGCACCAAGTGTTTTCAGAAACATCTTGTAGTGTACTGTTTAGCTGTAAAATGAGAAAGTTTGTGACCCGACAGCCATGTTGAGATCAGTTGAGGAAATAACAAGCACCGCCCACCAGCCGGAGCAAACTTTCTCATTAGAACCTAATATTTTGGTTTCAAAAGTATTTTTCTCATCAGAAATCATTGAAGTTGGTGAGCTGTTAAGATTAACCTGAGGAAGAGAGACCCACACATGCATAAATTTGAACCCTAAAAATCTGAATTTACTTAAGAACCAAGGAATATGACAAAGGCACAGCAACATGTTTAGAGACTGTCTTTTAGTTAGATAACATGTTCTCATGAGACCTCTGACCACCCTGCAGTGGCGGCGGCAGGCAAAAAGAGAAATCATTATAATTTTCTAACAGCATCATTTCCACTTAGTCGGCTACCAGCTGCTCTAGAAACTCATATGATTAAGTGCATTTTGCATTTCTGCAACTACTGTAGGCCAAACATCTGTAAGCCTATTTTCAGTCCACACACACTCACAGGCTGTGTCATCATGGTCACACGTCTCTAGCCAGCCAGAAAGAGATTTACCACCAACACTTCATCTGGCTGGACCCGCACAGTGTAATTATCTGAATTAAAATGGTACCGTTGCCCCGAGTGGCTTGTACTTCTTGTCTAATTGTTGCTGTAGCAGTAGCCGTGCCGCGGACAAGGCGAGTAGTTCTCATGAGGGCGGATCAAGGATCCTGGAGAGGGTGGGGACTGCAGTCAGTGTTTTTTTTAATTTGGGTTCCTGGCTCTGCTCAAACCCCCAACCATGCTGGGATTTTTTTTTTTTTTTTTACTAGAATTCCTGGAAGGGACACGTTGGCAGGCTGGTTACAAACAGTTCATTAGTTCACGGATGTTTTTGTGAGATTGTGACTCTTGTGTTTCCCCCTGCACAGCTGCCCTACCTGCTGCTGAACTCCACGGGCACGGACCCAAAGACTCGCATGCACCCCGTGTTCTTCGGAGAAAGCATCGAGGTTAACCCCAAACCAGAGCAGGAAATCAAGTAAGGGAACTTTGACACACATTAGTTCACTCATTTTGATCAGTATTCTCTTGCTGCCACCTAGTGATCAATTCTAGACGTGTTTCTAAAGAGTTGTCCCCTCCTGTCCAGGTGCAACTCCGAGGTCAAGTACGACTCCGACAAGCACTACCGGGACCGAGTGTTCTGCGCCCCCGTTCCCACGGCCACCTCCTTCAGCGAGACAGTGGTGGCGGTGCGCAACTGCACCTGGAGGAGCTACAAGTCCCAGGTGTACCTGGAGCCGAGGCAGAAACCCATCAGCTACCAGAGCACCACCATCATCTACCCGAAACACGCCAAGAACACTTTTCGCACCACGCTCAACTACAACGCCACGGGCTCCCGCCGCTGGTTTGTCTCCACGGTGCAGCTGGAGTCGAGTGAGGATACTAGTCCCTGTATCATCTACACAGAGGACCTGTAGGGCCCAGAACGCACTGGGAGAGGGCTGCCTGGTGGTTTGTTTCGGAGGACGAGGAACTTGGGAAGGCCCGCGTTGAAAGGGAAATACTTCAAGTAATACCCGGAGCCCCTAAAAACCCTACTCTGTTCATCTTTACTCGCCATGGAGGAAACTCTTGGAACCCTTTAGTGACATTTCACCTGTATTTAGACTTTCTACTGATGCGGTCTTTAAAAAGGGAGTCTGTCCTCTGGCAGTTTAAAGCTGCACTTCAATGGTTAATGTCTTATTTAATACAAGAGCTGACAAATTGGTGGCCTTTGCTCTCTTTCAGGTTGTATTGTAACCTAAGTGAAGGCAACAGACGGTAGACGTCTGTGTATGCAGAGAAGAGTCAACATGACACGCGTGGTGGATTTCAGCCGAGCCTGCGCAAACCTAGTCACACCAATGCAAAGCTTTCTAATATGGCTTTATTGCACTTGTTTTCTATATATCACAGTCCTCCCAGTGGACTTGGCATTGCATTGTGGGGGATTTCAGTACTGCATATGAAAAATTGGACCAAAGATATTTTGAACAGTTTATCTCTTTGTAATAACTTCCCATACTGAGACAGAACACTTGCTTTTGTTGTAGCCTAACACACGTTCAAACAGCAGCTTGTTTATCAAGCATTTAATTAAACTCAACGGCAAGTTGCAAGGTGTCCTGTTCATTCACCAGAGTGGTCTCTAGAATTAAGACTGAAGGATGACAGCACAATAACAACGGAGAATGTTTGAAAGCCTCTGAAAACTTCGTTTCAAATCTTAAGTTCTCTGTAACATTAAATATTCAGCCGTGTTGGATCACTGCAGTTATGGTTTTTACACCTGTTAATCCTAATGTCTGTAAAACTTAATATGAATACTTTGGTTAAGATAATGTCGGAGTTAAGGGTGCTTTGGTAAACAGGTTCTTGTTAGCTTGTTTGGCAGCAGAGCAACAGTCAATGAAGTTTGGGGGGAAAAACATGCTTAGTTACTATTTATTAATAGTTGAACACTTAAAAACTCTGTTAATCTGCTACACCAGGACCACACATCATCTATAGGGAATGGGAATGTGACCGACAGCAAGTTGGCCATTTTTGGAGGATAAAGGGTCAGAGTGCCATCCGCTGGCTGTTTACTGCAAATGTCAAAAGATAACACAAAACACTGCTGAATTGTAGTATAGCCTATATAGCATACAGTCAGACACAAAGGAAGGCTAACGTTATGAGTTTCACTTTGGAAGATAAGGGTAGATTAAATATGCAGTATTTGCCAACATTTTGTTAGTATTCCATTAGCATAACATTAGCTAGCTTATCTTTGTCCGGATGATTGTGTAGTTGGCATTTGGCATTTTACCTACCCGTTTGTAAATTGGATATCGGCCTCCAAAGATTAACATATTTTTAACTGCTGACAGGTGTTCATTAACGCCTAAACACATCAGTGACCGTAATGGGTGCAAGCTGTCAAGGTCCTCCTAATTTTGTAATATCTCGCCCCCTTTTGCCTCTATCAGCTTCTATTTATATGGGTATTTGTCTTTCGTACGAATCTTATACATTTCTGATGATGAACGATTGACAGATGACAGATGAATAAACTCTAGTCTACTGTAGCTCCGTACGCTACCCTCAAAAAAGGGCGGGGCTCGCGCCCCAGAACGCTCCGTGATTCCCATTCCCTATAGCTAGTTACAAGATGATTGAGAACATGCATGCATGTTTTCAGGGCCTTTAAGAATGGTGGCAATCATTGTCTGGTTTGCTTTTTTCAATCAGTGTAACTGTTTGTTTTGAACCTGCTTTGGTGTCAGATGGTGGAGATTGTCACACAAAGTGTCAAAAAATTAGACAATCAGGGGGAAGTGATTGAAACACTTCTCTGTGACTTCTCTTGGTACTGAACAAAGTGTACTGATGCTGTGGCACTCACTCGTCTACTTCTCCATGAGAGTCAAACACAAAAACAATTTCCAACTGCAATTGTCTGAATGGTTTAGTGATAAAAGAAATCAACGTTTCAAGTGCCTCTTAAAATAATAGGCTAACACCGCTCTGGATTAGGTGGCACCAGCTATTCGTAAATGCATCACTAAGTTTGTGCATGAAGTAGCTAGTCGTTAATCTAGTGATTTATTAATCATGTTGCACCATTAAAACTTGAGCAATGTCATAGCTAGCAAATACTTGCTAGGAAACATCTGCAGCTCAAAAGAAAATCAACGATGTAGCTAAACATGAAGTCACTGTAGCGTCAAAAATTAACATTATTCAATCATTATCTGACATTGTCTATTAATATCACATTAACTGATTTTATTATTTTGTTACTTTAGTGAAATTTGATTTAAAAACTTTGTTTCAACCATATTGCATACTCTTCACTCTAAACAGGGCTAACGTTGGTAACGTTAGCTTGTCAGTTGGTTCCGTTAGCTAACGATATGTACAGTAGCTAAGCTAACAGTTACATCTGGCGGGGCGCACATATTTAATAACAACTACATTGTGTGATACAATTTACAACCCCTTTTGATTTAGTGGAGTATAAATCTATACCTAAACACTTACATTATAACTATGGGCTTGAATTTACGAATAGCTGGTGCAACTGAGTGTTTCGAATGTTGTTTTCGGATATCAACAAATTGTCATACTGGGCATGTTTCTGATCCGAGGTAGCTCAAAAGCATCCAACCCCTCTGTAATTACCAACATGTAAAAAGTGGAGCAGTGAAACCACATCAGATTTCCCTTGGAGATGTAAAATAGATTTTTATTGAACTTTTCATGACTTCTCTTTGTTTCTCTCTTATATATATTTAGAAAATGGCAAATATTGAAACTTCAGACTTTACCTCAAATTTTCATAGGTATCCGTTTTACTTCATTGCAAATCCATTTTCCAGACTTTCAGCTGAGGTTTCGAACTTGCGGTCTAGTCATTTTTTAGTTTGAAAAACCCTCCAGGTAAAAGTAGACTAAAGGTAGGAGACACATGGAGGGCACGAAGCTGAGGTGGTGCATCAGTACTGTAAGATGGGTACTGGGTTTTAATGAGGGAACAGTAAGTAGCAATACAAAGAGCAAGACAAGAGGAGAGAAGTCAGATCTGCTCTTTCAAAAGAAAAATTATAGATGAGATGAGGAAATCGTTCTGAAGATGGCTTTTTATACTAAACAGTAAAGTTCCTGGCAAGATCATGGAGAGTTTTGTTATGTGCAGATGGTCTGCGAAATGTCAGAGAATGATGAGAGAAAGTTGGTGTCAAGTTTAATGCGTTGGTGGTTTTATGTGAGATACTTTTGTGTTTCCTAACACTTGATTTTGTTACTGTAAAATATTTTCCTGTTGTATATGTGGCATCGAGGCACTTCATAATTCTCTTTATATTTTTGTACGTCAATCATCGTTCTTCTTCTGATCAAAGAAAATAATTTAAAAAGATGTATATCCTAAATGAATAAAAAAAAAGCAATTCCCAAACCCTAATTCTGCTGTGTTGAGATTTGTTGCTTAATTTTGATCACAGGACATTGTGTTTGCCTGCTTAATCAACACAGTCTCATGGCAGTTCGTGAAATATTCACGAAATTTAATCTATTTGATCCATGTATATAGACATGAATTTCCCTGTTTTTCGCGATGCGCTCAGCACGACTTGCGTTTTCCTACGAATGTCCAGCAACATGTGACACGTGTCAATTTCCACTCCAGTCTTTTCAAAATAAAAATACTCAGTTAGGTTTAGGAAAAGATCGACTTGGCTAGGCTTAAGTAACAAAACTACTTAGTTAGGTTTAGGAAAAGATCGTGGTTTGGGTTTGGGTTCACCCCGACCTCTTCTCTATGCGCTGTTTTTTTCGCTCTTTATACTTCCTGGATCACAATTGCATAAATACGGATTACATACAAATTGATTTTGTGCTGACCATCACGAAAAAAATGGGAAATTTGTAAAATTTTCCGTCTGAAAGAAAGAGGAAGTTCTCCAGACACAGAGAGGGACGGGTCAAGCATTTTGGTTTCCAAGCCAAAGTTAGGATTTATGAAAATACACTTTTGGGTGTGAAAATCATTGGAAAAATTCATTTCAAATGCAAATGACATTGCAGGACTCAATATTGACTCTCAACAAGTTTCTTTACAGTAGATTATTAATTCATGAAGATTTTCCTCTACTGAGAGCACTACAGTAAAGTCCCCACAACATAAATAATGTTTTATATGATGTCCTCAGATATGGTTTGCCTGCTCAAATTTGCTCTTCATCTCTCAGTGGTCTATAGTGGACAAACTACAGTGCTACTGCACAATTTAAATAACAGCAGGTTCAGTTTAAGTCAGGAGAAACCGTTGTCTCTGTTCACAACTACTCTGTCCTGTCCAAAGACAGCAAACAAAGACACTTGTGGAGACAACATGATGAAATAATTCCATGGGAAGCGGTATATTGGTCGTGTCTAGAAGAGAGCCTGCAAATTGCGAAATCTGATCTGAGATCTGCAAAAACTCTTGCGAGACTCGCTGCGCAATGACCTATCCTAGCCTGAACTATTCAAGGTCAATGCCTAACCTTAACCATTCGATATCCACGCCTAACCTTAACCATTCGAGATCAATGCCTAACCTTAACTATTCGAGATCAATGCCTAACCCTAACCATTGAAGATCAATACCTAACCTTAACTATTCAAAGCCAATGCCGCGCGAGTTTCTCCAGTTTGCTGGTTCCCTTCCAGCCACTACCCAGTATATTGTACTTATGTAAGGACTTTGCTATATGTTGTAAACTGAGAAAAGAAGGTTAATAACAATAACAATTTCATGACATTGTCACCTTGTAGAGCTCATGGGAGTTATGTAAGGAGGGGGTGGATCATAACATACACACAGTTTGACCTTCATACATGCTGAGTGATTGTACAGAAGATCATAGGAGACCAGTAGCAGCTGAGAAGAACTACTGAGAGCTCTGCACTTCATCACTTTCAGAGTAACTGCAGCATTAACAAGGGCCACGACTGTATTTTATCATTTCATTTTGTTCAATTTATGCAAAACTATTAATGATAAAGTATCTCCAGAATTCTGTGTCAAACACATTCAATGTATAACTGTTTAAAAATATGCTTATACTGCCCCCTGGTGGTACTCAACCTGCATTACTTTGGGCCTGTCAAATGTCCATCCATCCATCATCTGTAACCACTTATCCTATTCGGGGTCGCGGGGGGGGGCTGGAGCCGATCCCAGCTGACGAGGGTGGGAAGGGGAGGTACACCCTGGAGAGGTCGCCAGCCTATCACAGGGCTGACACATAGAGACAGACAACCATTCACGCTCACATTCACACCTACGGGCAACTTAGAGTCAACAATTAACCTAACCTGCATGTCTTTGGACTGTGGGAGGAAGCCGGAGAACCTGGAGAAAACCCCTGTCAAATGTCCCTGCAGGGCAAAATGAATAAAAAAAAGCATGAGCATGCATAAATCCAATACAAACGCACAGCAATAAATAACATGACTCCGAGACCATGAATGGCGATAAGCTTTTTATTTAAACATTAAGGCAGTGTCTTTTTTGTTTTTCATTTTTACACTGCTATCCACAAAGCTTGCTGGTGGGCATGTAGAATTTAACCATGTGAATATTTCTTTTATTTTTATTTTTATTTTTTTTTGTAATACCAACCTTGAAGCAAGCCACATAAATATTTACATCTCTTCAGTTTTTATATACAATCCTTGCTATTATACAGTGGGTTATAATAAAAAAAAAAATCATTATGCACAAAATGGTTGAACAATGTATTGTTTATGTCAATCCCGCCCCCCCCCACCCCACCCCCCCCCTTTGACAGTCCAGGGAACACATCAGCAATCAACTTTCACGTTTTGAATGATTATTTAAGATTTGTGACATGATTGAAGATCAAAAAACAAAACTGTAAGAAACAAAAAACAAAATGGATGCATGTTAAAATTCATTTCAGTATACTTTTTTTAAAAACGTTATTAGTCCGTCTTCGGTTTAGGGAACAGCTGGATATGGCTTAGTCTGTTTACCGTCACATTCTTAAATTTCATCAGTGGATAAATGATATACACGCATAGAGACCAATGTACAAAGCCTGGCTGCCTTGCCTGATGAAATTACAAACCTTCCATCAGTCTTGATAAAAAATAAAACACAAAACAAAAACATGTGTGGCATGCTGGATGCTTCACCAACGACAGGTAGGATGAAGGAGGGAGAGGAGGTAGTTCTATAACAGTCATGTTTGTGAGAATCCACTGTGACAAAACCAACTAAAGATAAGAGAGGTAAGTCTTTCTAAACCGCTAAACAAGCTCACTGCCGTCGAGTGTTCAGTCAGAGGACAGAATTCGTCACATTTACACAGAGGGGTGACCTTTACAATACTGCAGTAAACTGTGAGAACTAATGTTACGTAAAACTACCAGGATGCTTTTGAATGCCTTCCCCTCGACTTCCTCCGACCAGCACAAACACAGGGGGTGCAATGAAGTACACTTGAATGGGTCTCGTAGTGGAGAAAACATTTGATGCAGGCCCAGGTGAGCTTTCCCGTGATTTGAAGATAAATCTAATGAGTGATAACAAAAAAAAAAACTAAGGCTGTGATGGATTTGGAAACACAGAAAAAAATGCACACAAAATGTTTTTTTTGTTTTTTTTTTCAAAAAGAGGACGTTTCATTTGCTGTTTTGTTTCCAGATTTCCCTGCGTGGACAGTATAAACCCTGTGATGGGGGGCTAAAAGAAAAAAAAAAATTGTGCGTCACTTGGTAACTTCAGTACTGTATATGTAAAATAAATGGCACTTAACACTAGGAATATCTCATAACTGTACAAAATCTGCCTGGATGAGGAGTCGGGTCTCAGCTCCTCCTCTAGGCAGTAAAAAAAGGTCAGAGGTCAGACCGTCACAACAGCTCCTAGACGGGATTGTGGCGGGCCGGCTGAAGCGGACGCCGCCATGGACCGAGGGTCACAGAAAGATGGCTTCGTTTGTCACCTCTTCAACGCCAGCGAACTCCAAGTGATGCTCAGGAGTTTGCCTTTAAGCAGCTTTAAGGTTGGTCTGCGCCCCGCTCGAAGCGGCTTCGTTGTCGTTCACTAAAATGTGATTGTCGCTTTTAAGTGCGGGAGCGATAAAGACCAAAATAAACGGGTGTTAAAGGATACCTCAAAGGTGGGATTTCTATGCTGTTTCTTGAGTCCATTTTTCACCTGCCGCAGGAAACACAGATTCTTAAAAATGCCGTTGTGAACAGACTGACAACTAAGTGCTTAATATCCAAAAACTGGTTCAACAAACACAGACATGATTAATATAAAAACAGTGAGAAAGTGTCACTTGTTTCAGTGCCATCCGTCTGGCAAATCATCTCTCACCACGTGGATGCCTGAAGTCAACAGGCCTTCGCCGTTCCTCAGGACCCCCCCCCCCCCCCCCCCAATATATGACGACATCAGCAATGAACAGCATGTTTACCCTGTAAACCAATGATATGACCCTCCCCGCATAATCTCTTCCCCTCCCCCCCCCGCCGCCCCCAAAAAAGATACATCATTGCAGATAATAGACAACAAATGACACCATCAAAAGTTCACCATCAAAATGTACTAAAGGTCTCAGCTCACGTTCCAAACACAGGACTGGACTGACTTGAATTTAAAAGGAGCAAAAAAAAGAACCGAAAACAAGAAAAAAAAAACAACAAGATGTTGATTCTCCTCCCGTCACCTCGCGCGTGTCCTTGTAGTGGTAGCAGTGCACAGGCCGCCTGCACCTGGAGTTCACCGTGAAGAAACGTGAGAGGGTCCTCGCCGTGTGGGGCCGCCGCTCTCAGGTCAGATCTGCTTTTGAAAATCTGTCACTAGAGCGGCCGTCGTCGGGCTCCTGACCGGACCGACACCGCGACCTCGGAGTCCCTTCCACCCAAGTGTCAGCACATTAGAGCGGTGCACCCAAAATGTGCAGGTCAATGTGTCTATATTGATAAGGCCAGTGAGGAAAAGTAGCAAAGTTAAAAAAAGAAAGGGAAAAAAAAAAAAAAAAGTGATTTGTCCTTTAGAGTAGTCCTGGAGTGAATGCATAACACGTAAGTGCAAACACACACACACGCACACACACACACACACACACACGGAGCAGCAGTGTCTCAGCTCGTCGCTGCTTGGCGTCTCAGGTGTGTGAAAGGAGAAGGACACGATCCTTGCTTGACGACTGACGGAGGAAATGCAGAGTGGAATGGTGTGGGGTAGGTTTGCAGACGCCTCAGCAGGTGTGTGTGTGTGTATGTGTGTGTGTGTGTGTGTGTGTGTGTGAGTGATTGTGTGTGTGTGTGTGTGTTTGTGTGTGGCTGCAGCAGCACAGAGTTGGTTAGCGGGTCTTGTGGTACGATAGATTTCCGGGTCACTCACTGTCGGACAGGGTCTCGTACTGAGACATGAGCAGAGGCTTGGGCTCCTCCTCCCAGGACCGGCCCTGTCCGGGTCCTGGTCCTGGCCCCGGGCCCGGGCCCCCGAGCTGGCCAGAGGAGGGCGAGGGAGCGGACACCGTCCCGCTTGGGAAACGCATTATCAACGGATTACACGGGAAGGGAGTCGGTGTTGAGCCTGCAAAAAGCAGAGTGACAGGATTGTTATCATGAGCTTAAAAGGTCGACTCTATCGGTGTTCCTTCTCCGGGTTTTTCAAATGGAAACGCCCACTCAGCCGTGAGCAAAAAGCAGTGACGTAGTTTAACCAAAGTAAACTAATCAATAAGGTTAGTTGCACAAGTAACGTTTGGATTAGTTATTGGATTAGTTTGCGTTAGTTCAGATTTTTTTTTAAGTATACTCCTGCATTCTGTGAGGTAAAATGACTGTTTTTGTGAATGAAGTCTGGTGGCTTTGAAGAAAGCGATATAACGGCTTCAGTTCCCTGTCGGAAAGGGCTGTCTGATGGCGGGGTAAAGCGGCACATTAACATAATACTCTCATGTTAATAAGAGTATTAAATACTTGAGAAATCTCTCTTTAAGGTACACTTTGAACAGACAAAAAAAATATGCGATTAATTTGCGATTAAATATTTTAATTGATTGACAGCCCTAAAAATGATTGTTTTTGTGAATGGAGCCTGGTGGCTTTGAAGAGAGCAATATAACAGCTTCAGTTCCCTGCCGGAATGGCCTGTCTGAGGGCAAGATAAAGCGGTTGTGGACGGGTGCAGCATAAAAACCTATTTTAGCCACTTGAAAAAAATCAAAATCAGTTTAAGTATACGCTATATTTAGAATATTTTCACCGCTTTACCTCGCCATCAGACAGCCCTTTCCGACGGGGATCTATTAACATCTATTCTCCTTTTCCAGACAACCACTACAACAGATACTGTATCAAATCAGTTCATAGTAAATCAATCAGAGTCTCAAAAAGGGGGTTTTCTACCTGTGGATGAAGGCCGATCCTCCCAGACACGGTTGGTAAGAGGAGTTCGTCTGTTGCAGTCTCCCTCAGAGTGGACTGAAGACACAGAGGACGGTCTCTCCCCCCCTGACAGGCCTGGTCCTGGAGATTTGGCCTTCCGTCCGTTAGAGCGTCCGCTGCCCTTTGAGGACTTCCCCCCACCTGCAAGCACAGGAGAGCTTAAACCTCCAGTGTAATAATCCTGTACACAACATTTCCAGCTCCGTTTAGAGCTGCTCATTCTACCCGACCTGTTGTCCCACACAGAATAACTGAAGAACTACTGCAACTGCATTAGTTCTGGCTGAAGAGTATAGTATGTTATGTGCATACTGTAAATGAAAACACATAACAAAATAGATTTTTCAGTCCGTCAGTATCTTTCTTGAACTATTATAATAAGTTATTGTTTGACAATACTGTTACAAAAGGCTTCATAGAAGATTTTAAAGAATTAACTGGCAATGTGTAAAAACAGTCAATAAGCATACGAGCCAGATTATAAAATGGGGACTCATTGAATGTAGTGGATTAAAGTAGAAAAAAGATTTCCTCAGGCAGATGATGGTGCTCGAAGAGAAAAGGGCATTGAAGGTGAAATTGAATTGCACCTTTGGGAACAGGATACGCAAGACTACATCGGGGTGAAGAAAACACACAAATACAAAAGTGTCTGAGGATGTCGCACCTTGTGAGAAAAAGTCTTCAACACGTCCGTCTGCTACGGGCATACCAGCAGACACAGCGGAACCCAACGGGTTAGCAGCGTTGGATGGAGAGCGTTCGTCGGACTCGTCGTATTTGCCCATTAAGGCCTTCCTTATAATGGCCTCCAGGCCTATTGAGTTACCAGGGGTCTCTGGAGGTGGGTGGCAGCGGACGCTCACGGGTCCTGTGAAAGGAAGGAGTGTTTAACAAGTCAGGTGGAGAAAGGGACGGCAAGTACAGAGAGTGTGATCAGGAGCAGGAGGAGACGCCATGAAGCTAATGATACAGCAACAAGAGTAAGAAAAGGGGGAAGTCACAGAACTACATTAAAAATATGCATGTGCATGTTGGCAACGCAAGTGGCGTTTTGCCCCAGCCGTCCAGACGAGTTAGCCAGCTTTAAACATGGAATTGAAACGGTTACCAGCTTCAAAATGTCTGGTTGTTGTGTGTTGTTGTTGTCAGAATCGATATTGGTTTTTATATAACTGGTGACTTTCAGCCGGATGCGTCCGTGGTTGCTCGTAGTAACTAACGCAAATGGTTGATGTAGATAATAATTAATATAACTTTAATTTAAAATTGATTGAAGGCTTTTACGAAAATCGTAACGAGAATCTATCCATGGGCACGATAAACTGTAGGTTAGTGGTGCCTGCAGGCTGCCCAGAGGATGGGGATGAGAAGGGGATGAATTTCTCTCTCCAAAGTCTTGCAAGGATCCTCTGTCATAAGTGCCCCAGCAATTTTGCTCGCCCGTATAATGTGGGAACACAGGTCAAGTTAATTTCCTGCGTAAACGCCACCTTTCACACCACCTCAGGATCTTGTAAGATTTCTGAACATCTTTCACAACAGCTCTAGTGTGAACACAAGCAGTCGGATAGAGAGGGCAAAAGGTTAGTAGCTAAGAGAAATCCATGTTTAGGATAAGGGCGAGGATTGGGTGGCCACTCTTGTGTCATGTGAAAAGCCGTCTTCTCCCTTCAAATCAATTTAATAATTGATGAGGTTTAAAAAGATTACCTGCATTTGTAGACGCCGGCATGTTGAAGATCTCTGTTCCTGGCTGACCAGCATCTGAAGGTGGGAACAGGGTTTCTCTTTAAAAAGGCCATTCTCTTTATTACATCACACGTACGGTTTTCAATTGTGTGAGGTCAGACTTACTGAAATCAACCTCGTTTCCCACCACCGTCATCTTCTTGATCATCTCCTGTTTCTTTGACTTCACGATAGCTGAGGTGCTCTCGGTCAACTTGCTGAAGAAAGCCGGAGGCTGGGAGGCATTGGGGGGGGAACGGGAGCCCATTCTGCCGGAGGGAAAGGAGAGCCAGGTTAACAATGGTAAATGGTAAACTGAAATTTAAAAACAATCGGATGCAACATGCCTCTTATCAGGTATTCCTCAAAAAGGAGGCATCAGATGCTCTTCCTGGTTATTTGAACAATGACACCCTCAAAATGAGATAGCAGATAAAATCATCTAATTGCAGGCAGCGCTTATATTAGCAATTTAATTCTTTTGGTGCTCATCCAAGGCTCGTGACCTCAGGTGAGGGTTGGAGCATCGATTGGCTGGTAAATTGAGACCCCTTAATCATAATAAATAATTCCTAAAATCAGGACAGCATGCGACTCCCATCCTGGATGGGGTAATATGCCACTTTGTGCCTGTGAAAGTTCAGCTAAGATTTGGAGGTTCAGACACTAAGGACTTCATCATTGACACAAAGCAGAGATGGAACTAAACTGGACACTTCACTCCTCAGCTGTGTCCTGAATTTGACAATTAGCTGGAGTCTTCTTTCCAGCATCCTGGCATAAGCTTTCCAAGGGAGACTTAGCAAAGTGACACCTGATAAATGGAGCCCACCTGCTAGTCCCTCTTTTTAAAATTGGGAACCAGCACCCCTCTCTGGAAGCCCCTTAGATCCACCTCCAACCTCCGTGCAACATAGGGGAGACATCTCAACCATGTATTATCTGATGGTGAATCTCAACTAAAAGGTGGAGCTGTCATATACAGTATGTCTGTATATAACAGCCTGCTTGTTGTTGACATAGATGTTGCCTGCCTTGTATCAATAAACAACTATTCAAACATTGAACTATGGAAAAGATCATTAATTGCAGTCCTGCTAATCTAAATATTATAAAAGTTAAGTCCATCATAAACTGAACATAGTTTGTTAGCAGTTTCTGTGGAAAGATACAGCAATATGACCCGTTAGAGGCTGTTCACATGTTGTCTAAAAAGGCGAGGAAAACGCCAGGCGCTCCTGTCGTGCCTGCCGTTACTTGGCAACCAAAACCTGCGCACTGTGATGACGATGATGGTGGAGTTGCGGTTATTTAACAGGAAGCCTCACTGACTAAACTAAACAAAGTCAAAATAAAAATAAATGGATTTCCAGCACCGTCAATCCCTCACAGTAGCTTTACTGCTCGATTTGTCTGTGTCAGTCTGGCTGACCTTTCAACCAGATGTTGTGACGTCCTTGGGCGGAAAGGGTGAAACCAGTAAAATAGTCCGTGGGACAGATCGTAAAGCTCTGGGTAGTCCTGCACTAAAATGATTAACTTCTCCTTTACCGTAGGCTGATATTTACACAAGAAAGAAAAGACATCTGCTGGCTAAGATTGGTTGTTCCTCGTCACATGACAGCACCGCGTCGCTGCGGTCCAATAGTTGAACTACTTTCATCTCGTCGCTCTCGCTTTTGAGCACGCCTAACACGCGTCTACATTGACAACAATGGATTTGAGGCCCCTCACCCTTGCTCTCCCGGCTCGATCGAGTAGGAGCCCCCTCCCTGGACCTCCGGTTCAGAGCTGGCTCCAGCGGGAGACACCGGTTCAATTCCGTCATTTGAAACACTGACGGGTGACGTCTTGGGCTGAGGAGGAGACCTGCAGAGAAAACGAAAGACAGAAATAATCGCAGCGTTAAGTTACATCGATCCAAAAACGATCAATCCTTGGTGAATTGTTTACATGATGAACATTAGTAACACAGGGTTAAGGCTTATACAGTATATAGTAGACAGTGCCCACCAAATACATTTATCAGATATTTCTGTTGTTCCAGAGCGATTCCTACCGGTCTCGGTTGCGTTCTCCACCAAGGCCCTCTTGATACCGGGACCCTTGGGCAGACTCCTGTGAGGTGGGTGGGAGCTGGGAGGCACTGGGTGGACGGGTCAAGTCCAGGACAGGCGAGCCGTGGTAGCTTTGCTGCTGCTGCTGGCTCTGCCTGGTGTAGTCTTTAGTTATCACCTCCTGTTTACGTCAAGACATGACACGTCAGAAATGGGACAGGCATCAGAATTCCTTGAAAAGCCCTATACCGTTCAGCACTTAGGAAACATGCTACATCAATATTAAGATATGAATATCGTTCGTTATGTTATTGTGCCATTTGTGATGCCGTGGTTGAGCGAACTTACGCTGATATGCTGCGCCAAGGTGACCACCCTCTGGCTGCCTTTAACGCAGGGGGACTGGGGCTGCTGGCCTGGAGACAGCCTCTCCTCAGACGGAGGACGGTACAGACCGTGTGGCTCCATCTTCTGTTGAGCTGTTGAACAGACACGCATTTACACCCAGGCACACACACACATCGAGAGGCAAAAATCACATTCACACATGGGCAAAAGTTAGTTTTGTTTTTAGTCCGTGGAGAACTTAAGATCTCTAAAAACGTGCTAATGAGAACATGCATAATTCAGAAATGTCTGAGCATCCGTCAGGACTTTTGGTGGATAAACATTTCATGTAGCGCCTGCACATGAAAGCTCAAAGGACACGCTTTCCTACAGAAATACTATATGACAGTGTGCGTGACAAGCTACTTCAGATCTCTTAATTATTTATAATGAACTCTTTGCATACAGACCAAGCAAGCGGAGCTTTGACCAGAAATGATGCTAAAATTGACTGGTTTTGCATCAGTGAAAATGAAGAAGTCACAGAAAAGTCACTTTTATAACGGAAAGACCATGTTTCTGCACGGAACAGATTTTTTTTTGTAAAAAAAAAGAAAGGTAATGCCTTAGAGACGAGAAGAATACAAACGCATTCACTGTATACTATGAATAAAAGAAGCTATGAATACCATCTTAACTCAAGATAGACCCATTCATGCTTAGCCATGAATATATGAAATTATGGTTGAACCATTGTGGGAGCCTATTTCAAGACTTGTTTCCCTTGTGTGTCATGTCTCACCATGTGTTTTCTTACACAACTCTTGCACTACAGTATTTATCTCAGGAGTGGATGATGTAAGCTGAGCGCGGGGAGCAGGACTGACTGCATGGACTCCCCAGAGAGGACGAGTCCCCTAGAGGGACAGGATGCTGTGGTTTCTGTTGTTAGGTAGCAACGACAGAAGAGACTCTGGGTTCGTTTCAACAATAGCCCGCGTTTCCCTCGCGGTGCTGTCGACTAGTTTGTGAGTGCAGTCTGGCGGTCTTTGTGTGTTTTGAGAGGCATGCTTCCTGTTCACTTCTGTACATACAAGAGGTTTTTTTTTTCTTTTTAAACCCACAACACTCATTTGAACTCACTCAGCATGCAGTTGCCCCACAGGCTTGTAATATATATATATATATATATGTGTGAGTGGCTCTACAGCAGAGAACAACAAATCACATTCCAAAATGACGGACAAACTCCCAGAGGCTTGATTGAGAGAGATGTGTTGAGCGTTTGGCATGTGTGGAAAGAAAAAATAAACCAAACAAATCAGCATAAATTACAGTGAGCTATAAATAGGAACATGCAGAGATTTTGGGGGGGGGCAGAAGCTGCAGTACCCCCCTCCCCCCGGATGGCTGAAAGTCTTTTCCACGTCCTCCTGTGCAACACCGGTGCTCTCTGGGACCCCAGGAGTCAGTTTGGTGGTTGGTAAGGCTTTTCAATGACGTTTAATGAAAGGGACTGTCACACAAATTCTCTATTCCTTCTTTAGGCATCTGGGTGACATGTGGTCATTGTCCAAAGTAGTGCCCAGCAAATAGGTCTATGAGTATCTACAGTAAAGACATACAGTAGTAGAGCCGCCGCATGTATAAAGTGAACAAAGTGTTTTGAATTACAGGCAGTCTCATTTGGGATATAAAATCCTCCTGCAGTGAAATGCCTTTTCAAGCGCCTAAAATATTCTTGTCGTGCCCACTTGCACGTGGTGAAATATTGTGTTTAAAGTAAGCAGCCGAATGGGAGGGAGGAGGGGTGCCACATGTTAAATTCAAAGTCCTCTACGAAAAGAAAAATGAAAATAAGCAGCGAAGGATGTTCTGCCTTAATGTCCCAACATGTTTAGCTATCTTAAAATGACACCTTAAAGGACACCTAGGATCTTCTTCATGGAAAATTAAATGTGTTGAGTTGTTAAGCCGTTAATATTTGATCAAAAACTGCCTCTTCTCATTTAATCTCAAGCCTGTCGGGTCCAATTAGGACGGGCTAGAGGTTTAGTTTTCCATAGGGCACCCTTGGTGGACTTTAAGTCTGTAAAGAAACTAATAATTAAACTGGAAAAAAAAAAAGCGAAAAAAGTATAGCATTGAAGGAAAAAAAAAAATGTAAATGAATTGGGCTGATTTGATAATGCCAACCACCACAGCGTGCAATAGGCCACAGACTGACGGGGGAGGGTCTGGGTGATGAGGGGGGACCCTGGGATCCAGAGCGTCTTACCATCAGTGTCGCTGCTGGCAACAAGCGACTCCGTCTCTGCCATCCCCGTTTCACAAGAAATTTGACGCATAATAATCGCGTTTATGAAGTTGGCCGCAGTCATGGTGGTCTTACCGAGTGCTCGGAGCTCTTGTTCCTGAATGGACATCGCTTTGTTTTGAGTCTTTTCCCTACTAGGTGTACCGCTTTCTCCGCGGCCAGGAGGGTTATCCGGCTGGGGAGGCAGCAGGTGCTGGGGCCGGCCTGAAGCCGAGGGGTAGGGACCCGGGTACATTCCTCCTGGGCTGGGGCAGGACAGCTTGGGGTCAGATTTACCGGAGGCCCCGTGCTGGTCCTGCACGTGCTTGGGCAGACCACCCCTGTTTTTGCCTCCGTCGCGACTCTGCTCTTTGGCCACACTTGAGTCCATGGCAGGCGGGTAGGCCTCGGGGGGCACACCTGTCCTTTGGAGGTGGCCAGGGTAACCTTGGTAGCGGGCCGGCCCTGAGGAGATGGACCTGGCAGGGCAAACAAAACATGCTTAGTAAACAAGACCATCAAAATGTTCTCCTTGCTGTGAGCGCTTACGGCCGGGACACATGAGCAGCGCGTGACGGCTACCTCGCTGAACTGCTGCGTGTGGCGTCCACACCGGGAGCGTTTCTGCTGCTGCCAGCTGTTTCTTTCTACATAGAGTTTGCCTTTCATAATGGCCGTTTCATTTCATTATAAATGTCATTTATATTTATTTTAGACAGAAAAAGGTTAAGAAGCGTGTGCTCTTTTATAAATAACAGTAATAATCCACGATTAAAAGCTGGTACTGGTTAATCTATGAAGCCCTGGAAGTCACTATCCTGTAGAGCTGACCCGAATACTTCGAAGCTTCGACCATCGCCATGGTATTCGACTCAGTATTCGAATGCTTTGTTCATTTGTTTTTTTTTTGTTATACAAGTATGTAATAATAATGTATAAATCCCAAAATAGCCCATGAAATAAGGAATAATCCCACAACATAATTAATTATTAATATTCAACATTAATTATTATTAGTTATTCTCAGACAGATATCGCTGTTTGTTGTATGTATAGGTGTGTGTGTGTACAGTAGTGGGGCAGCGGCACTGAAACGGGGGAGGCGAAGACAGACGAACATGTCAGCCCTCTGCGACGCTTCGAATACCTTTGAATATTTCTAACCAAAGCTTCGAAGCTCAAAAAATGGTATTCGGGACATTGAAACTGTAGTAATGTTTCTGGTATGATGTCGATATATGGTCAAAATATCTATTTTTGCTTTGAACCGCGCGTGGCACGTGGAAAAAATAGACGAGACCTCGAATCTGAAGAGCTCTCGCGGGCTGTGTGGCTGCTCTAACCCGTAACATGAGCGGTGAATTAAGAAGCAAGAGGTTTCGCGACGCACACGCGCTGCTCACACGTCCAGTGTGTCGCGGCCATTATGAGAAACGTAGCTCAGGAGAATTTCCCTGTGTTGTCTTTGTAAATACAGAAACCAAAATGCAGTTTACCGAAACACAGATGAGCTGGAGTGTTCGCTGACAGAAAGACTCTTGCCCCCAGTGTTGTGCAAGACACTCGGCCTCTGCTGCACGTTCTCCTGGTTTCGAGGGGACACTGGGGAGTGCTGGTGGCTGTACGGTTGGGAGGAAGGTCTCACACTGCCGCTGCTGCTGCTCGCCAAGCTGTGTTCTGTACCTGAGAGGCACAAACAGATTCATTTCAATGCATTACTCTTTCCTCAAACTACATTTGTGCTGCCATTGTGTCACTTTTAACTTGTACATAAAAATGAAAAACGCTGCTCCTCACCTGGTCGCCAGATGGGGGCGTGCTCCACATTTCCAAGAGACCCGCCCTTCTCTCTGTCGCGCTCTCGGTCTCGGTCTCTCTCTCTGTCGCGGTCCCTTTCCCTCTCGCGGTCTCTCTCCCGTTCTCTTTCCCGATCTCTCTCTCGGTCGCGTTCCCGCTCCCTCTCTCTCTCCCGCTCTCTGTCTCTCTCCCGGTCCCTCTCCCTCTCTCTGTCGCGTTCACGGTCTCTTTCACGCTCGCGCTCTGAAGATGCGCCTTGCATCTTGTTTATGTGAGAGGGCCCAACTGTACAGAAAAACAGAAAAAGATTATTAAAACAATAAGCAACATATTTAATTAGGGGTGTGACGATTCACTCAGCTCACGATAGATACGATACACGATATTGGGTTCACGATCTCGATACGATACGATATCATAACAGTAATACACGTGTTTACAGTTAGCTGTTAGCCGCCGAGCTAACGCGCTCTGCTTGTGTAAACATAGCGGCGGAGGATGAGAGACAGCGGACAGAGCAGATTGAAACGTTGCTTTCCTACAAGTTTAAATGTTTCATCGTGTTTATGCTTGTTGAACAGGTGTAATAACGTATCTTGGCTTTATACTTACAAAGTTTTATCTTACTTACTACAGCAACGAGCGTAGCGTCAACTCGTCTCTCCACCGCAGCCTCTCTGATCAGCTGTTCACCGGCTGCGCTGTGTGTGGAGCTCCGACACGGCCTCTTAAAGGAGGCTGGGTCACGGGGGTATGACACATGCGCAGTGTAACTGAAGCTGCGGTCGTGCATTACGATTGGTTCAATTTCGTCGATGGCAGACCAGATTTTACTGCGCATGTTTCGTAACCCAAAGATATGACTTGTACTCAGCCTCCTTCCACAGGCCTTGCAGAGCAGCAGGAAGAGGCTGCAGCTTTAGCAACGGAGCCCGTATGTACTTAGTAACTATTATGCCCTGATATCGCGATTCAGTTTTTCGTCTCGACGATGCATATCGTCACGTTTTTATATATCGCGATATTTCGTGGCACGATATTTCGTCACACCCCTATATTTAATCTGTATGTGAGTTAGCTTGTGTGAAGTGAATTGTACCAGGTGAGATGGGGGAGGTGGTGTAAGGCCTGCCAGGGAAGGCGGCGGCTCCTCCGGGGATGTAGGTGATGCGATCCATCGGGGAGCCGGCTGCCCCTGCAGAGGGAGGGACCAGGACAGGTAAGTGTGGCACCTGAGAAAGATCGATGATTCCTAGGGGACAGAAAGAAGAGAAGGGTAAAGAAAAACCCGATAGCTGGTCCAGATGTGTTTTGGCTTTAGAGGACAACAGGTAAATGAAGCCCAACAGTGCGTTCTCATACTGGTCCATATCATGAGACATCATTCAACTTGAGTTGAGGTTTTTGTAGGTTGTATTATAATTTTTATTTGTGTCTTTGACATAAATACTAATATAATTAACTTTAGGAAAAAAGAAATAATGGCTTGACCATAGAAATACGAGTAGAACAGCCATTGAACTGTTTTCCGTGGTCATTTGACTAGTACAAAAGAAAACAGTGATTGTTGTTAGTTGTTATGGTGACAACAGATCACAGGTCAGCGGGGCCGCAAAGTGTGGTCGCAGCTCGCCAGTAGCTTGTCCTTCTCCGCAGCGGTGGGGAGTGAAGCGGAGGGACCCAGCGGCCCACTGTTAGGCTCACTTTCTGTTACCAGTGTAGCATTAAAGCATAGCAGAATTAGCAAGCTAGCTAACTAGCCAGCTGACCACTAGTTAGCTAGCTAGTTAGCCAACTCCACCATGCTTTACTGGTTAGAGAAAATGAACAAAGTTGTCACTCATCTGCCGATAGCAATGTGCTTTCCTCCAATTGTACTCATGTACTCTGGCTCGCTATGCTTCGTAACGCTACTACTCCACTGCTTGTTTCAGTCGTTACTGCAAAACTTCACCTCAGTGAGTCTACGCCTTGCCGTAAATCAGTTTAGTTTATTTGGAAGTCAGCCTGCTACAACAGTCGCTATGACAACGGTACACATAAAAATGGCAACCGCTCTGACCATCCTGCTAAACTAAACTAATGGGAATGTCCGTTCTACTCCTGTTCTATTTCTATGGGATTATTTAAGGTTAGATTAGGTTTGTCCCATTGAGATCAAAGATCTCTTTTATGAGAGAATACCGTTGGATTAGATTCTGCTTCAGTGAGCATTTCAAGTCACTAATAAATGATGCAAGAGGTGTTCCAGTAAACACTTGCACTTCTGCTTTGCTAACGTTTGCTACCTTTTATTATATTATATCCAAACTCACTCGCTGCTCTCTCATTGACTCTACATGACAACTTTTTAGCAATTTAAATGCATTTCAACTTTTTTTCTATTACATTGATTTATTCAAGGACAAATGGATGATAACTGCTGTTGCAAGTTCCGTGTATTTGATGCTTTGCCAACATAAATGACTCCAGACAGTGACGACAACCAACCGTCAGATTATTCATAATGTTTCCCTCCTCCAGCAGCTTCTAGTTGCCTTTACCTTAACTGCTGCTTGATACAGCACACCAGCTGATCGCCCACAACTTGGGTGTGCCAGACAAATACCACCAAAGCTGGTCATGCAACATGTAGCTTAAGATAAAAATCAGACCCACGTAACAAAAAAGACCAAGAGATTATGACAATGGCTACAGAAATTTTACAACCCTTTTAGAGAAAATGATAATGTAATTCAGAAATCTGTGTGAATGCATCTACCTGAGTTGCAGTGAGATACAAGGTTAAGTTCATGTTTCAGCTTACAGATGATTCTATTATTGAAAGAAATCCAGGAAGCATGAAACCTGCTGTTGTTTAGTAACAGTAAGCGCTCCATCTGTAGGTACAGCACACTTGACGTCTGTGCTGGGAGAGTTCACAGTTGTTCCGTTGAAAATCGATTTTCAGTTTGCCAAACATCTTTAAAAGCCAATGAACACAACCACCCAAGACGAGTATTAGTTAATGTGAGTGATGTGAAGTCCGTTAGCCTTACCACGTGGAGCTGCAGAGTATTGCAGAGGAAGCTGCTGGTCTCGTGGAGCTAGGCCCCTCAGCAGGTCTGAGCGCTGGGCCGCCATGGCAGCAGCTGCAGGCCACTGGTGCATCTGCTGGGAGGTGATGTAGTCGTTGAACAGCGTTTGGCGGTTCTCCAGGGCCGCAGTGTCAGGAAAGCCACGGATGAGGTAGGGGTAGGGATGAGGGTACGCCGGGTTGGGCGCCAGGTGGCGAGGCAGGTAGTAGGCCGCTGTGTGTGAAGAGTGAGTCAGGAAAACGTCTGTCATTCATATTGGACTAAATTACAAATCAAAATGATTAAAGGCCAGACAGATGTTTTCATTTATTTTTCTTAATTAGACATTTCTCAGGACTTGGTTGGAGCGTGCACAGACTGTGCTTGATTGACATCTTACTCCCTCTACTACTGTGTTTCACCTGTCAGGCCAATTTTTACTGCATTTTCTGAAGCAGGGAAAGCTTACAGCCGGCCCTTTGAGATTATTATTGGAACATGGATTTTGGTGGCCTCATAACTCCCAGCAAAGCTCAACCCAGCCTCGATTTAGCTAATCGGGTCAGAATAACTGAAAACACCTGAGAGGGAACACCGTTCTGATATCTGGACTGTGACTGTACTTGGGTCGATGGGGATGCCACGGGGCAGCGACGCAGGATCGAAGGCTATGGGCATTTGGCGGTACACTTCTGCGGCCCCGAGACCCTGCAGCAGACGCTCGTAGGTCTGTTGATCTGGAACACCTTGGAGTGGCGATTTGGTGGCACTCATTTCCCTGGGGGTTGGTGTGGCTTTACGCTCCTGAGGCGGATTCTTACTGGAACCTGGAGTGACAACAAGGAAAAAAAAGAATTTCATGTACGGCCTTCGTGGGGTGAATGATCTCGCTCTAAAATATCCCAGCTGTTTTGATATACCCACCATCGTGCTGCCTTTGGCTTGCCTCCCTGGACAGCGGGGAGCCGCGATGCGAAGGCCCGGGGTAAGGGGCCCTTAAGGCGCCTTTGTCCTCGTATCCCACCGGACTGTGATGGGCCTTGCTTCCCTGCTCTGACCCCAGTGTGAGGGGAGAAGAGCGGGCGATGGGGTTTGCCGTGCTGACCACCGCGCTGGGCCGACCTTTTGGTGCCTCCTCGTAGCGGCCCCTCTCAGCACGCATCTCCATGTGGGAGGGCGGGTTGTGGTAGGAACGCGGTGCACTGGCTATGATGGAGAGGACATCATGACGTTTCCCTGAACCACCTGCCTCCTGCTTCATGGGTGTTCCCTGAAGAGAAGCACAAACAGGAATTAATCATTTAAGTGTAGAGAGGGCCAAACATTAAAGGGACTGCAAGTAAGTATTTACATGTATAAACATGTTTTAATAGTTTTTTATTGCCAATGTGTGAACAGGTTGTAACCTAACCTAAAAAATGAGATCTTCCGTGGCTTTCTGGGTTTCCTCTATCAGCCTGTAGACTGCTTTTAGTGTGAAGAACCAGGGCCAGTTTCTTCCATGAAAATTCAACGGATGTGACATCATGCGTGCTTGCGAGTGCCTTTACTCTCTTCAGCTCCGCTACAGGGCTAACCGTGTGCAACCACAGCTAACGCTCGGTTACAAATGGAGTCCGCTAACGCCAACAAACGACCAGCCCCCGCCACAACTCAGACTCCAACACAAACTCCACGGAAGCACAAAAAAAACAGAGTTATATCTCGTGAAGCCCGTCTTGCAGAACAGGAATGTTACCAACATCGGGGGAAAACTAGTGTTGTGGGAGTGTGTGTGCACGTGGGAAGTGAGTGGTGAAGCAAGAGAGAGAGAGAGAGAGAGCGGCGGAGAGTGTGTGAGAAAACGAGCGAGAAGCGGAGCAGAAGAGAGTTAGTTTAGCTTTGAGTATATCAAATGAATGTACAGTGGAAGCTGCAGTTTGTGCAGAAATAAATGCTGCAGCTCCTAAAGACCAACAGAGGTTTCCCGTGTCTTGTTTCCCTGCTGCTGAGTGAAGTGACGAGGCTCCGGAGCGAGTAACGTTATCGACTCCGGCCCAGGACACCAAAACTACGGTGTGTCCCCTGTGCCTTCTGACCACAGTCGGGAGGTGATGCCTGTCTGGTGTGGTGTGTGTCGCCTCACTGTTTTGACCGATGCTCGCGTCTACGTAGTGCCAGCAGGACGCTGACTGTCGTCGACTTAACGGCCTCTGTTTTGTTGGCGAGTGTGTACCTGTGCCATGATGCCCTCCTTGCCAGGCTGTCTGAGCTCCTCCCTGGGAATGAGGTGGATGGAGCGGCCGGCCTCCTTCACCGTAGGCACCATGGCATCTCTGCCCTTCATCGGGTCGGACATCGAACCGGACCCGCGGGGCGGGGAGCCCTCTCTCTTCATCTGCTTAACCTCCCTCCTCAGGTAGCCATCCTGAGGGTCCAGGTGACGAGGTATACCTGAAATCATATTAAAATAATATTTTTTTTTCAGAATTTAGACAGAATGGAACTGAGAAACGAAGAAACGGACAGAAGAGACACGGAAAAAGGTCGCGCTATAGCAGCTCAGCTAAACCAGCAGGGGATCTGAAAACAGCTTCATCCACTACTATCTCTCTAAGATGAGACAAGATGGTTATCTGACTTTACTGCTGTCAGACAGATGAATATGAATAACAACATGAAAGTGCTCCTGCCAGCGGGTGAGTTCTGGTAAGCTGGCACAATCTGTTTCTCGAAAGGAAAAAAAAGGAAAAGTTATCTTTCTCTGTAGCTCTGCTGAGTGAGCACTGAGAGTTCAGTCTGATGAAGTGAGAGCAAAACAAGCGAGTACCTCCAGGAAAAAGCACACAGAATGCAAACAGAGACGACATTAAACAGCATTATCTTGCAAGCAGACACATTTACATTCAGTTCAAATATTTAATCTGCTGCAACATCTTTGAGACTTTTCTCAGTCTCCTTGATGTGCTACGCATATAACCATCTGTTATTGGTAAAACAATGTCAGCCTGTTTCTCTTCTAGTGTCATCAAAACACACACGGTGCATTTTCTTCTTTAATGTACATTCAGCCGGAGGAGATTAGATTTAGACATAAATGATGATGTTAAGGCTTTTTACCAGAAACACAGCACAGTGGGGAAAAAAAACTCCCAGCAGAAGGGAGTTAGATTTAAAATGAATACATTTAGAATAAGAACAGAAAATCATGTTTTATATTATATTATATCCTACCTTGTGAGATGGAGCCACGGATGTGATGAGCATCCTTGTAAGGTGTGTGGTGCGGACTGTCCCTATCGTGAGGCATGGCTCGGCCAATCAGACCTGAGGTGGGAGAGGAGGAGTGAGATGTAAGGCTACGGTAAATGATTTCAATAATAACGAGAGTTAAATGTGATTAAACACAGGATTTCATCCAGTAGCTCTTTGTGGGAGTGACTCAGGGTTAAGGGGGGGGGTCGTCTCTTACCTTCGCAGTTGGCAGCAGACAGTGAATCCCTCATAGGCAGCCCTCTAGAGATGCCTCCCTCCATAATGTCATAAGGACGCTTCAGGCCGAGAATTTCCCCAGACTGCCCGGGGCCTCGGCCCTCGTCTTTAGAGCTCTGAGAAGGTGGGCCTACAAATGACAGAGATGTTACTATAATTAGGTTAAAATAATACCACTTAGTTTAGGGCTAGTACTCAATGAGATCTAATAATTTGCATGAATGACTCAAGGTGCAGAATAGTGCTTGCAAGTTTAAAACAGCTTTGAGATTGGAGGCGGTGGGCGCACCACTTGGTTCAGCGCAGATCTGATCATAATTTCTGGTTTTACTGCTTATATCTAACCTAAAGTGCATTTATATTTATTCATAATATTTATACCACTGTCTACACTGGTTATGTCTTCTAGTGTATTCATATTTATACTTCTGTCTGGTGTTTATACTCACTCTGGTCAAACTGTCAATACTGTTCAAACTCCTCAGTTTGTGTTAAATGCCTACCAACAGCGTAGGAGGGCGCTTTATGTTTGAGGAGTTAAAGGCACAGTCTGTTCCTCAGATGTGCCTAAATTATGTTTTATAGCTGTAATGTCTAAGAGATGGATTATGTTTCATATTTGCGTTGACATTGTTTGACATGCATGGAGGTGTATTTGTTCTTTAACTCTCATTACGTTATTGCTCCTGTCTGTTATGTTTGTAGAGTCTTGAAAGCCCATGCAGGCTGGGCACCTTTTGATGCGTGACGCTTTGAAAAATAAATGTACGTACTTTACTTACTTACTTACTTACTACATATGTACATTACACTGCACTTTACTGCTTCTTTTGCACTTCTGGTTAGATGCTAACGGAATTTACAGTACGTTGCAATGACAATAAAGTTGAATCTGTTATGTTCACAATGCACTGTTAAAACACACCTGGGATTCCAACTTGGTTGGAAACCATCTTCCAAGATAGGCCTTTCCTCCCGATGTCACGATATACGTGGAGACTGGTGTCGTATAATTCGGGGAATTCTGAAACAACCAAAATTTACTTTTCCTCCATTTTTACTTCCGTGCCTGGCTGGCTGCCTGCCTCGTTCCTATTGACTGTGCGGGGCGTTCGTCCAAGCGTGCGGCACAAAAGTTCAACCATGTTGAATTTTCACCTGCGCTTTGCTCGGCCGCACAAGCCATCGGAAACAATGAGTTTCATCAATTCCGTTTGTTGGGCTTGTGCCAGTTCTTACTCAAAATGAAGGGAATCGTTGGCTATGGCATAAAATATGCTGCAGCCAAGCTGATGTACTCACGGTCGTATGTGAGGATGTGCCCACTGATGCCCTCGAAGACCAACTGGCCTTTAGACAGCGCCTCATCCCGTTCCCTCTCGGCTCGACTGGCGCTGTCCTCTGTGAGCAGACGGGTTATGGTTCCCTTATACAGCACTTCAGCCGGCGTCCCCTGTGGCGAAGAGAGGAGACATACATGCACTTTGTCATCTCGGCGTGCAGGAGTGGCAGTTCTTAAGGAAAAGTCTAAGTTTATATGACAAATTGTAGTGAGGACCTACGAGAACCAGCCTTGACTGTAAGTAGCCGCCATTTACAGGCCTCATTTCTGTCAAGCTAGACAGTTTTCAGAACCACCTTTACATGCCAAAGTCACATAAAAATAAAGCCTCATGCTCAGCAAACCAACTTGAACTTGTCTTCTCAGGCAGCGCCAGGCTATGTAGCACTCCCAACAGGCTCCTCCTTGTAGCTCACTGCACAGGCTAGCAGCTTCCAATAGCATTTCTCCAATTACACTGTTGATGTATACTGTGAAATTCACTGAGAGCAATGCGTACTTAAGGGATAATGTACAGCGAGTACAGGTTGTGTAAGTGACTGGAAATAGACTTTGTTTTTCTTTTCAGGACAGTTGAATTGGACGTAACTGGAGCAGACAGTAATGCATAAAGTGTTACATGCAAACAAAACGTGTATTCTGTTTCTCGAATTGTTTGTGCCCCAGAAAGAGTGTTGTTAACAATGGGGACAGATAACAGTGATCCGAATAAATAAATAAATAAAGAAACAAACAAAAACAAACACAGCTGTGAAATACAAAGTAGTACTCTCGGAAGGAGCGGAGGTGCAACAATAGATGACAACAGGCTTTGTTAGTCACATCCCTCGTACCCTGAGTGTGACTCATGTCTCTACAGTGCTTGAGAGCGGGGGCGGGCGGTTGAGTAGGAGACACAGCAGTGCCTGAGATCACATTTCTTGTCTATTAGTCGCAGCTTTTCCAAGAAGACGCCGCTGACGGTTGGAGGCCAGACTAGTAGAGTTCTATGTAATGTGGGGGTTATGTTTACAGGATCACATGGCGCTGACTAAAGCAGTCCTCGTCTACTCCCTAAGAAAGGGCAACATTGCCATATCTGGGTGCTAATCTAGCCGCGAGCTAAACAAACAAATGAGCCGTCCCTCTGCAACGGCACTGATTACGCTTTATCGCCTTCTCCTCACTAATCCATCACGGTGGATAACGGCCCCCTCGACACTCGTTTTCTCCAGTTGGATGTGATATTACAGTGAGCATATCAATGACTGGCTTTAGAGTAAATAGATAAATGAAAGAGGGAACAGCCGCGGTACAGTGTGTACCTGTTGCTAGGGTGACAGGGCCACTCAGAGCTGTGGTTATGTCACAGCGGCAGCAGGGAAATCCAGCAGCCACAGCACTTTCATCACAAGTACGCATATCAAAGCTCAGGAAGACAAAGGCTGCTAGTTCGATAGAATCGATTTGGGCAAAACCATCAGAAAAGGTGGGGGTAACGAAAAATTACGAGTGCGGTTTGTCTGTGTACCGGCTATATTAGCTACTACTATCATGAACCTTGACACAGTTTAACACAGAGTCGGTTTCAGTTCGCTATTTACATCCAGCGGCCTCTGAATGTGCCGCTCCTGCACACTGAGGGGAAATATAATTATATATTATATATAATAACAAGTCTCTCCTAAACCTGCGTAACGGCTCATTTACAGTGGTTCGTGTTTAAACTGCCTTATTTAAATCAATTTCAGAGGTTGTTCAGAGGTTCTCCAAATAAAGAGGAAGAGAGCCGTTTGCCAGTTGTCTGTCGTAATGCACTACTCACATTTGAACGCTGTCAGCAGAATATTCATAACGCACTAGCTTTAGGATCGCCACACCCAGCACAGCGATAACAAACTGCACATACTGTATGGGAGATTCTGTTACAGAGTAGAGAGTGAAAACATCGTGGTAGGGGGGTTATCTTTAGATTATGGCAGTTTTCCATCATAAAACTAGCAGCCTAAGAATACTTTAAAGGGAAACGGCAAGGACTTAACCTGACCCGCCAGGTGGTTTTGTTACACAGAACCGTCGGAGAAGCCGTCATTGGTAACAGTTTGGAAAAGGGCAAGCACTTTCAAAATATACTTGGCAGGTGGTTGGATGAACCGTCAATCAAACTCTTGCCGAAGCCAGTCGGGAGAAGAGCGAAAACATCTTTTCCATCGAGAAAAGTCTTCGGTGCCGTTCTTTGCTCTTCTTTCAATGAATAAATACTCTCCAGCTCTGATATAACTGATGCTAATGCAGCAGCTACGCTAACCTCTTTAGGAGCCGCCATTGTTTGTTGTTTAGAACGTACAGACGCCTCTCCATGTGTGTTTTTAGTATGTGGTTATGCAATGCGTGTTTTTTTTATTATCTTATGTGTGGAGTTGTTGTTGTTATTGCTACTGTGGCAAAACCCCTCGCCGACAAATAAAGGTCTTTTGAACTTGTGTCGTCTCACACACGCCTAAGCCACGCTCCGTAGCTGCCAGAAGCTCCTAACAGGACGCTGATTGGTCCGTGCTCTGACTTGCTGGACACAAACACATTACTTGAAGCCTGACAAGATGGATTTTGTGTGATATATGATCCTGTGATTCTCACGTGATCTCGTGACATCGTGAGAATCCAGCTGCCGTGCAAGGTAAGCAAGGCTGTCTATGTCTAAACCAACAGATATTAATCTTCATATTTTCTGACTGTTAAGTTACTTATCGCTCAAACATATCAAAATAGGATTGACTTATTACTAATTTTAACGTGGGTCTACATTAAATCACGTGCACACTGTGCAGCAGAGACAGTTACAAACTTGACTGGGACATTCTTCACTCCTGTACTGTACGGTACTACAGCCTTAAGACGGACCAAGGATCTAGACCCACAGTGCTTTGCTGGTCTGAGCTCACCTGAGTAATGGAGCCCCCTCGGTAGGAGACGGAGGAATCTGGATGCATTCTGGTCCCTGGGATGCCCTTAGTGATACTACCCCCCTGAACAGCTGGAATAGAACCTGTGAAGATAGTAAGAAAGAAAAGCTATAGTATTAAGAGTAGTTTAAGCAAACGCTACAGGTTGTTTTGATCACCGTTTGCTGTCTTAAAAGTATTTACAGTATTATTTATAATTCTAATATTCAGTCGAAACACGGTGTCTACTGATGTAAGAGTGAAAACATGGCCTTATTAAGTTCCCCAAATGAATTTTAAAAAAGGAAAACTGTGTTGAGACACCACTGGAAGTAATTACAGCTTTGAAGCTTCTTGAGTTTGCATCGACTAGCTTTGCACGCACGGATCTGGGCAAGTTTCTCCCATTCTTCACATCCTCTCAAGCTCTGTCAGATTAGATGAGCTTCAGTGAACTCAACTCTCCACCGATTTTCAATTGAGATTTGAGGTTAGCTGGGGCCACTCAAGTACATTCAGAGACTTGTCCCGAAGTCACTCCAGTGTGGTCCTTTGCTCTGTGCCTCAGGTCACTGTCATGCTGGGGAGGTTAATCTTTTCGGCATGACAGTGCTGAACAAAACATGTGGGGGAAACTCATGATTTGCCTTTGTTATTCGAGGGCAAAAAGACTCGGACGAAAAAATGTGTGTTTTCCAAGATGCATTCATGTTTTACCCACTACACAGGACAAGGAAAGATGCAGAAGCAAAGCACTAATATCGGTTTTTGGAAATCAAATAAAAGAATGCAAGGTGAGCCACCCACCACGTCCGGAAGCACTATCATGAGGCGACCCCTGGCATGACAGGTTGTCAGCTTGAGAGGACGAGCTGCGAGGGGACAACTGTTCCTGCTTTATCACGGGGAAAGGACCTCCTGTGTGGTGAGAGTTTGGGAAAAGCAGGGGACAAACAGAGAGACAGTAATGAGGAAGACATGTCTATGGTGACGCACCAGACCTCAACATCAGTTGTGGTAGAAGTGGATGGCAACTTACAGGAAAGAAAAATTGAAGTGCGCTAGTCCCTCCGCACAATTTTACTCACCAACTTTCCTCGGATCCATCCAAGACAACCCCATCTGTGTGGGGGTCATCTTCCCATGGTCCAACCCATGAGCTGGGCTGTGCAACTGCACTGGGGTGCCCTGAAGAAACAAGTATTTGGTCATAATGGTGATACATAGTATCATTGCTCTAGCATAGAAATAAGTTTGTCAGATTCTATTTATTTTTTATCCATATCTAGTAAATTATGTAGCGTATGCTACTGAGATTATATTTAACTACTTGGGCTGGGTATCGGCCGAAACAACCCGGAACGAAACAACCCGGTACCAAGTACTTTCAAAACTTCTCCAGTCAAACGATACTTGCAATCGATCCTTTTTGTGCCTAGATCTAGAAAAGAGGACTGCTTTGCTCGCAGCCAATCACCACGAGCGTTCTTTTCATTTATGGCGACGTGTGATTGGCCCACTACCGCAGCAGCTGCAACACATACAGCCGGAATTGACTGCCTGCACACGGCTCTGAACACGGAGATGTCTGAGCCGACGGCAAGCAGCTAACTGTGCTTACAGCGCTAACAGCGGCAACAAGGGCTGACAGAGCTAACACTTAATGTGGGAGGGACCCGGAAGGTGGCCAGTACGGTTCCGCGTCAACCGTGGGTCGTTATTATCAGCGGTTACCGCTGTATGAGCGCTGTGCAGTGTGGCTGCGATTAGCTAGCCAATGGGACACACACACAGCTTCCATTCACATGATGGGTATCGAATGAAGTACTCTATTGGTATCAGTATCACTTTAAGGGTACCAGTATTGGTACTAGCATCGTAGTTTTTTAAACGATACCCAGGCCTGTAAACAACTAATAATAATTTTCAATTCCATGGTTTCTGTGGGCCGACTATGACGACGTAAAAGCCCTAGTTTTCATTTGTGTTGGTGCTATACCTGTGTGATGGAGCCTCCTGGCTTGGAGGAGGAAATGAGTGGCGGAGGCTCCGGCATCGTGAGGGGCCTCACTGCTGCTAGCCGTCCACTGTCCTGTGGCAGGTTAGGGAGCGAGGGGTGGCCTGTTTGCTGGAACGCTAGAAGGCAGGAGAGATTATGAGATTTGAGTGATGGCAGAGGGAGAAGTGGAGGTTTTGTTCAAAGTTTCCGTAATACAACATACGACACATATTACAACTGAGGCTGGTTAAGAATACAAATATAAAGGACTCACAGTTGAAGTGGAGCAGGTGCTGGTCGTGACTGATCTTGGCCATGTCTCGTGGGGACATGGGGTAGGGGGAGAGAACTGGTCGACCCAAGTTGGACGTCCTCAGGTCGTCGGGGCCCAGCGCCTGCTTCTTGGCGTCGCCGTGCGGAGAGAAAGCCCGGGACTTTTCTGCAAACGACAACACACAAGAGTCAGGACCAGAGCACAGCACAGCACGCAGCTAGACCTCCGCTAAACTTAAACTAAAGAAGCTGTCCTTCAGCTGCCGCTCACTGTTGTCGTCAACAACATCAACGCCAATGTCACTGTTGTCTTAGGGAGCACATAGAACCCCTCACGCCACTTCCCAGCCAGGGTGATATCATCAGCACTGAATTAATACGCCAACATACACAACAAGCCACTGCTAATATTTATAGTAAAGTACACACAGTAAAATCCAACAGAGGAGGTGATCACCCTGCGGTGTGGTTAAGGTGTAATTAAAAAAAGGGAATGGTGTGGCAAGGGGTGAACCTACTTAATCCCTGCAGGAGGGTCAGTAACCACCTCTCGTTGCCTTCCAGCTCTGAAGGGACACAAACACACCACAGATCATCGCATCCTCACAGATTTTTCTCTCTCGCACAAAAAAAACATGCACTGACTACATTAAACACTTTACTGCTATTACAACAAGGTGTGACTTCTGTTTTTCACCGACAGCCAAATGTTAGTAAATAGCAGCTACAATGTAGAATATGTCTACACCTGCCTCTGTGTCAGACACTGTATAAAAGAAGCTTTTTAAGCCTTTTTCCTTTTTCTGAAAATGCATGAAAAAGTGGTCGCTGTGCACTAAGAGTTCACAGCTGCTGGGCCCAGTGGGTTATAAAAGACCCGTCTTTGTCTGCTGCTAAAAGTCTTAACACTGTGCTCTCAGAGATTCACGTTCCACAAGCTCACAGTAAGTGCACTGAACTAGCCTATATTCCCTTCTGGGTCAATAGCAATACCAGATCATTTATCAGTTCCCTCTCCACGAGTGTCCCAGAAACACCTGAATACCCTAAACACTGGAGAACACAGACTCAAGGTTAGAGCACGTGGCAAGGACCAACTAAGTAAAACTAGATCAAATGCTGCTAAAACGGCATATTATGCAGCACTTTTTCCTTATAAGCTCCCATTTCTTTTTAACATCTCACGAGTCCTCATTTAAGGCCCCGACACACCAAGCCGACGGTCGGCCGTCGGACAGTTTGGGGTCGCCAGTGAGCGTCCGTCGGCCTAGATTTTTCGGTGTGTTCCGCACCGTTGGCTCTAGTCTGCCCGCATTAGAGTTTTTTTCGGCCGATTCAGCATGTGGAATCGGTGACAGAGCACGTCGGTGAGAGAAATCACTCTGATTGGCTGCTCAGCTTGAACGAATCAGTGCAGGAGAAGAGAAACGGACATGAGGAAAGCAAGCCAACGAGTAAAGTCAAGAGGAAAAACACAGAAGGCTCTTTTCATTTTTCATCTTCATCTCATCTGATCACTCCAAAACATTCACAACGACATGGTCATCTGGAATGAAGCTAAGCGGTGAGTGAGAGTGGTGTGAAAATGGTCGGCAGACGCCGCTTTGTTTCATGTACGTATCATGACAACGGCTTGTATATCCGCAGTCCTCGGTCTTCCGGTTTCCTATTTTGAATGACGAATACAGACGACTAGAACCTGCTGGTGTGGAGAGTTATTTCATCTCACGCAGGCGCAGGACGTAGTGCTAACTGGCCGTCGGCTGTCGTCTTTGCCGTGTGTTCAAATGCAACGTTTTGGCCAAGACAAAGGCGACGTGAGGCGACGCAACTGGAGGCCTTCGCCGCCGCTAGTTCTTTGATGTCGGGTTGGTGTGTCTGTGCCCTTACAGTGCTAATCTTGATTCCACTTATCCTTCATTTTACAACTTTAGCAATACACCATGTGATACACACATACATACAGCCTGCAGAAGAGTAACATGATGGATCGTACAGAAAGAAAATGATGGCATGGAAATTGTGAGAGGGGTTCAAGCTTACAAAACATCCCATACTTCTCTAAATGCTATCTGCCTGGTGACGTATTGATGTGACTTTGGCGATTTATCAGCCACTTGAGTGTATAAGCAACAAAAGGTAGTTTTCTTTCTGTCGTGACGGAGGTGTGCGTACCATCCTTGTCGCTGGTGGAGGGGCTCCGCGGGCGAATACGAGGGCTGCTGCTGTGAAGAGCCTCCCTGTCTCTCTCCGCCTGCAAGGTGTACGGCTGCTGTTTGCCCGGCTGGCCTGAAAGCTGCTGCTGTTGCTGCTGCATTTTGACCTCCTGAGAGGACTCCCCGTGAGCCATGGTGATCTGTTGCTGGTACAATGCCAGGGCATGGGGGGGCAGCACTGCCTTGCCACCTCCGCTCCGCTGACCGCCCTGCATGGAGGCATCTGGCATCTGCACACAGGATGAGAGGAAGGTTACAATCACACCGCCGCCGCCACACATAACACAAGCCCACTTCTACCTGGCATTTGACATACGGTTAGCCACGTACAGTATCTGATGATCATGATAGCTAATAAACATCTCTTATTTCTTGGTGAGCTAACGTTTCCCTAATGCCTGGGATCTAATTTCCTCACCACAAAGCAATCTATCCCATCATCCTCCATCTGGCTGGCTTATTTTATACAAATATGACTTAACAATTCCACCTGCTATACTGTTATCTCTGTAAGCAGAGAGACGAGGCTGGCATTGATACCACTGCAATGGGAGATTGTGTGTGCGTGTGTGTGAGAGGGCAAATCAGTTTTCTGTTACAAAACACTACCTGGGTCAAAGACACTTCCCAAGGCTGTAAAAGCTGAGATGCTCTTCACACAACTGTTGTGTGATGTATGAGGGAAAAGATGAAAATAATACTAGGGCTGTCAAAGTCGACGCGATAATAACGCGTTAACGCAAATTCATTTTAACGCCACTAATTGGAGTGAAGTGAAGATAGAGGCATCGTATGAAACTATAAAACCTAAGGAAGCCATTTGGTACCAACCATGTCATACTAGCTAGTCGCTAAGGAGGCTAAATAACGCTCCAAACTTAGGTTAAATTTTGGCGAGGAAAAACTGGCATGGCCATTTTCAAAGGGGTCCCTTGACCTCTGACCTCAAGATATGTGAATGAAAATGGGTTCTATGGGTACCCACGAGTCTCCCCTTTACAGACATGCCCACTTTATGATAATCACATGCAGTTTGGGGCAAGTCATAGTCAAGTCAGCACACTGACACACTGACAGCTCTTGTTGCCTGAGTTTGTCATGTTATGATTTGAGCATATTGTTTTATGCTAAATGCAGTACCTGTGAGGGTTTCTGGACAACATTTGTCATTGTTTTGTGTTGTTAATTGATTTCCAATAATAAATACATACATACATTTGCATAAAGCAGCATATTTGCCCACTCCCATGTTGATAAGAGTATTAAATACTTGAAAAATTTCCCTTTAAGGTACATTTTGACCAAATTAGTTAATCGCGATTTAACTATGGACAATCGTGATTAATCGCGATTAAATATTTTATTCGATTGACAGCCCTAAAATACACACAACGAGACACACAAACTAGTGACTCACAATAGGTGGGATAGCAGCAGCCCTCTGTTTGAGCGCCTTCAGGTCCAAGGGCTTCTGCAGTGGGGAGGATATGACCCCATCATGAGCGTAGTTCAGTAGACTTGGCCGTGGAGACGTCATTCTACACAAACACACACACACAGAAATAAGTTGGATTTGCCCGCTTGAGCCCAAATACAACATTGCACTAGATTTTTTTTTTAAATCGAGAAAAAAAAACACACACAAAAGAGGGCAGAGGTTCTGATTGTGTTTCCATCCCACATGCCTGCCCAGCCATTCGCTCAGGGGACACAGGCACAGTCACAAATCCTCACTCACTAAACAAGGTTATTTAAGTATTCAAAGGATGGCGAAAGCAAAAGTGAATACATGGGATATGTGTGTGTGTGTGTGTGTGTGTGTGTGTGTGTGTTATATGTAGGATGTGTGTTGACAGAGCCCGAGACTGTGGAAACGAATTGCAAGGAAAAATCCATATCCATGTCTCGCACATCTGTTGAAAGCACACAATATACTCGGAATCACAGATAGACACACGCTTTGGTGCACAACAACACAAAAGTGTGTACACACATGCGCGCGCACGCACACACACACACACACACTCACTCGCTCCCTTTGTTTGCTTTGGCAGAGAGGGCAGCTTTTCCCCCGGCTCTGCCAGTACATGCAGTCTGCTGTCATGGAAAAAATTGAACAAATACCGTGCAAACAAGACTAATCACTCCTCCCACGCACTTTGACACCCATTCTTGTGGCCTCATTCACTACATATATATAGATATACAGTATATAGATAGTTATATAGATATAGACACACACATTTATACATATACACACACATTCATACATATATATTTTCTCATTCATACGAAGTGCAAATAAAATCTCTGGTTGATAGAAAAGAGCAACCTGTGGTGTACACACAAGTGGCTTGCCAAATATGGCTTCCCTGCTGTACAGTGTAGCTAGGCAACTAATAACACTTCAAAACCCTCGCTGCTTTATTTTCTGATGTCTGCTGTGGTAGACCACAGAAGTAGGACACCTAGTAAACCACTGCTCAAAAAACCAGAAGCCCTTTGACACTAATAGTCTCAAGCAGGCCCAATGATGTCACTGATAAAACAGAAGAAGAAAGAGATAGTATCGTATTATTTTTAAATTAAAAAAAAAAGATGGGAATTTTTTTTTTTTTTTCCATTTTGAAAAATTTCCACTACATCTCTTGGTACAAGCTCTCACCTGATCTTTTCTGGGTTGTCCGTCTCCTCCACTTCATCAGCGCTGCAAGTGGCACTAGAGTCACTGTCCCCATGGGAACCGGTTTTGGGCCCATGGTCCTTCTTGGAGCTCTTGCCGGAGCTTTTGACTTCCTCCATCTCTGCAGTAGGAGGTTTTTTATCTACGGCATCGCTGGGCGATGTCGGCTGCAGCTGCTCTTTGTTGGGCTCCCCTATCTCAGTCTTTATCTCCTGCTTAATAGCCGATTCCTCATCGTCCTTGTCCGGAGGTTTCTCGTCCGCCGCCTGGCCCATGTCCGACCTGGCCGCGTCCTTGTCCCCGGCGGTGGAGCTGGCCTTTGACCTGCCCGAGCCGTCCTCCTTGGCCTTGCTGTCCTCTGATGAGTGTGGCGAGGGCAAGCTCTCTGTGTCAGAGCTGTTGTTGGCTCCACCTGGCAGGGACGGAAGACAAAAGGAAACGCAGATCAGAAGACTGGGCTCATACTGTAAATCATGTTATATCTCCTTGTCCTAATTTCTTTCATCTTTCCCCCATCTCTTTCTGCTAAACCAGATTCTTCACAGTGCCAGTCTTCTACCTAATCAGGTTTCACTGTACAAAAAAAAGAGTAACACAAAACCAATTGGGATGATGGACGAAATCCCCCGGGGCTTTAGCGCTCTATTGTGGAAGTGCAGGCTACACGGTCCACCTCTATCAACAAACTACAGCAGGATTTTCAGGATGCTTTTATGTTTGTCATTGCAGAGCATGAGAGTCACTGTGAGAGAGGTATTGATTCAACTATATGTGTATTATTGAGGCTGTAGTTTGAAGTGGTGTTGAACTTGACTGCATTATACTGAGAGGTGTCTTTAATGTTTTGCCCACCCCATTTACAAATATAAGGGGTTGAGATTATTACAGTAGTAACTAAGACCTCAATGATGAACATATAGTTGAATAAACACCTCTCGGAAAGTTTTAACAACAACTGGCCATTATAGGCTTCATAAAAAGATAGAATTTGTGGTATATTTGTTGTATTGGATTGCATTAAAATTAGGGCTGTCAAAGTTAACGCGATAGTAACGCGTTAACGCAAATTCGTGTTAACGCCACTAAATTCTTTAACACATTAACACAATCGATCTTTCGGAGGTTGTAGCGGGATCAGTTTTAAATACATTGGTACCGACCATGTCACACTAAAGGCTAAATAACGCTCCGAACTTGCGCTAAAACTTTGCGAGGAAAAACTGGCATGGCCATTTTCAAAGGGGTCCCTTGACCTCTGACCTCAAGATATGTGAATGAAAATGGGTTCTATGGGTACCCACGAGTCTCCCCTTTACAGACATGCCCACTTTATGATAATCACATGCAGTTTGGGGCAAGTCATAGTCAAGTCAGCACACTGACACACTGACAGCTGTTGTTGCCTGAGTTTGTCATGTTATGATTTGAGCATATTGTTTTATGCTAAATGCAGTACCTGTGAGGGTTTCTGGACAACATTTGTCATTGTTTTGTGTTGTTAATTGATTTACAATAATAAATATATACATACATTTGCATAAAGCAAGCATATTTGTCCACTCCCATGTTGATAAGAGTATTAAATACTTGACAAATCTCCATTTAAGGTACATTTTGAACAGATAAAAAATGTGTAATTAATTACGATTAACTATGGACAATCATGCGATTAATCGTGAATGAATATTTTAATCGTTTGACAGCCCTAATTAAATTGTATAAGGTGTGCCTGATAAAGTGTGTAGAGATTGTACATATTATGTAGCCCTGTAAGGGCACCCATTTTGCTTTACTCAGTACATTCGACAAAAAAACAGCAGCAAGCAAGATTCTTATCATCTTACATAATCAAATGCTGATGCAGAACTACTGTATGTTAAAACCACTTTACCACTGTAAAACTACTATACTACTACTACTATTTTAAACAGTAAAATGCTTCATAATGCTCAAAGAGATAAACCTCAATTGATAAATGGAGGTAAAATAGAACCTTTGATTTTTACAGTGTTTTCTTTTGGCAATTAGCATGCAGCTCTTGGGAGCGTTGTACCTTCTCCATCTTCGGGGGCCTCCTCTTCGTTGCCGCTGGCTCCTGAACCCTCCATCTCCTCCTCCTCTGCTGTATACGGGGCACTGGTCTCCTCATTCTGCAGGGCTTTGCCCCTACGGCGGGCCTTTCGCTCCTTCTCCTGGGTCAAAACAAACACACACTAAATAAAAACAGCCGGGGGAACAAAAACCTTTCAGATCCAGAAGAAAAACCAGACACAATCTTATAGTTGGTTGCGCACAAAAAGCATGAATGACTTTACTTTGTCGGCATCACGTGGAGCGAATGTGACTCGCAAAAAACTGTCCCTGCGCTTACCGATTTCATTTTATGCTGCTGCAGAATCTCATCCAGTTTCTGCCTCTTCTTGTAGTTGAAGTAGAAGTTCTTGCACTGCGACACGGTTTTGGATCCCACCATCTTGGCGATGGCGGACCAATTCCTACCATACTGGAGAAGGCCTGGGAATAACAGATGGACAGGCAGAGGGATTAGGATTGGAGAGGAACAAAGGGAGCCAGACATGGTCGACACGTGGCCTTGCACGACCACGTCTCCGCTCCATATCAAATATGCAGTTGTAAAAAAAAAAAAAACTTGATGTAAGCTGTGCGAAGTGCATTTGTTGTAAAGATTGTAAATTTAATGGTTATTTTGATTTATATACGATAATCGATATCAACCCTCAAGTGCACAGTATGGAAGTCCCTCTATGGTAAGTCAATAGCCATAAACATCTGTCTCTATACAGCTGTCAGAACTGTAGCACAGCCTGGGAGTTTAGTTCACAACGCAACATAGACACAGTCCCGCTCTGCCAGCAGCAGCAGCAGCGTGGCTGGATGCCATATGCTTCCCAAGTAGAGACACCGAGAGAGAGACCCAGAGTGAAGGAGTAAAGAGAGGTGGTGTGGTGGCTGCACCGTCGGTCATACCAATGACATCACCGACTCCCCCCAACTGGGGTCACTCCGTGTCATATTCTGACTGACTTTGACGCGACCCAGTTCCAAGAAACTCTGGTCCTCTACTCAGTCAAGCACATGATTGTGCCTTACACAAGAGTCTGCAGGCACCCGCTGGGCCAGAGCTGTGATAGATCAACCTGTCATGAAGCACGCACACACACACACATATAGAAGCGTTTAGTGCATGTGTGCTAAAAAAGAAAGAGAGGTAGAGAGCGGTCGGTGTGCGAGTGCGAGTGAGTGAGAAAGACAGATAGCGTAGAATTTGCTCCGGTGTTTCCCCCCCCCCAGAGTCTGCTGTTAGCTAAAGGCAGCTCATTAACAGTGTGTGTTGTAAGAGGCTTAGCTTACACCACCCACTTGTTTCCTGTGCCAGCTTGACAGGTCCTGGCAACAGGACAGCCTCTCAAAGGGTTGTGAGGAGGGGTGGTGGTGGTGCTCTGTGTGTGTGTGTGTGTGTGTGTGTGTGTGTGTGGGGGGGGGGGTGTTATTAACAGGCACAGAGCCAACACCTCCTGGAATAACCTTGGACATGGGTTCAGAGGTCTCTGCATCTCATCGCTTAATGGAGGCAGTAGGACAACAAGCACGAGTCCGAGCCAAAGGAGAGGAAAGGACAGCTGTTTACGGCCCCGTCAACTCTCATATTAATCAGAAAGATTGGCTCCGATATCAACGCTTTATTGAATAACGCTGTTAATAAGTAATAGCTGCAATAAAAGCTGGAAGTACTAGGGTATTATTCACAAGATACGCATAATCAAGATATAGATATACATATAAACAAGTCACCAAAAATATGATAAAGTAGCCAGAAAAGTCAAACTCTACCTCTGTCACACATATCTACTGATATAAAAAAAAAAAAAAAAAAAAACTTTTTCCAAAAGGGCTGGAAAAGCTGCGCATCGTGGAGCAGACGCGAGAAGTATAATATTCACCGTCATGCTGAGAAATTAATAATGCCGGTATAAAAAGATCTACCATAACAAGCAAAGGTGATCTTCCAAGTCTGAGCTGCCGGTGTCTAAAAGCCGCCGCGCACCTACAACCTGTCAAGTGTTAAAGTGGAAGAGGTTTTTCAGCTGAAATATTCATCGCTGCCACTAAAAGGCATTGCTAGGGAAAAGCTGCTCCGAGGGAGAAAAGAAGACCGATCAGCCTGACTCGCTCCAAGAGGACCGAGACACATGACCGACACCTATTAACCTTTTACAGCTGTCTCACGAGAGGGGGGGGGGGGGAAGGGGGGCAGACTGCCCTACAAGTCAGGCACCCTCCAGATTACGCACAAACATACACACATGCTCAAGAAGTGGCGCACACACACATTCACAAAAACAAGTAAGGCAAACAACTTCGCTGCACCCACTGAACCCGAAGATAACAATGCAATTCATTTACTGAGAAGTCAAAGGTCACTTTGTTATGACCCCTAGCTCCGGTTTATTCCATCGTATGCGAGCGCACAATCCTAAGCGGCTCTGGTCGACTCGGCGGCCATAGTTGCTGGAGCAACACACATGGAACAAACATCCAATCGGCAGCGGCGATACTGAAGCAGGTGGTCGCCTCGCGGCCAATCAGGACACTGTATTCCCATTAGCTCCTCCCCAGAGAAAGTCCAATCAACACCTGGTGCAGCCAGAAAAGTGGTTGTTCCTGTCTGTCACATGCCTGTCACTCCAGCCGTCGTGTCGCGGCCCCGCGGTGGATGACAGTATCAGACGTTCGGATCTCTAGAGGGGCCAGCCGGGAAGCTCTTCAGGGCTGGGCCTTCCGATCCAGAGCAGAGGAGATGAAAACAGCTCAGACTCGGCGCTCTTCCTGCCAGCTGGCTTGATACTTGAGCCGGGGTCAGGTTGACATGCTCCGAAACAGCACATGCTCCTGGCCTCCTCCCCTCCTCCTTCTCCCCTCTCGCTCTGTCCTCCCCGCGCTTCGGTGAGTGCTGGTCTGTTCTTCTCCGCCGTGTCTCTCTCTCCCCAATGGCGGTCGTCTGGGAAGACTTCCACAGGAAAGTGGGACTGTGGGGCGGCGCTATGTGCTCAGCCTCTCTCTCTCCCCTCATCTGATCTCTCCTCTATCTCTCTTTTTTTTCTTTCCCTCCCTCCCTCTCTCGGTCGGTCCGTCCCTCCCCCTACCTCAGTCTGCCAGCAGGCACCGCGGCACACACACACACACACACACACACACAAACGCATGAGTGAGTACACACTCACTCGAACCCTCTCTCTCTCCCTCTCTCTCTCTCTCTCTCTCTGTCTCTCTTGTTAATACTCTAGCACACAGACGCAAACACACACTCAGGCAGTCCAAGAGTAAACAGAGAGCAGAGAGAGAGAGAGAGAGAGAGAGAGAGAGCGAGAGAGAGAGAGAGAGAGGGGAAAGATATAGAGAGAGAGCAGAGCCACTGAGCCAGAGAGACAATGGAGGAAAGGAAAGGATACAGAAGTGGAGAGTAAGCAAAGTGAGAAGAGGGGGGAGACAGGGAGGTGGGAGGGAGGGGGTTGATGTTGATACCATGAGAAAGCATAAAGGCTTTCACATTTTTCCTGACTGACCTGCTTTTCATCTTGAATGTGACCTCTCTCCAGTCTATAACAACACAGCAGAGTGAGGGGAGAGACAGAGTGAGTGGGGAAAAGAGGCGCTTGCCAAATCTTCCACAGCTCTTGCCAATCTGGGCCGCTGCCATCTCCCATCCGAAGGGAGACGGGCAGAACGAGAGACGGAGATAGAGCGACGGTGGAGGGGAAAGATAGAGGAAAAAAAAAAAATAGTATGGCATTCTCTACCTGCTGCTCCTTTAAATGGGTTCTTCCAGCAAGCAGAGCAGGGGCCATTATCCAGCTGCCTGCCTGCCTGCACCCGAGCAAAGCCTGCCAGATTAGTGCACTTACATAAACGCCAGCCAAGAAGGGTGCACATGCAAACACACACACAGCTTGGACGGAGTGCACGCAGACACAACCATATCTTGCACACACACACACAGACACACACACACACACACACACACACATATACACGCAGGCAGGCAGAACTGGTGGGTTTAAGAGAGAGGCTTTACAAAGGCTGGCCATCCCTTGTATGAGGTAGCAGTCTTTACGAGCAGTGAAGACAAGAGTGATCCATCTCCGAGTGTGGCCATGCCATCCTCGACGGCGGCGCTGGCTGGCGCTGGCTGGCGCTGCCATGCTGGAATGCCGATGCCCTGCCAGGCACTATAAATGCCATTATTCAGATCTGTTTAGCTCGCGGGGGATAAACACATTAGCATCAGGACACCTAAGCCTCTCTAAAGCATATACATGTCGTCGAGCAGACGCGAGGCAGAGCACCTCGACGAGCTCATTCAGTACTACGAAGAAACGGGGAGGGTTCAGATCTCGGAAGGGGAATCCCTTTTGGCAGGTGTGGGGGCGGCTGTTAGAACTGATGAAAAACGGCAAGAGCGGCTCCTCCTCTTCGGCCCTCAGGACTGTAGCCGGGGCTCTGTGGTTGCGGTTACATAAGCCCTTCGCAGAAGCCCTGCTCCCACCAAGCTGCCAGGCTAATCCGCCGGGATGGAGAGCCCCACTAATCCCGCTGCAGGAGAATGGAACTGAAGACATTAACCGGGATTACTACACAGGACTGTGTTCAAGCCGGGCCAGCGCCGGTTATCGCAAAATAACCCCTTAACACACAAACCAGCACGCATACACAAACCCCAAATTCCAGGAGACACCGCACACACACACACAGATCCGCAGCATGAGACAGACGTGATAAATCAGAGGTTCTCAAACTACCCGTGCAGGGTAGAACATTTTTCCAAGGACCACCTCATAATCATAACAATTAATCGGAATCAACAATCGTAATCAAGCATATGCTTACTACCTCTTGTACTCTTAGCCATTGGAACTATTTGTATTGTAAAACTTTTTTAACCTAAATACTTCAGACCTGTTTCATAGTGATAAACAGAAACACATTTCAATTTGAATCATGTTAATGCTACTGTCCTAATGAATCCAGACATTTAAATTTACCAGTTTAATGTTGACTTTCAGTAAGAGCATCAACTTTAACACAATGAACGCATTGCTCCTTATTCAAATCATTGGCAGAAAGCTCTAAACCAGGGGTTCCTTACCCCTTAAAGGAGAGAAAATGTTCAAACTAAATACTTCAGACCTGTTTGATGATAAACAGAAACACATTTCAATTTGAATCATGTTAGCACCACTTTGTTTTGCCCTGATATTCCGGGTGCTTTGTAATCAGATGTCGCTTTAGCTTGGCTGGCTTCATGGCTTCGTTCGCTAGCACCTGAAGACACATGATGAATTTTAGTCTCCCGTTGCTGTCGCTCGATATAACTGTTGTCATACTTTCTCAATTTAGTTAGTTTGGGCTTAGAGTCACTTGAAAATGCGGACTGACTCATATTTCTCCATGCTCGCCAGCTAGCTAGCTGGCTAATAAGCTAAGCTAAGCTAAGCAGCAGCAGTAACGGTTCGTTGCACCCTGAGTGAAGTGACTGTTGCATGGCAGATTGACGTGATGTGTCACAATCATATCAGAGTTTCTATTCGCCAAAAGCTAACATGATTGGGAGTAATGGACACAATGTGCTTTGTTTCAATGCTGCAAATGATCCCCATCTGTAGATATGCACTTTTTAATGTTACAGCACAATTTCATAATGTATAGCAAATTATTCCGCGGACCCCCTCGCAGAGTGCCACGGACCCCCGGGGGTCCCCGGACCCCACTTTGAGAATCACAGCGATAAATGATGACCAAATGTGCTTTCAATATCACACTCAAGATGCTGCTTGCAAGATGCACTTCATCTACTGTCGATTACAAAGGGGGAAAGGTTACGTTAGTCAGAAGCAGAACTGAGAGTCGCACAAAGCAAGATGACTCATCATCTACAAATGGCCACAAAGCAGCAGCCGCCATGCAATGAAATTGCGTTGAGTCAAGTACAGAAAACAGGACTTGACATTACAAAGATTGTACTCAGCCAACTAAAACCAATACTTTGAAAATCATCTACAAAAAGATGCATTTAAAAGGTGCAATTGATAACACTGATAACAGTCAGCCACTAGATATCAAATTCTCCCTCCCTGGTTCCATTGCTCTTCCACAGAGGTAAACAAAACATTCCTTTTGGACCCGTCAAAATGTTTTAAATGATTAATTCAGAATCGGAATACTTTTGTTTAGGAAAAGCCATACTTTTATTTGGCAGCTTTCTAAAAGCTCTGTGGATGTATTATTATTTAAAATTATTCATTTACATAAAAATGTTATCAATATGACCTTTAAAAACACAGCTGAACGATATTTATACATTTTAACATAACTGCCTGCAACACCCATCAGCTTTTCTGGGAACATGTAAGTCTTTTTTTAAACACCCAAACAGATAAGAACCAGATTGGAGCGTCAATCCGGTGCAACAGATCAGTGGGGAATCCCTATCCAAAGAGTAGCACGCTTTAGAAACCACTGAAGGTGAGGAGCTCATTAGATCAGTAACAGACTCATGGGCTGCACGCAGCAAACACTGTCAAACACAGAGCGCCGGTGCTAGGAAAATGGGCAGAAGGTCGGCGACCTCTGTGAATCAGCCATAGGCCTCGGGGTAATCTTCAGTCAGAGACAATAAACAGGTTGAGTTAATGACTGCTGCATGTGCAGCGGCTGGCTGATAAGAGGCAGACTTTACAGCCTGCGTGATAAAAAAAAAAAAAAAAAAAGACAGGCTGCCTTGACCCAGAGAGACGGGGAAACGGCTCCAAAGAGCGACAGACCCAGTCCAGGCAGACTCACATACACGTATAGACGCAACCAGGCAGCACGTGGCGGTTGCTGCCTCACTAACAGGAAGTTGCAGCCGCATCACTTGTCTATGCTTTCAAAAAAATAAAAAACAATGCTTGAGCTGCTGCTAGAGTGGCAACTCTATTATAATACACAGAAACTGCAATTAAGTTATATACTTCACAGGGAGAAGAAAGGTTTACCTTTTTTGGCAGTTTCCATCTCTTCTTCAGTCCAGCGTGAGCTCTCATTCATCTCCAGATTGGCTGTTAAAAAAAAATAGAGAACCACCAAGTCAGAGAAGGCGGGAGGAGGAGGGGGGGGAGTGGGCAGTTGTCACAAAGTCAGTTAGGGAGTGACTGACAAGAGGAAAGGAAGGAGAGAGAGAAATTAGAGAAGAATAAGAGGGTGGGGGCCAGGGTGGCTTGTGCTGCTTGCCAGCGAGGCACCGCAGCGTGGGTCGCTGGGGACTGTTTGTTTTAGATGGAGGAAGCAGGAAATCCAAGGAGAGAAGTCAGTTAATGATTATAGACATAACAACTGGCTTCTTTCCCTGCGCGGCCCATAAGCCAGGCCGACCCTGGCCCTGCCTGGCAGACAGCGGAGTGGAAGCCAGTGCTTCTGTGTCCTCTGTACGGACGTGTGAAGGGCACCATGGGCCAGCGAGCGCCGCTGCCAGCAAGGGGAACAAACAGCGGCGGAAAGGGGGGTGGGGGGGCGCTGATGAGAGCCCCTACGGCCCGAGTCACCTGGGGATTCCCTGTGACTAAACCTAACTGCAGGAGCGACCGCAGCATCTACACACAACTGCTGAAACATCAAAAATCCCCGATAGCCCGCAGCGAGAGTGTTAGTGTGTGCATGGCTGACTTGCCATCTGCGAGGAAACAAAGAGCTAAGCGGGGGGACACTGCTGACACACAGAATATTTCGCCCTTAAATAATACTTTTGACTTTTGCCAACAGACGGGATTTAAACTACACATCTTATGCAGCCACACTTTTTTTTTTCCGCCGTTTTGATTTCTTATTATGCCATTGATGAGTGTCACTTAGGCAAAAAGTGAGACTGAATAAGTGAATGAAGACAAAAGGAGCAACAGTGCACTCTTGTGGTTTGGGACAGGAAGCCACAACTAGATCAAAGGTGACAAAGTCAATCCTACGTGATGGCACTGAAATACTTATCTGTAAATCTAAGCTGTTGTTTTATTGCTCCCGACAGGTGTAAAGTTATTTGTACCACATTATTGCTTTTAGCTATTTTATTATCTTAAAGCTGGAGTAGGCAGATTGGAGCAAATATGTTATATAAGTTATTTTTATTAAACGGTCACTATATCCTGACAGTATTGCATGGCATCCGCAAGATTTCACAGACCGGAGGAAAATAACCAATCACAGCTGAGCTGGAGCCTTGCCGTCTCTGAGCAGCTGTCAATCACTCGCAAACTCCGACAAAACGGTTGAACTAGGCAGCGCTGATCAAATATGAGTCAATATTCTGTTACTGTAATTCCTATTTCCCGCCTCAAATGTTTTCAGAAACATCTTGTAGTGTACTGTTTAGCTGTGAAATGAGAAAGTTTGTGACCCCGGCAGCCATGTTGAGAACAGTTGAGGAAATACCAAGCACCGCCCACCAGCTGGAGCAAACTTTCTCTTTTTACAGCTCCGTTGAATGAACAGCCTATAGGAACGCTCTCTCAATGAAATTACCTGTGATTGGCCAAAGTCTCCAGTCACGGGCTAGATTTTTTTAAAGCCTGAAAACAGAGCCATGAGGAGGTGCAGAAGTCTAGTTTTCTCTCAGACCACTTGAATTACAATATGCTGAAATGTTATTATGGAATTTTTGCCCAATGATGCTAAAAATATTCTGCCTACTGTAGGTTTAATGTTGTGCACCAAGTTAGAAATCACATCACAAGTGAAATAAAGTTTCTTGTCATGTCTGTGTGTTCATCAGGTACAATCCAATGTTTTAACTGCGATTTGACCCAGAATTCATTCCATCATGTTTACCCACGTCACACCTCTCCAATTACAGTACGCAATGTGCCTGTAGCCGCACGCTTAAATGTTAAAATAACACTGGACAGAGGAGAAAATTGGCACCACTTTGCAGACAGTGCAGCGGAGACTGACCGAGCTCATTGTTGAGTGGCGGCGTGGTGGTCTCCTCCACTTCGCTGGTCATGGAGCGGGTGATGCGGCCCTTGCGGCGCCCCTGGCTGTTGGCTGTGCGTCGACCCTTGAAAGCCACGGTGGGCTCTTTGTCTTCTGCATCTTCTCCAGATGTGTCGTCCCTGTGTTCGAGAAATGTCAAAGCGGTCAGCAAAAGAAACACATGTGGGTGTTTGACGGAGTACATATGATGGGTCACTGATATAGCACTCAAAGCCATAGACACAGGGGCAGCATTGCAGGACACTGATTATAATAATTTAGACAAAAAAAGCAGTGCTTTAAATGTGTTTCACCGCTGAAGATTAGACTGGAGGCAAAAAGCCCCAAACACAAGCAAGAACTTCAGATGGCTGTAATACAGGCAAGGTATCACCAAGGAAGATGCCAGGTGTCTTCTGATGACAATGGGTCACAGACTGACTGCAAAAACCAAATATTAATGATGGCTTTGTGTCTATTTAAGAGCTGCAATGATTAATCGATTAATTGTCAACTATTAAATTAATCGTCAACTATTTTGATAATTAATTAATCGGTTTGAGTAATTTTTTAAGAAAAACAAAAGTCAAAATTCTGAGTCCAGCTTCTTAAATGTGAATATTTTCTGGTTTCTTTACTCCTCTAAGACTTTGAGTTGTGGAGACAAAACAAGACATTTGAGGACGTCATCTTGGGCTTTGGGGAACACTGATCGTCATTTTTCACCATTTTCTGACATTTATAGACCAAAAAACTAATCGATTAATCAAGATAATAATAGACAGATTAATCGACAATGAAAATAATCGTTAGTTGCAGCCCTGCTCTATTTTAATATATGAAAAGGGCTACAACTGCTGTAAACCGATGTAAATGTAAACACCATCAAATTAAATCGGAAAGTTGACACTTGAACCTTTCATTAAGTGCTGAAGTACAGAGCTAGCAACACCAAATGTGCCTCTGCGATAATACTTGCAGGCTGCAATGGACATTGTTGGATATCCTTAAAACTCCTAAAGATGTATCATATTGCGTTTAGTAATTTAAAAAACAAAAATGTGTAGGGAAATCTCACTAGTTAAATAATACCGATACAACCTCTTCTGAGACTCAAATATGGGCCATGCTGCTATTCAGTCAGTCCTAAAAATTGTATTCAAACGTACATCCATCACCATCATGTCCCTTCTGCGGTTTGACCTCTACATTGGACTTTAGCGCCACAAACCTGGGCACAGACATGTTTGTCTAGCAGGTTCCTAGAGAATGCTGCAGACCGAAACACAAACTTGAAAGACAAAATGTGAACGTGTATACAGACGCTGCTTTTTCTGAAGATAATTTATCGAGTGTCAGCACAATGGCATGCCAGGAGACAGCCACTGAGTTTGAACCCACTGCACCTCCATTCATCTTCCCCCAGCGCCATTAATCTTGCTGAGGGGAGCCGGTGGCACTCTAAATATAGGCGAGCCAGCTGTGCCAGGGACAGGCAGGCAGCAGGGTGCGCTGGGAGTCACGGAGTCCCCTGGCCTCGCCTCAGAGCAGGGAGGCAGCAGGCAATGCCTCATCATCATCATCATCATCTCCTGGTCCGACACGAATGCTAATAAATATGACCTAAACGGCTGTAGTGTACAGCCTCGGCTGACATCGTAATATAGCGCGTGAATACAGACATAGACTGTTGAATTCATCGATTAATTTTCAGGCACCAGATAGCAGTGATATTCCATCTGTTGTTTTGCATCCTTTGCTGGCACTGTGCCTGAAAACACCCCCTCCTCCACTGCTGCACACACTCCTCCTTACACACTGACATTTCACATTTACAGATAGGTTAATCATACAGATTATTTCCCCCAGCAAACAAAAACAGACTAACAAAATAAGCAGAGAATTATAAAAAATGACACTTGGCATCCTATTGTGATAGGGGAGACGCATAAACAGGAAAACAGCTGTTTTAATAGGGAGAACGAATGGACGCTTGACTTTGCAGTAGGTGGAAAGTAGAGGTCGACCGATTTATCGGTCGGCCGATTAATCGGGCCGATTATTTGACATTTTTTCATAATCGGCATCGGCCGATGCCTGAGCATATTAAGCCGATTATCAAGCAGGCACATCTGCGGGCAGCCAGTGTTGTTGTTGCTGTGGAACACTTGTGACACCGCCCCTTGTGTGTCAATCAAATTGCCATTCTGCCGGGAGAAACCGGTAGGCTTAAATTCTTCTCTTTCAAAGCCCTATATATTTAATTGGTTAGGTATGAAATGCTCCGACGTTATCAATTCTGTTTTTGGTAACGGAGAATTTCTCTCCGTAGGTGACGTTAGCTGTGTGCGGGGCGGAGCAGCTCTCACATACACACTGCTGCAGCGCACACACACAGAGCTTCTGCTCTTAGTAACTATGACGGAGAAAACTAAACTTATAAAGCGTGATTACACTTTACTAGAGTTGATGCTGACAATGCTTGTCATAAGTGCAAGTTTGCGTGTGAGCGCGGAAACACGAGCAATTTGTCGAAACATTTAGAAAAAAGTTCACTTCCTCATTAAACGTCTCTACGGTCTATGGGTCCTTCATAGCGTCTATGACGTCACTGGCCTGTTTGTAGTCCGCAGCAGATATGAGCAGCAGGCTGTGTAATACGAGTGAACAAAGTTATTATTATGTTTTGATCACTTAGATTATGGCCATATAGCTTCTAACAGTGTCTGTCAACAAACATAAATAAAAAACATGCTTTAGGACAGTTTTGGAAAGGTGCTTAAAAGGTTTTGAGCCCTGCACTATTACTACTATTAACCATCATGCACAAAATAAAATATGCACTGCAGTGCAGACACAAAGTGCAAATTGGAGAGACAGACCATAAGTGTTGTTCAATAAATGTTTACTTAAGTTAAGACATTTTGTGTATTATTTGTTATTATTAAGCTGTTATATTTTATCAGATGGAGGAAAAAAAGAAAACCAGCCAAACATATCGGCAAAAAAAAATCGGCATCATATATCGGCCATCGGCTGTCCTGATTCTGTAAAAAATCGGCATCGGCATCGGCCATAAAAAACCCATATCGGTCGACCTCTAGTGGAAAGTCTAGCTGGAGGTGAGAGAGTGAGAGCTCAAGGGTTACAGAATGATTGGATTTCCAGATCCGCTCCCCCCTTTGCCAAAACTTACTCCTACTCCATTCGCTGAAGCCTGACCTGGAATTATTCTAAAATTGTGTGCTGGAGAAAAAGTGAGAGGATTGTTGCAGCTGTACAGGTCAGGCTCATACAATGTGGCGGAAATGTTTTTACTTGGCAGCATCTTTTCCTCTCACTCTGTCAGCGTGCTTCTCTAATGAATCATCGCACAGAGTTTTGGACTTACAAATTCAAAAAGCGTTTGATGCAAATGAGACGACTCCGGCAGGGAGGTTTAGTCGGGTATTAAAAAGTGACTCACTTCATTCCATCTTCCTTGTCTTCGGCTTCATTTTTTTCTTCATCCCTCTCTCCCTCCTTCTCTTTCTCCTCCTTCTCCTTGTCTTCCTGGCTGCCCCGGTGCAATTGTTGCTGCTGTTGCTGCTGCTGCTGGCCGTGCTGCGGCGAGGGAGACAGAAAAAACGACAAGGCGCTCCGTTACAAAGGTACTCCCAGGTAACTGGACACACCCCTCTTAATCTTAACACCGAATAAGCATATGCTTACAACCATTTGTCCTCTTAGATGTCATTGGAGCTATTTGTATTATGAAACTTTTCAACCTAAATACTTCAGACATGTTTCATAGTGACAAACAGAAAGACATTTTTGTTAAGAGAAAATGAGATAATCCTGTATTAGTCCCACGGCGGGGAAATTTGCAATGTTATTGAATGTTAATACCACTTATATACCTTTTAAACAGAGGGTGATTTTATTCAAATTGCATTTGGACTCAACCTGCCAGCATGTATAACCTACATTTCAAGTAATTGATCTTAAAAGCTTCCAGAAAATGAACAGTATAGCAAGACTGACATAGTCCTAATAGATCTAGATCTATAAAATAATGAACTTATTGCTGTGTGTCACAATCATATCAAAGTTTCTATTGGCCCAAAGCTAACATAGGTGGGGGTAATGGACATAATATGCTTGTTTTATTGGTGCAAATGGTCCCCATCTGTAGATATGCATGTTTTAATGATACAACACAATTTTATAATTTATAGCAAATTATTTTGCGGACCCCCTGACAGAGTGCCACAGACCCCAATTTGAGAATCACTGTCTTAGACACATATGCTTCAATGTGCGGACGCACAAACAAAAAATGGAATTATCGCATGAATCATTTTGCATAGTATTATACTTATAACTATAGAAAGTGATGGTTTCAAGGTTTTCGCAGATTCCTCCAATGTTTCTCTATAGTTATGAACCACAATCCCTCACGTTTAGCGACGTACATTTTCTGCTTGTTTGCAAACAGTGAGTGAGGACGCACTTCCTGTAGCAGTATGGTGTCTGGCTGTTTTGTTTTTTAAGATTAATTTCAAAGATTATATTTTTGGGGTATTTTCGCCTTTATTTGACAAAGATCAGTGTAGAAATAGTAAAGAGAAAGAGTGGTATGACATGCAACAAAGGTCCCAAGGGCGGAATCGAACCCGGGACGTTGCGGTTATGTTGCATGCGCTGTAACCACTTGGCTAATAGGACGCTCCGTCTGGCTGATTTGTTGATGAGATAACACAACAAACCGCACCATGACATTTGCAAAAACATGAAACATTATCTTTGACATTTCAGAAGACTTTGTTTCAATTGTTTTAAGTACAGAATAGTTACTAACCGAAAAAAATCCGATTCATTTTCTGCACAGACAAAACAAAACAGGATACGAAAGTTCCGAAATATGCTTTTTAAGCACCCAGAACCACTTCCTTACCAATTTCCTGTCTGTCTGGGCTTTAAGGGTTGGAGTTCAGATTAGTACAGACATGCAGTCTGACCAAAAAAAAACCTGAAACGCTGCTCAACATTCACCAAGCAGACATACTTAAACTGATCAGACTCTATTTGATGCATTTGCAGTTGCTGCCTTTGGGCTAATGCTCATCCAAAGAATATGAACTTTTGTTGATCTCTTTACTACATGTCTGCTCTATAAAAAGACACATTACATGTGGCTCCTGGCAAGAGAACATAAAAAGGACACAAATTGAGAGAGAGCCAGAGAATGAAAGGGGGGGGGAGAGAAAGCATGAAAAAGAGGGAGAGTAGGGCAAAATAAAAATGCACCTTTCATTCACAGAAGCTACTTTTATCTGCATTTGCACAATATCACTAATGTCCTCTCCCTCCCTTTGAAATTAACTCAGGCAGAAAACAAATAAAAGCTGTAATTCAATAGGACGTAATGGTCACCCAGCGTCATGCTCTGTTCAGACACTTTTTCCTTCCCCCAGACGCACCATCAGCCTCATAATATCTATCCACCCTAACTATAGAGATCTGTTAGCGCAGCGTCTACATGTAAATATGCCCCAAGCTGATCCAGGGGCAGCCCTATAGAAAGTGTAGGCTGGAAACACATTAACATTTGCATTAAAGCTATTACTTATCCCCTCCATCCCTCCACTACACAAACATAATCTCTATTAGCAGTCATTCTGACATATAGCGCTGCACTCTCTGCTCCACCTCTGTAGCTGCCTCCCTCTGTGACTGTAAGCTATTAGTGCTAGCCGCCGCCGCTGCTCAAGAGATGTGGAGAAAACCGCCGGGTAATGAGCGGAGGTTCCTTCAGGAAAGATGAGGAGACACCATCCTCGTACCCACAGGAAAAGGTCGCCAGTAAATTAATGTGCCATTTCCTTAGCGCCCGCCGCCGCGGAGTTTAACAGCTAGCACCTGATCTGAGGCGAGGTAATAACTGGGAGCTCATTAGCGACGTGTTTAAAAAAACGGTCAGTGTGGAAATAGTGCTGACATGATGGGGGTTGAGCAAATTGTGGCACTTGATCAGCACAACTGTGTGACCTTTGGCGTTTTTTTCCTGAACTTTTCATCATGTGGGTGGCTTAGACCACCTCACTGATCTGTGAAGACATCACTGTAGCTCCGGTGCTGGTAGTGAGATTAAGGCCGTGCACACGTTTATCTCCGTTAGGGCTGCACCTTGATATAATCAGAGGCAAGTCAACTGTACACAAGATAAACAGGGGAGAAGTTAGTAGTTGTGGGTTTCTGCCAAACTAGTTTGACAACAGATAATGGCATCAGGACTGGAGTGCAAGTTTTTCGCCAACTAGCAAATGCTATTAGTTAGTTAAGTGACTGCAGCTGACTTCTTGGTTGGTTGCCTAGCAATAGCAAAACGAGACTTCTTAAAAAAAAGATCTAGTGATGCGCCTCAGATTTTCAGGCCTTACAAAGCTCGTTGTGTGATTGGGCCTTAACTGAAAGGTGAGAATACCTGGCTTCTTCCTCTGCGTCTGTAGTTCCTCCGCACTATGTTCTTGTAGTTTTCGTTCTTTTTGGTCAGGTAGTAAAAGAGCACACACTCCGCCACCGTCTGAAACATGAAAGAAATGGGTGTTTTTTAAAATAATAATTTCCTGAGATGATTGGATCACCCAGAATAACACACACAAAAAAAAAAGAAAACGAATGAATACCTTTCTCTCCAGAAAAGACGCAATCAGACCAAAGTTTTTGGGGTGCTGGATGAACCTGTGGGAGCAGAACAGAGAAACTCTAGCAACCTGCTAATGGAATGACTCACAATCACTGACATTTGCTGAAATACTCCAAAATAAGATCACAGAACAACACACAGAGAATGAGGTGACGTCAGCGTTGACGCAGAAAAAAGAAAATTATAAATTAAGACCAAAAAATAACATTGATCTCAGAGCTACACCACATCTATTGCATTAATCCTAAATCAAAAAACTTCTCTAATAAATTATTAAAAACGACACCAGACAATTACCAGTGATCAAATATTCCTACTGTATGTTTTGGATCAAAGTTATTAGAAAGGGAAACTGAAGCTCTTCCTTTTGCATGTGGGTAGACTTTAAAGTCACTGATTTTACTGTGTGGGTTGGATCTGATCTGGAAGCCTGAAACGCCTCCACTTGTTTCTCACGAAAGGGGAAGATTCACTTCCTTACCAACAACTTACTGACCCTTTATCGGTCACACATGTTTCACAGGGAGCACAAGACATACTTCAATCTTGTTGCTTAAAAAGAGCACTTTGTCTACAAACTGAGAATGCAGCTGGAAGATAATTTGGGATTTGCTAAAAAATTAGAAATGTACAGAGTTGTTTGTGAAAAGCCTGAAAAAAAAAGTGTTCATATATTATATTCTGGGTGCAAAATGCCAAAATGTTTCGGTCAAAAACTATTTTTAGGTGTATATATGGCCGACGAAACCTAATTTAGCTCCTAGGAAATACAGATAAAAGGAGAAATTTGCCACCATGGCTTTACTCAAGTGTTGCGCTTACTTCTCTCTGAAAGTGTCCTTCTCCTGCTCGCTCCACATGTTCATAACCTGCCGGTCCTTGTACACCTTCATGGGGTCGTCCATCAGTCCGTTCATGTTGATGAACTTGATGCGTTGCTGCTCGGCGTCAAACAGCATCGGAGGGATGACCGCAAGCTGCCGCATTTGCTTCTCCGTGTTCTGATGTACACCAATGCCACACACACACACACACAGAAACCAACATCCTGTAGTGAGTGTGTCGGTCTCGAGAGGGAAACTATCTGACAGCACGGTGCTTATATCGACATGAAACCTGCCGTGTCTTCAGCAGACAGGAGAGAAAGTTTAGGGTGTCTCGTTGGCTAAGTGTAATGTAAACTCTCACTTTCATGTCACTCTTCGATTCACAACCATTACAAAACCTTAAAAATGAGCTAATGTGTGAGGATAGGAGGGGAGTAAAGGAAAGGCGTTGTGCTATCTCGAGGAGGTAGGAAGGTAGAAAGCATTTCTTGAGATGAGACAAGACAACCCAATTGGACACACTGCTCAGCTTAATGGGACCAGGTTGACATGAGAGGAACAGGTCTAATGTGTGACTGGTGGATATCATGGCACTGCCTTGTCCTTAACACTGACACACCTCAAGTCTAGCAAATCTCCCGCACAGACTTTTAACATCTATGAGCAAGCAAGACATTTATCTGGTGAGGTCAGTCAGCGTCTTTGCAATTCAACCTCGTCAGCCCAAATAGTATGAATTTGGCTGGTATGTATGAAGTCAATTCAGGCCAATTCTATTTCTATCATTTTCCTCAGTGGGCTTGAACAATTGCTAAAAAGGGCTTTCTTAGACGAGACCGACACTTTTGATACTGAAACTTTTCCAAAAGCGGCTAAATCTGCAGGCGACTACATGGCCCATTCTGACGTTTCACATTCTCTGCCTAGAAATTAGATTCATCATAGAACTATTATACAGTTGACGAGTACACGGACAATAATTACTGTTGCACCAACGGCTGACGGTATGTGTCGACTGCGCATGTTATAAATGGAGGAAAGAGAAACGAGGGAAGACTGTAAAAAAAAAAAAGAGAGAGACGGGCTGTAAAAACGGCCAGAAACTATCAAAGTTTTGGGAGCATTTCAATTGAAAGCAGCTGTGCTGCTGTGCTTGCCCGCTGAGCTGTGGTGGCCTTAAAGGGCTCGTATTTAGCTTTGGCTAGCCGTGCTAGCTTAGCTACCACAAATATTCCAGTGTCATACCATAGCATCTGTATAACAGCTGTATTATATGCTAATATTGTGTTGCATATGCGTCTGAAAGAAAACTATGTTGCAGTGATTTGAGAAGGCTTGAGTCACATTCCTGCAGGCTAGTTCTAGTTCTCATCTATACCTCCTCTGAGACTTTGGGTTTCATTCCTGGTAGCAGTGCCAACCTTAGCATGTGTGACACTCAACACAACCAGACAACCAGATGTCTGGCCACCATAGCAATTTGAACTTCAAGAGTGTGATAGTGTGAATAATAGGGCTGCGTATCGTTTAAAAAATGATGATGTCTGTACCAAAACCAGTACCCTTAAAGTGATACTGATACCAATAGAGTACTTCATCGAATACCCATCATGTGAATGGAAGCTGTGTGCGTGTCCCACTGGCTAGCTAATCACCACCGCACTGTACTGCACAGTGCTCATACAGCGGTTACCACTGATAATGCCGTCCCCCGACCCACGCTCCACGGAAGCGTAACGTCCACCCTGTGCTGTTAGCATCGTTAGCTGCTAGCTGCTAGCTCAGACATTTCCATGTTCAGAGCCGTGCAGGCAGGCAATCCCGCCTGTATGGGTTGTAGCGGCTGCGGTAGTGAGCCAATCACACGTCGCATTAGGTCAACGACCGCTTGCGGTGATTGGCTGCGAGCAAACCCACACAAATAGTTTAGTAGTAGTAGTTTTTTCTAGAGCTGGGCACCAAAAAAGATCGATTGCAGGTATTGTTTGAATTGAAAAGTTTCGATACAACTTGGTACTGGGTTGTTTCGGTCGATACCTTAAAAGGTATCGAGTACCAGCCCTAGTGAATACACCCTAAATGTTGCAGTGAGGAAGTGGAGGGGCCAACCATCTTTAACATCTTACCTCATGCTCTGATATTCCATCAATGATCTCGGAGACCTCATGTTCACTGCGAGCTGCAGACGATGTCAGCCCGCCTCCTCTCTGCCCAACACGGCTACAAAAGGAAAAAAAAAAACACAGAAGACCTGTCACTCAAAACTACCCACACATGCCTGTAACTGAGCCACCTACACCGCACAATGAAACAAATCCACAGTAGTTCTTTACAACCAGAGCATGTAACTAGGCAACAAATCGAAGCAATTATGTCAGTTCCAGAAACTAAGTGCCTTTTTACGCTGTTGAACAATCACAGATTGCTTGCTGTGAAATGGGGGAAGAAAAGAAAAAAAACCCACCTCTGCATGCGCTCCTGCAGCTCTCTTTGCTTGCGGATCTCTGGGAACTGTTTCTCGTAGTACTCCCGCACCTTGCCCTCCTTGGCTCGGCGCCGCGGATTGCTTTCGATGCGCTCCACCTTCTTCTCCCAGGCTTCCATCAGCTGGTCATAGCGCTGGCAAAACTTCTGTTCCTGAATCAACACAGAAAGATCTCTCAATCCACTGCAGATCCGCTTAAATAACAACACTATCTCTTTCTTTGTCTTCCCTTTGATCTCACAGACAGAAAACTAATGGACCATTACGTCTGAGGAAGTATGTTTTTTTCCAATAATCATATTCAGTAAAGCTCTCCGCCTTTCTGTCGTGTCCCACCATGAACCTCGACACGTTCAGAGGGGGCAAAGTGATATGTTGGTTTTCCATGGGGAGTCTGGCCTTGAGCCCACCGCTTTTCCCAGCGTCCTCACACGCAGGCTGTAAAGCAGACCATTAAACCGGGTGGAGACACGACCCTCAGTGGGCTCGTAAACCACAAGGTGATGTCTCCCCACACTCTGCCCACGAGGAGCTGCCTCCCCCACACAGACACAACAAGAGAGAGGAGGCTGGACGCTCGCCAGGCTTTGATACAGGTTCTGCATTTGATCTGTTCTTTCTGGCCTCACATAAACTCGCAATACGTAATAAATGCGGAGCTGTGAAACAGTTGTCGCTGGTGCTATGTAAGACGTTGGAAGCAGCTTAAAAAGTATATTTTCCCATCATATTGCCCACTTGTGGATGGATGCAAATTTCATAGTAAAACTTGAGCCGCAATAACGATTTTCTGTGAAGCCAGTTGATTTTTAAGATGTCCGCCTGGCTGTAGCGTGAGCTCACCCCATTGATCCTTGCTTTATTTATAGTCATGCTCTCTGGCTCAGTCTCCCTCAATCACTGGCAGGCAAGAGCCCAGACTAACCCGGTACAATGCTCATTAGAAGTGTTTGGCTGACAGTGAATTCAACAGATCGAGGTTTGTTTTTTTTTGTTGTTGTTTTTTTTTTTTTTCAGATGACCATGTGAGAGAATTGCACAGTAAGAGTACTGACAAGAGCGAGCATGCCCAGAGCTCTATTCCTCTTTGGTCTGCCTAAAATGGCCACTCACATCAAGGAGCAGCCGGCCCAGTTTCACACTAGTCATCTGTCACGGGCAGAGTCCCAGCAGAGAGTCAAAAAATGTCGACTTACCCACTGCTTACGAGCATGATTTCTCCTCTTGAAGTACAAGATGAGCTTCTTCCTCATCGCCTGGTTTCTGAGAGTGTTGAAGAAAGAGAGGCATGGAGAAGAGAGAGGGGCAGAGGGATAGAAACAAAAAGGATAAGGTGAGGACATTCACAAAAAAACACATAATAAATCTAAGTGTATGATGCTCTCCTGATCTTCGGGCAAACACTTTCTACCCTCTGCACTTTCTCCGCCTCGCTTCTTTACCCAATAAACAAACAAAAACCACACTCACAAACACAAACAAAGCCCGTCCTTGTATGCCACCGCTCGATAAACCCAAACTTGCTTCTGGGTGGAAAGGACAGCGAGGTGAGCCAAACTTATAAAAACTTGTCTGGGCCGGGAACAGCCAGCCGCAGCGCTTCAAATAAAGGTCAGGGCCAGTAATCTCCTTAGGCGGCCGCTCGGTTTGTCTCTTTCTGTGCTGCAAGACAGAATTTTTATTCCTGACACTTAATCTGTCAGTTGTAAGGTCACGTTCCCCGCTGATTAATGTAATCTTAGTCTACATTAGTCACTTCAGCTGAGCCGCGGGGTCCTTCGGGTCGCAGGCAAGGACAGAGGACAAGGAAGTGGGCTACTGGTGGTGTAGGAGTTTTGTGAACATTAGAAGATAGCATGTATTAACATTTAGAGGGATAAACACACAGGATGACCTATTCTCCGTTTCCCAAACATGTTATCTGCAATAACAAACCAAAGTCAAACCTAAACAGCCTTAAACCCCAACCTACATAAACACTCCCACACAAACAAACAGACACGTATCGAGCCAAGCCATTGCAGCAGAAAAGGCTGCCAAATCCAGGCTAGATACCGTCGATATGCACTCTCACCGTGACATATAATGGGTGAGAACTAACTTGGTATGGCAAGGATTGATAGATTAAGCCCTTTAAAGACAGAGATGGCATTGTCCTCTGGACACCAGATGGCAAAGGGAAAGATTAGTAGCCCTGAACCCCTGCGAAAGGTTTCCTTTGTCCTGCTCTATGCCTGTGCCACTTCTGAGATATCGGAGAACACTGTAATTTGGAATAATACCTCCAAAACACGATGGCTGAAAGATTAATTATACGCACGCCTGTCACAGATGTTCCCCAGTGGTGCGAGCAAACAAAGTTTTGATTTTGTTTTCATAGTAGTCTGATTATGCAAAGGATTTATCATCAGCTGAGTGGCAGAGAGAGAGATGAACTGGGATGGGGTGACTCAGATGCTGAGAGCTCCACAGAGATATTGGTACTCATCTATCCCGGCAGGGATGAGTGCCAAGGTTATCAAACCGGTTAGCAAAACAAAGAAGTCAATTGTGCTGGCTCAAAGCGACACAGTGGTATTTAATAACACACACGCACACATTGAGAGAGAGAAGAGAGTTTCCAGTTAATTGCTTTGAGGCAATAATACTGATCAAACGGCGCAGGGATCAAAAGGAGTGAAGACAGAGCAGTGTGCGGCGAAGAGGTCAGACACATCTTGTGGTATGCCACGGTGCCAACGGTGGAGACGAGCTATTATAACCCTCGTGCAGCCCCCTTTGATGTGCCTCAGTCAGTTACGGTCCTTAAAAGATTACAGAGCCTTATTGATAGACATGGTAGGGCCACGCAAAGTTGTGTACTCTCTGCTCCCCTAACTGCAGATAGCCATTAACATGTGAAATGGACACGATCTATTAAACATTCACCTAACGCAATCTTGGATGCTGAGACAGACATCCTGCTGTTAATAATTCATGTCATGATATCAGGGGGGAAAAAATGAAATCATTAGTCATTTTAGTCCATTTTCAGAGGCAACAGCTATGTTTGTTTTGTTTGCATCAGGGCTGTCAAAGTTAACGTGATAATAATAACGCAAATTCGTTTTAACGCCACTAATTTCTTTAACGCATTAACGCAATTTTTAGGTTGTAGCAGTTTTAAAGCTAGAGTGAAGATAGAGGCATCATATGAAACTAGAAAACCTAGGGAATCCATTGGTACCAACAATGTCATACTAGCTTGCCGTGAAAGAGGCTAAATAACGCTCCAAACTTATGCTAAATTTTGATGAGGAAAAACTGTCATGGCCATTTCCAAAGGGGTCCCTTGACCTCTGACCTTAAGATATGTGAATGTTCTATGGGTAACCACGAGTCTCCCCTTTACAGACACGCCCACTTTATGATAATCACATGCAGTTTGAGTCAAGTCATAGTCAAGTCAGCACACTGACACACTGACAGCTGTTGTTGCCTGTTGGACTTGAGTTTGCCATTTTATGATTTGAGCATATTTATTATGCTAAATGCAGTACCTGTGAGGGTTTCTGGACAATATTTGTATTTTTTTGTGTTGTTAATTGATTTCCAATTTATCAAATATATACATACATTTGCATAAAGAACGCATATTTGTCCACTCTCATGTTGATAAGAATATGAAATACTTGACAAATATCCCTTTAAGGTACATTTTGAAAAGATAAAAAAATGTGCGATTACTTTGCGATTAATCACGATTAAATATTTTAATCGATTGACAGCCCTAGTTTGTATATTTATTTATTTGTTTGAATAACCTTTGGTATGAGCACAGATGATCTGAAGCATCTTTACATAGCAAATGGTTGTTTGCTGCTATATTAATGCTCTGGATATCAAATTTAGCCCCTTTAAATTACTGGAGCCTTGAATCACATATTCAGGGTCCTCACAGCGATATAACAGTGAGCCTTCGTACCGTCTGGAAGTTGCAATCAATACTATATTTTTTATACATAATTAAAAAAGGAGAAAACTGGTGTACTCAACTAAAAAACTTAATCGGGGATCAAATTCAAAACATGAGGGCAAACGATGAACACTACACTTACGTAATACTAGAAATTGTTTCTTAGCCTATAGACTAATGTGCCAGCTGATGTCATGCCACCATTACTGCATTGTCACAATCAAACTGAACACCATTTCACTCACAGCGCAGGTCATTTTCCATCATCTTTTTACCCTCTGTAGCTGCTCTCGATACACCCGTTTATTCCAGTAATTTTCATTTCTAAGTTTACATAATGACAATTTCACATCCCCCTCTGAAATGCCATTCTTTGTAGTCTGCCAAGGGGAAGGGGGAGTTGAGATGTGTGAGGGTGGAGACAAGGGGCGAGTCTCTGTCTCTGTCTCTCTCTCACAGAGACAACATGCAACCACTACGGGAATTAATCGCTTCTAAGGTCACCAAGTTTCAGATTTAAAAACAAAAGAATTTTGAGGAGCAGAATACAACACGAGTGCATATTATGCACGACTATTAGTTATTAAATTTGTACACAAACAAATACCCCCTGTAAATACAATCAATAACAGGTCAAGTTTCTCCCTGTAGCACAGGCTTCTCCGGCTTTTCTGGCCTGTTGTCCTTTGATAGCTTTCATTCTCATTAACCCAGCAATTAAGAGTTGTTGTGTGAATCTGGTATTCAATTTCCAAGAGCATCAGGAAGGCTTGGAATGCCTTAATTACAAATAATTTAAAATATATAAAACAAAGAGATCTGTGGTGACACAATTTGGATATCAAACAATCACACATGAGCTCCCGTGTCCCTGGTTAAACTCTTCTTCAGCAGTTTGTGAGTTATACTTTAACGGCTGGATATAAAACATGTCGTAATGTGCAAGTGTGTAAGGCATATGCGGTGACAGACTCACATTTTGATGTTCTCATGGTACTGCTTGGTGTCAGAAGGCTGATTGTACAGAGGCTGGAACATAAGAAGGAACAAACAATCAGCATTATTTTCAGTTGTGCAACAGATTGTAGATGAACAGATTGCAAAATGACGAAGGTCACTCCAACATCTCCTCGATACGATTCTGATCTTGCCCCAATATAAATGTAGGATTCAAAGTTTGCAAAAATGTTCAGCGAATAACATGAGTGACTCAAAGCCGAGACGGACCGAAACCCAATAACCCGATGAAATTCAATCAAAAGAAGTCACTCAAAATAAATGTCCTCCGGGACAGAGGAGAGCCTGGTTTGTGTAGCGTCTTGCATTTGTTCAATAGAACCAAGTGATCAAATTCACTGGGTGAGAGTTTGTGTGCATGAGAGTAAGATGGATGGATAGATGTGTGGACAGATATAGTACGTGCGAGCAAATTTATGACTAAAACAAATAAGTGCAAAAATATCTTTGCAAACAAAAGTAGTCTGGGAATTATATATAAAATAATAAAGGTCCCAATTTATAAAAAAAAAAGTGATCTGCTGGGTTACGTTTCTGTTCTCAGTGGGTTTGGATACACTGCACCCTGATTTTAAGTCATTATGTTCAATATTGCTTAATGGAGCTTTGAGTAGAGTAATCAAATATTTAACTTCATTACTTTACACCCCTGCTCAAGAGCCATCTAACAACTTGTTCCTGTTCTCTCCCAAGCATCCTTTATCCCTCTAACCTGGCCTTCAATAAAAACGTTCCCACATGTCAAAAACACGAGAGCAGGGAAAAGAAAAATACATGCAACATAAAAACAAAGTCTGCACTCACCAGTTCTACCCGGGGTCCCAGTCCCTCCAGTATCCTGTGAGCCTCTTCTGCCTTTTTCTGGTAAAGGGAGCACAAACAGAAGTAGCACATTAGCCGGCCACCTGCACCTCTGCCATCACCACGGCAACGCGGTGAGCACGCTCACTTGATCGCTGAGGCTACGCCGCTGCTCGCTGGACGGACCGACGGCTGGATGTATGGATGGATGGAGAGATGGATGGATGCACCGACTATTATTAGAGCTTTTAACCGAACGCTGGGCCGCGGCTCCTTGCCTCAGCTCCCTCTTCCCTCTCCCAGAAAAAAAAAAAAAAAAAAAAAAAAGATTACTCACCTCCCCTGAGCAGAGAGAGGAAGAGGGAGAAAGAGCAGGCAGGCAGGAAAGCAAGTGGGAGTGGAATAGAAAGTGAGTGGGAGAGAAAGAGCAAAAAACAGGGAAAGGAGGAGGGGAGGGGGGGGGGCTAAAGGGCTTTGGTGCTTATCTCATAAGAGACATCTGATGAAAGAGAGAAAGATCTCACCTCTAGCTCACTACCTACAACAATCAGCCTTTTAAAAAACTAAAACTCCTGGCAGGGAGCATAAAGCGAGAGAGGAGAAGTGTTGGGGCATGAAGCTGGGCAGCATCAGTGTCTCTCGATGACCTCTCTGCAGCTCTGCTCCTCCATACATCTTTATATTTAGCTCCGGCAGACAAATGTGTGAGCAGTGTCCCAGACTACCCCTCTCGATGTTCGCTCCACTCTTTTCCTCTTTCCACTCTGTACACTCGCTTCGCTTCATCGATCAAACAGACCCTCCTCGGTGACACGCCGCATGCTCTGTTGCTTCCCATCTCACTTCACTTCCTTCGGTGACCACGCAGGGAGACTGGCAGGGCCGACACATTCGCAGACGGGATGGAGGTACGGTGAGGGAGGGGACGGTTTTAGAGGTGACAACAGGGACGGAACCCGCCGGTGTGTGTGTGTGTGTGTGCACGTCAACCTTTATTCTTCACCACCACCCACCACGTCGCGCCGCTTCCTTGTCCCTTTCACTCTGTCCTCTCCGTGGAGGCAGCACGGGAGGTGTTTGGGATCTGCTCCTGAGTTTATACGAGACTCACGCTAACATACTTGGATGTAAGACCCCAGAGGAGCTCACGCACACACGGCTTAACTTTACCCAACACAGGCTTCCAAGTGGGTCACCTGTGAGTGAAGCCATATGACATGGCTCAAGTTTTTTTAAAGTGCCCCGTGCATTTTCCTCTTAGACATAAGGCAAAAGGAAGCACTGATGGTTTACATTTGCATAGATAATACATATCATTCAAATGAAAATACAGCAACGTGATGCTATTATTCTTCCTTAAAGCGGCAGTCGGTAACTTTGAGCAAATGTGATGGAAGTTATTTTTTTTAAAACGGTCACTATATCCTGACAGTAGTACATGATTCCTCTGTGTCCTCCTGTGCTCCTAATGGTCGAACCAAAACAACCAATCAGAGCCGAGGAGTCTCTGGGCAGCTGTCAATCACTGCTCGCGAAACTCCAGTCGATCAAATTGTAAAGTATGAATCAAGATTCTGTTCCTGTTATGCCTATTTCTCACCTCAAATGTTTTCAGAAACATCTTATAGTGTACTGTTTAGCTGTAAAATGAGAAAGTTTATGACTCGGCCGCATTGTTGAAAACAGTTGAGCCAAAACCAAGCACCGCCCACCAGCCGGAGCATCCTTTCTCATTTTCAGCTAAACACTACACTACAAGATGTTTCTGAAAACGGTCGAGGCGAGAAATAGGCATTACAGTAACAGAATATTGATTATATTTCTATTTGACAATTTTTTGTTTTTTTTGTTTAAATCATATTTGCTCAAAGTTACCGATTGCAGCTTTAACTCGTTGTGCATTGATTTTCTCATTCATATTGCTTCCTCGCCAGTCACCAGTAAGTGTAACATGCTGCAGAGTATTGCCTCAGAGAGCTCGCTCACTACAGAAGCAGTTAATGAACAGCAATTATTAAAACCAGCCTTTCATCCTCGGGGAGTAGGGTGGCTAAAGGATTTCTCCTCTTTTCCTGGCCGAAGACTGCATGGTACAGACATCAAAACTCTTGGAATATGGCTGCCCATTAAATATTAGAAGTGACAAATTTAGCAACGAAGAGAGGAGGATGGATGAGGTACCTAGGACCTTTTCTCTGAAAGTGTGGATAATTACACACAGAGAAAGAGCTGCTGGTCTTGTAACTGCCCTCTCCACTGATCTCCACCACACACACACACACACACACACACACACACACACACACAACCTCATCACAAGACCCGAGCTGAGAGGCTGGCTCCATTACTTCAATTATGCCCCCCCGTGGTAACACACAGGACTGCTACTCTGGCTTTATAAGCTGTAAAGCTTAGCAGCTGTGTTGTTACATGCTGCCTGCAGTCAACAAGGAATTTTCCCCGGCGGATCACATGATCCCCTGAAAACGTTGAAGGGGAGAAAACTCGGGACAAACTTATGAAAATAACACTGTGGGTGCTGCTTATGCAACTAAAATCACAGCATTACAAAACCGTCATACCTCCCGTGAAGGGAATGCAGGAGAGAAAAACAGGGGAAACAGAGAGAAGCAAAAAAAAAAAAGAAGAGAGAGAAAGCACTACAGGGCCATCTAAATACGGCATAGACACGAGGGTTTAGCATAGCTCAACAGAATTATGATAATGCAGTCTCAGATGGGCTGTCTTCTCTTGTGCTCGTGTCCGTGACAGCTATGTCCCAAATATGAGAAGAGTGAACTCGAGTTGAGCCATCCCTGGGGTTTGACAATGGGCTGGCGGCAAAAATGCGGCTGTAACCCTGTCTGGGAAATCTGGTGACATTGAGCCCAGAGGGGACAGATGACACCGTAGTGACACCGGCTCAAAAAGGCATGCTGAGGCTGGAGTAATTATAGCCAGGTGCTTTAACACACATACACCAATACATACTGTATATAAATGTACTGTATATATATATATATATATATATATATATATATATATATATATATATATATGTGCACTAATAAACACACACCACAGGAAGCTTTGACATAACATTATTACACCATTCATTTACGCGTAGCAACTTCATGCATCTTGGGCAGATAGTTGTCCGATAACAAAAAAGCCAAGTTTGAATGCCTTCACGAAGCATTCAAGCCAGATGTTGAAAAGATGGAAATGCATCCGTCTCTCCGGGACGCATACGTAATCTTTACTCCTCCGAAGTGCAACCACATAAGAAAGTTACTGATAAAAAAGCCATTTACGGGATCTGTCCCCTGCGATCATGGCTGTTAAAGTGACACTGAAATTAGCCATTGTTCTTCCTGTGACATATATAGTAGGGCTGTCAATCAATTAAAATATTTAATCTTGATTAATCGCATGATTGTCCATAGTTAGTCACGATTAAATCGCAAATTAATCACCCATTTTTTATCTGTTCAAAATGTACCTTAAAGGGAGATTTGTCAAGTATTTAATACTCTTATCAACATGGGAGTGGACAAATATGCTTGCTTTATGCAAATACATGTATATATTTATTATTGGAAATCAATTTACAACACAAAACAATGACAAATATTGTCCAGAAACCCTAACAGGTACTGCATTTAGCATAAAAAATATGCTCAAATCATAACATGGCAAACTCAAGCCCAACAGGCAACAACAGCTGTCAGTGTGTCAGTGTGCTGACTTGACTATGACTTGCCCCAAACTGCATGTGATTATCATAAAGTGGGCATGTCTGTAAAGGGGAGACTCGTGGGTACCCAAAGAACCCATTTTCATTCACATATCTTGAGGTCAGAGGTCAAGGGACCCCTTTGGAAATGGCGATGCTGGTTTTTCCTCGCCAAAATTTTGCATAAGTTTAGAGGGTTTTGGAGCGTTATTTAACCTCCTTCACGACAAGCTAGTATGACATGGTTGGTACCAATGGATTTTTCTAGTTTCATATGATACCAGTATCTTCACTCTAGCTTTAAAACTGAGCTCTCTACAACCTAAAAACCACAGGTTGCGTTAATGCGTTAAAGAAATTAGTGGCCTTAAAACAAATTGCTTTGCCAGCCCTAATATAAAGCATCAGAACGAAACTGCTACAGTAATTTAAACAAATACAATGGTCATAAGAGCTTTTATCAGATCCATGACAGCCAAAGTACAGCCACTGAATTACCTGTGTGGGTGAGAGAGCGGTGATTTATATGGGTGACAGATCTGCGAGACTGAGAGCTAGTGAAGATGAGCATAAATAAACCACTTAAGTGCACACGTTATTCTTCTTCTGGCCTTTTTATAGAACTTCAGGTGCATTACCACCAACCTCTGGGCTGGAGAATCACTTGCCCTGATTTGAATGTAGCCAGGGAAAACCAAAACGGATGCAAATAGAGGCCCTGTTCGGACCTGGTATTAAAATGCGTCCTCAGTGATCGGGATCACAAGTGGACAGCTCCAGGTGTCAACGCATTGATGACGCATTGAGATCGGATCTTTCAGACCACATTCAGAGGTGGTCTTGACAACATATGGCCACATTCTTTTAGCAGTGTGTACGCGAATGTGTCCCGGGCCACATTAAGGATCGCCTACTCAACTGATGGATCCGCGGGGTCTCACTGCGCTCCTCATGTGTACAGACGCAGGCTCTTGTCTGCCTCGCAGCAAGGAAACGACCTCTGTGCTCTACTGTATTCTGTCGGTACAACTGTATTTTATTCAAATATATCTTATCTATAGGCTACATAATCGTGATGTGTCTGTGTTTTTGTTCCGGTGCTTTGCACGGAGCGGACACACACTCGCCCGCCTCGCTCTTTCGCTCTCATCCCCGGCTCTCTGGAGCTCTGTACCCCGCTGTTGCCCGGCTAAGGCAGCTGCGCCGGCGGCTCGGAGGTCCTCAGGGACCGCCGGTACAATAACCTTTTATTTTGATGTTAATAAAAAGTACCCGAATTAACGAATATGAAGGATATTACTACCGAGATTCATGTAATATTACGTCACAACGCCTGCTGCATTAGCCATGTGTTTACTACGTGTTTATTTACATATAGAGCGGGGAAGCGAGATCCGATCACAAGTGGCCAATGGAGACGCATGTGGAGACGCATTCTAATGCCAGGTGTGAACAGACGTACTTAAAGCTGTCCACTTGTGTTCGGGTCACTCAGGACGCATGTTAATGCCAGGGCTGAACAGGGCCAGATTTGTGATCTGGCTAATGGAGACGCATTTATGTGGCTGGGTGTAAACAAAAGTGTGTTAAATCTCATTTGGATTTCATCAGAAAACCCAAGTGTAAATGGAGCCTACGTAATGTGAATTAATTAGGAAGCAATAACAACAGATGTTATAGTGACTAAAGGAATGAATATGAGTGGACGAGTAAATGCTATGCGTCACTGTAGCGTGAGTGAAACTGGAAAAAAGCTGAAGAAGCTGGTTCGGTCTAGAGCGATAGATAGAGAGAGAGAGAGAGAGAGAGAGAGAGATAGCAAGAGAGGTTAGGGGGGCAGGCAGTAGGCCAGAGTACATCCTGCCAGTCAGAGGGAAGTGGAATGTGTTACAGAGGTCAAGCTACATTGTGGAGTAAGCCGTGACTCATTCTTAAACTTCCAGCTTTTCAGATGAGTCTTGAGCAATCTCCTACTATTACATAGAAGTGCTGTGGTTTAGCTGAGCTTGATGACGGTAAAGAGGGTGAAAGTCATGAAGGACACTCCCTGTACTGCGGTTGCTATTCCTTTGAAAAAAAAAGGTCTTCTCCGGGCATTTTGGTGGTTATCTGGGGACATCTGGGCAGCTGTTAAGGATTTAGTCTCTTGCTCAATGACTCTTAAGCAGGGTGACTGCCAACACATGGCTTTTAAACTAAGTTCACCCCCTTTTTTGCACCATATTTTCTGTAAACACTGCACTGCTTTGTATGAAAATGATTTGCCTTGAATGTGTCAGAGAAGCTGTTCAAAACATTCCTTTGAACAGTGAGGTTTCAACATTACTCCTAGTTTCCCATATGGGGCTCGCGCAAAGAGGGCGAATCTGGGGTGTGATACAGTGTGAGAGGAGTTCCCGGCTTTAGATGCCAATTTCAATAAAAAAAGGAGGCTTCTGCGTTTCACCACTAGGGGGACTGAGAGCACTGAGAATCACTCCATTATAAAGGTAATCTGCACAGAGCACTGCTGCATATCGTGATTGCTGTGATATGACTAGAACTTAACGCTTACAAATATCTTATTATGACCTCCCGGCTGCTCTGTTTCACTTTTCTTGAAAGAATAATTAAGATGCTATACTTGAAATGGTGATAAATGACAAAGGTTTGTTTCAGTGTGTCACCATGTAGGGTATGTGTGCGTGCGTGCGTGTGTGTGTGTGTGTGTATGCGTGCGTGTGATTCATCATGCCTGCTGTGTTGACCTTTAGTAGCTTATTCTGTTAGGCAAGAGCTCTGCCGTGCCTGACAGCAGAGAGTGGGAGGCTCAGGTAGGAGATGAATACTTTGTGGCACTCTCTGCTTTTGTTGACGAGGTTTTTTTTGAGGATTACATCAAGCAAGGTAAATGAAAATGGCAGATCTCCGAGAAAAAAAAAAAGTGTCCTCTGCAGACAGACATCAATCTCCTCAGAGCCTCAGTATTTACACAGTACAAGAGTAATCCAGACTTCGTCTACATTGTCTCTGAAATGTAGTGGAAAAACATAATGAAAGCAGTGCACACCGTGGGGCTTCACGCATGGTAAAATCTCTCTGTGGTTTTGTTCAAAGTTGCACCTGCTGGGTAATCTTAACCTTACATGTACTGTTTCCATCTCCAACGCTGACTAGCTGCCCTATCCCTGATAACCAGATAACCAGGGGTGTAAAGATTACGTACTATGGGTACCCACGAGTCTCCCCTTTACAGACATGCCCACTTTATGATCATCACATGCAGTTTGGGGCAAGTCATAGTCAAGTCAGCACACTGACACACTGACAGCTGTTGTTGACTGTTGGGTTTGAGGTTGACATGTTATGATTTGAGCATATTTCTTATGCTAAATGCAGTAACTGTGAGGGTTTCTGGATAAGATTTGTCACTGTTTTGTGTTGTTAATTGATTTACAGTAACAAAATATATACGTACATTTGCATAAAGCAGCATATTTGCCCACTCCCGTGTTAATAAGACTATTAAATACTTGATAAATCTCCCTTTAAGGTACATTTTGAACAGATATATATAATAAGGATCTCACCTTATGGTTTCACAATGTGGTACACCATGTCACTAATTCATGGTATTCCATCACATCATGATTACAGATATAAGGCAAACAACAGTTGAAATTAAAGGTTATTATCATTAAATTACAACCACGGCCAATGAGCTGCAGTGAGCCATATTGGTATAGGAAATATATGATGGGTCACGAGAATACTATGAATTAAATTAAACTGAATCGTATCGCAGTAGTGCTATATCGAACTGTATGGAATCGTTGCATGTTAACGAACGTTTTTGTATTGTATCGCAGACCATGTATCGAGATGTGTATCGAATCGTCTTGAGAGGGAAAGATGCACACCCCTACAGATAACCATTAGCAGGCAACAGAGAATATTCAGCCGATGTAACAGCCTGGCTTAGTTTAGCTTGTTATCTTGCATCAGCCCAGTGAAACAACACAAAACCATGGGGGGGGGAACACCCAGCTCTCTTACTCTGACATTCACTTGTGGTAATACACTGCATATGTGATCAAGTGAAACCACGTTCAAATACAACGTAATTTGGGCTTGAGCGGTGGGCCACAGATTGAGCGTTGTGTGTGCGTGTGCGTGCGTGCGCGTGCGTGCGTGCGTGCGTGTGTGCGTGTGTGCGTGCGTGCGTGTGTGGGTGTGTGGGTGTGTGTGGGTGTGCGTGTCTATTCTACTGACCCTGTTCTCATCGTAGATGATCTGCACCAGGCTGCGGTGCTTGGCCTCGCTGGGTGGCGGTGAGATGGGCCGCTCTGGCTCGTGTGGCTTTGCAGCCTCCTCCTCCAGCTGATGCTGTAACACACACACAAAGATGACAGTTAACACTTCAAATCCAAAAAGGGCCCCGATCTTCCAGGAAGACCTGTGGCTCACCAGTTCCTGTTGCGAGGTTAAAGAGTGTGTGTTAGATCAACCGTTCCTCCCCCAGCACTCCAGCAGGGACGAGACTAACTGTCCTATTAGCCGTAATAGCTATTAACTCCCCAGGGCCTAGTTAATCAAAGAGTTACTACAACAGCCTGTAAACAAAGCCAGTGCCTGCTGTGTGGCTGGAACATCAAATAAGAGAGAGAGAATTAAGAGGGAGACCGCAAAAGGAAAAGTAAGAGAAGGAAATGTGGGAAATTAACACCAACCAAATACTGGAAAACAGCAGAGTTCCTCAAATTTACTAGTCATCCTGGCATGTAACAACACATTATTTGGAGATTGTACTCCAGACAGCACGGTCTACTGTGAACAAAACACAGAGACAGACGGCAAGTAAGAATTTGGGGGTTTGGCAGAGAAAGCTGTGAGGAACTAAACGAGTGAATCTGGCAGGGCCGAGGTGCGTCAACCTTCATGTGTCACTGTCAATCATGTAGAGTTCAGTCACTGCTTGTATGTCCATCAATCTTCCCTCGAAGGAGCTCAGATGACAAAGAGGAGAAGCCTGTTCTGACACTCAGCATATAGACAGAAAAGCTCTTTCAGCCCATTTACATTTACACACTTCTTGCATCTTTGGCAGATTGGATAGCTATCAGGAAGTGGAAAAAGCCAAGTCACTGCTATCCAATTGCCCATTCTATCCAGATGTTGACAAGGTGTTAATGGACCAGTCGGGATCATTAATCCTCCCACACTTAAGTACCTCAATAAGCAGCAGGTGGATGTAGCCACTTCCTTCTGCCTGTGATATTGAGAATGAATGCAGATTGTAACATTTCCCACTCAAGACAAAAGCCAGATGTTAGTGGGTGTTATCCAGTGGGAAAGGGCCTTTAGTTACTAGTTAGATAGCTGGCTAACCGGTTTTAGTACAAGTTATCCAGTTAAACTTTGGTCTTCCTCATTTTGAAAACTACAGTATGTTAGGGCATACCCAGCGTCTAGTACAGAAATAACAACAACACTGATGTGTATTAAATTTGGAGTAGGCAGGTTGGAGCAAATATGATTAAGTTATTTTTATAAAACAGTCACTATATCCTGACAGTAGTGCATGAGACAAGTAATCTGAAAAAAAATCATGTTCCTCTGTGTCCTCCGGTGCTTCTAATGGCATCTGCAAGATTTCACAGACCGGAGGAAAACAACCAATCAGTGCCGAGCTGGAGCCTGCCGTCTCTGAGCAGCAGTCAATCACTCGCGAACTCCGATCAAACGGTCAAACTAGGCAGCGCTGATCAAATATGAATCAATATTCTGTTACTGTAATGCCTATTTCTAGCGTAAAATGTTTTCAGAAACATCTTGTAGTGTACTGTTTAGCTGTAAAATTAGAAAGTTTGTGACCCGGCATATAAGACACATAAAAAGAAAATAGGGTCTTGGTATTTGAATTTGATGTAATTTATCATTGTGGTGAAAAACTCCTATTCGAAGGACCGTTTAGATTATTTTCATGCCATTAGTTAATTGTTTTATAAAGAGCGAGACCAAAAGTCAGACCATAACTATGACAGTTATTATCCCAAAACTATCATCAAAAATATTTTCTCCTCAAGTGAACATAGCAGATAATAATCGATTTTTTCAGCTGTGAACGCTGGAAAAAATAAAAAATAATTTGCCTGAACATGTTTGGATACGGTCTCTGTGCCGTGCAGGCTACGAGCTGGAGACAGAAGCCGAGTGTGTTCAGCTGTAACTAGCTGCCTGGAGGCCGAGGCCAAGTGTCGCTGAGTGGCGTGCATATAGCTGATCTACAGTTAAGTCCCCTCCTTCTCATCTCCTGTCAGGGGCTTCAGGAGGGGGAAAGGCGGCCTCCAGAAGATCCACATGAGAGTGGAGCAAGATGGATCATCATGTGCCATGAAAGGCCGGGATAAGCATCTGGTGAGGGAAACGCAGACAGACATTCCCGTAGAGAACCCCCCCCCCCCCCTTTCTAAACCCACCACAGAGTAAAATAAAATAAACCAGCCATCCTGAGCTTGGCTGACATGACACAGGCTGGCAGTAACCTAAGCTCTAACCCCCGCCCATCCACTAACTCTGCCACAACTCTTTAAATAAAGTTTTACCGTGCCACTTAATTAGTCCAGATGTTTTAATGCTTGAAGAGAGCCGGACTGTAAAATAGCCATAAAAACACTGTGTGTGTATTGAGGGAGGTCTTGATTTGTGCTTGTAAGCAGCAGAGCTTAGCCTCGCAATCATTCACAAGTTTCTACCCTAAGGTTGGAAATCAATTACCAGCTTTAGTTTGGTTCCTATTGCAATTAGGTAAAATACCCAGATTAATTATATACTAAGTCTTTTCCATTAACAAATAGCAATGTAGCAGACTTCTCATTTCAATCTGGCAACCATTGGTAAGGTAAGATGTTGTTGTCAGCAATAGGGGGTGTAAGAAAATATCGATACACATGAGTAACGCAATATCATGTGTTTTGATACTGTACGGTTTCTCCAAAACACTGTACTGACTTTTAATTAACCTCTCAGACATCCAACAATTCTTTCTTTCACAGGTTTTAGCCGACTCAGTTTTAAAGATAGAGTGAAGATACTGGCATCATATTGAACTAAAAAACCCGAAGGAATCCAGTGGTACCAACCCAGGATTGACGTTAGCCGGCATATGCTGGCTTTTAGCCGGTATCAACTGTAGTTGTCCAGCAGATAAAATGATCAACGGCCAAAATATCTGTTGGGAAATATGCCAAATAAATGAATGAATGAATTAATAGCACATTAAATAGCCTAATATTGTAAGATATGTTGCCAAGACAACTACTGCCAGATGAGCCAGGGATCAACACATGTAGCTGTCAATACATTAACTTAATGCTACTTTTTAATTTGTTTTAAATAATTGAGTATAGTGAACAGTTAATGTTAATATAACTGCGTGCATGATGAAGGAGGGAGTCGGGTGGAAAAGCTCCACCATACAGTTTCTCCACCAAACATGGCAGGCGGCCAACGGGGAGACAGTGCGGCAGGGATATGAGTGGTTTAGCAGTCACAAAACCTCCACCATAATCCTCCTCCTCCCCCAGGGAAGCTGTTATTTATAGCCTTATATATTTTTAACCTACTTTTCTCCAAAATAAAAAAAGCCAAAGAGAAGAGAAAAAGAGGAATGCAGCTGCCTGGAGGAGAGCGTGTACAAAATCGTGGCACATTGAGCAAGAAACAGCTACAGGACTTGAATGCAGCGATTACAACACAGCAAAGTCTGTTTAAGACTTCATTGCACCGATGCCAACTGGAGCCTGGCAGGGAGAGTCACACTGGAAAACCACACATGAACATTTCAAACAAGCCAAACACTGGCACTAAGAAAATTCAACAAGGATGCCAGCACTGGCAAAGACTTCGACATCTACAAGCATGACGGATAAAGGTGTTTTTAGGCATGCCTGCCTGGTCTAAATATGTGCGTCTACTCAACTTTCGTCACTGTCACACATCAGCTGACAGGTTGTGCCCGAAATGAACCTCATGAAAAAGAACTCTGAAGGACATAAATCATCTTCTAAAAGGGTGGGTCATATAAAGCTGCATGCCAGGCACTACTTAAACACAGCCGTCATAGGGCTGCATCCGACTGCCACTTTCTTATCACAAAGTGAAAGGAAGGATGTTAACACAATCGGCTTCTAGTGATCACGTCTGTCCGGGTCAAATTGATCACTATAAGCGGATGATTACTATAACTGAATTGTTGTCGCTGTGCATCGTTTCTCACGCAGATTACCATCTAAATGACATTTGTATATTTATTACACGAATACAAAGTAATGAAACGGACCGCTTCGCTATTTACTGGCTTCTTCTTCTGCCTTTTCTCTCAGCGAGGGTGAGACGTTGCCGTGTTTGGCCGGCTCTGCAGCGTCCCTTTGCCGGGGCTCCTCGCTCGCTCGCCCGGTAACGGCACGGCGGGAGACGGGCGCCGGTCTGCATGTGTGCCACCAGGAGCCGGTTGAGGATCGGCAAAGTTTCACTTGGGGGCATTACGTGACCCGGCATTATCAATCCACTTGACGAGGGCGGCTTCAACGCAGGTGCTTTGCCCGTACGCATTTGTTTTTTTATTCAGAGAAAATTACTTTCTTTTACCCGTTATGATTTCAATGTGCACGCAGCCCAGGTATCCAGCCGGAGAGCAGACAGTCCGGGAGGCGAAGTATCAAGGGAGTAGGGTAAAAAATAACTGTAACCGTGATCACTATAAGCGGTTTCCACTGTATTTCGTAATCTAGTTTGCAAAGCCCTTTCAGGTGCATATGCTCCCACCAACATCCATCCAGTGCTGCAACTATCAACAAGCTAAATCTTTGGCAGAAAAATAAATTAATTCCAAAGCCGGAGGCACCTACAGCAGGACCACCAGAACTTCTCCACAGGGAAACATAAATCCATCTTAAAATCAGGGGATCTAGGCAGGGAAACTTGAGATAGCATCAGTCTGCAATCTCCAAACACAAAGCGAGCCAATATAATCTCAAAGTCACGACCAGATCCGTAGGTGTACAGACCTGTTTCTTGCGAAGCTTGCAGATCTGCTGCTCCACCATGGTGATCTCCCTGTCCACGCGGTCCATGTTCTGGATCAGCTCCTCCTTGGAGAAGCGAGCCGGCACCAGATCCAAGTCGGGGTCCATGTGGACCGGGCTCACGGGGGAGATCGGCTCCAGCTTCCCCATTCCACTTCCACGCTCCTACAGAGGCACGACAGAGAGAAGAGATGTAAAAGATGAGAGATGTAGAGATGTAAAAGATGTGTATAATGTTATGATAAATTTTACACTCTAGCAAAAGTCAAACACAATAAATTCGTGTTGATAAAATCTGAAGGAAGCGAGAGGAATGAGGACAAAGAATAATATTTCAAAAAGAAATTTCACGCAGTAAAAAAAAAAAATCGATGTTTGGATAAAACTGATTATAGACGGCAGATCGGTGTAAGGTATCTGACATACAACGGAGCATAAAGACCCTCTTGATATGGCTTGACCATCTCCGAGGACTGAACTCGCACATCGCACCTCTCTCTCCTGTTGAAAACATCCCTGCCTTCCTCTGATTGCAAGACCTGGAGGTTACTTCATAAGAAATCATCCAAACACAGTCTGTGTATCCTGTGGGAAGGTAACACACGCCAGTAATTAAGTCCTCCGGGTAATGAAAGCCAGCGTAGCGTCTCAGTGTCACTAGACCACACTAATGAATATGAGGTCACAGCCCTCCTTGCCAGGATTATGCACAAGAGCACCGGCAGCTGGCTCTGCTTAAGAGACTTTGTTTGAAATGTGAAATACTCGGTTTTTGAGGACGTAGCGGGGGGAATCTGAAGGGTACTACAACTTGTGCGTAGATCAAATTCAGGAGGTACTCATTAGCCGTGTCTTCTGGCAGAAATGGTGTGCGTTTGTCAGTCACACAATACACCGCGCGGCTCATCAACTGAGCAGCTGTCCTGATGACAGAGTGGAGAGGAGCGATTCATCAAACCTCTCATCTTCCGAGTACAGTACAGTACAGTACTCCTGAGTCTGCGTATACATTCTGTGAGTATACACTCATAATATAAACTCCTCTTCGGTACAGTGTACCATCCCTGATCTAAAGAATTCACACAACTTCCCCAGATTGATTGACAAATACTACTTTTTAATGGATGCCGTGCTTTAGTTCATCTCAAAATCTGCTCAATTGAAGCTGTGTGTTTCAGGGGAAATCCAGGGGATTGAGATAAGGGCTACAACTAATGATTATTTTTTTATATCGCTGATTAGTCTGCCGATTATTACCTTAGTTAATCACTTTATCGTTGAATAGATAAAATGTCTGAAAAATGCTTATTGAGATGACATAATTTTCATTTGAACTGAATGCCCCTCTGCTCATCCTCGGCACAATTCTTATGCTTTAGGGAGCATTTTCTCGTTGAAAGTAATCAGCTTCTCCTTGGAGATACTTCTAGTCTATTACAATGTTAACTTTTGTTGTTAAATGCTCCCAAACATTACACCGGTACAGTTGTAACAATGAATGATGCGACTATCAGCTCATGTTGTTTAGATCAAAGTCAACCATCGTAGGGTTTCATTTCAAACTGGAATTCATCAGAACAGACATTTTTTCCAGTCATCGCCTGCCCAGTTGTCTCCTCAGTGGTTTACCATGGACACTCTGAGTGTGCTGCCTTTGACAAGCCCAGCACACATAAAAACGTTTTTCTTTTTTTTTTTCAAAGTCTGGTAGCTCATGCTTTAAGCCAATTCTCAGTAATCTGTTCACATGCAAAGCAAGAGAGGAAATGGAGTTACATGCGACCGCTTATGTAACAACACAAATGGTAAGAGAGGGCCCAGGCTCTATCTTCTCCTGATCAGCAAGTTTATGTGTGATCCTACTTTCTACATGTACGTGCGCATTCTTGAGTTATAGCCTCCATAAATGATTGCGTGTGTGATCCAGCTTGGGTTTTCTTCTGCGTTATTTTTAAACGTCTAAAATGAAGGTTATGTAAGTGAGCTAATCTGGACTAGGCAGGCTGCATTATAGCCCCGTAGACCTGCTGTGATTGAAAATGTCAGCGCCAGAAGATGTCGAGGGGCTGTCCTAGATCAAGACGCCCAAGTTTGCCAAAGCCAGTTAGTCACAAAAACTCACCATACATAAACACAAAAAAGAAAAATAGCTCCTAGGATGGATCGACTTTGTCTTAAACAACGTCCTTGAGTGCAAATATCACCACTACCCTCCTGATGTGTTACAGTTCAGCACGCCAAAAGTTTATCTCAGGGGACAAAAATCATAGTGATGTAAAACCAGTAGGGCTGTCAATCGATTAAAATAGTTAATCGTGATTAATTGCAAATTAATTGCACATTTTTTTTATCTGTTGAAAATGTACCTTAAAGGGAGATTTGTCAAGTATTTAATACTCTTATCAACATGGGAGTGGACAAATATGCTTGCTTTATGCAAATGTATGTATACATTTATTAATGGAAATCAATAAACAACAAAACAATGACAAATATTGTCCAGAAACCCTCACAGGTACTGCATTTAGCATAAAAAATATGCTCAAATCATAAAATGGCAAACTCAAGCCCAACAGGCAACAACAGCTGTCAGTGTGTCAGTGTGCTGACTTGACTATGACTTGCCCCAAACTGCATGTGATTATCATAAAGTGGGCATGTCTGTAAAGGGGAGACTCGTGGGTACCCATAGAACCCATTTTCATTCACATATCTTGAGGTCAGAGGTCAAGGGACCCCTTTGAAAATGGCCATGCCAGTTTTTCCTCATTCTTGCCTTTGTTGCTGCAGTTGTTTATTGGTAATGGCATTTGTGACTTTTTTTTTTCCACTGTCGCCACATTGTTCTGCTGCGATTTCAAGGACAGTTAAGCGCGTGCACGTGTTTAGAGTGTGTGTTTAACCATGAGGGATTTGATGGTATGACAAAATGATGAAGTCAAAAGCAGTCTGCCCTCTGGTCTTGTGTCCTACGCTGTCCTCTGTACTTGTCAGCAGTGCAGCAGCACATCAGCAGCTACTACACCTGTGACATGGTGTGAAAAGGTCACAGGCCAATAGTTAAGCCCTTTGCCCAGCACAGCTTACATGTTGTATGCCCTCGATGACCCCGGTCACATTTAGAACATTCCACTGCATGATGTCTCGGGCTGTGCATGCATCAGGTTTTGTTTTTTAAATTACCTCTGGGTGTTGTAGTGTGTCTGTGTAAATGTGATCTGTTTAGTAAGCACCAGACTGTGTGACTGAGTCACACAGTCTAAATGTATGCATTCCAAACAAGAGTTGAATTAAGCCGTAAACATCCTGTTTTCATGCTAGAATGTGCTTCTATCTTCACAATAGTTCCCTGTCATTCGGGCATCAAGCCACAACAATTGGTGTACAAAGCTACCGAAACTGAGATTACTGAGGTACGATTAGCTCTGGTTTCACAGCTGAATCTCATCATAAAAAGGGACATCATTTGAACTGGAGGAAATAAAACAGCAATATGGAGTGAAACTGGTCTCTATAGGGCTCTGTGGTCTAAACAAGGTTACTACAAGTTTGGGATTTAAAGCTAAATGAAAATCCTTAAAATGCGAGAAACTGGTATAAGTTGTGTGGGCGACCTGCTGCTTGCTTATGTTTAGTTCCTTGAGCCAAAGACTGATTGTGAACACATATCAATTCTATGTCAAGTTACTAAATGTGGTTTATTGCTGTTCAGTTTGTCTTAAATGCTGTGGTGCAACTATTGATTATTTTCATAAATTTGCAACCATTATTATGAAAATAATTCAAGTAATCTGATAGAAAGAGAAAACTAGAGACCATCATGCGATGGGATCACACCAGCCGCAACGCCAAATCAGATGAGGGGCGTAAAATGGGGGGGCCAATGGCCCAATTCCTACCCCCCTACTTCCGGCTTCCCTTGATCGGACTACACCTTTCTTCAAACTTGGCCTTCATTTTGATCTCAACTACAGATCTGTCAAGTTCCGTGACTGCATCTTGCACGGTTGTGATGCTATCGCGGTGACAACATCTGTCTGCATAAATATAAACACCCGGCAAAGTACTCAAAACCTCTTCTGTGGTAGTTTCCGCTACAGTAGTTATCTCCAGGACCACATTTTGCCGTGATGACACACGCACAGACTCATAAGGTGAAAACGATACCAGCTACACGCTGTCACGGCTGGTAATGAGGGAAATCAAAAAGGGTCAAATGACTGGTTTCCTTGTGAAACTAAATTGAGTATAAATAATATTTTTTATAGATTAATTTATGTACATTTGCAACCAGTAAGATTCAAACGTCACCCACAAGAATGTGGCTCAAACCTTCTTAAACCGATGCAATACGCAATATCTGAGTGAGTTGAGACAGTCTTGTTCAAGACGGTGTGTGTTGACTGCCGGCGTGCATCGTCCCTGATCACTAGAACATCTTGTGCCAATAAGGTCATCAGTCCAGATACAGAGCTGCTGGTGTTATGACTACAAATATTGAACATGCATTAGTTTGCCTGGTGGGAGGTGTTCAGGAGATAGTGTATAGGCATGTATAGGCATTTGTGTGACATTCTGCAAGGCGCTCTATCTACAGCATTTAAAATATTTATGAAATATAACCAATTCATTTAATACAGCTGTCACAGGGTGGTAATCTAAAAGCACATTTTACCGCTGAAAAATAATTATAAATAAAGGTCTTCAGTATATTAATTTGTCATGTGCTTGTGGTTCATGCTTTTTCTTAACCTTAGATATTTTTCAGTTGCATAAACACTTTAAAAACACAACATTGCTGATGTCTTTTCTTCAACACACCTTACCTACAAACATAAGACTAAAACTAATAAGCATTTTCATCTTAAGACTGAGGCTAAATCTAAAATAGCTTCCAAAATTAACACTGAACTGCACGCACAATGGTGTACAGTACCAAAATGTTGCTTTTGTCCTTCTCTGATTCACTGCCGTTGTGAGTCATGATAGAAGAGTCAGCTTCGTCTGATACTACTGGCCTACTCCCTCTTTTCTTGTTGGTCTTTATCTCTCACTCCTCCCTTTCCCCCTTCACCCTCTATCTGTGCCTCTCTACATTTGCCCTTTGCCTTGTTTTCAGTTGCATCCTTCTCTCCATCCACTATCATTTGGTGCACTTGTTCCGTGCAGTGATTGTATCTGACATGACTTATATAATGGGTTTACGGTGCTCTGGGGGGGAATTACTGGCATTCCTGAATATTTCCCCTCTAGCTTAAGAGTCAATGTTTTTTGTTTTTTGTTTTCTTTCCCTGTACCCTCCGTTATTGGTGTATCTATTTACCATTCCTTGGCTGTCTGCCTCCCCTGGCAGTTTGAAGCACTCTGTGTAATGTCAGGAACACCTCCCCATCAGCGGCTCTACACTGCAAGCAAAGTCGTTTTGATGTGCGGTTCACACAGTTTCATCCTCAGTCTTTTGAAATCTAGGTCAGCTCTATTATTTATTAATTGCTGCCTTATAGTCTTCCCACTGCTGCTCACAGAGCTCCAGCTACCTACAATGCACAATCTCCTTCTACGACTTCTGCTGCGGTGTGTCTAATAAAATCATTTGTGGCTCTGAAGGAGGCTGGCAGGATTAATTAAAACAAAACAAAGAAAATTCAAGATTTCAAATCCAAATCCAAGGGTTTGGATTTGGGGCTCTTTCATAAAAGATTCTAGAGGGGGAGTATTTTGTTACGGCCTTGCGGTGAACTACTGCTTATTTTTAATTTTCATTTTGAGTCTTTTCATTATTTTATTTTTTAAAGATTCTTTTTGGGGCTTTTTGCCTTTATTGATAGTGACGGTGATAGTTATGAAAGGGGGAGAGAGAGAGAGTGGACGACATGCAGCAAAGGGCCGCAGGTTGGACTTGAACCCCTCTACATGGGGCGCTCGCTCTACAACTGAAGCTACCGGGGCGCCCCTTCATTTTGACCTTTCAGCGGATTTGTTATTTTTAAGTGTCTGTCATTTCTTTTTATCCACAAAGATGTGATTTTAGTATCTTATGAAGTACGACAGCAGAACGAGCCTTACATCCATTATATTCAAAGTGCCTTTATGTGTTTTGTTTAGGTGTGCCGTTATGTTCAATGTGAATTTTATGTTACGAGAAAAAAAAAAACTTGTCAAAAAAAAAAAAGAAGAAGAAAATGAATTCAAAAACATTGAGATACACCCGGCCCTCCATTCTGACCATGAATATACAATTTATACTTTGTTATTCAGTTATTCGTAGCCAAGTCAAGTACTGATTGTTTGTCATTTGCTTATTGACCGTCTAGCTGTAATATACTCCAAACTGTCAATATTACATACTGTATTTCATAGTGACTACCGACCTTTGACATATCATCAGCCCCTCCCAGAGGCAGTTGTTGCCGGTGGGATGAAGGCCTCATCAGAGACTCCGGTCCCATGTCCAAACGAGGCCGTTTGATCTCAGCATACTCCGCATCTGATTGGCTGCTGGTCTCTGGCAGGTACATGTGCTCATAGCGGATATGCTGCTCTTGTCCTCTGCAAAAATACAAACGTTTAAAACAGATTAGACAAAAGCATGCAAGGCTACAGAAAAACGTGGATGAACAGTAAGCTACAGGCAGCAGTTATTGATATGGGGCTCATGATACGTTTCTAATGTAACAGCTGATGAAAGAAAAAATCACAAGGTAGAAATACTCAATTTAAGAACAGAGCTTTCCTTGACATATGGGTGTCTTACATCATTGTGGATGACTCTCTGAACTGCAATGACATTTCAAACAGACATTCGTGGAAGTCAGAAGATGAACCCTAATGACTTAGATGACTTTTCGACTGGCAACATTTCACTCGCATCAGGACACCTCTCAGAAAAATGGGTTCTATGGGTACCCAAGAGTCTCCCATTTACAGACATGCCCACTTTATGATAATCACATGTAGTTTGGGGAAAAAACCATGCAGCTTTTTTGCATACAGTACAAATGTGTTATTTTCACCTATTCTAAAATGGTGTATTTGAATATTTCTGCATACTGGGGTCTCTAAACAGTCTTAGAATTGCATACATATCGCAATATATCGCAATGTATTGAATCGTTACCCCCGTATCATGATACGTATCCTATCGCCAGATTCTTGCCAATACACAGCCCTTGTTGAGAAGTGTAAAAATATGTGCGGTTCAGTACTGGGAAACACTGTCTTCTGATCAAGAGACGAGGCTTGGTGCAGGTTTTGTTTAAACACGATGGCGTGATCAAATCCCATTACTACAGGCTGCAACACAACACATTTAACCACACAAAGGCACATTTGTACAAAAGCTCAAGATATGACAGTTACAGCCGGAGATCGGGCTGACCTACATCTTTACTGTTGTGTTCAAGGCGCACACAAACGCCAGCTGGCTCGATTTGGTTCAAACAGAATCATCATAAAGTAATCACTGAAGACCATTTTTTTCTGCAAAATGGGAACATGTAATGGGTCACTCAGTAGTGGAAAGTGGAAAGAAAGGGAAGAAAGGAAATTGGAAATGGTGACTCACTGTAACACTACCATCTTAATGGTTTTAAATTTAGCAGCATATGGTAGAGCGGCTCTTCTGTGAGGTTTTGCAGGCATTGCTAGGCAGTCGATGGCTACGCACACAAAGCCAAAAAATGATCCCTTTAGACTTGCAGTAGGAGCTTTGGCAACACCCTGCACTGTACCCCAAAACTAGAACTGATCCGGATGGCCGGCCGGGAATGCTAACAATTACACTACCCGCCACCGGAGGAGGGGGGACGCACCACACTGTAATGCGATCTGGTCATGATCTGCTGCATGTGTGGTGCTAGTATAAACCACATTCTGCATGTGTTCATCATTGGGGAGGGTGGATAGCAACACGCTAAAGCGCACCAGTAAAATGGACCCTCGGTGTGTTGTCAAATGACAGCTTCTGAATGTTAACTGCGCTAGCTTCTTAGATCTAGGAGATTTTATTAGCCCACTTGTAAATGGCTCTCTGTTCTTTCTGAGGGAACCGTTTTCTCAAGTCTGCCCTGGAGGCAGATGCCAGAATGTCACCGACTCTGCTGCCAGTGTCAAAATGGAAGTGGCTTCTGAAGAGAAGAGGGAAAACACAACCATAATTGCTGGTCCGGGCCCACAATGGCCTAGTGTGTGGTTTCTTTATGTGCCAAAGAGCACGGAGCCCGTCTCTGCCTAGTGGGGTGCTGCGACGATCGAGACCATCCTCGGGCTAGACCGGAGATTCGTATAAGGGAGATATGTCACGTCGCTTATGTAATGTGCAGGGCTAAATATGCATGTTAAAAGGTGTCAAGGAAAGAAATGGATTGTGGATGTTTATTTGAGTGATTGCCTAAATAGTACCTCGAAAAATAGGATGCCAAAATTAATACCCAGATGGTGTGTGACTACTCCCCCCGCACATTTTTCTCACTCATTCAGTCGCACACTTCCTCATCTCCATAGAGGTTTGGCACTTACATAATCACATCATCAAGCTCTAGCCCCCCCCCCCCCCCCCCCTTCTTCTCTTCCCCTCACTCCCCCCTCTTTCTTTCTCCCTCTCTCTCTTGTGAGCGTGCAGAATAATCTGATCCCTGGGGAGGATTTGTCTGGAGGATGAGAGAAAGAGATGTGTGTAGAGGTGGGGGGGGGGCGAGGGGGGGCGAGCAGAGTGTGTGTGGAGGAGAGGGACTGTGGCAACACAACACAACACCCTGCAACAGCTCCATTACTTTCTTACTGGTTTGGGCCCCATTACGACAAGAACAGAGATCATGTGTGCTGATAGCAGCGGTCTGTTATTGTGAAAGCACTATGGCGTTTGTGCGGCTGCCAATGTCTTTCGTTGCTCCCCAGAGGAGCGCCTCCACAGCTGTGCACGGCGCGGGGATGGCTAACAGAGAGAGAGAGAGAGAGAGAGAAGCCAGGCTAACTGCACCACAGCTGGGATGAATGAAACTGAGTGAGTGCACAGCAGAGGAGGGGGGAAATGGGTGGAGTCCAAAAACTTAAGGCCTCAACTTTTCTCTTCATATTACTGAACAAGAACCACATCACCCAATGGCCAAAAGAGTGGGAGACAGGGATATTTACAACCGCTAAATGCTGGATACTGGAATAAATAAAAGCTATTTTCTTAAATATGGGTAGGGGTGGGAAAAGCAATCGATTCCTAAATGGATCATAATTTGCTTTTGAGTAATTCAGAATTGATGCTCTACACTCCTAATCAGAATTCAAAGGGTTTCCTTTTGAAATAATTTAGGGCTGTCAATCGATTCAAATATTTAATCAGCGATGAATTGCATGATTGTCCATAGTTAATCGTGATTAATCGCACATTTTTTATCTGTTCAAAATGTACCTTAAATGGAGATTTGTCAAGTATTTAGCACTCTTATGAACATGGGAGTGGGCATATATGCTTGTTTATGCAAATGTATGTATATATTTATTATTGGAAATCAATTAACAACACAATACAATGACAAATATTGTCCAGAGACCCTCACAGGTACTGCATTTAGCATAAAGAAAATACATAACATGGCAAACTCAAGCCCAACAGGCAACAACAGCTGTCAGTGTGTCAGTGTGCTGACTTGACTATGACTTGCCCAAAACTGCAGGTGACTATCATAAAGTGGGCATGTCTGTAAAGGGGAGACTCGTGGGTACCCATAGAACCCATTTTCATTCACATATCTTGAGGTCAGAGGTCTAGCGACCCCTTTGAAAACGACAAGTTTTTCCTCGCCAAAACTTAGCGTAAGTTTTGAAGCGACATGTAGCCTCGTTCGTGACAAGCTAGTATGACATTGGCGCCAATGGATTCCTGAGGTTTAGTATCATACCTGATAGCAATATCTTCACTTTAGCTTTAATACTGTGCCCGCTACAGCCTCCGAAAGATCAATTGTGTTAATGCGTTAAAGTGATTAGTGGCGTTAAAACAAATTAGCATTAGCGTGTTATTATCGCTTTAATTTTGACAGCCCTAAAATAATTACAAATGAAAAAAAAAAACACAGGTTTAAAGACTATAATAAACAACAAAACGTACTTAGCTATGCCAGGAAACACGCAAATCCCAAAACACAGTCACAGTAACGTGACATAGTACCTATTAAAAGACACTGACGTAACTATGCACACATACTGAGGTCTGAGCAGAAGCCTCAGAATACTACTTTAAAACCCATTTACTACATTAATCAAAGTTCACAGGCAAGAATAATCACAGCTATTCTACAAACTCATTTTTCATTATTGCACCAGATTTGTTTGCACTCCACTCTCTGTTCTGGGCAGAAAAGAAACCCTGTTAAGTGGTTTCTCCGGCTTGTTGTGCCTGCTATAAAATGTATTCACTCCCTTTCTCAAGTAGCCGGGGTGATCTCAGACAGATGGGAAGAGGCGGAGTGACTGAGACATTGCCTGGAGTAAAGAGGAGGATGAAACAAACAACTAGCACAGTGGCTCACCAATGATTATACTGTTGTGGTTTCCTGACCTGTAATTAGGGTAAATTTGGAGCATTAACTAAATAGCACATTTTCACCTTGTCTTCAGTCCAAGTCGATTAAAGAGGAGATGAAGGATACGAGAAAGAGCTAATGCCGCCCTTAAATGAAAAGTGCTGCTTTTAAGGCCACGTTAGTGCTTCCATTATCTGTCAGAATGTGAACAACCCTCAGCTTTCTACAAATGGAGACACGGTGTGCATAGATTGAAGGATTGCCAAGGCCAGAGTTACACTATTCAGACTCTGAATGAGAACGTAGAATGAGGGCTTCAGACTGAATCTAAGCCCTCTAAAAGGAATGCTGAAGTCCTGATATATTCAACTGAAAGACTCGCCTATCCACAGACGCCTGCCAGCGAGACCAGCGGTTTATTCCACAGCCTCCAACAAAGAAATGTGGCTAACTGCAAGTCTCCCCTTTTGATATGATGGTTATTTCTTATCTACTGAAAAAAAAAACCTCACTTCTCAACTGTAGAAGTTGCACAAGGCGCCTGTCTTGCAGAAACAGGCATCATGCACACTGAGGCTACATCCACACTGAATTCTTCTTCGTTTTAATACGGCGTTTTAAAAAAACCATCTCCGCCCAGACGAGCGCTTTAGGGCCGTTTCAGAATTACTCTTCGTCCATACTACCACGCCTGAAAACGCATATCACATGACCATTCGCGTAAGCTGGTTATGCGCATGCGGGTGTAAACAGGAAGCAGCGCTGGACACAAGAATTGATGCAAAGCGCTTGAATAATAGCTTTCCTCCTGCGTACGTAGGCAGTAGTAGCATTATAAAATGCAGAATTTACAGCTGCTAGCATTGACAACAAGGTCAGCGACGCTTGTAACTCGTTACCCGTGTTGAAATTAACCACTGGTGGTCGAGGCGGATTTCGTTTGTTTTTCTTCCGGAAAAGGTTCACGTGATGGGGTGTGACGAATCAGGGAAGGACACGTCGTGACTGATAAGACCCAATCAAGAAGCGAACGTGGGCGTCTGCGTCGTCGTTTTCAAAGGTTTCTGATTCTGTCCGTCCGGACTAAAACGCAACCCCGCATTTTTTAAACAGAAACGGGGTAAGCAGCGTTTTTAAACGCCGTTTTAGGGGCTCAAAAACGTACTCAGGTACTCAGGATGCTACGCATAAACGTGACAGATGTTATGCATATTAGTGTGGATGTAGCCTGAGAGTGACAAAGCACCGGTGATTGAATGAAGAGTGTCAGCAAATCAGGAGCCGGTGGGTAGCAGTTGGACAGTGTGGCGTTTATTTCTGCATCAACCCATGACCCAGAATTCCCACACTGTTGTTCCCACATTGTGTGCTAGGCTAAGCTAACCATTAAACTGGACCAACACACAGCTCTGGCCTTTACATTGAGGACCATAATCCCATCTGATTGATAGTTAAAGACGCCGACACAACACGCACAGGCCACACACTGCGAAAGAGTCATTCTACCATCTGCTGTCTGCTGCTTTAACACCATTTCGTTCCAGAGGCTAGGGGCACAGAAACTATTTGACATATTTGGAAAGACGGCCCCCACTTCACACTCAACATACTGTACATGTAACAAATATCTGCCAGCTGATTTCTAGGAAAACCAACCCCGTGAAAACTTGTTTTGTACTTCTTGCATGTTTTAACCTATGCAAGAAAATCTGCCATGACAATTGACCGAGGAGAAAAAAAAATTCTTGTGACTTATCCTCTGTGCATCATGCAAAATTCATGGCATGCACATAAATTATTCACAAGTAATCATAAAGACTCATCCTCGAAAAAAAGCAGGGCTATATAAATAATAAACAACTTTGGTAGGTAGGTACAAGACCTGAGTCTCCAGAGGGAAAGTACTATACATACAATGCTTTGCCTGACTTACTGTTGGTCTATAGAAGACGGCAAAACTCTGCAAGCTCCATTGCCCCGCAGAGCCGTTTAACACAACATTACGGAGGAACGGCTTGCGGATGCCAATTACATGAGGATTACACTGGGGGAGGGGTTAATAGGCAGAGGCTTTAGTAGAATAATACTGCATAAAAATGCAGCCTGCATGACGCTTCCATTGAGCGACATTGCTTTGTCCCTCAGCCGTCGAGACTCAACAAGGACAAATACATTAAAGGGGCAACACCACCATTGTCATGTGAATAGTATATAGTTCTTTCCCTGACTGACAGTGAACACCCCACTATGCATCTAAAAAATTTATGAAACTAAAAATGTCATGTCATCTATAATCCCCAGCAGAGGAGGATGTTGAATAGGATGGATGATAATATCATGGTTCTATTTTCAGTTAAAGTTCTCGCAATTATATTAGGCTGGAATATTTTCCAGTTATTTTTGTGCAACTCTAAGTGTTTTTCTTTAACATGCCCTGATGCTATATATGTACTGTAAATAATACTGCACAAATTAGGACTGTGTATTTCATCGCAATTAATCGCATGATTGTCCATAGTTAATCGCAATTAATCGCAAATTAATCACATTTTGTTATCTGTTCAAAATGTACCTTAAAGGGAGATTTGTCAAGTATTTAACACTTATGTGCCCACTCAACATGGGAGTGGGCACATATGCTTGTTTTATGCAAATGTATGTGTATATTTATTATTGGAAATCAATTGACAACATAAAACAATGACAAATATTGTCCAGAAACCCTCACAGGTACTGCATCTAGCAAACTCAAGCCCAACAGGCAACAACAGCTGTCAGTGTGTCAGTGTGCTGACTTGACTATGACTTGCCCCAAACTGCATGTGATTATCATAAAGTGGGCATGTCTGTAAAGGGGAGACTCGTGGGTACCCATAGAACCCATTTTCATTCACATATCTTGAGGTCAGAGGTCAAGGGACCCCTTAGAAAATTGCCATGCCAGTTTCTCTGCCAAAATCTAGCGCAAGTTTGGAGCGTTATTTAGCCTCATTCGCGACAAGCTAGTTTGGTTGGTACCAATGGATTCTTTATGTTTTCTAGTTTAATATGATACCAGTATCTTCACTCTAGCTTTAGAAGTAAGCCCGCTGCAACCTAAAAATAGCAAGTTGCGTTAATGCCTTAAAGAAATTAGTGGCGTTAAACCGAATTTGCGTTATTATCGCGATAACTTTGACAGCTATAGCACAAATAAATGATATAAAAACAGCACCCAGTACAGTAGGTAATGTAAAAACGCCAATGCAATTAAAAGCACAAGGAATTTAAACACCCAAACACCATCTAAAACAATGACAATATAAGCATGGTGCACCTACCTCTCATTTCCGGGCTGGAACTCTGAAAGTAAGGAGGGCCGACGGCGATGGGGCTGGGTCAGGTGGGAGCTGTATTCCCTGGCATGATGAGAGTGGTAGTCAACCAGTCCCACTTCCTGGAACACAAACAACAACAAGTTGTCAGCGTGGAACAAGATATCCTGCATTTATCGCTTCTCCTCGAGAATGATGCAAAAAGACCCCAAGTTAATAAAAACATTTTTAGCATTTCTTCCCATTCCCTGCCTTGTTTCTTCTGTAATCTCCAGTCCTTTTCTCTCCAGCTCTCATTTCTCCCTCGCCTTCCACTTGTTTCTCACACAAGTGGGGTGCAGCTACTGTAAACTTGCCAGTCAGGCATTGTGGAACACAGCCTATCAACCTTCATCTCATTCTGAATGTGATGACAAGAGGCGGTGGCAGGATTAACTACAGGTGCAGCTGTGGAGATCCTGGGGGGGTAAGCCTTGGTTTCTCCCGCCATACAAGAACAAAACGGGCCTCGCGAACGCCGGAGGTCGCTGAATGAACTTCCACGTCAGCCAGAGGCCTCTTCTTTGGAGCAGCTTTGTCCCTGATGATACGCAGAAGAACATAATCTTGATAATTAGGAGAATTTTGTGGAAATAATGGGGAAGGCCTTAATGTGACTCCATGACGACAACACGAACTGTCAACTCAAACATCTAATGAGGGAACGGCTCTGTGTGCACAACATTGCGACCTGGGAATTTTTCTGTTGGAAAAACACCAATGGGGGCCCCTGAGGTCAGGCCCTTTCCAGTGGTTCAGAGTAATGCCCTGTTTACTAAATATTCAAGCGGGCAGAGCCAGAGCAGTAAAATCTCCCAAAGGGTTTTACCCAAAAAAACAGTTGAGGCACTACAGGTGGTGCCATTAAACGCATTGTGAGCCAGGCCCCCTTACCGTGTGTGCCCGTTGCAGCTGCAGCGGTAGACTGGCAGGGTTTGGCAGGTGCCGTGTGTCCACAGTCCTCCTGCCCGGCGGCACCGACTGGGGGTGAGAGGACATGCTGGCACAGCCGCTTCCTCTACAGGCAGGAAGTGGGTGTGGCTGCAGAGCAGGTGCCGTGCATTATTGGCCGTTTCCCTTAGCCAGCAACCTGCAGAGAGAGAAAAAAAACAAAGGCCGTGAGACATTTTTTTTTTTTGTAGTTGAGCAACCCCGCTGGTATTGCCTCGGACGCCTTCGTACCTGCAAAGAACAATGCATAAAACATTATGCGATATGCGTGACCGTTGCTCGGAAACAATTTGATGTTTTCTGGCTAGCACCTCCAGAGTAGCTGGAGATGAAAGCGTGCGTCTCTTGTCTGCTCCGGATATCAGAATGTCATCACCTCCCTACCACAGCTGCTCCCCCCCCCCCCCCCCCCCTCTCCATTGCTCCTAGTAAAGGAGTGAGAGTCCGTGCACCTGCTAGACTGAACCCCTCCTTCGCCGCTTACTGAATGGCCCACTGTCCTCACACTGAGGCCTCACAGACAGAGACCGGCCAAGTCAAGCAGCGAGCTGTAAACCAAAAATACTCTGAGTTTAATGGGGCTTTACGGGCAACATAAATAACTCAACGACAGATAGAGATGTAGGCCTTGAGGGTCGGGCACTAGATCTTAACTCCAGATGACGTTATGCAAGCTACGTCGGCCTCATCTGCAACGAGGGTGTCATATCTTCACTCTTGGTCAATATATATAAGTAAAAACAAGCATGCACCAAGCTGGAGCCAACATACCCTCTGCGTAAAAGCTAAGGGAAGAGATGTTTATTCTGCACATATTGAAATAGGAAGGAAGGTAGGAATGAAAATAAAGAGGCAAGAAGAAAGGGCCCTAATCCTCTTACAGTGACCACGCAGATTACAGCACACACGGCAAAACATAACTGTATTGCATCGGAGGCGATGCCGAGGGGGAACGAGGTGGACCTATGAAAATAGCTTCAAACCCTCAATGGGAATGGATTTTGAGGTCTAGTTCAACAACAATTCAATGTTGAGACAACGTTCAGCTCTGGTGAGCTTGTTACAGCACCGTTCTCAGACTCTTAAAAGCCTGTGATAGTAGTAGTAGTAGGTGGACTAGTACTCGTGACATATGTCCCTGTGACTCCTGCCAACAAAGAAATTAGGACTCCTGCCATTCCTACGAGCCTCTGACTAATGACGCCTCGCTCACGCAGCTCATGTTTCAACGCCGGGCGGGCCACACAAGAGGAACGGTGGCAGAAATAAGGGCTCCCGACATGGCACTGATCGAAATCTTGACAAGATAGCAAAGTGCTCTCGGTGCGCTGCAATTTTATCAACTGAAAAGGAAAGCCACCACCACTAGGATAACCTCCCCCCCAAAAAAATTCAACGCATTTTAGCTTGTTTTATATATATTGATCTCATTACAGGATCTACACCATTTGTTTTATTTAAGTGCTTTCTTATTTTGATGATAACACACAATCCAAAAGACCTGTCCTAGATGCTATGTAGTATGTAGAGAGCCGGGTTTCCACCAAAAACTACTTTTCGAGGAACTAAAAGGTTCCTTCAGCCCACTGTTGTCTGCATTTCCACCACGGTCTAAAGACCTGCGAAGATTAGGCAAATTAGTCCGATGACGTATGAAAAAGCAACACGACATGAGACGAGAGCTGCTGGTGGTCGCAGCGGTAAACACAATCTGCAGCCTGCAGTTACCGCCTGTTTCATTTAAAAACTTGCTGCAAAAAACCTTAGAAAATATAAACGTTAGGTTTTGTGTCACTGCGATTTACTGCTGCACGTTGGATGTAATGAATGAAATACAGCAGAGGAAAATGAAACGAAGTGCGTCTGTCTCCACAGTAGATAATCTGTTGAGTGTGTGAGGGTTATTTATTTGTGCTTTAGAACATCGACGCCGTGAAACAATCAGAAAATAACTTCTTTCTCTCATTCACAGCACTGCTGCACCACGTCTCTCTTCTACCGCTCGCTCGCACAATCTCTCTCTTTTTCTCTCTGTCTTTTATGAATGAAGCGGTACAATGGAGGCAGCCGTGCAGTGTGTGTTTCACCAATCAGCGACGGTCATCCCTGCAAACTCCAACCCTAAAGTTCCTGTACTTTCAGAAATTACTACCCCCGACCAGGGCCTTTTTTGGGGGGTAAAAGGTCCTCGGAAAATGTCCCCAGAACTTAATTTAGAGTTCCTAAAAAGGTACTTAGTTCCAGGGGAAAGTTCCTGCAGTCAAAACGGGGCTTTGGATTTACTTACACTGCCGTTCAAAAAGTTTGGAATCGCCTACCACAAAAGCTTGATTGGTTACAGTCAGATGTCTGAGAGGACTACTCTGTATTTCTGAATGGTCTTTCATGCTTTTAGGCTGCAGAAAGTTCTCTTTACAAATAGATGTTATTTTGTATGAAGGGGTTTATTTTTTGTACATGGAGAACAAAACACTGTACAATGGTTCAACCAGACTGACAACTGAAAGGGCAGGAAGAGACAAATATCCCCCTGAGCAACAGTTCAATAAGAATAAAAGAAATCAACAGTCATTGGTAAAAGAAACTGGCAGCTTAGCATCAAAATGTGTGCAGATTTAAATAGGAACAGGTTCCTGTTTCAGTGTCAAGTGTAGTCTAGGGTTAGCACTATTGGAATTGGATCAGTGAATATCAGCGGAACATACTAAGGACTGACAAATCACGGTTTAAACCTATTAAATCCGCCCACTAGACAGCAGAGGGCCCAAAGATAAACAGGTTCCCAAAATATTTAGAGCCCAATTGCACTGTTGTGGTTCAATAATGATCAAGGCTCACTTACGCTTTACTGGACCGGAAAACAAATTCAAAATCGAAGGGTACTTGGGAGAAAAAATGGTTACAACAGTATTCTCCCATCATGCAACACTGTGTGGACTGTGGACATCGACTAAATGTCTGAATTATACAGTTTTTATCTCTGCTAAAATAGCCATTATTGAAAGAAAGAAGAAAAACATCAATATAACTGGTGATTTCAAACTTTTGAACAACAGTGTATATATTGCACTAATAAAAAAACTAATAGAGCATGTTTAGTGACCTTGGATTAATGACATCATCTCTCAATCCACATTAATATTGATCTGTTGACAGTTTGGACCTGATAACAGTGCAGATGTCTGCTTGTAACTGCACAAACGTGGAGTTCATTGGCATCAGGTGGTACTATCGCTTAGTAAAATATGTTATCTCTACAAAGTGTAGCTCATTGGGACACAATGAACGGTATTATTGGCGGGTAAATACCATTAATTTTCAATCATTTTACACCTAAATGTAACAATTTTAACTGAAAAATTGAAAAAACAACACTCTCAAACTCACAGCCAATGGTGGTCTATAAACCGTGTTCACTAGCAAGGGCTGACGGATGTAATAATAAAGTATAAATCCCAAAACAGCCCATGAAATAAGGAATAATCCCACAACATTATTCATTATTCTTATTCAACATGAATTATTATCAGTTATTCTCAGACGGATATCGCTGTTTGTTATGCGTAGAGGTGCGTGCACTGTCCCGAAGCTTCGAATACCTTCGAATATTTCTCACCAAAGCTTCAAAACCCCAAAAACGGAATTCAGGACAGCCCTAATACTAGCTCACTAGGCCTAGTGCCAGGTCAGCTACCTCCGCTGGTGGCGATCGTTCCTCATAGTGGTCACTTGAAAGTCCCGAACTGGACATAGCTTGAGTGATGACCTCTGCAACCAGTAGTAAACAAGCACTTTTTATAGCACTAGAAACGTTAACACCACAAGGTGCCCACATCGCTGGCTTAATATAACCTATAGTAGAGTGCCAGTGTGCCAGTCTCCGTTGTCTGACTCTTTATTGCGGTACAAAGAGGACCACTATCTACCCTTCCTTCCTGCCCCACTGTCACAAACACAAAGTGTCACTTGATTTCAGTTACGCTCCATTACGAGAGGCCGAACATGGCTCTGGCTTTAAGGAACAGAGGAGCTCTGTAAACATAGGCTCGGAGAGGCCACGAGATGGGAAAACACCGCTGAAATTCTCACACCGGCTAGAGACTTTGCCTTTGTGTCAAGCGGTCTAAACTGTGGCTTCAGATATTTTCAAGAAAAACTGGTGCACGCTCGTCTTTTGGTGAGACAGACCTGGATAAACAGACCACACAAAGGGAAGTCCTCGAGTGGACCTCGCCGCTGGTGAAATACTAGATGGGGAGACTCATGATATTGACATAGCATGAAAATATGCTCGACAAAAAGGGCAGAAAAAGAGGCCAGCGAGACAAAGAAGGGGGTGAGATAAGCCATCCTCCTGGGAAGCCTCTCTTTGATGACTGTCCAGTCCAGAGAGATTCCCCTGAGAAGGACAAAAACAAGTCTGAAGGCAGTCACAAGATCTGCGAGAGGACAAAAAAAAACCTGAATCAAGATGAGAGGGCCAACACAATGAGAGAGCTTTGACATAAACTCTGAGGCGAATGGGGCCCTTCCAGACGAGAGGCTAAACACATGCACTGGCACTGTTACAGACACCCACAGGCAAGTCGCTGGCTCGCCGCCAACACTGCGAGTGAACTCGGTCACCTCACTCCCTCGCTCCAGCGTGCTTTCCTTCTCCCCACTCTTTTTTTGCTTTCGTCTTCTGCACACAGTAGAGTGGGCCTCCGGCTTCAGCGGTGCGAGCCAATATTTCATCCTCTTACCCCCCCTCCACCCTCCCCTCTCCATTTTAGGAACGGCCGTGGAAATACTAGCACAGAGCACACAAACGGCTTCCAGCCTGCCAAGGAGAGCAGGAGGCCGACTTCAAACAACAGTTTAATTCTACTGACATAAACAGTTAATCAAGTCTCTGTCTAGTCCGACTTGGTAGCTCGACGGTCGAGCTCTGAAAGAGAGTACGAGGGATTCAACAGCTTGTAACGTATTTTTTTTGCCTCGATAGCGTGGCTTGGACCCCGATAGAAGCGAGGGTGTGCGATCGGCCCGTCACCACGACAGCAATAATGTACTGTTAATCATATGCCCATAAAATATTATGTCGTTTTTTTTTTCCAGACAGAAAAAACACATTAGGGTATTGAGCTGTCAGCACGGGCTTCTGCAATTATTATGACAGCCAAAAGAGATGATGGCTCCAGTCAAATGCATGGAGCTGTTGTGAAAAGGCAGATGAGTGAACTGTAATGGGCATCAGGCTCGGTCTGGGAACAACATCAGAAGTCTATAAAGCAGTGGCCTAGAGAGCGGAGCTCAGGGGAGGAGGGGGGGGGGGCTGCTAGGACTCTCAGCCTAGGAATGTGGCACCCTGTCAGGTCTCATAAGGATTTATCTCCCCGGAGCCTCATTACCGAAAGGCCCTGGACAAGGAGGCTCTCGCTCGCTTACCCTTTCACTCACTCACCCTCAACCTCAATACTGAACTAGAGCTGGACAATATGGCCAAAAAATGTTATCACGATACGTTTTTTTAATATATTGATTGAAGTCAATCACAATATATCTAATAATAAAAACAATAATGCTCAATTTACAGTTTATGACAAAATTTCCCCCTTTTGCATTCATTATGGAGGAGACATTACATATGACAAATCGAGTAACTGAAATATTGTGTCGACATTGCATAACACATCTAGTCGCTTACTGTATGTTAAATTTCACAGTTTTGTTCCTATAGTGTGTGGTGAGCAACAATTTGGCCAACACAGCACACCAAACACTAACGAAAATCTCATAAAATCTTTCGCAATCAAACGTGACTTTAGTGTAAATACACATGGCGGACGGCGGACAGGAAGAATTTGCGATGTTAGTTTGAATGGATGGATGAAGTCATGGAGACACGTTAAATAAACACTTGTGTTGTTGCCACAAATCAACAAGTTGGTCCTCCATTTCTGAGGTCCATCTTACTACTACTCTGTGCTTTGCATTTTGCATTAGCTCATGCATTAGTCGCATGACGCAATGACGGCGGTGGTTGTCCTTCCGCTTCAGTCAGCTTGGTTCTCAGTTTGCTATCGTTCTTTCTCTTTCCAGGATAGACTTCCGAGCCTATCGAGGGATGTAAAAAACACTCTTAACACACCTCACACCACAGAAATATCTGGAAAGAAATATATATATATCGATTATCAGCGATTGGCTCAGTACATCTTGGGTTGTTTTTTTTTGGGTGATTTTGTAGGCTTTATTTGTCATTTTATTTTGCTAATTTAATGGTCTGCCTCCTAAGACTCTGTGAAATAAGGGTTTATTTTAGACCAAAACCGTGCGCACACACACCTGCCTGAATATTTCGGCAATCGGCGGCTGTTGGGCTGGCCGGCTGAAAAATTCAATATATCGCCCAACCCTAGTTGTGACGCTCAAAACAATTTATCCACCATTTTACAGCCACAGTAGTAGCGACGGAGTAGGCTACGGCAGAGGCTAGAATGTACTGGCTGTTAGTCTAGTGTTTCTGTAGGTAGAGGAAAACTGAAAAATAAGTATCGAAAATAAATCTCATAAATTAATAATAGTAGCATAATAGATATTTTCGCGGCCCTATACTGAACTGCTCACAAACACTATACATGCACGCAAACACTTGCTTTCTGAAAGATTTTCAAATGACCCTTATCTTTACTTGCAGCATGGTTGGTCCAGTTCACGTGTAAAAGTGACACTAGGTATTGGGACACTAACGTATTGTGGAAATAATGTAACGACTTTGTATTTCTAGAGAGAAACTGGTGGTCTTTTCAACCAACATTCACACAGTCAGTCAGCAACTAGCAGCCATTACAACCAAATGTTGAGGCACTTCTGCGTTGGCTTCAACACTCATCTGCAGAGGGAGTAACCAGCTCTACCCCACCCCCCCCCCCTTCACCTCCCTTCTCATCCACCCTAATTTAACATGGAACCAAAGCTCTCGCAATTAATCCACTGAAGCTTCAGTATCGGGGTCCCATGAGGCTTTTTTTAAGGTCAGGGTGGAGAAACAAGGTCAATCAGTGTGGTAAGCACAGTTTCCCAGGAAAGACACAGCTTAACACTTAAGTCTTTTCCAACTAACCTCACCCATTTCTTGTTTTATCAAAATGATCTATGCAGTTCTCAATAACACTGTGATTACTCAGTGTACCATGCAAAGCCTGTTACTGATTTGCATTTTTCTTTCTCAGTAAGATTTTTCCTGATTGCTCTCTGTGGAATAAAACCTTCCACTTTAAACGGCTGTACCTTAAATAGTCTATTACTCTTGTGTCAACAATAGCACGGCAATAGAATAACTATGCTAATAGAAACCCAGCGAAGTAAAGAGGAGGAAGTCGCGGTGCAACAGCCAGTAAAAAATGGGAAGGTGATCACAAACACCTTTAAATTTAAGGTCTTATTGATAACATTTTTATCTATACGAATATTTTTTTTTAAATTATACATCCACAGAGCCTTTAGAAAGGTGCCGAACAAAAGCATGGCTTTTCCTGAAAAACATTATGATTGTGAATTAATCATTTTAAAAATGTCGGCGGGTCCAAAATGAATGTGTTGTTTACCTCTGTGGAAGATAGCTGACGTTTGGTTCCCACTTCTAAAAAGGCTTGTGAGCAAATAGTAAAACAACGTTGGTATCACGTGGTATCTCTGTGTCGTCAGTTACAGTGGAAAAAAACGATAAATGGCTGAGATTGACTGTAAGTGCCTGGCAACGACTTGTTGTGAAATGAATGCAATGGAACAGGGGAGGGAGTATGTGACATATAGTGGCTGAATGTTATCAGTGTTATCAATAGCACCTATAACGGTTGGACAAAAGCAGGAAAACCACTTATAGATCTGCCCAGTACCCTTGACACTGCCAAGCAGTAACATCCAAGACAATGCTGATAAGGCAGAATCCCCCTTTACTGGTAGACACGGTCACACTGACAATAAAAAAAGGGGAAGACGACACAAGATCAATGTAGCGCAGAGGCCATGTGGGTAAACATTTAACCTCAAACACAGCAGACGAGATGAACGAAGGCTTATATTTGTACGCTAAAAAACACACTGCATTGACAAACCTCATCTTATGAAGCTTCAACAGCCAAAAATAATTTAATATTGTCAGAGGAATCTAAAAAATCTTTAAATCCAAACTAAAAAGGTCCTCCAACCATTACTGGGAAAACAGGCAAGCAAGAGAATGAGTTACTAACAGGGAAGTCAAATCAAATGTTAGGTGACAGAGAGGCTATAAAAGGCAGCAGGTGATATATAATTATTGCCTGTGTGTGCCAGCTTGATATATAGTGCAGTTCCTAGCAGGCAGGTGGCTAACGCAACGCTATTAGTGCCAGAGAAAAACGGAGAAAGAACATCCCGACACCCCGAGCTGATCTTGCCTTACCTCTGCTCAACTTTCAGACAGGAAATCGGCGGTCACAACACACAGTCAGCAACTGAAGACACCGTGAGTGTGAACACCCGCTGTCAACTTTGACACGGCTATAATTTGTGTGACGGAAGCGGTGCAATCACCTCCCCAAACCACAGCACTGTCACACCTTTCATTTTGAATCTGACTGAGCAACACACTTCCCATGATGTTAACGACAGCGTGATAAACACCTGCAGCCACGAGCGAGCTGTGAAAAACAATAGAAGTGATTGTGAAACCGAAAATGGAAGTAGTATTGAGATACTATAAACAATGTTAAAATGCAGCACATACAACCTTCATTTGGATTATTTTTTAGCTTTTAACGCCGTCAGACGTGACACCGCTGAATCAGTGGAAGACAAATGTATTTAACATTTTCAAACATAACTGCATATAATAACTAGGGCTGTCAATCGATTAAAAATTTAATCACGATTAATCGTATGATTGTCCATAGTTAATCGCGATTAATTGCACATTAATCACATTTTTTATCTGTTCAAAATGTACCTTAAAGGGAGATTTGTCAAGTACTTAATACTTTTATCAACATGGGAGTGGGCAAATATGCTTGCTTTATGCAAATGTAGGTATATATTTATTATTGGAAATCAATTAACAACACAGAAAACAATGACAAATATTGTCCAGAAACCCTCACAGGTACTGCATTTAGCATAAAACATATGCTCAAATCATAACATGGCAAACTCAAGCCCAACAGGCAACAACAGCTGTCAGTGTGTCAGTGTGCTGACTTGACTATGACTTGTCCCAAACTGCATGTGATTATCATAAAGTGGGCATGTCTGTAAAGGGGAGACTCGTGGGTACCCATAGAACCCATTTTCATTCACATATCTTGAGGTCAGAGGTCAAGGGGCCATGACAGTTTTTCCTCGCCAAAATTTAGCGCAAGTTTGGAGCATTATTTAGCCTCCTTCGCGACAAGCAAGTATGACATGTTGGTACCAATAGATTCGTTAGGTTTCAGTTCTAGTATAGTATATGATGCCAGTATCTCCACTCTAGCTTTAAAACTGAGCCCACTACAACCTCCGAAAGATCAATTGCGTTAATGCGTTAAAGAAATTAGTGCCATTAAAACAAATTTGCAATACAGCGTTATTATCGTGTTAACTTTGACAGCCCAAAACATTGTTTAAATTTTTGTCTAATACCTACTATAATTTCTATTACATTAAAGATATTATAAATTTAAAATTACTGGAAAGTGCGGTGGCAAAAGCAGGCCAACTAATTGGTTGTGACAGATATACAGTATATACAACAGTTTATGCTGCCGAGATATCATATTTAGGTTGTAGCTTAAACAGGGGAGCATCAATTAGGCTGCCACTGAAAACTGTAGCGCTTCTTCCTTCTCAACCGAGAGAAGGCAATTACAGAACTCAATTGAACCGTAGACTTTCAGCTAAATCCTGTTGTGACGTTATCAGTTTAACCACAGTAAGCCAGACAAAAAAACACAGCCTTTTGGCCTGTATTGGAGCATTAGCAACTATCCCTTTGCTAGCGCAGAATTGCTGCCACTTTAGGGCTGCCCACTGAAACATTGATGATTCAAATCACCATGAGATACATTTCCACTTTTACGAATAGAGAGTTGTTTATGATTTGCTTCACTACAAAACTAGTTGAAATAAGGGGCGAGTGAAAAGCTACACAGAGCAGCTGCTGCATCTGGTGCTGAAAGCTGGTGTTTTTATAACTTGGATTTAATAACTGAGCTATGACCAGGACACACAATTTTTTATTTCTTTGTGTGGAAATGTGATATGTTCACATCACAGATGATGGACGAAGGCATTAAAATGTGAGTGTTTCAGGAAAACAATCATGAAACTGGACATGTAAGCCGTTAAAGGAGTTTAGTGTTGGGCGGCTGCTTTACAGTTATACTGGACTGTAGTGTAACTGGGTGGAGGCTGTGAATATAATTCTTATAATCGTAGAGCAAGTTCTTTGAATAAAAAAGCACCAAATTTATACCAAATGACAACTCTAGAAGGAAATATTAACTGTGAATTTTGTCTATCATTATACCCCTAAAGACAACCAAAAGAAAAATATCCCTGGTTACAAATGATCAACTGATACTTGTGTCATATCTAAAAATACATAAAATGTCGGTCAGGCAAAAATCACATGGCATATTTCTATTTTGTAACAGATTACGTCTGTCATTAGCACCGTCTCAACACAAAGACTGTAAAAGTGTGTGTCTGACAGGGAAGAGAGGAAACAGAGGAGGAGGGGAGAGGTGAACAGGGCCAGTGATTGGCTGGCCTGTACCTCCAGATGTGATCGTCCAGCTGTATCCAGGCTGGACAGCAGAGCAGCTATTGGATTTCCTGTCTGTTCCCCTGCTGCCGGCCGCCTCAGCGACACTGTGTGAAATTACATAAGGCTCTCCCCTCCCCCTCCCCCTCCCCCTCCCCCTCCCCCTCGGCTGGCGTAGAACTACTGAGGCCTTTCACACACTGCACATCACACAGTACTTGTTCTTGACTCACAACTTCAAAAAATTTCTACCAACGAATGATTCCTCTGGGATTCTCCCACATATAAAACGCATTAGACCACAATACGAGAGCACAGAACAGTAGAGTAGTTGTAACAGAAATAGCCTGAAGAATTTGACATCTTCCTTCTGGGTCTTTCAAAAACAATAGTAATTTGTTATCGCTGATTCAAATTGTCTATTAATACATGTGCGGCCCAACATACATATATATTCGTCATGATGATTGACATCTCTCTACAGTGATTCCTACATGAACCCTATAACACCACCCAGACAGCTACACGTCTTCTGTTACCATTTGAAACTAAATGCACAGCAAAGATTACAGCCAACAGCCAGGTGACAGCTGAGATGCACGTACGTTCTGTGCTTCCAGGAGTAGGCTTGTCACCGGAGTCAGTGTTACCGGTGTTACACAATGTTCATGCATACACCGATTACATAACCTGCCCCCCACCCACAAAGTCATTTTGCTTTTTTTAATAGAGATAAAAATCCATTTAGTTTTGTGTATCAGCGCCGTGTTATCAACACATTAGGGCTGGGACGATTCACCTATCTCCCGATTAGATACTATGACGATACTTGGGTGCCGATTCGATATGTATTGCAATTTTTAAGTATTGCGATTCTACAGGTATTGCAATTCGATATTACGATCTATTGCGATCTATTTTTGTTGACTTTTTTAACACTAGACCATGGGGAAAAGGTGAATCATACACTTCTACGGACTTTTACTTTGGATAATATCCAAATTGATACAGTAAAAATGTTTGATTTTCAGCATGTATGTAGTCAGAGATGGCCTGAAATCAAATATATCAGTCACTGGCAGGCATTATTTATTACATTTTTTTCAGCAACCTAAAAATCAGAATAAACCCAAAAATCTGGAAGAAGACATTTCCCTCACAAATTAGTGGTATTTTATTTTTAATTTATAAGGGACATGTAATATTTTATACTTTTGGTGAATATAATCCAATCAATCTTATTTCCATATAGTATTTTGTATATACAGTTCCCTTTGTTAACGCCTTATTTTGAAAACCGGATGTAGTCACACGTGTATACTTCCTCTAACTTCGCCAAATACGATAGCGACAGTATCTTCACTCTAGCGTTAAAACCCGCTCCAATAAAAACCGCAAGTTGCGTTAATGCGTTAAAGAAATTAGTGGTGTAAAAAGAAAATGTACATTACCGCGTTACCTTTGACAACCCTAGTAAAAATGTTTTCTAGAATAGTCCATCCATACTCAATGTGACAAAAAGCTCTTGTACAAGTGGTTTAATATTAAATGACCCTTAATTGATTTCCCCCAAATCATTAAGCACATAAGTGACATGAGTGATGAACAATCAAACATTGATTGAGGTTGAATGATTGCCGTGACGGATTACTTGTTAATTACCGATGCCCAAAATGACTCTCCACACTACAGACTCTCTTATGTGGCACTACACCACACACCTCCTCCAGCTCAGCGGGACACAGCGTGACAGCATCGCTCTGATGTATGAGGTCTCCACTCACAAATCCCTCTTTATTCTCTGCTGGCTCTGTTCTTAAAGCCCACCTGACATTCAGCTCACCATGCTGCTGAGGAGCAGGAAATAAAACTGAGGAGTGCACTTGTCTGCTGGGCTGACCTACTTCCTCCCCACTGCTACTTAATTATTCACGAGCTTTGAAATGTTCTTCTGTATGGCAGCGTGCAACCCGAGTGCCTCTGTTTGCCCCTCATGACAGCAGCCTCACAGAGCTGCTATTTATTCATGAGAGGGTTCAAGTGTGTGAGTGTGTGTGTGTGTGTGTGTGTGTGTGTGTGTGTACAGTGTGAGGGCGTGTGGATTGCCAAACACTAATGGCCATAAATGCTGGTGTTATTTACACAGACAACATACCAAACAAAACATCTCAGCTAGATTTGATACACGCGGTTTTGAATTATGGACAGAGGAAGATCTAGTGGGGGAAAAATACCCAAACATTACAAAACTCAGACCGACTAGACGTCACGCCAGCAGCTTGATGTTTTGATGCACTCGGGGGTCTAATTAGCTCCAAACTGAACTGTCATGGATCCAGTGCACGTGTCAAGACAGGAGTCTCGTCAAGTCAATTCCACCACACAAGCACACCATAACCTGTAATTACACTCCTCTACCTTTCACTGTTACATGTCACTCGTATTTCCAGTGTAAGATCATCAACCACGAGGTGCGTGCCCTTGGCTGCCCTTACTTAACACGCTTACTGGAACGTGAAAAACAAACGATGCCGTAACACAAATTCCTAGTAGAAAAGTTAGGCTAATAGGAGAGTTAAATATAACGCTACCCACAGCTGTAGCCTACACACAAACAAGAGCCATGTCCTGTAACATGCTGTCATCTGCGTTGCGTAACGGAGTCAAGTGAATCACTTACCACAGAGCCATTTCTAATCTCTGCTAATCCGCTGTCTGCCTCTCTTTTAGTACGTTTGAATATGGGTGACTGGTTTTAATAGCAACTCCAATTCATAGCCATGGGAATCAAAATAGAAAGCTTTATGAATAATAAATGGCTTTGACTTTTAATTCATTTCTAATAACACACAAAGCAACAACATGCAATCAAAGGGATATTATATAAGGCTTTCAAATAACGGTCTTTTGGGACGTTCGAGTCAACGCGATAAGGGATGCAAGTAGGGCTGTCCTCGACCAAAGAAATTCTTAGTCGACTAACGATTTTGTCGACCAATCGATTAGTTGATTTAATCAACAGATCTGTAAAACTGTTTCTCCACAAAGAATCACAGAAAGCACCACTTTAAATCTTGTGTTTACCAGAGATGTGCTCATAAGTTTCTTGGAAAAAAGTCATTCAGCATGAAAAAAAACAATCATCTAAAGACATGTTAGTCGACTTGTTGCGGGTTGTAACGGTATGAGATTTTCACAGTATTACACTATTATTATTATTATCATTATTTTTATTATTATCGGTTACAATAACGCTTAAAGGAACGAGAACAGAATTATTAACCTGATTAAAAAAGACAGCATGTAACTGTAACATGTAACTAAAGCATGTTAGTTTACATGTTACTAGCTCTATAGCATGTAATTAACTACTAAATGAAATATAACATCAGCTGTGAGCTTTTAAAATGCTGTCCTATGATTATTATCATATACTGTAGGTGCGTGACAGTGCAGCCAGACTAGTGACTCACCTGTGTGAGTTCTTTTCAATACCGTAGATAAGCAAATGTACAATATGATAACTGTCAACTTTCATACCAAGGTACACCTTGACAGCAGTATACCGTTACAACCCTAAGTCGACTAAGAGCAAAACGACCGATTAGTCGACCAATCGAGCCCTAAATGCAAGTAACTATTTTGGCGTTCCGTTTGTCTAGTGAAGTCTTATTATACTAATCAATTATATTCTTGGTGTTATCGATGAAAACACAAAAGAAAAGTAAACTAAGCAGCTTAAAGTCATGATCGTGTCTTAAAAGGTGCATTTAAAGATGATCTCCAAAAACCCTGACTAACTGAGACACTCCTACATACACTTAAAAGGACAACAGGAAGAAAGATTATTGAAGTTAACCATCAATGTTATATAATTCATTTGATAGACAACTATAACATAAGTTAATTAAAGCTGGTGAAGTAATTGACAGTAGTTTGGATAAATTCCATCGAAGCACGTCAATAAAATGACAAGACTTCAGGCTCCAAGAACATGTTATAACACATATTCAAAGCCCTAAGAAACATCTAACATTACCACAATATGAGAGCACAGAACAGTTTTTCATTAGACTGTCACTGTTTAGACATAAAGGCAACATAATCAAGAGGTTAAAAAATGTTATGCTGTTTCTTCAGCCTGAAAGGTCACAGGATTTCACTGGTGCTACTGTAACTAGTGCACATTAAAATGTTCTATTGAAACAGTTTACATGTAGCCTAAAGGATATAGTCTGTGTTTGTGTAGTAGTATATTTTGGAGAGGAATTCTGTTTAAAAGGTAGGGTTGGTAATGTATGGAAACTAGCAGGATAGTTATTTCCGTGCCAATAGACACAGCATCAGGTATCAGTGCAGTCTCTCTATCACAAAATTATACTGTAACTGCAGCTTGGCAACAGTGCTGGCAAGTCATGCACACAGAAGGCAATTGCAAGGCCATAAGACAAAAAATATTTACAGGACTCACAGATAACGATAAGATATCATACATTTCTGTATGTTTTAGAGCAGCTGGTGTTCTTCAGATAAATCATAATATACAACCAACTCTGCATGAGGAATGCTGGTTTCATTTCTTCACTCAAAGTGCATTCAGCACTAAAATTAAATTACAGCTTTAAGTTATCCTACCATTAAAGCGTGTCAAATCATATCGCTTGTAAAAAGATATGTAAAGCGATCATTTTTCATTTTGCAGTGATATGAAATTAGAGTCTGTAAAGCACAGAATTAAACCAGCCTTCATTCAACATTGTTAATTATCAGAGAGCTGTTGTATTGGTTTGCTGAGATTTGAGTTGGTGGCGCTTGTTTGGAGCGATACACACCTTGGGAGTACAGGTATACAATGCAACTTCAGGGATGAAAAAAAAAACCTCAATGACTACATAGAATCATGTTGGTTTGTTGAGGTTATTTCATGTAATTGGTAACAGTGGTTTTGAATTGGATTTTATTCAGGAAAGTATGGTAATTAATAAAACTGAAACAATCAATAAAATATTAATTGCGATCACGATTTTGGCTTCCCACAATTAAATGAACATGATCGACTGAGATACTGACGTGTAACATCCGTGCTTCGCTCATAGAAATCTCTGTTGCATAAATCAAGCGCTTCCTAAACTAACAGCTTGAGATGCACCGTCAATCAGCAGCCAATCGAAGCCAATCGAAGCCAATCGAAGCCAGCTGGCGTTTTCAGCAGTCTCATATGTCCGATTTTTCAATTATAATGCATTCAACTCGGTAAAAATGAGTATTGGGCGATGGTAAATTATAACGCTATCACGATGCGTTCAAATGTAATCTTGTAAATCTTGTAGTTTTTGAGGAGAAACTTGAGTAAATACAGTTGTTTGAAGGAGATGTTTTCACAGCATTATAAAATAGATATTGGAGAGAGAAATATGACCCGTTTAACTTCCTAACACTAGCTCTAAGCAGCTTATAATACATAATCAGAACTACTAATGCTAGGATTTTTTAAAACCATCTATGTAGTTAAATAACAAAATACAACTATTTATTTTCTAATCATTTGAATTGTGTGTTTTTATGCAAATAACCACCATAGATGACAATAAAAAAGTAAAAGGATAACATGTAGAATTTTTGACGATTGAAATGTAGCACAACATGGATGTAAAAGCAGCGCTCTGTTTATTTAAATGTAAAACTGCAATAAAAATATTTTGTCCCTAAAATCTATGACTAATCGTGATAAATAATCGTGATCTCAATATTGATAAAAAGTAATCGTGATTATCATTTTGGTCATAATCGTGCAGCCCTACTTTGTTATGCAGTCAAAATTGCTAGCTCTTAGAAAAAGTGCAGGGATTCATTGCATTTGATTATTTCAAGCAGCATCACAAATTCTTGGGAGGGACATTATCCTCTCTCTCCCCCCTTTTCCTGTCATTCTCAAGATACACTAATAAAAGGCAATAAAAGCCCTAAAAATAATCTTCAGAAAGAGAAATCGTCTTGTGGCCCTTTTGAGCTCTGCAGAGTGACAGATGCAGAATGCGTCTGACCTTTAGACCCCATTAACCCCCAGGGCTAGCAGCCCCAACCCACCCAACGCCCTCTCTTTGATGACTGCATCCTAAATATTAAAGTGGGAGGGCATAAAAGGCAAGGACATGAGGCTGATGGCTACTTGCAGGTTCTGCACGGGACCATATGAGAAAAGCACTTTCCTCACAACCCCGTTTTTTTTCCATTTGGCAATCCCAGAAAATGGTACAACTGTTCAACCTCAACCCCAGTGCAGCCACTGGAACTGAGGTGGCAGCGTGTCCAGTTCAATGGCACTTTGATTGTGAGTAATTTGAGACACTGCAACAGACCAGCTGTGCCTGATCATAATATTCTACCACACTGAGTCGAACATAACATTCCCCACACACGAAACCTACCAGGTGCAGTCCACTAGTGAGCAAGAAGTGCTAGACAGCTGCTGTTACTCATTCAGTGAGAGGGAAACTGGGTGGGAGGAGGGAATGCGCCTGGGAGGCAGTTTCATGGTGACTGCCTCACATTTCCCTCTTTGGTTTCTGCGTGTTAACTTAAGGGTTCATAAAGTCCACCGCAGCATACCAAAGTTGTGTCATTTCCGTATGATCATTGTTTCATGTGCTGTGATTTCAGTTAATATAAACTTCAGTTAAATATGCAGTGTGAAATGCTCATTACTGGAACGGTTACATCTCAACAGATCCGTGACGGGATTTGCCTAAATTAAAGAAGCTCACCTATGAACACTGAGCTGCAGATTATTAGTCTGTGGAAAATTACAAGACTAAGGAGGATCGCTGATTCAATGTCAAGTCCAACCTACAAATCATGACCCAAAATTCAGGTTGCGATTTCAACGGGCTATATCAGATGCAAAATAACGTCTTACGGTCCGGACACAGCAAGCCGGCAGCTTGAGTTGGGCTGTGTGCGTTCAGCTGATTCAGCATGTTGAATCGGCGTAAAGGGATGTAGATACATGCATGTTGGTGGCCAACTCGCCATTGGCTGACCAGGCTCAAGTAAAAATCAAGCCTAAATTTAAAAAAGATTAACATTTTTTTAAAGTTTAATCATTTCCGATACCAAAAAGTAAATTTTCCCAAGGTTTTACATAATTGACTCAACCCCACCCGCCTCGCTGCTACTCCATCAAGCTGTCGGAGCTACCGTGGAGCCCACACTGTCGCTAATTGCACTTCCTGCATAAATATTATCTAATTTTTGGGAAAAACAAAAAGCGACTTCAGAGAGTAGCAGACAGAAGGGTCGGTCTACAATATGCGTTTGAAGGATGTATCCAGGATGTCAAACTGACTCGGCAGCGAAAACAGGTTGTAAAGATAAAAATAGAAGCTAAAGCCTCCAGATCACAGCATAAAAGTGAACCGCCACATCACCTGGTGACCCAGAGAGAAGACGATGAAATTAAGGAACAACATTATTCCTGTAAAGCCGGGTAGGTCTATATTCACTGTTACAATCATTAAAGAGCAAAAGCAGCATGTACATTCAGTATACCTTCAGTACCTTGCGTAGCATAGAAGTGCTATCGCTAGTTAATGATGTAACGTACTCTGCTAATGTTAGCCACACGTGTTATTACGTAGAAATGTATATCTCCTCCAAACCTCTCCGGGTAACGAGCATCACTATTGCCCAACGTTTAACCATGACAAGCTCAAAATCCACAAAACCAGCCTGAAAATGAAGGAAATCTGAAACGATTGCATGAGTCTATGGAGCAGTGCCGTGGTCAGAGCTGGCCAATGCTACGCTATGATTGGCCAGACTGCGCTCGAGTTATGTTTATATTATTTGTTGCATAACGCTATGCTAGTAGAACGGCAGCTGTATGTGACAGTAGCTACAGCAGTGGTATACCAATGAAACAAATATTGCAGCAATGCAGCTTGAGCCACATTCTTGTAGGTTGTGTTTTAGTTGTGGTTTTTTATTACTTGCTGATAATTGTAAATAATCAATAATAAACATTAGTGTACAATAAAAACATTTGTCATTTAAGGGTCTGAACTAGCAAATTTCTCTCATATTCACAACTGCTCTTTAAATTACACTTATTAGATTGTGGGATTAATAATTTGATAGAATACTTGGTTGTTAAAAAATAGACAAATAGTTGCAGCACTACTGAAGTGACAATTTCTGACATTTTTGCCTTTGAAGGATGTCCTTTGTGAACTGTAACGGACATAATGCTTTTTCTTCCCACAAGAATTCACTGTGAGGATTCATCTTTCACAGACAATAAAATGAGCAAGAACTCTCCCCTTTCCAGTTTCGTAACCGTGTTGTGTTTCATAATACGAGCAGAAATTGAACTAGCACTGAAACGGTCTCCCTGAGGCACCGCACTGAGCACGGGATTATCTTTGCCCCCATTACCCTTTTGGATAAGGGAGAGATATCTCCTCACTCTCTTTTAACTCTTTACAATCCAAACTGCTATGCTGTTACTGTATAATGAGTGCACAGAACTCAAGTCAGCAATGTCACACCATTATGAATTACTGGCAGACTTTGTGTTCTCTAGGCTGACACACCAACTGTCTCCAGGCACTATGACTGAGTAGAACACCTGAAAACTTTAACACCTAAGTACCAACTAAACTGTGTCCACATCACAGATTATCCAACCCGTCAAGCACCCGAACCTGAAGCCAAATATTTCTTGGTCTGTCTCTTATTCTTGGGTCAGATGTCGCCATATTTGGATCATTATTTCATTTACTATATGTTCTTGTCACTTCTTTAGGGGAAGTTCTTGTATGCCATCTCTGCCAAGACAACAGTAAATACTGATGCTTTAGAGAAGCGTGGCTTTCATCAAACCAACTTCAGCTTTAACATCAGCCCAACGAGTGTGCAAATTTAACAGATTAAATAAAGGCATCAAGGTATGTACTCGACACACACAAATACATAGACTAGAATGAACAGTAAAAACACAAATGTAAGGGTAATAACTAACAAAAATTATTGTAGAAAAAATATTTACATTCAACACACAAAAAAATTGATTGAATTGATTTTTTTTTACGATTTTGAAATAGATCTGTTAATGCCAAAATCGATATATTTGCTTCATTTGAGTCTATGCAGAGGTGGAAGGAAGTTACCGCTTTTATTGTTGTAGTCTGAGTAACGTGACGTCGTATCCGTTTCATATCCGTCAACCAAAACAAACCACAGCTGGCTGCAGTGAGCCGAAGCGAGAAAGCAAACAGCAAAGTGTTTGCGTGGATACGACCTGCACCCTCACATTTTGAAATCCAAAGTGGTAAACACTACACATACAGTGTAAGATGCAGTCAAGCCAGCCGACGCTACAACTGTAGAACACCCATATACTGACATTTATGTTAAATGCATTCAAACGGCCCCAATGGAGCTGACCATGGATGTATAAGGAGAACGGAGCTGACAGGAGAGCTAGTGACGGACTTGGCGACGTTAGCGGAAGTATACACGTGTGACTATGTACGGTTTTCAAAATATGGTGTTAACAAAGGGAACTCAATATACAAAATACATATATGGAAATAAGGGCTGCACGGTGGTGCAGTGGTTAGCACTGTCGCCTCACGGCAAGACCGTCGCAGGTTCAAACCCGGCTTGGGGCCCTTCTGTGTGGAGTTTGCATTTTCTCCCCGTGTTAGTGTGGGTTTTCTCCGGGTTCTCCAGTTTCCTCCCACAGTCCAAAGACATGCAGGTTAATTGTTGACTCTAAATTGCCTGTAGGTGTGAATGTGAGTATGAATGGTTATCTGTGTCTGGCGATCTGTCCAGGGTGTCCTCCTTCGCCTCCCAATGTCACCTGGGATTGGCTCCAGCCCAAAGTTTGCCATAACAACTTAAACGGTCTGCTGCCAAGTGGCCAACATTTTTTTTATTGCAGGTTTAAATTCCGAAAAAGCTTTCTCAAAACAAAGATTTACTCAGTACAGAGGTAATGCCAAAGCTAGCTTTGCTGTTGTCAGTTACCAGAAATACAAATATAAAGTATTGTTGCTGCTTGTATTTCCACAAAGTAAGGATACTTGCGCAGTAGCCGACCATAAGTAATGGTGATTTGAACCTGCTAAGTGGGCACAATAGAAGTGCTTGTGTCTGTGGTCATTTCTTCTTCTGCCAATTCCTTCTTGCAATATATACATTTATCAGCTGACAAAAAAAGAATAAGAATGTCAATATTAATGCATTTCTCAAACCGAGGGAGTGGCAGCTGCTAATGTTATTGAGTAAGGCTTCAGGAATGTGCAACTGTTTCACAATAAGAACCTTTGTGATAGTTGGCCAGAGGAAGACTTTAATGTGTAGCGGCAACAGGAAACGTTACATTTGCAAGGTGTCCCACAGTCATATGGCAGAAGTGGGCCGCACCACCTGAAACAAAGACCACCTCCGCTTACATCATAAAATTGGATATACTTGTACGAAATAAAGCATTAAACTAGGGGAAACAAGCAGAGGTGTCACTTCAAAGGCTATATAATGTGTGTGGCTATTGTTTATAGATCATCAACTACTAAGTGGATCACGGGAGGAGATGCATCAAGATTATGGTTTACCACCTCAGCTGAACTATCTCCTGAGGTAATCCTGAGTTACATAATCAAAAAGGACAGTTTGCCAATGTCACAAAAAGAGTATCACTTGCCATTAATGGTACTTAGCTAAGCAGACAGTTTCATTTTAATGTTCCCAGATTTTGAGATGGAGCCGCCACCCAACACAAATCAATTTACTGTGCCTCCATTGTTTTGAAGTGGCAACAGTCATTTCAGGGCCAGATATCTCAAAGCCCGGGCACATAAACCTGAAACTATTTGCATGTCTATATACGAACAGAAGTGACAAAATATGCGTTTTGTGTTTTGGGTTAACAAACCCTTGAAGACAAAATTGACATCAGTTCCAATAAAGTGCCATACTTTGTAGGGGTGTAAACAAAATATCGCAAAAATCGAAGATCGCCATATTATATTTTGTGATACTGTATTGATTCTCAAAAACACTGTAATTACTGTATTAATAGTTTACATGCAAAGATTAACTCAGTCAGTACTTCATTTCATTTGCAAAGATATGCGCAAATGTTGGATTTTACAGGGACTGTGATAAATGCAAATGCATATACCACTGTTCTGACTGCATAAAAAAGAAAAGTTTTTTTTACTCAGATTTTATGCATATGGTGGTATGTTCTTTATACTATGACAGTTTTCCTAAAATTAGATTTAAAAAAAATTGCAATATATCGCCTTTCTTATAGTATCGCAATATATCGCAATTTATTGAATCTTAACCCCTATATCATATGTATCGTATCGCCAGATACATGCCAATACACAGCCCTAATACTTTGTTCGATTGCTGACAAAGATCAATGGGTGCTTGGTCAAGATGAGGAGAAAAATTAGCTTAACCCCAGTGGGTGTCATGTTAAGTGTCATCTTCAACTAAAAAAAACACCCAACAAACAGGAAACGACACGCAATAAAACTACACACCACCTAAACATTAAATATCATTCATACATCGTTTGAATGATATTTGTAACTCATTGCAAAGTGTATTTGATTTTAATTTAACAGAGGTTTTATATGTCAAAGCTATATAAAAAATAAAACTCCCCCTTGCTGTGCCAAACTATTATAGTACCGTGCGGTTTCTCAATAGCAGATACAGTACAGTGTTTTCATAATCATCAAAACTGTGGATGTTGGTGCAATGCTAGATGTAGTTAAATACAAGTGTATATTCACTAAAGGGCACTGAAAACCACATTTGGCTGTGTCACCTTCATTTCGAGAGGCAGAGATAATGGAGCAAAGAAATGTGCTCAAACTTCTAAGTGACACCTAAAGTAAGAAAGTATCTGATTGTTTATCATGCAGGTGGTTGTAGAGATTGGACAGCTGACAAAAACAGACATCCGCTTCTTTCCACAACAACAACACATGGTTACTTTGTTTATGTTAATGATCACCTCACTTGGGGGGGGGTTCGGCATTTCACAAGAAGGTTTTGGTTGTTCTATAAAGATGTCAACAATCAATGTGACTGTAAATATGCGCCTGTTCTTAAAAGTTTGAGCTCAGGTGGCAAATTTGACTGCCTCTCACAATAACACTTGTTTACAGGTGGATAACCACCATTACCTCAAATGAGTGACTCTTAACCATCCCACCTAAAAACGGAAGTTAAAATGTTAGAAATAAACTTGGGTTAAAAGCCACGACAGACCAAAACAAGCATAACGTTACTGTCACAACTTGTCTCAATCTGAGACAAACAACACATTTACGCACCTTACGTTTCCCTTGTGTCAACGACTTGACATCATAGCTTATCACAACCATCTGACAACAAAGCAAAGCCTCGCCAGCTAAACGTTAGATTAGCTATCGCCAGAGCGCACTGAGTCAACTTCGTGTACAAAAAAAATCAATGTTTACAAACGCAAACCGGGCGCTTCGATGCGTAGCCGAGCTAGCAGGCTAACTCGGTTAGCGTGATACCACAATGACACTTAGTAGGAAATTGACATGAGTTATTAATAGAGGATATTGGTAGTGTTGTGTTGGGGAATATTGTGTTTAACGTTACACAGGAGAAAACCAATGTGGGATCAATTCAGTTCAATAAAATCGACGTTAGCTTACTCCGCAGTTCTGACAGCTAGCTTTGGGGAGCTAGCACCGTTAGCTTATTAGCTTAGCCTAGCCTAGCAATGTAGCACGTGTTCGTGATTTATAAAATAATTAACTAGCAAGAGATAGCCAGACAACTATGAGTACTGTGGTGGGGTGAGGAACCGGCTTGTTAAACGGTGCTTTAAAAAATTAACGTTCCCCAAAAGGTTCGACGAGCAGTGTAGCTATAACGTAACGTAAAAGGTATAGCCTCGAAAAAGGTCAATGCTGCTATGGAGACTGTTTCTTCTCCAAAGAATAGCCGGACCCCGTCGCCCAACAACAGAACAGACAGCCCCCCCCCCCTCCCCCCCCAGCTATGGAAGCTAACTAACCTTAGCGGCGGGGCGAGAGGAACCATCCGGCGGTGTGTTATCCTACAGCAGCTACTGTGTCCAAAATCCTCCGTCACTCGGTCCCAAATTCGCTTAAAGAGCTCCTCGCCTCGATTGAGTGTCTCGCCCCTGAATTAATAATCCACATGAAAGAGTAGTTTTCGTTTTCATTTGTTCCGCTGGCGGTTTTTCAGCTATGCCGTTGCCTGTTCCTGCACAACACAGTGGTCTAGCACTAGTCTGTAAGCCGCTGCTGCTGCTGAGACCACAGCGGGGCTGAACCGCCTCTCTCTCTCTCTCTCTCAATAGGTCCGCATGCTCTCTCGTCCCTCCTCTTTTTACTCAAGGGCTGCACTTTTCCCATGCCCACAACAAATTCACTGATGTACTGTAGCGCTGTAGTGGGAAAGTCAGTGATCATCATAAGGCACCAAAACAACAAAATATATAAACGGCGAGTAGTATTTTCCATCGTGCCTCTTTCGCTTAGGCACTGCACTAGCCTACTTTCTACACATCACTGCATGTCTGATATGCATTTCTGCACACGACCTGTAGCCTACATACTTCTGTATCATCTCTTTCATATAAAAATCTATAAGGAAAGATAAAGAATATATAAGAATATATATATATATATATATATATATATATGAACTATATGATAATGTAAAAAGCTTACACTACCCAGTTTAGTACTTTACTGGCATGAAAGTTTAAAAAACAATGATGCCAAAGCATCAAAATACAAATGTAGAATAACATAAATATGAATATTAACACATTACAATTGTTATATATTAATGATACAGCATTATAATTCCATTTCTATCTATCTATCTATCTATCTATCTATCTATCTATCTATCTATCAATCTATCTATCTATCTATCTATCTATCTATCTATCTATCCTTAATAATAATAATAATATTAATAATAATACTACATTTTATTTATATAGCGCTTTTCAAGAAACTCAAAGGCACTTAACACAACTAAAATGATCATAAACAAGGACATGATAATATATAAAACACACAACATTAATCAAACATAATTTGTTGGCACACATCGTCATATTATCAACAACTTCTATTGTCCCTCTCACACCACATCTATGAGGACAAAACCCCCCCTGTATTCTCTCTCCCCTCCCTGCTTCGGTCTGAACTCAGAGGTCCCAAAAGGGGTCAGTCCAAGCGTTGACACTCCAGGAAGTCTACATCTGTGCTGCTTGATGCCCGTGGAGAAGTACAAGCTGTGAATACAGTGACTTAACATTGAAGGATAGTATTTGAGAGATCACAACATCCCATGCTGTGTACAGAGTTGATGACTCTGCTGAAGCCTGTGCCCTCTAAATGGTCTGAAACCTCTTCACAGCGATACTGGCTTCTAAAACCGCCACCCGTACTGCAGCTTTTTCAGTAACAGAAAATATTTTTTGACAGGCTCAGGTAATTAGTTTCACTTCATTGTATGTTGTATACTTTTGATTTTGTATTATGTCATTCCATTTGGACAAGGCGTTGGCAATCTGGCACACTTCAGGCAGGCTATATCTTGACCTAAATTTCAGCGGCAGCCTTCCCTGTGATGTCAGATGGGATTGTTTTTCTTCCCCGTGTTTTTCTTTCTGCTCTGTGGTTTGGGAGACCCCCTCTAACCATCAGTATAACCACCATCTCTCCATCCAGCCATCACAGAGCAGGAAAGAGAGCTGTTTATTTCAGCTAGGCTCTCTGGACCCAGGCGCATGTCGGAATAATCTATCCCACCCATCTCCGCAATGCCCAATTTGTCAGCTCACTGATAAAGCACAAATGTTTCTCACTTGCCAGTTTTGATGTCAGCAGCTGTGTTTCATCTGCAGCCAGATCCCCTGTAGAGTTAAATGGAGCATCAGACAAAGCCCAAATGGCCACGAGGACTTTCTTGAGATCCTAAAATACATTATATCTGAACAAGGGACACTTTTTCATGATTGCAAAAATAAATTTGGAGCCCACTTTTGGGGGGGAAACACCTGAGGTTTCTCTTTTACAAGCTATTAAAAAGAGAACTGGAGAGGATTGTTTCAATAGATCCAGAGCCCACATGAAAGGCACCGCTGAGAGCGACTGCATCAGCTAAGCAGACTTGAGGATAATTCAAAGGCTGTCAGTTGATAGATGCACTGCAGACAGTCATTACGGCTCTGAAATAAAAGATGAACAACAGAAAATCCTTGAGAAACAGAGAAGAGGCTGGAGGGAAAATCCTCATCAAAACAGCACTCTTAAAAAGACGAGCTGCCAACCGCAGTCTGCCAGATTAATGGAGCTCCCCTTTGTGAATGATCAGCTTTGATTACAAATTCAAATACCCTTTTTGCTGGTGCCATCTTTCCAAAACTGTGGCTGATTAGAAACACACTCATTTTTGGTTTTCTATTGTCTTCAGTACTTAAGGCGTGTTCAGTTAGACTTAAAATAATTGGATTCATGCACAATTAAAGCTGCAGTAGGTAGAATTGGAGCAAATATGATTTTAAAAAGTTATTTTTATAAAACAGTCACTATATCCTGACAGTAGTGCATGAGACAGGGAATCTGAAAAAAAATTCATGTGCCTCTGTGTCCTCCGGTGTCCTCCGGTGTCCTCCGGTGTCCTCCGGTGTCCTCCGGTGTCCTCCAGTGCTCCTAATGGCATCTGCAAGATTACACAGACCGGAGGAAAACAACCAATCAGAGCCGAGCTGGAGCCTGCCGTCTCTGAGCAGCTCAATCACTCGCAAACTCCGATCAAACGGTCAAACTAGGCAGCGCTGATCAAATATGAATCAATATTCTGTTACTGTAATGCCTATTTCTCACCTCAAATGTTTTCAGAAACATCTTGTAGTGTACTGTTTATCTGTAAAATGAGAAAGTTTGCTCCGGATGGTGGGCGGTGCTTGGTATTTCCTCAACTGATCTCAACATGGCGGCCGCGTCACAAACTTTCTCATTTTACAACTAAACAGTACACTACAAGATGTTTCCGAAAATATTTGAGGCGAGAAATAAGCATTACAGTAACAGAATATTAATTCATATTTGATCAACGCTGCCTAGTTTGACCGTTTGATCGGAGTTTGCAAGTGACTGACAGCTGCCTCTGTTGAATGAACAGCCAATAGGAACGCTCTCTCTCTGAAATGACCTGTTATTGGCCAATGTCTCCCGTCACAGGCTAGATTTTTTTAAAGCCTGAAAACAGAGCCATGAGGAGGTGCAGAAGTCTAGTTTTCTCTCATAACACTTGAATTACAATATGCTGAAAGGTTATTATTGAATTTTTGCCCAATGATGCCAAAAATATTCTGCCTACTGCTGCTTTAAATCAGAAACATACAATCATAAACATGAAATATCTCCAACATGTATTTCATTTATGTGATTTTTAGATGAAGGTGATGGATAGTATTTGGCACGTGTTGCTATTTATAACGCTGGTATAATTACATGTCAAGTTCCTTCCTTTGGCTATGATGTAGATTTTTAGCTGAGGCATAATTCATCCTGCCATCACTGGCATTCATTATTGTCACGACTGGGCTCGAGTCAAACCGCCTGGGAAAATTATCTTTCTCTGTAGATATCAGAGGCAGAAGGAGAGAGCCTGTTTTTTATCTGCTTAGCCGTGACACAATTTTCCTCGTATCATTCACAAATCAGTCTGGGTTCACAATGCAAAGTCAGGGCTGAGATTTATTCACAGCCACAAGACTTCACCTAACTGCCTCCTCCTCGCCACAACAAAGACGGCACTGAGAGCAGAAATGGCAGCATCTCACTGAGGAGTCTAACGACTGCCTGCATTGTTGGAATTCCGGCTTAACTTCCTGAGTCTGTCCACACCTGGCCGACCGCCAGCACACACTCTTTTTTTTTCTTCATTTTTTCCTTTCCTTCCCTTTATCAAGATCATATGTAGACACAATTTTACTGAGACATAATATGAGTCTTTTCCAACCTTGCCCACATGTAATACAAAGTTTATGCTCTGTGTCTTTCTTACTTTCTTTATATATTTTAGCAGTATTTCTATCTGTGACATTGGTAACACCAGCAAGAATAGATAGATTAAACGTGTTATTGATAACATTTTTATGTAGATGAATAATTTAAAAGAAAAGTAAATCCACACAGCTTTTAGAAAGGTGCCTTAAAGAAATTATTAGGAATGTGAATTAATCATTTTAAAAACTTTGGGGGGTCCAAAATGAATGTTTTGTTTATCTCTGTGGAAGATATTTGACGTTTGGTTCCCACTTCTAACAAGGCTTGTGAGCCAATAATGAATTACTGTAATACAAATTATTACCATAAATTACGTTACATGGATCTTGAAACACTACCGCACAAAGTAAACTAAATCTATAGCTAATGTATAGCTACATGGTGCAAAATTATTTCACTACTCTACGACGAAAGATTCATATCTTGACATGACTGTCTGTCCCACTCGACTATAAAATATGCCGGTTGTACAACGAACTGGCAACCACTTGTTGTGAAGTGAATGCAATGGAACGGGGGAGGGAGAGTGCGACATCTATGATGTTATCAATAGCACCTTTTAGTGCTACTGAATCATTTTTGTAAAATCATCTCAAAATATTTAAATGCTTCATCACACACTCCACTATGTGCGTCAACATGACGTAAAATGAGGCATCTCATGATGTGTTCTCTGTTTCTATGCAGCAGATTGTGCCTGAATTTCCTCGGTATCGCTGGCCGCCGTGGGCATGACAGACATATTCACACTTGTCCCATGTCCAAGTGAACCCCTGTAATGAAACTGGCAGTGGCACAGCATCGCTGGAGCTTAGCTCAGTCAACCATCTGTTAGGTTGCATGGATTCATGCGGAGTAAACTAGAGTGGACCTTGTATGGACATGTTCCAGCATGACTGTCATGACATCAATGTTCACCATGAAACGAACAAAAACAAAAAAAAACATTCCCGTCTCTTTCTAATGGAAAAAGCATGCGAGGAGAGTATGATTCACTGCCTTCCATGCCTAATCCAGGTTTCAGTACATTAAATAAATTAGATACAGGGACATCATACAGCATAGATTATGCATGTACATCCGCATTCACACATGGAACAAATTTTGGCATTGGTGAGGCTTTTCGGAAATATTAAATAGCAAGTCAGCCTAGATATTTGGTCCCTGATAGTGTGCAACAACATCCACAGACAGCACTAGCAAGGATGCCTTTTACAGATGAAATCAGGTCATGGTGTTGTGGACTTTCTTCAGCGAGTTGTGTGATAAACCGTGGCAGTTGAGAAGCACATAAAAGAGCTAAAGGGAATCAAAGTGGTATTCTGTTGGCATGGATATGGTAGTGACGCGACAGCTCGTTCACCTTTTTCAAGCACCAATAATGGACACCATCTCTGGAAGAAAAAAATGACACTTGAACCAATGGTGAAGATAAGAGTTCAATTAGTTCTTTCCAGCAAGGACACATAAGGAATGTCTTTCTCTCCCCTCAAGGACAAAGCCGGTTTTGGCTGCATTTTTCTCGCTAAGTGGCTGAGCAATAAGCCCAGAGGTGAATTGCTGCTGCTGCTCAGCCAACTCAAATACGACACTGCTGGAAGTGCTGAGCTGGATGGACTTGCACTGCAGTGTCTAATGTTAAAAGCCCAGCCAGTGCTGAGTCCTCTGCCACTCCAGAGCATAACACCATCCATCCAGTCCTTTGTCCATGGCGTGATAACGGGCTGTAGGTTCCCAGGCTGCTCACATCTTCACTTCCACATAAAGGCGGGGGAATAATTCCCGGGAAGATGTGTGAGAGGGAGAATACTATGGTTTTCCAGGAAAAAAGGGAGGAAAGAAGGGTGTATATGGGTTGCCATAGCACTATATAAGGGAGGAAGAAGAAGAATAGCTGCGTTTTCAGTGGGAGGATTGAAAGGGGAGGGGTTCAGAAGAGTGCAGAACCCCCATAAATAAAGCTAATGAAATGGCAGTTGAGTCTGGAGAGAGGTGGAATGGATGGTTGGGTCTTACCCACTGTCTGATTTATCCTCAGTGTCCCTGTGAGCACAGCGGGGAGATCCATTACCTCACCTCATCAATAACATCCCATGGACAGGGAAAAAGGCCTGCTTTCCACACCGACACCCACCCCAGGGACCGGCTCAGAAGGTTCACTCAGTGGGGGGAGAGAGAGGAAGCCGGTCTAATGTAGTCACACATAGAGAGCAAAAATGTCTCCGTTGGGGGATGGGGTTGCTTTAGGGGAGCCGCGCAGGGGGTAGCTCAACATATACAGCGCAGAACATACTCAGCACATTGCGGCAACCCACAATCACATGCATATGCATCTCACAAGCCGTGGAAATTGATGCATTCGCCGTCTCCCACGCGGACACAGTGTCTTTATTCTGTGGGTGGATGGTGAAGAGATAAGCGTGAATTATCGGAGTCAGTTGACGCATCATCAAAGAGAGTGTCAACACATGGACTCGTAAAATGGTTATAGGCTTCACCTGATTCTTAAGAAATGCTGTCGATAAACTAGTACAGGTGTAGGCATGCCTGAGATAATGATGATGTAAACCGATTGTAAACGATCCCAGAGGGCCGACGGAAAAATAAAAAGGCGCAGGAAATTGCTCTTTAATGTAACAGAGAGTAGTGGAATTAAAACAAGGCTTCTGATGGAGATAATAGGGGCCTTGGAAGTATTTTAAACCAGAAATGAGGTGAAATGTCAACAGAGCTTACGGTCTCTAGAGGGAGTTGATAACAGTACAGAGATAAGAATAGAGTGCAATAGCAGATAGTGTGATTGAAGTAATCTCTGTCACACTCTCCCCCTGTGTGTGTGTGTGAGAATGATCTTTCATGTGCTTTTTGCACTGAGATCACAAGGTATAGTGGCAGTGTCTGTGTCAGGGTTGAGTAAGACACCCTGAGGGAAGGGCTTTTCAGCAGCGCGGCTGAAAGGAGGAAGCTCGACACTCCACAGAAAGGCGCAGAGTAAAACGCTTGTCAATCACTCGCCATCTCTGCATTTCTTCCCCCCCCCCCCCCGAACTGCTCCAGTGTCAGCTACACAAATGTTAGACTACTGAGGATTTCACGGCTTGTATGAAGTCGAGAATCCGGATTTGCCCTAGGAGGAATTCTGGTGTTTTGGACTGAGAAAGTACAGTAATTTTAGCTTTATAGAGAGTGAAATGAAAGCTATAAGCCTCTACACTGTGCTACGTCATAGACGTCTGTCTTCTCTGTGTTGTTAGGAGGCAACACAGTAAGCCTTAGTGGGGGCATTCAGAGTTTTGTTCCCTACTCAGTACTCAGCCGTGACTTTCAACAAATCTGATTACATCTAATACATTTTGTAGGTGCCTCTACAGTGGTGTTGTTAGTCACGTATAATTCTTTTTAGGCCACATAGCACACGAGACAACCCAAAATACAAAACATGCACTTCTAATGGCTCAGGTGACACACAAATGTTACTGGGCTGTCGTACAGAATTTAAATAAAATGTCAAATATTCTATTGTTTTCGAACTGACCTAAAAAACAAACAAGTATCTTTAAAGGTAGGGTTGGTAGTGCTGTTCAAATACGTTTTTTGTTATATTTGTTGAAATTCTCATTACATCCCAACAGCAATCAATAAATCAAACGCTCGGACAAAAAAATGAAGAAAATCTGGTATCTGTGGCCATCGCAGGACTGTAATAAACCCGTCCAATCATTTCATTCGGCCCGAATGTAATGATTGGATGGGCCACCAGAGTCTTCCACAAGCTGCTAGCTTGACAGCTGTGAGTACTAACAATAGCTTTGTTTACATTTATAATGATAATTTTGGGGGAGTGGCTTTGGAGGGAGGCCTGAAGGAACGGACTATCTGGTCCAATCCCACTGTCCCCCCTAAGGCCTTAAGCACTGAACCCTCAGGGACTTGACTGACGTCACCTGGTAAATGGTTGAGGGATAGAAGCTGCAAGGGCTTGGAATGGTATAAATATGAATGGGACAGCACTTATTACGTTACCTTGACGACGCCAATTGTAGGTTTCTTATTTTACGTTTTTTACTGCCTGTTTGAATGTCTTCCTTACGAGACGAGAGGTAACTGTCAAAAAATCAATTTACTTGTTTTTGTCAAACTTCATAAAGCAAAATTAAAAGAACTGGTTGATGAATAAACCAGGTGTGTAATATAGACTAACGCTGCATTCCTCTGATTTCATGTGTTTTTTATGTACCATCTTAAATACTTAATGTTAATGTTTCTGTGTAAATTTAAATATGCCTGGCCGAACACCCATGTGCCGTCCTCCTTGTTTACTTCTTTTTTTTACGCCTCCGGGCTTCCCCTGGTAACCCCGTGTTTAACAACACAACGCTATGAATTGTGGGTAATACCCTCAGGCAGAGTCTGCAGAAATGCAGACTTACGGAAAGTGTTCATAAAGGGCTCACAACGTCTGAGAGAGAGCCCTCAAGGACTTGACAATTTGACAGTGGGACAGCCCGAAACCCTCACGGACTTTGCAGGAACGCTCCTCAAAGTCTGTGAGTCCATGAGTGTGGACATTGGGTTTGGGCCTCTGTGTTGCAGACTTGGCAACTTTCTCGCTAGATCTAGGGTCTTTTGGAGCTACTGCTACTAGCTACTTTCATTGTAAAAGAGTTGGCAACACTGGGCTGGGTTTTTCGGTTGGATAATTTTTAAAATCTAGCGTACTCTTGCTAGTTTCTCACCATTGTCGACTCTGCCTTTAAGGTTTTAAAATTTCTATGAGACAATGGAACAGAGTCACATTAATAAAATAAAATAAAAATAGTCTTGAAATAATGATTTGGAAATGTATCTAGGTAATAAAGCTTACAGTAGCCGAGTTCTGGTCACATTGGGGCAACAGAAACAAGCTGTAAACACCACACTGGTATATTGTCATGTCAAAGTTGCCTTTTTACACGTTAAACAGATATGGAGCAGCATTGGCATTCATTTGGAGTTCAATATTCACTCTCACTTTAGCTCTGTTTTTGGTCTCCAGTCTTTTACTCTACATATACAGTTAAACACTTCAAAGGAGCATGTTGCTGTACGTCCTTGAGGAAGAGGGAGATATCCTATCCAGCGGCTTCTGTCTGGCTCTGCTGACACCAAGGTCGAAACGTACACACAGCCCTGCTCGGGAAGGAGGCAAATAGTCCATCAAACGAGCCGTGAACCAAGCGCCTGCATCCTGGAAAGCGTTGATGCAGGACTACAGAGCTCCTCTGAGAATAGAGGCCGCTCTGTAAGCATCTCCAACGCACCCTGAGCAATCACAGTGTATGTTCCTGTTTCCACCTGACCTGGCCTTCTGTCCTCTACGGCACAGAGGCAACAACACTTGAGGTGTGTTTTCAAAAACATCTTTTGTCATGCTCTTGTGAATGTTCAGAAAAATGGCCACAGATTTACGTGGAATAAACCACTACAGCTGTCAGATGGCGTCCATGTGAGTATAATCAAGACCTTATTTTGACAGTATGTGAATTCCTGAAAAACAGTGTGTTCTTCGCTATGACAACAACACACATCAAAGGCTGGAGTCCATTGTGGTTGACTATTTGAGGAAAAATAAATAAAGGCAGTAGAAAAAAGAGCTGAGTGGTCATCGTAAGAGAGTAACAGAAGAGGAATTTAGCCTTGGATTGCCAAAGCTAGTGAGTCACATCCGATCTGAGAGATTCTTGTCAGATGTGGGAGAGTGGGAGGTGTGTGTGGGCTGCAGAAATATGATATAGAAGCGCCGATCCAGCCTGCGAGCGTTTTCTCTTGAAACACCCAGAAATTAATCCATCCACCTTGGAAAGTCCTCAAGGCTTTTCACACTAAGAATGTAATGTGTTAGTAACAGACTTGTATAGGGTCTTTGTTTGTTTGTGTCCGTAAGAGACAAGAGAGCAGACTGCGAAGGAGGCGAACAATACACCGTATATGCGGAAAAGCTTGTTCGACACTGTTTTGTTAGAAATAACTCAACAATAATGATATCATCTGCTTATACTCCTGCCTCTGTGCTGGTGTGTAACTTGACAATGTTGACTATAGTTGCTGCCTCGGGGAGGCTTTGCACTCAGCGACCTTTGCAATCATTTTAAACTACTAAAAGTAGTAACAACACCATTTCAAGTGCCTTATCTTAAAGAGGACCTATTATGCTTTTGTGCATTTCCCCTTTCCTTTAGTGTGTTGTATAGTTTTTTTGTGCGTGTAATGTATGCATGTAAAAGGTCTGCAAAGTTACAAAGCCCAAAGGGAGTTACTCTCCCCCACAGAAACACTACTCCTCTGGTGTGTGAATATTTTATCAACTTATTTATCTTTATTTATTAATATCGTTACTATTTGTTTATTTTTTTTCATAAATTAAAAAAAATAATTTATTATATATCTTTTTTTTTGTTTTTGAGTAGTTTGTTTTTTCAATTTACACTTATCTGTTATATGTACATATTATTTTATTTTTTTGTGGTTTGTTGTAGTCTTTTTTTCTTAAGGAAACAATAAAAAGCATGATTTAAAAAAGAAAAAAAAACACTGTTCCTGAACTGCCTGAAACGCCTTGCTTGAAGTCCCGCCTTTTCTTCCGTAACGTGGTGATGTCACCAAGTAACACATTTGCATAATACCTGCCTAGCGGCTATTTTGGTACGACCTCAAACAAAGCTAGTTAGAGCGGAGCTGGAGCAAATTCAGAAGTGTTTGGTTTAATTAGCCAATCACAACAGAGTATGCCACCTGACCAATCAGAGCAGACTGGGCTTTTCAAACAGAGCGTTTCAGACAGAGGCTGAAAGGAGGATCTGTAGCACATCCAGTACGAGAAAAATAAAGCGTTTTTTGAACATTAAAGTGTGTAAATATTTTCTAATAGAAAATGAGCATAATAGGTCCTCTTTAATTATCATGTTCATCTCTATCTCCCTCTTGCAGTATGACCTCTTTCTTGTCATTATTTTGCGAAACACTTCCTCTCAATCCCACCCATTCACTGTTTGTGTCCGCTGAAAGCAACAGTCCTCATTTTGATCCCGGTAATGATTGGTGCCCAGCCAGGTGGCAATAATGTGCCCATTCTACTGTGTTTCCTTCCAGGGGTCAGGGGGTGCTGGGTGATTAACACACAGGATGTGACCTTTAATCCACTAGCAGCTCCTCGCAGCATTAATCTCCCCCCAGCCAGCATTCAGCTCTGATAATGGCATGTTAATTAATGAGGCTCTTTTGAGGTGGCGTCAGCCGGTACTGGAAGCTCCGAGAGCTGGTTAACACTTCGCACATGTTCTCAAGCATGCGAGTCACCTCCAGAATATCAAATACAGACATGTATACTCAAAAACTCGCCACGTGACAGATAAAGATTTCTTCCCGGGAGCAGTTTGCAAAATGTCTTTTCCAGCAGCAGTCAGTGGGCGCATGATTAAATGTCGCATTGTTAAATTCTATGTTCTTTGTGTCAGTGCTGAGGAGCGAGATTTATATGTTATCTTATACATACCAGCAAATCCATGAATGCACGCTTTGGCAGGCAAAATGTCAACCCATTCTCTCTTTCTGTCTTGTCATATCATATCTCTCTGATAAAGCAAACACATTCACAAACACACATGCATGATCCACCCGACAGACTCTTGTGGTCCCGGCTTATACATATTTAATAACATATTTATATTTGCTCGTTCACTGATTCACGGTTCATTTATTGTCATTCTACAACAAAGGGTTGCACAACGAAAAGCAAGTTGTAGTCTCTTTATGCTAAATAAGAAAAGCGTGGAAATTTTGCTTTTTTAAAGTTTCCTTAAAGGTCCAACGTGTAGGATCTGGCGAAAAGGAAAAGGAAAATGCACGAAAAATACTTTGTCGAAAGTCGCGCTGTGCGTCAAGAAAAGAAGGGAAATTCGTGTCTATGTAGAAAACGGAGAAACAGAAAGAAAACATACAAATTAATATTATATTCCATTTCTGCTAATAGATCCCCATAATTGCTACACACTGCTCCTTTAAGAAATACAGCCGTTTCTGAGCTTTCTTAACCAGGGTGTTGATGTGAGATGATGTGATGCTGATTCACAGGAACCTAAAACTGTTCACTTGCTCCACATCAGCTCCATCGATGTAAACAGGGGTGTGTGTCTTTACCTCCTTTTCTCTAAAATCAAACGATCAGCTCTGTGGTTTTGCTGACGTTGAGCAGTAGGTCGCTCTCTGTGCACCACTCTGCAAGGTTTGTTGATTTTTTCAAAATATGATTCACTCCTCCCCACTTCAACTCACCCCCCCCGCCCCCCCCCCAAGTGGCTCCGCTTCTCGCTCCAGTCTTTCCACTCAGTGGTTTTGGAGGAGCCGGTCTATTGGCTGGTGGCCGGGGAGCTCTGCTCTCCTCTGAGCCCAGGCCTGGTCCCCAGCTGGTGTCTGGGTCTGTGGCTGAGGCCGGCAGACTCTACCAGTCTGAAGGAGGCTGCCTGAACACACAGGTACATGATATAAGATGTTCGTAAAAATATCCCGTTATCAAAGATTTTTGGAGGAAAGTGGTAACTATGTTGTATTTCACTTATCTTACTTTGGGTCCCAGGTTATGCTTATTGGATATGTTTTCTGGCTGTATAATGAGTGAGGGGAAAACCCCACAAGAAGGGACATTGAAAAGGGACTTCCTAAAACCTCAGTATGAAACCAATAGTACGCTAATTGCATACTATTTCCGGTGAAATATTACAGTATGCAACGCCGGACACTTCGGCGGCATACTGTAAATATCCCACAATGCAATGTGGTAGTGACATCAACGTTCATACCGGATGTTGACGGACAGTTCTGTAACATCAATAAAATTTCACTTTGCTAAGCGTAATATATATTTTTTAATTAATTCAGACTTTGACTCTCACAAACCGTCGTTTTGGTCACATGTGGTTGGCACGGGTTACCATGGTTACACATCTCCAACCGTAAATTACTGCTCAGTGCCTCCGAAAAGATACATACTACTGTTTATTCACACAAAAGTATGTTGAGCGATAGTACACCTATGAGTATGTAGTGCGTAGTATGCCATTTCGGACGAAGCCACAATTGATGATGTCTTCAACTTGCTGATTTTGTCGAACCAACAGTCCAAAATCAAAACCCCTGTGAGAGGAAACCGAGCACCAGCAGGAAACCCACGCAGACAAGGAGACAACATGCAAACTCCACATAGAAAGGCCCCAAAAATAATACAGATATAGAAAAAGTGTGCATTGCTGAAAGTGAGTACACTAAAAAGTCACCCCTCCCTCTTCCCTTCTCTCTTCCTCCCCACCTCCTCCTTCTTTACTTTAAGGCAAGAGAAGAGGCCCCTGGCCCAGACACTGGACCCCATCGCCTCATGACATAGCAATACTTGTGTGTGTGTGTGTGTGATTTATGTGTCTTGTCCAGACTCAGTGGGAGCTGGGAGTACCGACCCCCCATCCTCCCCCACTCACTCAACAAAGCTCTCTAAAAATGTGTGTGAGAGGTTTGGGGGAGGTTCCCCTGAGAGGCAAATAGAATTAAGGAGCCAACTGGAGTCACTGAAACTATGCTATAGCTCCTCAGCTGACAGCGGGAGCACACACCCAAACCCTCCCTCTCACAGAAACCTGCAGGTTTCTCTGTCTCATACCTGCACATTTTTACCCTACGCAGCAGTACAGACTGAGAGAAGAATCGATTTGCATCCTCATTTTGCCCACCGTTCTGGACCAAACAAGCTGAGAATGGAGGATTTGCATAATTACGCCTCTAATCGCACGTTCTCACATAAGCAGTGAATAAAGCAAACGCACGCATATTTCACACACGCACAGTAACGCCGTCAGTACTTCCTCTGGCATTAATCTCGCACATTTATTCTGGTCAGTCTACTTGCAGGCAGGAATCCACCAGGACATCTCATGTTGCATATCAACACTTCCATTTGTGCAGCGTGAGGTTTAAGTAGGTTAGAGGCAGGCATGCACACTCCACTTTCGTCTCCAAGCCCTCCAGGCAGTAAACGATTCTGTCAGAGAGGCTGCTGCTCGTTATCGACGTGCTCGCAGGCTGGACGATGTGGGCACCGCAGCAGCTCCTGCACATAGCAATGCAGCCTCTGCCTCTGCCAGACAACAGCCACTGGTGATCGAGTACATTATGGATCAGATATAACACCATGCACAGAGGCAGAGTCAGACCCAGAAGTGAAGTGAACGTGTATTGATTGGAATATAGCACACAGGGATTTACAGTAGTAATTACAATCCGTGAGGATATAAAGGTCATCGTTGCTGGTAATTTATGCTTAACGCAGCACAGTAATTGTTGCTACGCTAGCTGCTGTCCTATAGAAGCTCTGTGAGACTGCACTTACGGTGCGTTCCATTTGAACCAAAGAACGTATATTGCCATGAAGTGAAAATCAATTGTTTGTTCCATTGCAACATCAGCGCCCAGCAGTAAAGCTACGCTTCCGCCATTTTGGACCGACAGCGACTACTAGACGCCAGTAAAACGTCCGCCTAAAAAGTGCCGTACAAAAGTAAAACAAGATTATTTCTATTCTATTGCCATATTCTACCGAAATGGCCTGTGTTGAACAATAAAATATTATAAATATAATAAGCGTTTTCAGTCCAAAATGGCGGCAGTGGCTGTCGGAATCTACAAGTTCCCAGTCAGAAATTTCAACTGGAACGCCCCCTGAAGTTGAATTTCCAACTCAGAAAGTCGGGAGATTTTTTTGTACGTTTTTGCAGATCTCAGATCACATTTCGCGGTTTGCAGGCTCCCTTCTAGACGCGACCCATGGATATTTCAGTCTGGACCAAAATGGTGGATCCACTGACGGACATTGCCATCCAGAGAGCTCTGGCTCTACATGGCTAAAAAAGAGAAAATTGCTGGTTCTTAATCTGCCTCCTCAAACCAGTAGCCGTCCAGGGGGTTAGACCAGAATAACAACACTCAGATTAATGAGCACTGTTCCTCTGCATTGCTCAGTGTTGTTATTTCACGTGTATTTGTGGCTGGAATGTGTGTATTTGGAGCTGTACGTTGGGGTAGGTGTATACTGTATAAGTGAGGCCCCTCACACACACACCCTGTGACATTTACACAGAGGAGAGCACGCAGCGAAGGGGTTTTGGGTGGATTATGGAGCTGACTCGTACAATGTTGCACCTGAGACGTCTGACTGGAGGCCCCCCAGGCGAACATGTGACAGTGAATTGCATTATCTCCCACCAACCAGCCTCCTCATCTAGCACACATGTTTCCTATCATGGTCGGGACATTCCAGGCGTTGCCCAGCATTCCACAGAAAAGATCTATCATGTACCAAGCACGCTCAGATAGAACAAAGATAAACCACGCTGAGGAAACCTACTGGGATTTGACTGGGTTTGTGTGCAGGATATAGTGCAATAAAGGTAATGGCATTAAGTGCACTTGTTAGCATGTCTGTACAGAACACCTAATTCCCATGGAAGCCTTGTTCAAACTGTCACACCGGAGGTGGGAAAGTACATGGAAAAGCTGCACAGCCCAGCCCAGTCTTACTCTTTCCTAACTAGATGCGCATAATACAAATGTCGAGAATTTGACAATAAGTTGTAATCTCACTTGTTCAGCTGTATATGTATTTAAAAATAAATGGATATCGAGAACCAGGTGTATGCTTCGCTGTAGGCCAACCCCTAAGTTCCCCCATGGTTCGTTGGCTGTACTCAGACTGTGAGTTTCTGAGTTTGGTCGGTCGGCTCACCGCTTTAGTCCAGACTCAAACATCTCAACAATGTTTTACCATTTTACCATTCAATTTTGTCCAGACATCATTGTCCCCAGAGGACGGATCCTACCGACTTTGGTGGTTCCCTGACTTCTCATCCATCTAGCACCTATTCTGTAAAATATCTCAATATACAATTGACGGATTGGTACAAAACTTTGTACAGACAGTCATAATTCCCAGAAGATATATCTTAAGGGCTCTAAGGTGATACCCTGACTTTTCCTGTAGTGTAGGGACTCCTCAGTAACTACTCCGTATTATGTCTCACTTTACTTGGGGGGGAGGGGGGACACAAAAACAGTAACTAATGTTTAAGTAATCAGTAATTAATGAGTCGTTACTAGTTTCGTGCCGCTCAGCAGCTGATTCTGAGTTAATCAGGAACGACTCATGAAAGTGGTCAGTACGATCAAGTCACATATTTATCATTACTTAATGATTCATCAATATAGGATCTCCCAGTCTGTTCTCTAGTAACTCATAATGATCTACTATTCGGTCCTCCATTAGGAATTATTAGAGAAGTACTCATTAACGATTCATCAACTATCAAGTCGTTACTGATTTGTTCCTCACTCGTTTTTATAATCATGAACTATAAATTTGATTGAGTTATTCATTAACTAGTGGTTCATTAGCAGTTAGATCCTCATTCGTTCCTCAGTAACTACTCACATTTTTGTGTACCTTATTGGAAAGTGTTACCGACTCACGGGAAGCAAACAAATCGCTTGACATCGTCTCCGCCACCTCACACGTTTATACCTGCTGTGGATAACATGTCTTACATATTATATTATTGTAGCTTCTGGGATCCCACTTTTTGTATGTCCTGCCTCCAAGATTAAAGATTCAAACAAAAATAAAGTGCTGTTTCGCACAAAGTCACATAAATTGTTGGAGAAAGTTGCTCATTTTACACAACGTGTACAAAGGGATGCAACAAAGGTCCCCAGCCAGACTGTAAACTGGGGTTGTTGGGTTCGTGCTCTGCGAAGTTGCCGCCTTAAACCCCTAGGCCATCCCATACTGTCACTACTTTTGTTAGATACCACTATTGCTGCCAAACATTTGCGTGCAGAGCAAATGCAGCTCATCCCATGACAAAGCTAGAGGCAAATTGTGAAACATGTAAACAATGACTTGCCTGTAATAACCCTAAACGTGTACAGTACATTGCCTGTAGTCAAATGGGTTAAAGTGATGCTGAAGCACTTTCTCGGTTCCCTCTGGACATCACGCCAGGAGCAGAAGGCTTTTTACACAATGTACATCATGAGAGGAAGAGAGGAGGAGGAGGAGGAGGAGGTGTCTGCAGTGCCATCCGTGGGGGCGGATCAGGACAAGATCAATGGGAGTGACAGGGAGTGCAGGAGGCAGCAGGAGATTCAAAGTAGGCCAATAAATAACATCCTAGTGAGACAGCAACTGCCTCCTCCTCAGCCGCCACTGCCCCGTTCCACCTCCCGGCCCCCCTGACCCCGCCGACTGGGCCCCCTTGATTACTGGCCTCCGAGGGGGGGGGGGATGGAGGCCCCGGCTGCACAATACACCTCTCATACGGGGCCCTCACTCGCCTCTTGCCTCCATTTGTTGGACATTCATCTTTCAGCATGTGTGTGAGTTTGTTTAGGGGGTGGGGGCCTAGTGGAAAGATGGAAGGGGGTGTATGTATATGTGTGTGTGTGTGTGTGTGTGTGTGTGTGTGTGTGTGTGGTGGAGGGAGGGGGGTCTTCCATGTTTTTTACATCTTCTCCCCTCTAACACGCACCCATCCCCCTAAACATCATTCTATAATCTATGTTGCCCCCCATCCCAGACCACTACAGGCTCTGCGCTGTGGTCTCACTGAGTGAGTCAGGGGGTTTTAACATTAGCCGATCTGGATTTTGCTCCGTACCAGCCAAGAAGAAGAAAAAGAGCTTCTCTTCTCTTCAGTCTGCAACCGTTCTGCCTGACACCTTGAAGCCAGTTTCGGTTCTACTACACTGTACAAATAGCATTATAATGTCGTCTTCTTTGTAAAGTCTACGAAAACTTGGGTATAGTTTTTGACCAATTAACTGCATTCCCATCAGCCTCAGCTGTACTTTGTTTCAGGTGTTAATTAGCAAATGTTAGCATGCTAACATGCTAAACTGAGATGGTAAACAGTATACCTGCTAAACATCAGCATGTTAGCATTCTCATTGTGAGCATGTTAGCAGGCTTATTCTAGCACGTAGCCCAAAGCACCTCTGTGCAGCCTCACAGAGCCGCTGGCTGTAGACACTGTAGTTAGGCATTGATCTCGAATAGTTAAGGTCAGGCATTGACATCGAATAGTTAAGGTTAGGCATTGACATCGAATAGTTAAGGTCAGGCATTGACATCGAATAGTTAAGGTCAGGCATTGACATCCTATAGTTAAGGTTAGGCATTGATCTCGAATAGTTAAGGTTAGGCATTGACCTGGAATAGTTAAGGTTAGGCATTGACATCCTATAGTTAAGGTTAGGCATTGACCTGGAATAGTTAAGGTTAGGCATTGACATCCTATAGTTAAGGTTAAGCATTGACATCGAATAGTTAAGGGAGGATAGGTTGTTGGGCAGCAAGTCTCGCGAGAGTTTTTGCAAGTTTTTTGCAGATATCAGATCAGATTTCGCAATTTCTGGGTTACCTTCTAGACACGACCGTATTTTTTACCCATACTAGGGCCTCTGCTGCTTCGATTTTGACCATCGTTGTTTTAACATATAAATCTCATAAGTCCCCCAACTTTATGGAAGTGCAATACTACATTGCTGGAGTACCTCTTTAATATGTATGTTGTGTAAAAACAAAATGAAAACTGGGGAATATGACTGTTTTTTCTCAGTGTTCGTGGCTGCCAAATTCAGGTCATTGTTCATAAAAATCTAAAACCAAACGACGATATAAACAAGAACTGACAGCCTAAGACTGTAACACGTCATGAGTGCTTAAGAGGAGATTATGATTTATCCTCCAACACAGGATAGTGGATACATTTAATTACAGGGGATGACTGAATTTGGCATGCACCTGGAAAGGAGAAACTCAAAAGTGCAATTCGGGTCGGGAGACTTGGCTATCCTCCCTCGCTTCAGGGAAGACTATCTGAATATCTCACAAAGCACATACAGGACACATAAGACTGGCAGGTGTGTGTGTGTTGAGGCCGGTGTCGGGGCCACACCTCAGCCAACGGTATATCGCCTAAGACTCAGGGAGAAGACAGAGATTCCCTTTGTGGTTTCACAGCCACTCGCTTACATGACTGTCATACCACAAGACGTTCGCGTGGAAGATGAGAGCAGCTGAGCGTAGTGAGCTGACAGGAGCAGGCAGAAGAGAGGGAGAGAGAGAGGAAGAAGAGGCAAGCGGGGAAGAAAGAGAAGCCCAGGGAGACACAGAGACAGAGAGAGAGATTCAGAGAAAATGAGTGGGAGGTGGGAGCAGAGAGTGGCAGACTTATACTGTAGATGTCGGAGGTACGTTTTCAAAGTGCCGAATGACACTTCCTACCACTGTGTCGAGGGAAGTGGAGCGTGTCAGCTCTGGTGCTCTCTCACCCTATCTTGCATGCAGAGCAATTACCACTGGCACATATCCCCCCCCCCCCCCCCTCACCACCACCACCACCATCCCCCTGCAATTCAGTGAAATCAGCCAGGACCCGTGACTCATCATTTAGAGTAATAGGCCTGTCCTGTATTGGCCTCAGGAGTCTCAACTCAACTTGTAGGAGGCTTAAGGAGCACAGGGAGATGACTAAAACAGAGCCAAGTCGCCTCATCATAGAAATCATCTCACCTTTCATCCTTATTAGTATGGATCAGACAGGCAGCATCTCAACATCATTCAAGGTGTTAACAGCCTTTGAAGAAACAAATCATCGGCACTCACAGATAAAGGGTCTTTCTTAGTTTATTCTTGGCACAAAAAAACAAAACGTGTTTTAGCTATAAGCCATCATCAGTGTCAAGTGAGTGCCGGTGATTTGTTTCCTCTGTTCTTACTACTACTACCTGGCACCCGATACTGTTCAAGATTTGTGAGACTGCTACTTTCTACTTTGTCGTTAACAGTCTTTGGACAGCAAAATATGAAATTCACTTTTTGCTACTGTTTATTTGGTGTGAATTATTTATTTAAAGGTACAGTGCGTAGGATTTGGCGGCATCTTGGTGTGGTTGCAACCAACTGTATACGCCTCCGCTCACTCCTCCCTCCCTTTCCAAGACTGCGGTAACTTGAGCCGCGGAGTTCAAAACCGTGGTAACGCCGTTCGCCTCGCTCAGAGGCCATCCACAACTTTCAGCCCAGTTGCACAGCATTTCGTGAAATAGTCACGAAATTTAATGTATTGATTCGTGCACATCGTGATGGTCAGCACGAAATCAATTTGTATGTAATCCACATAATTGGGAATTTCCGGAGTTATTTTAACCCAAATGCGATCTTTTCCTAAAGCTAACTAAGTAGTTTTTGTCACGTAACTTCCGTATTTAAGTTACGCCACGTCTGGTGTTATTCAAACCCAAACCGCGACCTTTTCTAAATCTAACTACGTAGTTTTATTGCCTAAGCCTAACCAAGTCAATCTTTTCCTAAACCTAACTAAGTAGTTTTATTATGAAAAGACTGGAGGGGAAATTGACAGGTGCGTCACGTTTTGCTGGACATTCGTAGGAAAATGCACGAAACATACGTTGTGGAAAGTCGTGCGGAGCGTCACGAAAAAAAAAAGGGAAATTCGTGTCTATGTACACGAATCAAATAGATACATTTCGTGACTATTACACGAACTGCCGTAAGACTGTGTTGCAATTTTAGAAGCAACGGAAGTCAGATGGCGGCTGGTGGTACCACGGTTTTGCACTCTGCGTCTCACAAGCCTGTCGGAGAACTACGGTGGCCTTCAGGTAACGTAAAAACGTGAAAGGCTCTCTCTAGAGCCAGTGTTTGGTTTGTCCGCTCTGTGCTACTGTAGAAACATGGCGGAGCAACATGGCGGACTCCGTGAAGAGGACCCGCTCCCTACGTAGATATGAAGGGCAACGATTCTTAGTTTCAGGTGATTATACGAATGAAAACACAGTTGTTATTATGATATTAGATTCCATCTCTGCTAAGAGCTAAATGTTACACACTGTCCCTTTAAAGAGAAACTGAACTGAGACATGACTGAGAAGCTGTGTTGCCAGTGTGTGCTACATACACCATTGTTCCACCAGCCCTGTGATTTGCACTAAAGGGGTCGCAGTGGGTTGCCATGGCAACCTTTCAGTATAGATGGCCTGCTTCTTTTCCAATAGCGGTGATCATCAGCACCATTGGAGGAGCATCATTAGCGAGGGAGCCCCCCGGGGGCTGTGTGATCAGTGCCTGGCCGGGACATTAGAGAGTGTGGAGAGAGAGAATGAGAGACGGAGGAGACAGAGGGTGCAGCAAGGCTGAGCCCTGACAAGAGAAGACAAACCTCTCTGGGCCCCTTTGTACCTGGATGCTTCCCCCCCCCCCCACAGCGTGCTGAGCTTGCCTCTGCGTCTGTTGCCTTCAGCCTGGCTTGTCTCTTAGGCAACAACAAAGCCCTCGCCGTGTTGATCTCTTCACTGTTGTCGTGTCAACACACGTAATGATTGTATCATCCCCGCTTCCAGAGGCTGTCATTCACATGGCTCCTCTGCTTTCAGTCATGCTTAGAGGGGGGCTCTTGTTCACGGCTCTGTGCAAACAGAGGAAAAACACACAACAGTGAAACAGCAGCCCCTCATCCCTGGCTCACACATTTGACACCGTTCAGAGGCTTTAAAGAGCCTCCTGAGGTAAACACTCTCATGGTGGGAAGGCTGGTGTCTGAGCAGAAGGATGAGATCGACTCTGACAGCCCTTATTACCCCGCTCCCCTCCTTAATGCATGACTTTTTCAATGGAAATAAAGATATCAAAACACTCCAAAGTGCAGCCACGGGGGGGTTTCCTACACACTGAACCTCCAGCTGTAAACATCTCTCTCAGTTCCTGGATCACACAGTTTGTGTTGTTCCTCCAGTTTTTCAAATCAAAGTAGAAACTCTGAGCGTTTGAATATTTACACCTTGTGTGCGAAAAGGTGCACTCATCTCATCCCTATCAGCTATAAACTGACATTTGAATAAAAAGGTGGGTGGTGGAGGGAGAACGGTTACACAAGTGTTTACATTTTTCCTCTGCAGCTCTTTCCATCACATAGAGAGGAGAGGAGGTGTGAAGCTCGGGAAGAGATGTGTAATTGAAGTGGTGTGATTCATCCACTCTCCTTAACTGCACCGTGACAGCTCCTGTGCTCTGAAGTGTGCCAGCTGTTCCTCCCTTTCAGCTTTAATAAACGTACAGGGCCTCTCTTTTTGTATCGGACCGTCACATCGTGCATACAAAAAAACTGCTTACAATGGACAGTTTTTCTAAATATAAATAAGAGAGGTTGGATACAGGGATGGAGTGATGTCCAGGCCAAAGGAACCAGATTTGCCCATCTGTTCATCTCTCGACCCTCTCTTCCACCTCACCTCCCTTGTCTCACTCGTTTAGCGGTGAATGTGGACCGGCCACCGAGTGCCAGTAGAGAGAGGAGTAGATACGGTATGCACTAAGGAGCAGATGGGAAATTTCAATGAGCTGGAAACCCTCAGTGTAGTAGTAGGTCTTCTTCAGAGGCTGCAGGGGCGATACTGATACAACAGTGCCCCCTTGTGGAATAATCTGCATCCTCTTCCTACAGCGAGCAAGTGCAAGTTATTTTTATATGTGCATTTTTAGAGATGTTCTCATTTTCCTGATTTAGAAAGTGAGTGTGCAAAGGGCAAAGACAAATAATGTGTCGGGCGGCCGGTTTAATCCTCACCTCCTTCGCCCTCGCGTCTGACATATCTGCCAGAGTCAGCATCCAGCCAGGCCGAGCACAGTGCTGAGAGGGGCTTTCTAGTCTCCCTCAGACTGTGTAAAGCCAAAGATGCTTAAGATGCAGGATCGACTGCATGCCAAACCACAACGTTTTGCTTTACATTGGACTCACTTTCTGTTTTGTCAGGTGTTTTTTTTTTTGTCCAGTTGAAACCTGCTGGTCCAGATCCTGCCTGCCTCCAGGACCTTTTTTTTTAATTAATGTTGAACAAACAAAAAGAAAAGCTATTAATACAGCACCACTCATCAAAAGATTACAACCTCCAGAGTTTGTTAGAACAACCGATAAAGTTATACAGCTATAAATACTAGGCTGCAAATAAAACAAGGATTTGGGTAATGCGTTAGAAGAATTCACAAGATTTCCAAGTACTTACAACGGATTTAATGAAAAAAAATGAAAGGAAAAAAGATGAATTTGTGTATAAAAACAAAACACTTTATTACAATTAGGCTGAAAAAACCCAATGAAAACACGACTACTTTACAAGTACAAATGTTTTTCATTGATATTTACAGTTTTTTTTTCCTTTGACATCAATAAAAAAAGACAATTTATGAGAAAACACAAAATACTAAGTACATGTTTACAGTGTATTTGCTGCAATAAAAAACAAATGACTAATGGAACGTGCATTATTCTCCATTCAGTATCTATAGACAACACGGGAATTAGACATAAAAGGAACTATTTATGAATACACTTATTCTAATGGACAGCTCATTTCCCGACGCAGATTTACCCATAAGACTCAGCCTCAGATATCCGGTGAGTAATAATATAATCCTCATTTGAAGTCGTGACTGTTGTGTCTGTCGTTTGATGTGTTGGGCAGTAGTTGTGGGGGGAAACTTGTGGTAATATCAAGACATCTCCACCTTTTATGACACAAATAAAGAATAGACGTAACAATGTTGACTCAGTACAGCGAAATTATGGATCCCACCAGAATTATGAGCAGCAGCGTTGTGGATGATCTGCCAAAACGGTTTAGGTGAGCGCTGAAATGATTCTGTTGAACACAGTTATAATCAGTTTAAGGTTAGAGATGGTTGGGGGTGAGGTACAGGTTCGGTGTGATTGACAATGTCTCTGGCATTAGCTGCTGTGGGATCCATAAGAACACTTCAGCACAACTTCAGTACCGTCGCATCAACACTTTCAGTTTATCTCCTAGCTGCTTCCCCCGCTGGGCTTGGCAGGAGTTTTGGCCCTGATGCCGCCCTGGCGAGCTTGACCCTTGGTGGCCTGCTGGGGCTGAGCGGCCTGCTGCGCCGGGGACTCGGCGGCAGAGGGTGCCGCGGGCTGCTGGGCGGGGCTGTGGGGAGGAGGCGTCTGGATCTGGGGCGAGGTGGCCGCGGTCACCACCTGCTGCTGGATGATCTTCTGCTGGACCACCTGGGCCGTCGTCGTCCCGGCCGGAATCATCTGCACCTGAGAGGGAGCGGACGTGGCTGCCTGGGTCAGAGTCACAGTCTGGGCCTGGATCTGAAGAAAAACACGTTTATCCGTCCCGTTTCCGAGGTTTGACCCATTCCGACAGTGTTAATTTTGGCAGCTATTTCAAATTTAGTCTTAAAACGATAACGCTTACTAGTTTTATTCACATTTTAATAATTTTTATTCTTCATAGTTTTAGTCGACGACAACTCAAAACGTTTTAGTCCAGTTTTAGTCACCGAAAAGTCATTTGAGTTTAGTCAAAATGTTTTCTCTCTTAATTTTATCAGCTATTTAAAAAAAAAAAAAATCTAATCTTAGTCCTGATTAGTCATCAGATTATATTGAACATTTCTGTCATTTTATTTCACACGAAACTTCTTATTATCTGATGAAAAACACAGATTGAAGGATTATGAATGCAGCTTTGCAGTTAGTTCGAGTCCTCCTGACTGACTGCGCTCATAATAATGCGCGGTTCAGCCGCTCCCAACGGTTCGTTATGAGAGCCAATCCGCCCACCTAATATGTAAAAATATGAGTTACTCAAACGCCCGAACCGCAAAACCGCCAACTTTATGCAGCATTATAGTGGCAAAATTGTCAGGATTGAGGTGTGAGACGAGAAGGACGCGTTGTGCGGAGGTAAAAAGTCTGCGGTACAGCTTAGAGTTAACAATGCGGTTAAGTAATGAGCCGTACAGAGGTTACAATACTCAGCCTCAAACCCTTACCTGCTGAGAAGAAGACACGATTTGTTGAATATTGGCCACGGTGGGTTGCTGCTGCACTATTTGCGGGAGCTTAGCCACCTGATAAGAGAAGTAAACAAGAAAATCTCACATCAACACACAAACCCACTGTTTATCTGCAAATATTTATTCTGCGGTAGTGACTGCCGCTGATGATGTACCTGGATTTGTTGGGCTCCAGTGGGTTTCTGAGCCTGGATGGATGTAGTAAAGAACTGAGTCTTGATTCCTGGTTGGAGCTGGGTGGTGGTAGCGTAGGTCACCTTCTGCTGCGTCTGCTGGGCTGGCTGGGCCGCCTGCACCGTCACCTGCTGGGTGCCCATCTAAGGGGAATAACACAACTACAGTTACTCCATTCACTTTATCTCCCCAATACATTCAGATTTCTACTGAACTAATGTACTTAAGCACAGCCAGCTAAACAATACTGAATGTAAAACTCTGTTTATATGCTGTATTTGTTGCTTCTGTTGTGGACATAGACTGACAACAGTCATCAGGTGTTAAGATGTGAAAGCCCGGTGTCTGTTGGTGCGGTGTGTTTACCTTCTGCTGTACAGTGGCCTGTCCTTGCTGAGTCTGCCCTGCTTTCTGCTGAGCTGCGGCTGCCGCCTGAACTGCTGCCGCCTGCTGCTGCTTCTTCATCTGAAGCAGCTGCTGGACCTGCATCTGGGGGAACGACGGCGTCAGCACAGGCCCACCTGAGAGAGAGGAGAAAGAGTAAGATATTAGAACTAGGGCTGTCAAAGTTAACGCAATAATAACACATGAACGCAAATTCATTTTAACGAAACTAATTTCTTTAACACATTAATGCAACTTGCGATTCTTAGGTTGTAGCAGACTCAGTTTTAAAGCCAGAGTGAAGATACTGGTATCATATGAAACTAGAAAACCTAAGGAATCCATTGGTACCATGTGTTATACTAGCTTGTCGCTAAGGAGGCTAAATAACGCTCCAAACGTACGCTAAATTTTGGCGAGGAAAAACTGGCATGGCCATTTTCAAAAGGGGTCCCTTGACCTCTGACCTCAAGATATGTGAATGAAAATGGGTTCTATGGGTACCCACGAGTCTCCCCTTTACAGACATGCCCACTTTATGATAATCACATGCAGTTTGGGGCAAGTCATAGTCAAGTCAGCACACCGACAGCTGTTGTTGCCTGTTGAGCTTCAGTTTGCCATGTTATGATTTGAACATATTTTTTATGCTAAATATAGTACCTGGGTATTGAGGGTTTCTGGACAATATTTGTCATTGTTTCGTGTTATTAATTGATTTTCAATTATAAATATATACATACATTTGCATAAAATAAGCATATTTTTCCACTCTCATGTTGATAAGAGTATTAAATACTTGACAAATCTCCCTTTAAGGTACATTTTGAACAGATGAAAAAATCTGCGATTCATTTGTGATGTCACAAAAAGGATGTCCAACACAAATGATGCAGACCCAATCAACAACGAATACTGTTGCCTATTTTTAATTCAAATCAGTGGTGTATCATAGATTGATTGATTGATTGAAGAACAGGCATATGATTATAATAACAGCAAAACATAATTAAAAAATTAGCTCATAATTTTGAACTGTTAATTGGCTCGTAAAGCCCACACGGACGTGAGAAGCAACAATCAAGTCGAAGTCTTTTAACACACCTGTTTTCTGGGCCTGACCAATAGCCACACTAATGCCTGCTACTGTGACTGGCAGTGTAGTGACGCCAGCTGATGAGACCACAGCCGGCACGGAGACCACGGGAGGCTTGGTGAGGGTCACCTGGGCCGTCTGTCCTGCCTGGGCCTGAATCTGACCCTGAGTGGGCACTCGAGTCTGTGAGAGGAAACACAACCAGTATTAATGCTGCCACAACCTCAACCACTAAACCAGACCTATAGCTTTCTCAATTACTTCCACAACTTCTTCTACATGTTGCAAATTCTGTATTTATGGAAAATGAAATGATCTTTCTTCACAGTCTTACCAGTCTGGCCACCTGCAGGTTGGCAACAGTGGCGCCGGTCAGCACGGCTCCAGGTCTGGGTGCTGCCACAGCTGCTAGCTGGGGATTGGCTTGGGCGGCCTGTGCAGGCTGCACCTGGGTGGCCTGCTGGGCCCCGGCAGCCTGTTGGCCCTGGGCTGCTGCCACTGCTGCAGCTACCTGCTGCTGTTGCTGCTGCAGCTGCAACTTATGCTTGTGCATCTTTAACAACTCCTGAAAACACACAGATTACCAGTTGAAGTTAATTATGCACATTTTGTTTCATTGTATTGTTTACTGGGTAAATGTGTGAAGTACTGCCATCACTGTGATCATACTAATAAAGAAAATCTCAGTTACAGCTGCTAATGTGTCAGGGTCATCCAACAGAGATTAATAGTGATTCACATTTCTCAAAGTGACCCATACCATTGAATTTTGTGTAGCTATACACGAATCCGGAGAAATACCGGAAGTAACCAAATCGCCATTACTGCGTTGGCGTCTCCCTACAATGCTCACACGTTTGAATGCCAGCTGTCCTAAGAAGTGTACAATTTTCTACTTTTACCTTTACTTTCTATGTAACCTAACTTTTGACAACAATGTCGAGGAGTTCAGGAAGAACCTGAGCAGTTCTGCCTAACGTTAGCCTAACATGATGAAACAAGTGACGTCAGCTGTGTTAACACTGCTTACCCAGCGAAGCTCGCGTTAGTCTAGGGGCTGCGGTGGTTCCAAAGAATAAATGAACTCAATCAACCAGCTGTGGCGTTATTGTGAAATATAATGTTAGTTGCTCTAACCAGGGCAACCTAACGACCACAAAGTAAACATCATGAATCAGTCGGCATCACAAACAGAACATGTACAAAGTGTCTGCTAACTGACTCTCAGCCGAATGCATCGTGGTTGCTCGTAGTGACGGCAGCTGTTGAAAACACGAACGGAACATGTAGGTGTCCTTGTAAAAGCCTTCAATTTTACTTTAATCCTATTTTAAACTCATCTGTGTTTATTATCTACGCCTACGATTTACGTAAGTTACTAAGAGTAACCACGGATGCCCTCGGCTGAAAGTCAGCAGCTAACACGGTAGACGCTGGTGGTGTACCTGTGGTTTGCCTACAGTTTTGATCTGTGGGGAAGCAGCCTGCTGCTGCTGTTGGTGCTGCTGCAGCTGTTGCTGTCGGAGCATCTGCAGGTGGGCTGGGGTGAGAGTCTTTCCTTGAGGCAACTGCATACCTGTGGCTGGATGGAGGACAGCAGATAAGTCAGATCAGTTAACCGGTGTAACGTGTACTTAAAGGATGTCTTGTCAGAGAAAAGCCTGTGTTGAGGAAAGTACCTGGTGTGACCTGAGCGACCAGCGGGCGAGTCTGTGACTGCACCGGGCTCAGAGTGGTAGAAACTACCGCAGACGCTGTCACGGGGGTAACCGCTCGAACACCCTGGCCCGTCGCTATGGCGACCACCTCGGCGGGGGCAGCGGCAGCCGTGACGGCCCTCTGTTGTGCGTGGACCACCTGGGCTCCAGCTGCACCGGCAGGCTGGACGGACAAACAACGAAACACAGCAACACAATGAGCTCCAAAGGCTCCAACACTCGTCGTGATCATTTTGTTTACAGGGTGTAGTGGGTGAGCATTCTGCTTCACGCCAATCCAACGGCTATTTTGCGTCATGAATTCCCCGTAAGTCAGTAGGTGGCTGCGTTAAGCCAGAGCAGTGATAAATGAACATGACTCACAGACAGGGTGCCTGATATGACTGGAGATGCCAGGCGTTTGTTGGCCTGGAAGGGACTTGGAGGAACTCCAGCTACTGTGTTCACAATCACATTCCCCCCTACAGTGGCTGGAAGAAACGAGAGAGATGAATTAACTATTGGAAACACCAACAGCTCCGTAACGTGAAGCATGTGTGTGTCGGCGTACCGGCCTGGATGGTTGTGCCCACGGTGGCGTTTTTTATGGCTCCAGCCTGAAAAACATGAACCGTTACGTGTTAAAGAGCCTTCACTGGGTAAAGTTTCTCACTATACCTGGAAGAATATCGGTTTTAGGGTGTTTTGATTCTCACCAGAACAGCCGCGTTAGGCACAGCGGCAGCTCCAGCCCCTGTGGCAGCCTGAGGGACCAGAGCCTGAGCCTGGCCAGCAGCGGGAGTCTGAGCCTGGCCGGGTGCAGCCTGGGCCTGGGGAGTTCCAGCCTGCTGCTGCTGGACCAACTGCTGAGCCACCTTCTGCTGCTCTGCAAGGGCCTGCAAACACACACGATGGACAAAAATCAAACACAAATGCAAACATGTCAGTAAAGATGAAAACAAGCACTACTTGGATCTGACAGTGATGAAACACAGAGCAGGTGCTCCAGATTCACGCCAGTTGTCGACAGTTAAATTGCCAACAATCACCTTTTTCTCCTTGGCGATCCTTTCGGCACGTTGGGACGCCACCTGAATGGGAGGTAGGGGCTTGTCGTAGCTGATCCCACTGAAGAAAAGGAAAAACAATGTTATACTCTGTTCTTTATTTCTAGATTTAAGGTTTAGATGTAGAATGGTACAAAAATGGCGACATCAAACACACCTTTCTGCCAAAACCGAGGCATGTTTGGGATTCTTCTGGAACGGATTCATGCCGAGCCTGTAAGTAGGATAAATGAAATGAATACGTTTAAGAAGGACATATCCTATCTGAACTTGATTTCAATATTTCCTTAGAAGAGAAAATAACTGCTTTGATTACATGTCATGAAAAGTTTTTTTTCAGTTTTGTAAATCTCCTGCTTTGATGTTAGCTCCTTGATGAGACTAAAGGCCCAGACACACCAAACCGACGAAGGCCGCCGCTAGGACCTTTATGCATTCACTGTAAACAGACGATCATAAGTACTCACAGTGGTTTGATTGGTGGGCTCCTCTTGCTGGCGATGATCTTCATGAGCTCAAAGCGGCTGTTGTAGAGCTGAATGTGAGTGGCGTTGTCATCCTGTGTGTAGATCTGACAGGTCCTCAGAGGACGGCTGTTCTTAGACTGAGCGTGTACACGGACACAAACAAACACAGAACAAAAGTTAGGCCAGGAACTCAAGACCAAAGAAACATTTATCCAATACAAAGGCCAGGATAGCGTACCTTGTATATGCTCTTGGTTTTCTTCTTGGGGTTTGCCTCATACACCAACTGAAGAAAGTTAAAGACATAAGTATAAAGGTGAGTAAGCCGGTTTTTACAGCCAAGCAGGTTGACTCTGCATTCTCTCGCTCAGTCTCCGTTACCTTGCCCTCTTCTCTGGGAATGATGACATTCTCGTAGCGGTTGCGACACTGTTTGGGCGAGCGGTAGATGCGGCTGCAGGAGTTCACCACGTCGCTCACCAGATCCCAATTAGGAGTGTGGGCGGGAGACACGATTGTCAGGTTCAGAGGCAACTCCAGCAGCTGCTTTACAGCCTGTCAGACACACAGCAATGGTATTTGGACATTGAATGTACATATAATATAAATTGTGGTGCAATTCAAGATTTATTCATTTCAACACGGCTTGGAGAGAAAGCTCATCACGGCAGCGGTTAGCGGAGCCAGTACAGTACCTGAAGCAGAGCCCAGTCCTCACTGATGAGCCACTCTGGGTTGTCCTGGCCGGCCTCCGTGGCAGGTTTAACCAGCGAAGGTAGCGGCTTGGCAAAGGGCGCCTGCTGCTTGAGGGAGAAGTTCTTCTTCTGGTCCTTGCCCTCGCGGCGCACTTTCAGCATGCTGGCCTTTTCGAAGAGGGAGCGCGGAGGAATGACCGTCTCCCCGTGGCCCTTCTTCTTCTTTCTGGCTGCTGCTGGACAAACAAACTCGAGTAAGGACAGAGAAACCAAACAAACCTGCAATGACACTTGCAGCATGTATCTATTCTTAAAAAGTCTTTTAAAAGTCTTTCCCTTAAAAGGGCGGATCCATTATTTTTTTTAGGTTTTTACACCATTCTGTAGCTTCCCGGTGGTGTTCCCTATGTATGCAAATCCTAACATTAAAATTTTGTTCTAAATATTTATGTTTTAGCGTCAAAATGCTATTTTCCCGAGCCCTTCGATGCAGCAACTCCTGTGTTCTGCGAGGTAAAGTTACTGTTTTTGTGAATGGAGTCTGGTCTGGCTTTGAAGACAGCTATATAACGGCTTCAGTTCCCAGTCTAAAAGGGCTGTCTGACATATTGCTCTCTTCGAAGCCACCAGACTAAATTCACAAGAACAGTAATTTTACCTCGCAGAACACGAGAGTATAGATACAACTTTGGTAAACTACGTCACTGATTTTTGCAACGGCTGATTGGCGTTTCCATTTGAAAAAAATACGGAACAGAACACAGATAGTCCCGCACTTTAAAATACACAATTACACGAGAATTTACAACAACTCAGCAGAAGAAACTACTGTTTAGAGCAAAAATAGATATTCTCAGTAGATATACATGTAACTAAATATGTAGTGCAGGACAGATGTTTTGTTGTACAAAGGAGGGAAGGATCTCGTTTTACCTGAGGGGTCCATCTTGAGTCTCTTGTGCTCCTTGCGGACGTAGATAGGAGGCAGCTTGGACTCTGGCATGGGTGTGGTGTCATACATCAGCATCATCACGGAGTCGATGTAAATGTCATTGTCATCCTGTGGCGGTGTGGGTGGAGTCCAAAGCTGTGTTGGAAAATCACAAGTCAGAACATAGCCAGAAGACGGAGCGGGACTTTATCACGTGCCTCAATACACATAAATAAAATTAGGAAGAGAATAGTGAAGATCCAAACAAAAGGTTTGTGTTAAAAATGTACACATGAGGTCAAATCCATAGTTACTGATGCTATATTCTAAAAAAAAATTAACTACTAGACATCACTCAAAATATTATACATAATTTCATTTTTTCTTACCGGCATTATTTCTGTATGGCCGTCCTCTGCATCAAACACATACTCCTGTTGAAACGCAGAGAAGAGGTTAATGTCAACAACAGCGCGGCATTACTCCACACACCACTTCTTGTTTGATTAGCAGAGATCACAATGGCCACCCACCATGTTGTAGGCATCCTCTCTAGTGTAGGTGAAGAGATCTTCATCTCCCTCCATAATCTGCCGCTCCTCCTCCTCCTCCTTCAGCTTCTGCAGCTGCTGCAGCTCCCAGCCTCTCTTAGAGCACTCCAACTGCTCCTGAGGAAAATAAACATGCATCAATCCGTCAAATTAAATCTCAAGGACAAATAGGACACTGAAATACCAACATAGTGGAGCAGAAATGATTTGTTGTTGAGTGGACTGATTTCCACATCTATACTAAAGTAAATCTGTAAATATACCTCAAATCTATATAATAATAATTTGCTTACATCACAGTTTAAGTTACCTTTAGAGCAGTTTCATCGTCGCTGATGTGGAGGAACTCCAGGTAATGCAGCGCATACCTTTCAATTGGTGTGAGCTGTTTGGGAGACAAACAAACAGCATTTAATTTGATTCCCATGTATTTCTTGTATTTGTACTTTTCAGCTTCCACTAGTATCCAAACGGTATATATATATATAAAAAAAAACAGTAAAGCTACCTGTTCCATGACTGCGTTCAGCTCCTCTTTCTGAGCAGGGTCTTCTTTAGCTTGGCTCTCGGACTCCTGGTTGTCCTCTGTTGACTCCTTGGCTGCTAGCTGCTCTTCCTGCTGCTGCTGCTGCTCTTCCTCCTCTGGCAGGGCATCCAGGTTGATGCTGTGGAGAGCCTGGATGTAGGGTCTAGCCACTCGGGGAGAGATGGCCTCAGAGGCCGATGGCTCCTGATGAAGAACCACAAACTCCTCCACCTTCTCCCCTGAGCCTGCCTCCACCTCAAACAGATCCTGGATTGTCCGCTGAAAACACACAATATCAGGTCAGTTACTATAGCTCTGTTTCCTGTTACGCAGGAACTTTCCCCCGGAACTAGGAACCTTTTGTGGAACTCTTTGCATTTCGACCGCAGAGACCAGGGTCTAAATTAAGTTCCAGCGACATTTTACGGGGCCTTTTTTACCCTCAAAAAAGGGGGTATGTTCTAAAGTACAAATAAATAACAATCAAACACTCAACAGAAGATTTACTGTGGAGACAGACACTCTTAGTTTCATTTTCTTCCGCTGCATTTCATTCATTACATTAAACGTGCATCAGGAAATACTATGCAACAGTTAATGTCGTCATAGTGACATAACACCTAAAGTTTATTTTTTCCAGCGTGTTTTTTTAGATGAAACAGGCTGACACACTGAACTGCAGACTGCAGAGTGTATTTACCGCTGTGACCAGCAGCAGCCCTCGTCACATGTCATGATGTTTTTTCATACGTCAGAGGACTAATTCGCCTAATCTGGGCTGAAGGAACCCTTTAGTTCCTTAAACATAGTTCTAGGGACTAAAAAGTCCCAGGAACCTTTGGTGGAAACCCGGCTTATATGTCCCTGTTTGAACGAAAGTATAGTAATGGGTCTTGGTTCCACATGTGGAGAAAATGACAACTTTACGGATTCACGCACAAAAGGATTTCATAGTTTGAATAAAAGCAGCTTGAAGCGATTACAAATATAGAGGTGAGTAGAGTTTCTGAAACTCCAGGACAAAACCACAGTGAATTCATCTTACTTGTGTGAGGAAAGCCAAGGTGTAGTCGGTACCCTGGGCAGCCACCTCTCTGATCAGGTCCTTGGTGCCGTTCTTCAGCAGCTTCTCTTCAATGGAGTTCCCACTCTCCAACCTGGGCAACACACAGAAATTAATATCAAAGTCAATACCAATGTAGGTGAGTTACATCTAGAGTTTTACTAGTGTTGTGTTGAGGGACATAAAAATAACGAAGGACAAAAACAGATTTCTCTGTATTGATAATATCACCTGTATATGTGTATATCCTTGGAACGTCCTATTTTGTCACACCACTCCTGGGTGCGGGCGTCCATGCTGGGATTGAGGTCTGTGTCGTAGAAGATGATGGTGTCTGCATCAAACAAAGTCCCAACTGCAGAGCAGCAGCGGTTGGTCAGGATGCTGCAGAACACCTTCCTGTTCCTGTTAAACTTCTTCATGTTCTCCTGCAGGGGCACAACACCAACCACGTGAACAGACTGGTCAACGGTATTAAGAACTTTCCTGGATCACGAGAAGGAAAGACAGAGAACCTACATACACTCCAACTGCCCACTAGTGGTCAACTGTTATACCCGGCCCCATCGCTCTCTATGACAATAGTTATACGACACAACGGCACATTTTTGATGTAGCTAACACTGACTTAATTTCAGCTAAGAAGCTTGTTATAAGCACGGCTTGTGGTGATTTTACCTGTCGTTCATCAGGAGTGAAGCTTTCATCGACCCGCACATAAGTGAGCTGTCTGTAGTCTAGGAAGGCCTCCAGGATGTCGAGCATCTTCACCATCTGAGTAAAGATGAGGACACGGCGGCTGTCTGACCTAAGCTTCTGCAGCAAAATGGCAAGAGCTTCCAGTTTACCTTTGGAAAAGAAAAATATCAAAAGTTGTTATTCTTTATTTTAGTTGTATGGTAAAAGTAACTATAAATAGCATAATGTGTGCAATTAGCAGGTGCATTTTTCTCTGTAATCCCAGCAGTTTACAATATTTACATTGACTGAAAACACTAGATCCGAGCACGGAAAAAAATTGCAATTTACCCCACTTTTTCCCTTGTATCTTTTAGGGCTGTCAATCAATTAAAATATCTAATTGTGATTAATCACGTGGTTGTCCATAGTTAATAGCAAGTTTTTAACTGTTTTTATCTTAAATGTATGTTTATATTTATTATTAGAAATCAATTAACAACACAAAACAATAACAAATATTGCCCAGAAACCCTCACAGGTACTGCATTTTAGCATAAAAAATATGCTCAAATCATAATATGGCAAACTCAAGCCCAACAGGCAACAACAGCTGTCAGTGTGTCAGTGTGCTGACTTGACTATGACTTGCCCCAAACTGCATGTGATTATCATAAAGTAGAAATGTCTGTAAAGAGGAGACTCGTGAGTACCCATAGAACCCATTTTCATTCACATATCTTGAGCTTTATCTAGTTAAATTAATGCGTTAAAGAAATTAGTGGCATTAAAACGAATTTCCATTAATGCGTTATTATCGCATTAACTTTGACAGCCCTAGTATTTTTCCCTTAAACTGTTCTGAAGAGCAGTCAGATGATGTCAGCACCGGTTCCTTTTTAATGATATTTAAATATTGTGTACACATGCATTTACTGTGTGTACAAGAGATAGTTGTCTAAGGAGAGCCTATTCTTCTCGGTTTGAAGAAAGGTATACTAAGCCAAACGTGGGATGAGTCATTCAGCCTGTGTAGGCAGAAGGATTACAGTGGTGCTTTTACATAAATATTAGTTAGTTATATTGTAGTTATTCATACGTGTTATTCATTTTGCGGTCCCAGCTTGTCGCATGTAAAAAAAAAATAAAAAAAAAAAGGTGCTGGGCTAATACCTGAATCCATCTGCATTAGCTGCAGGTCAGAAAAACGGAGGAGACGCCTGGACGCCAAGTGGTGGATGTCAGCACTGTGGGGGGAAGAGGCCTCCTGTAGCCGACGCTGAAGGGACTTCTTCTCAAGGCTGTAGGGAACCGGGGGATTGGCTGCATACAGGTGAGGAGGCGGGGCTACAGCTGGAGGCACCACACATACCAGCCTAAAACATGACATTAGTCAGTCAGATAGTCATTATTTGGATTGAGATATAAAACATATAGAATCGCATTGTGATAAAACCCTCTAAGGTAATTTCTTTTACAAGATGGTGGTAGAGATCATGCTTATTTTTAATACCGCACCACCAGCATGGATTTATAAGGTATTTTATGATGGTTTCAAACAACATGTGCAGTATAGACTAAAGGAGGGCTTCACTACTGAGCCGAAGTACCTCTTGATAAGGCTGTTGGCGGCCTCCAGGCGGTCCTCCACAGAGAGCAGAGTGGACTGCAGCGTAGAGGTGGTAGCCACGCAGGTCCTCTGGGCCCTGAGGCAGCTCTCTCTGCCCACCCACCTCCAGCCTCCAGCAGTCAGGGCAGAGTGAGCAGGCTCTGTGCTCACGGTGCACGCCTGCAGCAGGTCCGACCCGTACAGCACTCTGCGGCCGCAGCGCCGCTCGTTTGCTTCGAACAGGCGGCTCAAGCGCTCCTTCAGCTGCTTAGTCTTTTCTTCTGAAGACTCCTGAACATTAGAGTGAGAGATAGTGCACACAATTATTCATTTTCATTCAAAAATGTAGTCTGCATGCTGTAAAATGCTTTGACTTCAGGTTATCAAAAAAAAAAGGGAAATCAGGCATTATAAACATGACTTTTGCTTGAAAGTGATGTACTGACCTGAGAACCCGCATGAGTTGCAGTAGTGAGCTTGGTGGAGGCTGCTGTGGCATTTGTAGTTACACCCAACGCTTAAAAAGAAATATACAACATCAATATCTCTATTGCGAATGCCAGTGTTAAAACTATTGTACAGGAAAAAAGGTGAAATTGTGGGGACGTGGGAGCATTTTATGTCCCACAAAAATGCATCAACTTTCAGCATTATAATAACATATTGCTATGAGATGATGTTACTAAATAAGTGATTATGCAACAGACTGATTAATCAGAGGTAATAATATCTTCAGTGTGAAATGGGTCACCTTGTTGGGCTGTTGACAGGGCAGGATGAGGTGTGCCAGGTGTAGCTGAGGCGTTGGAGGCAGGGACGGCCTGAGGCATTGTTTGCATTACCATGGATCCCTGGGGCCGGATCATCTGCTGCCCTGGAGCCGACACAATCTGCAGGATGTTGCCTAAATCCGTGACACACATGAAGCAGCAAATATAAGAGGTGTATCTCAAAAACCTGAGTGACCATTAAAATAAATGTGAAAAAGTTTGCACGACAAGGCAGAAACGACAGTACATCAAGGAAACTGCAAGTCCAACTGAAATCATATTTTAGTCATTCCCCTTTCAGAGTCAAAAACTATGTCAACATGAATTTTAAAATATATTTTTAATAGTGTTTTTAATCATTAATGAGTAGAAAAAAAAGGTCTTTGGGGAAATATCAGTAAAGCTCCATTTGGTCTTGCCAGCTGGAGGGGCGTGTCGGTGCCTGTGTTTGATTGATTGCAGCCGATGTTACACTGTAGATAGCGAGACACAAAGTAAACAAACTCGTGCTGTAGCCTACACGTCGCGGCAGACAGCGTGTTGTTAAGGGTATTGAAGAGTAATGACCACAACAGCATCTAAATAGACTGAAATAACATTTGCAGAAACATCTAACTTTTTTTAGAGGGGCAGGTTTGAAAAACAGTGAAGTGCCAAGGGGCCGGACATTTACATTTCTGTGTCTGATGTGTGATCTGCAAAGCTAAGAATTTGAATGTAAAAACAAAACAACTTTTTAGTAGGTTGATTTTTTTTAAGAAACAACATTTTTTAAATTCGGTGTGACCATCCTAAATTCCCATCTGCTTAAATGTGGAGCGTTATTTTGCCTCCTTCCCGAAAAAGCTAACATGACATGGTTGGTACCAATATATTCCTTACGTTTTCTAGTTTCATATGATACCTAGCTTTAAGACTGATCCCGCTACGCCCTCTTAAAGACAGTAACGTCGGCCGGGATCGCAGGTCTCAGAGGGTTAAATACTTTTTTCACATTTAGAAATGATCAAAGGGCCAGATTGAGGTTGTTAAAGGTCTGGATATGGCACACGGGCCACCAACTGAATAGGCCTGATCCACATAGACTGATACCTAACCATGGAAGTTGCAATTATATGGTACACGTCTTAAGCGTTAGGTCACCAGGACGCTTCAAATATCTTGTGGACTTGCAGACAAGTAGAATAAGCATCCATAATTTGATATAAAGGTCTAAATGTGAAAAGGACACAAAGGAGAGGGTTACGTTGAGATAAAAGTGTGACAATGGGATGTACATTACCGAGTGTACCTTGGAGCTGCAAGGGCTGTCCGGTGGTGAGCTGGCGGAGCTGGCTTGGGGACAAAGTGAACTTGTTACCCTGAAACTGCAGAGTGACCGGAGTCTCCGGCTGGGAGATACGATTCTGGCTGCCTGCTATGTTGGCCAGCTGGGCAATCTTCACCACATCTCCACCTTCAATGGAAAGGGAGAACAGACACTCCAATCAAAGACAGCATTAAAAAGTCAAGGCTGAAATGTCTGACATTTTAATAGTTACGAAACAATACACTCTGCATCAGTTAGTTAAAAGGGTGAAAAAGGAGACAAAACATGCAAAACCGGGGTGGATTAATCAGAGGAACGAGCACAGCCGCCCTCCTCAACAGAACCAGAGCAGCTCCTACTTTTACAAACCCTGAAGGGGAAAGAAAATGTCTGTAAGGGCAGACCTCAGCTGAGCCAGAGAGCCTGGAACATACGCATACAAAAGGCAACGCACTTGATGCCTTTTCAAGGAAGTTTACTTCCTGGGACTGGTGTCAAACAATAATATTCTGTCAATTAAAAGTCTTTGAACACCCTTCATTTCTCATTTAGATGAACATTTTAACCACACTAATTTATATTAATAAAATGAAATGTGGATTGTCCAGCCCAGAAACTATCAGAGAAAATGGATTTGACAATTTGTGTGCACAAATTATCAATAGTGATGGCAACACATTGTGATGTGTAAATGCAGTGACAATACACCTGCTATAGGTTTCCAGGCTGTGGACTATCTAAATGGTTCACATATACTTGGATATATTTTGGGTTTTGGTTGTTAAACAACAATTATTTTTGGCACCCCGTCATAGATTGTTTCTGTTAAATCACGCACGCAAGTTATTAACTGCATGACGTATTTACAAGGCACACATTACTAATTAGTGGGCACAAGATGTTAGTGCATGAATCATTAAGTCCACTGATATATGCTCACAAATTATCAATACATGTACCTACTGGGCTAAAATGATATGTAGAAAGTGTTTGACGACAAAAAACAATAAGATAATTTTCAAAAAATGTTTTCCCTTTTTATATATTAAAATACTGTGTGTTGTTACTGAAAAGATTTCTCTGTTCACATTTGAGACGGAAAGGGTTGGCAATTTGTGGGACCAAATCCACATGCTTTGCAGTGATGCTGCTCAACATCAGAGGGTAAGCATAAAATATGCAAGAAAAAAAATAGACAACCAAAGCTTGGGATTTCTTCCTGCAGCTGGGCTGATGCAAGAGACAAAAGAATATTAGTAAACTGGGAGAAAAAAAAATATTAAAAAGGGGGGAGGACATCATAATTAAGTTAAATAGTGTAGTGATGTGTGGCATAAGTGGGTCGTTCATAGTGTACATGCAGGTATCGAGAAAGAAATTGGAGAATGCTGAGGCTGTGGAGATGCTGCTGATATGGCTACAGATCTAATCTTATAGGGACCTTTTTTTTTTTTTTTTATCACGACTTATATAACTATTGATACATACGGCATCTCTGCCATGACCAAAATTGCTGCACCACCAGTGCTGCTACCATTGCAAGTTTTGTACAAAGTTTATTTCTCTGAGAAGACTGAACACATATCAGCAGTGCCCCAAGTAAAGCCCTCAGTGTAGAGCAGCTCATACTGTTGTGCCAGAGGTGAGGGGGGGGGGAACACTGAGAGGGAGGGGAGGCCACTTACTAGGCAACCGTGCCTGGGCCTGAGATGTAAGAACCAGCCTCTGGGACAGTAAGCTGGGCTGGATGGCATGGCTGGGGGCTAGAGTTGGCCTGGGGACCTGTGCTAATGCAGGCTGGCTGATGGGAGCGATAGATCCCACAACTGTGCCAGCTAAGGTCTGGCCCAAAGCCACAGAAGTAGTCCCCAACACATGCTGCCCAATGCCACTGATCCCAGAGGAGGCGGCTGTGTTGCTGCTGACTGGAGGGGTAGTCTGGGCTCTCTGAGTAGCTGATCCAACCACTGTGAAGTACAAGGTAATGGGGTATGGGACTACATGTTAGGGGTAACCTAATATTTTGTCAAATCATCTGTACAATTTCCTTCATACAAATCACTCAGCAGCAGTAGTGGGCCAACACAGGATTAGAGATGTTATTGATTATTAAACGGACAGATTAATCGCTGCTAACAATCTGATTGATGAAAAATCTATCACCTGACAATGGACAAAGTTGGCGTGACAGTAATTGTGTGTCTCTAGAACACCATTTCCATCTGGGAGGGTGTATTCAGTGGCAGCCAAGCGTCATCTCAACTGCAGTAAGTGTCTTTTTGCCTGCAGCTCTTCATCTGAAATGTTGACTATGACCGTTGCTTCTTTCATTTATATCCTGGCTGTGCTGCCGTTATGTCAAAACAATGAGACCAGCCCACCACTGCTGCATAAAAGTATAAATCTAAATAAATGAAACCTCTGTGACCAGTGAAACTTGCCAGTGAGGGCGTGCCAAACCTCTGCATAAAGTTGTACTGTAGGAGGACCTGACCTTTAAAATTTGCCAATATGTGCACAAATATGTACACATTGTACATGTTTTTAAATAAGCATGACAAAGTAAATCAGATCCAAAACAGTGTTACAATCATGCAGCATAACCCAGTATGTAACACAAGTTTAAAACTAGCACATTATGCACTAGTAAAAGGCACCAACACAACAGCTATGGGTGGTTAAGTTTGTCTTTTAAAGTCTTTTGATGTTCGAGGACGCCAACTGGAATCCTTTACTCACTGTGAAAACAAAATGTCCTGTCCTTTACGGAGTATTATTACTCCTGAAATGGTCTTACCGTGAGAAGTGGCTGTAGTAGTTGCAGTGGTGACGGGGGACTTGCCTCTGGTCTGGGCTGACTGGTTGGTGGTGGAAACAGAGGTGCTAGTAGCGGGAGAGCTCGTTGGAGGACGCTGGCCTGCTGTACTTGTGATGGCAGCCAGGCGACCTTCTGGCTTTGTCCCATACTGCACTGGCTGGAACAATCTAAATCAGAAAAAAATGTAAATGATCACGTTGTTTTAATGCCAGAATATCAATATTACAATATTAGGTTTACATTTCAGAGCAAATTGAAAACGTCCATGGATCTCCACATCAACCATGTCAAGTTACTCGGATATTTGGAGGTTTGTATTGCTGACCTCATGGGTTTTATCGGACATGGCTTGGGCCGTGGCGCTGGTTCTGGAGCAGAGTGGATCTCCTCTATGAGCTGCTGAGTGATCTTTAGCTTGGGTACCGCCTCTTCAGTCTGATACCGAGTCAGTCTGTTCTCGTTATTGATCAGATCAAATATGGACATGTTTGCAATCTAGGAGGATAAAGAGATAAAAAGACAACAGCAGAAGCGAATCAATGCAGATTGATTAGGAAAATGATAGACAGGCAGGGTCTTAAGCAAGAAACAGACAGAATATAAAGTAATAAAAGGGAGGACAGTGTATTCAACTAGGAAGAAACCACTGATTACTTTTATTATAGATTATTAAATCAACTTTTTGTTCATTCAATTAGCCATTTAAACTTCAAAAAGTCAAACAATAATGACAAATGCCAATCACAAGTTGCAAGAGCCCAAAGTGATGTCTTAATACAGCTCACTTTGTCTGTCCAATGATACTTACAAACCAAGTATCTACTTCATAATGTCATAAAACATAGAAAGGCAAGAATATCTTAATAACACCCAAATCCTTCATATTTGTACTTTGACAAATTACTTAAACACACTTGCCAATTAGGTTGTAAACACATAATTTTTGAGTGACAGTTAAACTGGGCTAGAAAACATCTTGGTGCACATCAGCAATGCAAAGAACGAGCGTATACCTTGCTGGAGTCATTCTGAAGAGCTCCCAGCACCAGTGATGGGGCGTTGTATTGCAAAGAGGAGCAGAAGTAGGAGCTGCTGGTCTCCCTGGGGGCCACCAGCTCAGGGTGGTTACACACTCGCTGCAACTGCATCAACACCTGAAGCACGCTGACAAAATGACCCGTCTTCAGCGCCTCCTGAGCTCTAGGGGAGCACACCCAGACAGAAGACATGATTATGAACAGTTCAAAACAAAAGAAAGAAGCAACCAATATTACCAAAGGAAGGTAGTGCCATGTCTTAGAGCTGCTTTTGTAATGTTTATGTACTGAGGTGGGTCGCACAGATACTGGTATTAAAAAGGTGCAGAATTTTATATTATAGACTGTTGTAGTCTGATTTTTGGAAGCACTTTCTGAATAAAAAGGGTAGTTCAGATCTATCTGACTGCTTGTAAAAAAAAAAAAGTAGCCATGTGCAGAAAAATTGAGGATGCCATACATTGAGATGCATCGAGAATCGTTGTCCATTTCAATCGTAATCAAATCGAATCGTGAGGCCGGTGAAGATTCACACCACTAATGGTTATGTCGGTGTTTCTTATGTGTGATTTTAGCAGCCTGCTCTGGTCTGTACAGCCCGTTGGTCAACGTAGGTTGTTTTTAAATGTGCTTTATAAATAAAATTTGATTTGATAACATTAAAAATGATGAAAGTTACAGGCTGTAAAACATGTAATTAAGATTAAATTGCTGTCCAGTGATTCATTTGTAAATTTCCCCAAATTCCCTGATTTACAGTATAATGTATGAATTCTATTTTTTGGCATGTCTTCAAACTCCAGTACCTGTGTAAAGCCTAATTCATCCATCGTGAGATTATCAAATATTACTTTCAGCACCAGGGAAAACCTTACTTTGATATCACAATATAACTATCCACGAGGAGCAAATGTCTCACCGTGGTTGAGTGAGGATGTCCTCGTAAAGGCTCTTCTGTCTGGTGGAGAGACGGCACTTTAGGATGTGCTCGTACTTCTTGGGCAGCTGTTTCTCCACGTCCCTTTTGGAGCGCCTCAGGATGAACGGCTGGATCATCTACAGTTAGGAGTGAGAAGATTTCATATGTAATGTGCAAGGATTGCAGGTGAGGCAAAATAAATCACTTTTCTAAATTCTAATGAGGCACAGTTTAATAGGCAGAGGAATTTGCAGGCGCTATACCCACCCTGTGCAGGCGGATGACCAGTTTGTGGCAGTAGTCCTGGTTCTGGTCGGTGCCTGCCTTAACGGGGAAGTCAGAGTAGGACCTGGTGATTCCTGGCAAAAGGAAGTGGATCATGGTCCACAACTCCTTTAGAGTATTCTGTAGAGGAGTGTTGATGAGGAGAATCCTCTGCTCACTGCAAGACGCACAGAAATATCTCACTTGTTAAAAGCATCTGGCACGCACATTTCACAAAGAAAGACAAAAATCCCTGACATGGAAATGATCTCATCGGTTAAATAATTTGCCCCGAACTACTCGCACATATGCACATGGATATCCGTCACTCCATAACAGCCAAAACAGAAAACAGAAAAAAGCTTGTGATCCACATTACAGATTACAAATGAATTAACAAGCCTGAAAAATTGAGGGACTGGAATTCAGATCATGTTTATCGCCCTGCTCACCTTCTGAGAGCGAAGATTGTTTCCCAGTGTTTCTGAGTCATGTTTTTGAGGAGCTGCACCTCGTCTAGGACCAGGTGTCTCCACCTTCTCCTCAGAAAATGGCTCTGGTCTTTCATCAGCAGCTTGTAGGATGTCACACATACATGGAAGCTGTTGGCTTCCCCCCACCACTGTAGAGATCAGCGATCAGATGATATGTTATCACATTTACAAAAAAGAGGCTTTCTATATTGAGTAATGTTGCCAATATGTGTTGTTTAAATACAGCAAAAAACTACCATTCTCTTAGATCTGCGCTCCCTTCTGTTGCCGAGGTACAGGAGGATCTTGAGGCCAGGACACCAGCGCTTGAACTCCACCTCCCAATTTAGCAACTTGCACGTCCTTACTACAATAAGGTGGGGGCCCCAGATGCCTGTGGACAAAAGAGACTACGTCTTAATTACATTCACTTTAAAAAAAAAAAAAGAATAATGAAAATATTCACTATTAAACAATCGTGTATATCTTTGAACAGAGGCATACCCTCTTGGCCAGCTAACTGGGCCATGTAAGCCACCGTCTGCACGGTCTTGCCGAGGCCCGTCTCATCGGCGAGGATGCCATTGAGGTGTTTCTTGTGAAGGTTTACCAGCCAGTCCACACCAATTTGCTGATACTCTCGCAGCGACCCGTGCAGTAGAAGAGGAGCTGGGCTGCGGGTCTAGTAAAATAAAAAGATCAGTTAAAAAAATGATAAAAGGCATCTTTTTCTTTTGTGAGTGTTTGAGCGCGTGTGTGTGTGTGTGTCTTACTGAGGAAGTGGTCCTGAAGCTGCCCTTGGGCAGGATGAGCTCTGTGGCAGCAGCCACTTCAGCGATGTCTCTGGCAGGCTTCCTATCAGAGTCAGAGGAAGTGGCTTTATCAGCACCACGGTACTGGTCCACGCTCAGCAGGGAGTCTATCAACACTGCCTCGGGTGGACTGCCTGCTGGACACTCCATTTCTGGAAAATAAAGAATATCAGTTATTTTATCATTCACAGCCATTAGCTAAAACGGGTACGAGGACGAACATGACAAACTTAATTTTTCAATTACAAAAGCACCTTCAGTCTCTTCCATGTCATCCTCATCGCTAGGATGAGGCCAATCAAAGCCGTCAGCGTAGGCGCCGGCGTACTGCTTCTTCAAAGCATCGAGAGGCATCTCAGCTAAAAGCCAAATACAAAAGCAATTGAGCAAACAAAGACACAAAGATTCTGGTACTCGTATGGTACATTTCACCAAGCAGCAAAAATGAAAAATGTAATGTGTAGGTGTAATAATTTGTACTAATTTGGCAAAAACTACTGTGTTGGTAACACAGTATGTCTGTTGTGCACAAGAGAATATCATAAGATAAGTACCATCTTTGGCCAGGTCAACCAGCTCTGTTTTGTGGTCCGCTTCCCCCTCCATGAACTCCTGTTCCTCTATGGTGCTCTCTTCATCTGAGAATAAAAGAAAAAACAAATGATGATCAATTGCAAATACTTTTGCAGAGTAAATGCAACTGCACACACTCTTTGAACATCCATGTTGTTATTATCATACCGTGTTCATCAACCAAGGACGAACTTGATTTCCTTTTCTTAGTCGAAGTCGCCACCTCCTATAAAAAGAAAAAAAATAATTATCAAAAAATATATACAAAATGAAAAAGGTGCATTTGCATCGTCAGTGCAGCACCTACCTCTTTATCAGCTTTCACTCCTGTCGACTGAACAGGTACTGTAACACAAGTAATTTAAGTTCATTACAAAAAAATCGGGTTTGAGCCGGAGCCAATGGATGGGAAAGTAAAAGTTTATGATGTAAAGCAAATCAATTGCGTTTTATTTTTGTTAGTTTCCCGGTGGGACGTACCTTTGGCTAAGGCCTTTTGTAAGCTGAGTGCTTTGAGCCTCTTCTCATAAATTTCAAACTGCAGTTTAATTTCCACAACCTGACAGAAAAAAAAACATAATTAAGACTGATAAATACACTGTTATTATTTATAAATCATGACAGCGTTTCACAATTTGGAAAAACAAATAAATAAATAAACATACCTGCTCGATGTTTGACCAGAAGAATTCCACCTCTCGGGCAATTGTGCTGGCAATGTGACGGAGGTGAATTTCCCTTTCCTTCTTTGACCTCTCTTCACTTTTCTTCTGCTCTTGATGGTAACGGGCACACGTGCGAACAAGCTGTAGTGGAGACACATGAGACAGTTTGGACATCGGTTTCCGCGGTGACTCCTCCTTTTGTTGTGCTGATGTGTAATTTCACATGTCTCTCCTGTGAATTACTCCATCTCTGCCATACCTTCTTAGCAGCAGCCTCTTTCCATCTCCTCTCCTGGGCAAAGTCAGCCGCCATCCACTGCATCTCCTCCAGGAGGTAGTCCCAGTGGGACTTTGGACGTGAGGCTTCCACAAGCTTGGGGAGCCGACTGGCGGACCACTGGCCCTCCTTCCTTAGCTCGGAGATGCGCTGATGCACTTGACTCTCCTGGGAAATGGGGACAGCAAACCTCAAAATGAAAACCTCAAAGAGCATACTCAAATATAACATGCACAAAAGCAGAACAGAATACAAACAACAGGCATCAACGGGCCATATCAATAACCTTATGTCAATTATTCTTATTTATCAAATGCCATTATAGTAACTATGAGGAAATTAAAAGTATACATCTTTGCTTTCATTTGGGAAAAACTGCAGACTATTGAAGACTGCAGTGTATTTAAGATATTGAAAGAAATGGCATCTATTCACCCTATTCATAAGTGTGCGTAGGGAACTCACCAGTTTGGCCTGCTCAACTTGTTTATCTTGAGAACCCTCCTGTGAGGACTGCATGGTCGCGCTTTGACCAAAGCCACCGATTTTGACTGCGGATATGCCATTGGTTCCGGTCAGTTTGGACTGGGTGCTTGGGTTGATGTTGGAGCCATGAGGGCGGAGCGGACTTGCAGTATGGGGGGTTGGAACAGAATTGGGAGCAGAGAGGGGAGCAGGAGACATGGATGTCATGGATATCGAGTTGGCCATAATCCTCTGAACTGGCTGGTTTGATTCTGTACCAGGGCGAGCAAGTGCCACCGTCTATAATGAAGGGAGGAAAAAAAAAAATATTCTTAATAGGACAATTTGCTGTACCATCATTTAGTCATAAACATGCACAAACAAACAGCACGAAAACTGTATTTTGTTGTGGTTTCAAGTAGACTGACCGCTTGTCCTGGCTGTAGGATGGCCTGGGGTTGTTGCTGCTGGGGCTGCAACTGGAGATGAAGACCTGGCTGCATCTGCTGCTGCAGTTGGGCCTGGAGCTGTGTGTGGGGGTTTACTGCAGCCAGGATAGGCCCACCTGCCTGCACCTTCACCTGTGCCAGGAGCTGACCACCAGGATGAGCTGTGTTCTCCAATAACTGAGCCTGCTGAGAGAGCGTCATGGACAGGCCTCCCATAGGAAGGACACCTTGGGGCAACCTGCCAGGCAGCTGGGGAGGAGGGGTGTGCAGGCTGGCTGCATTCTGCACTGGAGGTCCTTTGGATGGGTCGTATTGTTGCTGGTTCTGCTTCTGTCCTGCAATCTGGACCGCTTGAGGAGTAGGCGGCATTCCGCCTGTACACATAGTGACCAAATTATAGGACAAACAAAGGGGTGGTATAGAAAGCAACACAGAGAAAGACGGTAAGAATCAAGCGGACAATCTTGTCATCTAAAGTGAGGTGTTGTGTAAATGTCGTTTTGTGCTCTTGCTTGAATAAAAAGGTTTCAAATGCCATTAAGTTGTAGCTTTCCCTTGATATATATTTGATATTGATGTACTCTATGAATCAACAGTAGTGTACTACTTCCTGATGGTCAGAGTGGAAACTAATGAAAGTCATACAGCAAGATGATTACAGAAGAAATTAAATCAATGTCAGAATCTACATGTCTCTCAAATAAAATACTACTTTGATTAATGCAAAACCAAAATATTGCATTTCAAATGTTGAGAGAATGTGGTTAAAAACATCAAAAATTATACGTGCAATAAGAGAGGCTTTTAGAGAGGTAGAATAGAAGTGTTACAAAGGAAAATGAAAAAAAAAAGAACTTTTGATAGTAAAGAGACAGGGAGAAGAAAGGGGGAATATAAAAAATACAGAGCGGACACTCACAAAAACACCATGTTTGGCATGCATGAAGCGATGTCATTCTAGCGGTAACCAAGGCATCTGGATGCCTCACATAGCGACAAAGCACAGAGGCGAGCAAAAGGACACACATGGGGTCTTGCAGATAGCAGGCCTGAGCGGAGCTGTGCACACTAAAGCAGCACCTGCCTTACCTCCCTGCACGTCACACCACCTTGCCTAGACGCCATCAACACCTGGCCCTGACACACCCACACCACCACAATCGCAAAAACCTGTGTCGTGAACGCAACTCCTCCACATGATTCCCCTCCTACTTAGACTGAGGGAGAGAAGCCAAGTCAGAACAAAATGCCATGAAGTAACATGGAAGGAAATCAACTAAATGTGAACATGAGATAAATAAAGACACGCTTGAAGATGTGACGTATGAATTTAAGATTGATGATTTTGAATCCCTGTTGATGATGCAAGGACGGACAATCGGAGAGGAAAAGACTTGTGAAGGAATGACAATGGGAAACCAAAAGGAAGCGTGATACGTGGATTCATAAAATGGGAATACAAGCAAAACCCATTCGAAAGTGAATTTATTCCCACAGGGTTCCCACTTTCTGTGATCCACCTCCAAATAAGATGAAAATCCATCAGCACGGGGAAGTTCTGTCCAAATAAAGATGACGAACAGGAACAAACTTCAGAAAGGAAGAGATGAATAACGACGGGTGATCAATAGTCAAAACAAAAAAGGAAAATCATAAGACATGGCATCTTCCCATTGAGTGGCTACTCTTCTTCAGACTTGGATTGTCTTCTTCCCCATTTATCCTGACAGAGAGAGATGGTGTTGGTACAGCTAAGCCTGAACTTCCTGTGGACTGCTGAGAAATCCAGCAGGTGGATGAAGATCTTTTTGTTGATGCGGCTTGAAGTTTGTTTGCAGAAGAGGAATGTTGTGATTCACTTTTTAAAATCTCCTTAGTTTGAGGAAGGGGATGCGTCCAGCAGCATCGAACAGAACACAGAACGGCCTGGTAGTAGCACTCCTACCTTGCGCAGTTGGCATAAGCTGCTGGAGCGGAACGCCAGGTGATCCTAGCAATACACCAGGATGCTGGAAAATCAGCCCATGGCGACCAACGTCAATCCGGGACCTCTTAGCCTGATCTGGGATTTAAAACACACAATACCCTCATAACGCAAAACAAGAGCACTCTGCACAGAGCAATGACCTTCGGAAGACCTTACAGGTCACCTCTCCTTCCTCGGGTTAAGACTTCAACACAGAGCGCTAGTAGAGGGTGCCAAATATCTAAAAGCAGAAGCAATTAGAGGGAGAAAAGAAAACAAACAGAAACGAAAGCAAACAGGGAGGAAACAAAGCAACATAAGAGAGACCGGAGTCTACGATCCTTGCCCTACCTGCTTGCACCATAGCCTGTTGCCTCTTAAAGGCATCCATGTCTCCAGGGTTTGTAATGGTGCCAGCAGTCCCTTGGTGTCCCTGCAAAAACAACCCCTCAAGGAATTAGTGAGGGATTAGCAATAAATAGATTCTCAATAGAATTTAAGAGAGAAACAGGTAATTTCATGCAATAAGTGCATAGACAAGGGTTGCCTCTATCACCTGAAACTGCTGCTGGACAGAGAAAGCTGCAGAAACATTGGGAGGAAGCTGTGTTGCTATGGCAACTGGTGTCACTGCTTGGCCATCCTTTCCAGTACCAACCTTTACCTGAAAAATACGCAGATTTGAAAGATGAACATTTATTGGATGAAATTAACCGTTTCCTCATTGTAAAATTCCTACTTGATCTCACGCTACGAACCAGCCAATGTAATACCTCATCATTAATGACCTCAGACTGTTCTTCATCTTCCTCTTCATCTTCAAGGTCCAAGTCGTTCTGTCTCAAGTAAGTATACAAGGGAACACATGGCTTCTTCTTAAAAGCTACGTAGTCCATCATGTTCCCTTGCAGGTGCTGCAGAAAGAAAAGCTCAATCAGGTATTCTTTGAACACTTCCTTCAGGCTCTCCATCTTCTTGGTGTGGTGCTCCAAGCACAGTTTCCTCAGCTGGGCAATCTCTGGAGTAGAAGGAGCAATTTCCTCTAACTTCTTGGGAACCTGCTTCTTCATAGTGGCCACAGTCATGCTGGTGGGTGCAAGAGGATTGTTGGGGTTCCCTTGGGGTGGACTGGTGAGGGATGGGCTAGACGATGTAATGGAGGAGGGCATACTGAATGACGCTGTGGATGTGGTTCCAACTCCAGCAACCACACCCTGGGACGTCTTCTCAAATATCATAGGCCGTGCCAGCTGTCCTTGAATGATACTGCTGATCTGTGGAGGTAGGTTGGCAGTGGTGATGTGACCAGGACTGCCCAGAGTGGGGAGGGAAGTACCGGTGGCCACGGGACTTTGAGGTCCGTGGTGGTGGATGGTGCCTCCAGTCTGTGAGTGAGGCTGAGAGAGCCGGCGTTCCCTCACAGAGCCTGGTGCTCCTGGAGAGGCCAGCTGTATCTGGCCAGGTGTGGCTGAGGCAATCTGGGTCAGTCCTGTCCCTTCCTGGTAAACAAAGTGACCACTTCCCGATGGACTGCCTAAACTGATTTGCCGTACTAACATCCCAGCTTCAACAAATCGTGTTGGACTCTGGCCACACACACCCAACGCTGTTGCAGGTGCTCCTGGCCTTGTCACACCTTGCAGAGGAACTGGGCTGTGCTGGGTGGGACTTTGGGGCTGCAAGGGCTGGGGCACGGGTGAGGTGACCTGGATGTAGGAGGATGGAGCATGCTCAAACCTCCACTGAGGTGTAGTATGCTGGAAGCCAGGGGATGCTGGGTTCTGGATGGGAAGAGGAGTTAGGGTGATCTGCTGGTTACCAGTCACCATCTGTCCCACATTTTGTAATGTGATGTTCATGTTCTGGCCAGTGACTGGGCTACGACTCATGATTATCTGATAATTGGGCGACTGGGGGGCTGAAGGGCTGGCAGCAGAGGAAAACGTGGTCACAGGGGATTGAGGGTGGTTAACTGTAGCTTGCTGCTGTGTGACTGCCATAGTGGGCTGCTGCTCCTCTGCATCAGCCCCACTGGCAGACTTGGATCTCTGAAGCTGTCGTTGCATATTCTGTGATCCACTTCCATGGTGCATTGCGTGACACTGTTACTATGTCTAAACACAACAATCTGTGGAAAGGGCACAGCAAAGAACAACAATAAGTGATTTTTAACTATTGAATGTGACCCAAAAAGAAAGCGATCAGACGGCTTCGTCTGGTAGGTCACTCAAATATATTGCATACATTGGTTACATAACAAAAATACATCCAAACTGGTCCCAGATTTAAAAAAAACCTTGATAAATTGTAATTTAGATTATGCCACACCGTTTATACCTAAGGAAATCCCTTTAATATCTCTGGATGTATAAGTCATTCTCTGCAGTGTTGTAACTTAATGAGCACCATTGGTGTTTCATGACAACATTGGAATTTTTTTCATTTGATTTTACATTATTGTGACAATGTGAATGATGATTGTGTTGTACCTTAATTTGACTCATATAGAATTAACTGGATTAATCTAAAACCAACATTCCTGTCCAATTACTTTCTATACAAACTATTTCTCAATTTATTCAACAGAAAATTAACAAAATCATGATATATATCAATATCTTGACATAAAATAACATACACTGAGAGAGAGGATTTTCTCCACATCACCCACCTCTTGTATTAAACTGGTATACGTGATCAATCTTAAGTAAATACCCAAATAGAGGTCCACATGCATTTATACTAATGTAACATATAGATATACGCTTGACAACTTGCACATCATCACACATATTAAAATGTGATTATTGAGTACAGCTAGGGTGTGTTAATAGCAAAGCAGGGAAGAGTTGTTACCTTTAAAACCAGAACATACACATTGCAAGCAGTCAATGTTATATATTAAGATGTTTTAACATTTAAATATGTAACGTAATAAGACGTTAACTACAACCCATCTTTGCACTTGTGTGCACTTTTAGTGAGCGCCAGACAAAATATCTATATCGCCAGATATAACGTTAGAGTGTCCTGTAATGGAAATGATATGGTTGACCTTGTTTACCACTGTGAATCAGTCAAAGCCAACCTGCATACTAAACAAAGGTGATACACTGATACTGGTGATGGTGATCTGCACTGTTAACGTTACTGTTGGCCTGTTACAGCGTTTGCGTTACTCGTTTTTACACAGCACTATATTTACAACCAACGTTACCTACACATAGCAGTATATCCCGGCTACTGGCTTAACATTTTCATTGTTTGTTACGACGTTAACGTGAGCTCCCACTTCCAGTTTCGCTCCGGGGCGTAACGTTAGCCAGCGCTAGCTAGTTAGTAGCAACACAATGAGACATAAACACCTGCAAATTGTCCAAATAATGAGATATGGAATAAATGTTGGGTGACAAACATAGTGCGTAGATTGCAAATATGAGACCGTGACATCTGCAATGATGCTGTCTGTGCCATTTAAGCAATTACAGTGAACCTTTACTACGGGACGCGTGCTAGCCAATGCTAACGATGTTAGCTTGTTATTGCTAGCAGGCCAGCTTCCAGTGAATAAAATACATTTTATCATCTCAGTGGTGTTACTTACGGGGAACTGGGCTTCTGTAGTCGTTTCATAAATCCTAAGTCATGTTTGCGATAAGTCACATGCTGTAACAAATGTTATTCCGCGAAAAAATAAAATATCGATATTGCTAGCGGCTATTCAATGTTTTGGAGCTAATTTCATTCAGCAACATGGCGACCGCGGTGACCTTTTGTGTGAGCCGGAAGTCCTTCTGTCTCCAGGAAGTTGGCAACGAAACAGGATTATTTTCAGACTAAGAGCCTATTTTATTTTATTTATTCCTTACAAACTGATTAACGCACCAACTTAATAAACTATTTCGAGCTTGGAATTCATAAAAAAAAAGGTGTAATTGTAACAACAAAAAGGTCCAAATTGTAGTTTAAGTCAGATATTGTGGCAAACTACTGATTTCACATGCAAAGTAAAACAGACTTGAAGAAAATCCATAGTTTTAACAATAAATATTATTTATTTTCATCACACAGTGTGTAACAATTCATTTTGGCAAATTTGACTGGCAGTCATACAATAAAAGTAGAAAAGGCAATTTGATAAATTCAACCAAACTCTCGTTTTAACACACATTTTCACAAAATATTGAATATGTAATTGTAATAAACTAGTGTACTATTGCAAAATCATGTACAAATTCATTCACAAATTAACAATCTGTTTCCATAAATCCAAACAGCTGGGGAAAAACAAACAAACTAATGTGCTCACATACACACAAACAAACAGCAGATAAACATAATCAATGTGGCATGCAGTTAATGTCACTTAGTACCTCATGAATGATTACATCACCATTTGACAGAGGGCATTGTTGGATCAGTTAAACTAACATCTCATTCAAATGCCAAAATATACTTATTGCAGTCTATGATGCAAGTCTATATGACTGTAAGACAATTATTCTGTATGAGGTGAAAACATACCTTCATTACCTTTACATCCACTACTCTGCTGTGATGAAAAATGTAAAAAAGCAGGCACAGTTTTACTAATACTGCTACACATTTGGTCATCTTATCCACAATATCCTGACTCCTGTTGGCCGGTGAATTTACAGTACACATGACACCAACTCTTCAAATTCAGAAAACAGCTAAATAATTTTTGTTTCAAGTACAACACATTTAAAATCAGTTATCATTTAATCTGATTATTCTATGTGCAAAACAACACACTGACATACACAGTCTGTAACAAAACCAAACAAAACAAATACTGAGAACAATTTACCTGATCAAAGTATTCAAACAATCCAAAACAGGACTTCCAGTCTTTTCTGTGCATTTATGTAAAGATTACTGGCTGATGGGATTAGAGCAGATGCTCCAGTGGTCATTTCCCTTAAGACAGATCAAAGTGCTCGTGTGTGTATTGACAGTCTAGGAGGATCTACATTGAGGGCAGATGGATGAAGCAAGATAATGCAGTTGCTGCGGCCGCAGTTGATGAGCTCATGGCTACTGTTAAGTCTGCAGAGCAGAAAGGCGTCGCTCAATACACTGCTTACCTGAGAACAGAGAGATTGAAAAATTCAGATTAGAATAAAATCGAGTCAAGATCACATGAGGAATCCATTCATATGTGGTCTGATTCTAGCGTTTGAAACTACTATGTTGTGGTTTGTGTCATAGTTAGGGATGGGCATCGAATTAACATTGCTTTATTTTGTCAAATATACTGTATATAAATTAACATTCACATAGCAACTTTTGGGGGTTGTTTTGAACAAATCACTTATAATGTGATAATTAAAATGTAAAATAAACAAAATAAACAATTATTTATAGTATAAGAAACGGTCATGTTGTGAACAAATCACTATTATAAACTATAATGTGATGATGGTGGATGGGGCAATGTGGGATGAACTACGAGCTAGTCTGTCGAAAACGGTGCATTTCTCCACCGGTATCTTATGCACTTTGGCTAGATGTTTTGACAGATTGCTCGTGTTTCCGCCCTTACAAAAAAAAGACTAGTTGCACTTTTGGCGAGGAGCATTGTCTGCATCGACTCGACTGAAGTATAACCACACTTTCAACTGTTTTGTTCTCTCTGCCGTACATGGACGACAGGCTGAGAGAGAGATCTCTCCTCTGGATTGGAAAATGCATCATTGACGAATGTTTTAATGCTATTAAAAATTAGAAACAGAGTCTGTGAGATCAAAGCTGCAAGATAACGTTTATGTAGCCTAAATAAATAGGAAATTGATTTACTTAATTTCTCCGAAACCGATTGTAGAACTGTTAACGTCAGAGCTTATCGATACTACGGTTTTGAAAAAATTTGCCCCGGGGCTCGTTTAGTACCGGGTTTTAGTACCCATCCCTAGTCATAGTGCTGCTGCCACGTACATTTATCTATGCTGTCGATGTCCTTCTGCTCCGTGATGATTCGGGACAGACCCTCCATCAGCAAAAGGGCTTTCTGGTAGCGCTGGAATGACGCTGTGCCATAATGGAACATCTCATCTAGAGCAGCACACTGCACCTGAAAGCAGTAAGAACACACACACATTAAGGCTAAGATGAACATGCATACTGGATATATGCTCTGATTTGAAGTGAATATCATCAAACATCGCCTGCTGTGCGGGGAGCTCACCATGTGCACAGTGTGGCTGTAGATGAGCTTCTCTGCTGTGAGTCCATTGAAGCGGTCCATAAGCTTCTGCTTGTCAAGCAAGAAGGTCTGCAGGCGATGGTTGAGGGTGCGACAGTATGTTACGCAACTCTTGTACAATTCATTCAGCTTCCTGATGACTGCACAAAGGAAACACAGTAAGCAAAGACACGTCACTATTATAACAAACTAGGGCTGTCAAAGTTAACGCGATAATAACACGTTGGCCATTTTCAAAGGGGTCCCTTGACCTCTGACCTCAAGATATGTGAATGAAAATGGGTTCTATGGGTACCCACGAGTCTCCCCTTTACAGACATGCCCACTTTATGATAATCACATGCAGTTTGGGGCAAGTCATAGTCAAGTCAACACACTGACACACTGACAGCTGTTGTTGCCTGTTGGGCTGCAGTTTGCCATGTTATGATTTGAGCATATTTTTTATGCTAAATGCAGTACCTGTGAGGGTTTCTGGACAATATATGTCACTGTTTTGTGTTGTTAATTGATTTCTAATAATAAATATATACATACATTTGCATAAAGCAGCATATTTGCCCACTCCCATGTTGATAAGAGTATTAAATACTTGACAAATCTCCCTTTAAGGTACATTTTGAACAGATAAAAATGTGTGATTAATTTGTGATGTCACAAAAAGGATGTCCAACACAAATGATGCAGACCCAATCAACAACGAATACTGTTGCCTATTTTGATTTGGATTCGAATCAGTGCATATGGTTATAATAACAGCAAAACATAATTTAAAAATTAACTCATCATTTTTAACTGTTAATTGGCTCGTAAAGCCCACATGGACGTGAGAAGCAACAATCAAGTCGAAGTCTTTTAACATTTAACAGACACCTTTGAAATCTACAAAAGGAGAGTGGTTGATACTCAAAACCAGAGGCCACTGGTCTCACCTTGTTTGACTGTAGCAGAGGGAAGGAGTCGGCCTTGTTTGATAGTCTCTTTAGCAGTGTGCAGTGCTGATGACAGGAACTCCTCAGCCTTCATGTACAACACTAACTGCTCTGCAAAGCTGGAAATATGCACATAAGAAACAGCAGTTATTTCCAAACAGATTTGTGAGGGAAGGGAGCTATTGTGCATGTTGAGAAAACGTTAAAAAAAAAAAAGCCTCTCACCTCCATTCTCTACTCAGAAGGCTGATCTGATCCGTCACCAAGCTCTGCTCCAGAAAGGAAACATCAGGACTGCTGACGGCATCCAGCCCCGGGTCCTTAGAAGAAGCCAACTCCATCACGCAGTGGACGAAAGCCAAGGTGAAACGCAGGTCACTCAGAGCATCTGTATGCGCCTGCTGTGAGAAGAACAAATACTGTGAATACAGAATGCGTCCATGTGGAATTTGAATTAGCCTGGGTTCACCTCACAATATCATCACATTGTTCGTCTGTACCTCCATCAGCGTATCTTCCGGGAGCTCTGGAGGGTGAAAAACCAGGCTGCTGTGCGGAGTAGCGTCCATGGCTTCGGTCTCGCTGTTTCTGCGGCTTCCTCCCTGGAGAAGGCGGCTGTTCAGTAGCCAGGCTGAGTTAATGTAGCTGGGGGAGCCTGCATTTAAGACAAAGACCAAGACAAATACAGCTGAACCCCGGACAGAGGAAATATGAGTAATGAAGAGAGCATGGGAGTAACTGATGACACATTTTAGGTTGACAATATCCAGGTGGCTCTTATTGGCTTTGATTATTTTTATTAGCTTCTGATTCCTGTATGTTTTGTGTTTGTTGTTATGTTTCGGTATGTTTTTCACTGTGATGTTATCCATCCCCGTTTTTGTACTTGTATTTTCATTGTGATGTTATCCATCCCTGTTTGTACTCGTGTATGAAACTTTTTACTTGCTGTCCATCTTGATCAGGACTCCCTGGCGAAGATATATCGTATCTCAATGGGAGCTTTCTGGTTAAATACAGGATAAATCTGTTGTTTTATTATTATTTTTGAATCACAGTTTGTTCTTTTACCTGCCCAATGTTCAAATGGTTTACGTCAAATTCTACCTGGTTAACAAGGGCTCTCAGTGCTTGTGTTTTGCTTTAGATCTTTTTTTAATTGTAAAGCTCCACCTTACTTAATTTGCACAAGTGGTCTAAATAAACTCTAAACTGGAGAAAGCAGTACATAATAAAAAATACAGCCTCATTTCATCACTCATAAATGTACATCAATTAAGGGACTTCTCACAAACTTCCTACAACACAAGCTAAAATTAAATGAATGCACTCGACAGTGAGTCAATATTCAGGCTAGTTAGAAGAGCACCTACCTGAGAACATCCTCGACACCGTGGGGTCAGGAGGAGTGTTTCCTCTGGATGGAGAACCCATCGTGAAGACCGCAGGAGGTGGACTGTCAGAGTACTGAAAGCCTCTATGACAGCCAGTAGGTGGAGCTGTAGGAGCGAATAAGAAGAGTTGTAGCCCAGCTGAACTCCAGCCCAGTAAATGACAAGCTCATAGCAGAAGATACCTCAAAATATGTGCTTTGTAACTTCTACATGTTGCAAAACCTCCACATTGATGTGTGTGCTTATTCCACAATAGGTATTTATTTCATTATTACATAAAAACCTTCCCCTTGCATGACTTTAAAAGGGTTATTTAACTATATTTGGCTATGAAATATGTACCCATCTTTTCTAATCTACAACAACAGCAACAGCTACATCTTAAATACTGGTGAACAAAGCCAAACAGTATCAGTAGAAATCATTGACTGGTCCTGTGTGCTCCGATGATACCTGTTATATCCATGCCTTTCTCACAGTTGAGGCTCTCGTCGCTTCCCTCTTCAAAAAGGTGAGCTCCGAAGGCCGCCTTCAGCAGCATGTCGGACAGCCTGCCTGCGCTCAGCGATCTGGACATCCAATACAGACACGGAAACCATCGAGAGCATTTAATCATTTATCAGATGGCGAATATCTTTTATACTGTGTGACATCTCTAGTTGCCAGATGGCAGGTTTTCATATGCATGACATAGTCTCAATTATATGTAGATTAGTGAAATAAACACATACAAATCACATAATTTTGCAGGTTATATATTATCATACAACCATACTTGTTATATTCATAATAATATATGAATAATATACCTTTTAAAAGGGCCCTTTTTATCGGCTGATTTCCTGCTGAAGTTGGACTGGGAGGCAGGAGATGGGTCAAGGGATTGCAGGTCGAGGACAGTCCTGATTCGGTTTGGCATTCTTGATTGAACCTGCTGTTGAAAAGCAAATAAAAAAATCGAATTTAATTGCTTGCATGAAAGAAAGTGTAAAGAATTAGTCACTTTTGCTGTTTTGAGAGAGAGAGAGGTGAAACGGAATTGCACCAGCTAATAATATGCAGGGTGAATTGTGAAACAAGCGCACATGATGGCGTGTAGTAGTATAGATGTTGTAGAAGCTGACCTTGGGGCTGCATGTGTCCTGCATGTCAGCGAGCAGTCCAGTTCTTGTGCTGAGCGGGAGAGTCTGCTCTGTGGTATTTGGGGTCATTCCCGCTAGAGTATTATAAAGATTAAACCATTTAACTATGAGTCAGGCGGAGGGAAAGTGGGTACAGACAAAATCAACCAGCAACACGTCACCACAAAACAACTCCGTGAATGTAGTAAACATGACATATTACAGATGGTGGAATTTTCGTTCACACCCAAATGGCCCTGGTGGCCATCAACAAGTGACATTGCACTGACAAATTCCCATGTAGCGTGTTAAGCTGTAGGGGTGTGACCTAGAGAGCTGCTGCAAAAGAGCCCTGCTTAACAAACACTCCCTAGATAGATGAAACAAAAGCCGATTGATATGCCTACCTAGCGGGGAGGACTGCTGTGGTCGGGCTCCTCCGGTTGCCAGCCGTGGGGAGTTGAGACTTGGAGCTCTCCAGCCTCCACACTGTGGGGAGCTGCTGCCAGCACCGCAGAGCGTGACCCTGAATGACACGAGACACAGTTAGACAAAGGCAGAGGAGAATGGGTAATAACAAGACACTGAGGTGGGGTCGGGTGCGGAGATAAGGCAGCCGAGCGGCTGTTCATGCCTGGTGGAGCCATGCAGGCCGACGGGTTGCAGGTTCTGCTCCATACGCTGGTAGTTTTGGATCTGAGTTGGGACAGGAATGGGCACCGAGGGGCTGCACATACGGCCGACGATTTCAGCAGGCTTGCTGCAGAGATGAAAGAGGGAGAAAAGGAGTTAGATACACAGGAAAGTTTTTTTTTTTTTTTTCATTTAACCTTTATTTATCCAGGGAAGTCTCATTGAGATTAGAAAATCTCTTTTTCAAGAGACAGCAGCAATGGGGTGTTTCACACAAACACTTAAAACACATAACATTTAAGCACATGTTAATGCAAATATTTGCACATATTTCATATTTTTTACATACTAATTTTCTTATTTTTAATTTTAGTACTATTTATTAGTACTTATTTTTAACTTTAGTATATTTCTTTAAATATATTTTGTATATATTGTAGCATTATGCACATAATTTACATGTTTTTTTTCTTACATTTCTTATGTTTATACAAGAGCAACTGTAATCCCCTGGGGATCAATAAAGTATTTCTTGATTTTGATTTAAAACACATGAAACAAACATGCAAAACATAAAACAGAACATACAGTATCCACTGCTAAATCATGTGCCTGGGAAGACAGACAAGAAGAAACATATCAAGCTATGGAGGCAATTACAAACTCCAATTGAATTGGCCTCCAGACCCGTCACTAAATTTTTAAAAGCTGCGAATGTGACGTTATAACAGTGGAATTTCCCAAAAAGTAAATGCACATGTTCTAATCTAAACCCATAATTACTCATATTGGACATAAAATGAACATAAATACTGTTGGGTTTAAAGCTCACACTCAATTTACTCTTTAACCCACCAAAATGTGACCCTGCCTGGCGCTCTCTTACCTCACAGGCTTGGAGGGAGAGTGTAGCAGGGGAGAGGGTGGAGGAGTCTTTCCTGCATTTCTGGGACCTCTCTCGGCCAGCAGTGAACTCCTGAAGGAAGATATTTGTTAGTTCTGTGTGTACAGTGAATTATAGTTGTTAGCATTCATTTTGCGAAACATTTTTAAACCAATCTGTTCTGCATTCACTCTAAGATGTGTTGTGTACAAATCAAAAAGCATCACATTCAATCATATTCTTAGCAACTATTACCTGATACTGATTAACTGACAACATATTGTGCACCTCTCAGAGCGACTACTCACCCACTGTATATCAGGCAACTGTCAATGGGCGACCCAACTTCCACCTCACATGTGCACTCACCTACAAAGCAGTGAAATAGAAATAATCAGACTCCTTGTGATGATAATGACGATGATTAAAAACACCAGATGTCTACAGAGTGAGACTGAGATGTCTTACTTGGAAACTGGGCAGGCACCATGACATAGTCCTCTGTGTAAGACGAGGTGTTCCTACTGTCCTGGTTGGCTATTTCTTTCAGGAGGAAGCCGGGGGTGTCCTGTGGAGGGGAGTACTGCACTTTGGGCCGAAGTCGGTGCATCTCTCCATCGGAATGCTAAGAGAGCGTAAAATAAAAGGACTTTTAGATTTCACACCTTTGACCAAGAGGTTTTATAAATCCACTACAGGAGGAGCTGCTAGAGGAACTTTTTTTTTTTTTTACTTTTTATTTATTGACTCAGTTAAACCATATATGAACTCTGTTCTCCAAAATACAAAATTATTTCATCATACAATATCAATGTCTAACAAAGAACATGCCATAACATAATCATAAATCCAAAAGCAATATTTTATGAGGGGAAAGAAGAAGAAGAAAAAAAGAAACAAATAAAATAAAATAAAATAAAATAAAACAAAATTTTAAAATCATTATTAATAATAATAATAATAATAATAATAATAATAATAATAATAATAATAATAATAATAATAATGGTAAGTAAGTAAGTGAGTGGAAAATACATTGAAATTCGTTAAAATAATAATAATCATGATCATAAAGAAAGGGAATGCATAGTATTACAATAAAAAAAGTACTAAAAAAATTAAAAGGTAGATGAAAGCTGATTGCGAGACAGTAATAGAAGGAGGGGCTATGTCATCATATTAGGTTCCCATTATTCCGCTTGATAATAAAAACATACTTCTCCACGGGCCAAATAAGAGAGAAGAGAAGAAGAAGAAAACAGCATAAAAGAAAGCAAAACATGATCAGTACAGAGAGGTGTACGCACTTGAGGGGAGGCCGGATGGGATGTGGAGGAGCTGCCGGAGGAACTGACCGAGCCTGAACTTGGGGAGGAGAGCACGGGAGCTGGAGAGCCTGTCAAAAATAGACACATGAATGTGTGCATGCGTTAGGACCCCGGCTACAGCACCTTTATTGATTCTAAGCTGTGCAGAGACGAGTAAGATACATACATTTCTTTGTGGGTGAGCTCCTCTCCATGAAAGGATGGCGGAAAAACTCATCTGCAAATGTAAAGATTTAGATATAAGAGAGGCTTTTTAAAATGCAATTATTAGGGCTGTCAAAGTTAACGCGATAATAACACATTAACGCAAATTAATTTTAACGCCATTAATTTCTTTAACGCATTAATGCGATCTTTAGGTTGTAACAGGCTCAGTTTTAAAGCTAGAGTGAAGATACTGGCATTATATGGAACTAGAAAACTTAAGGAATCCATTGGTAACAACCATGTCATACTAGCTTGTCGTGAAGGAGGTCAAATAAGGCTCCAGACTTGCGCTAAATTTTGCCAAGGAAAAACTGGCATGGCCTTTTTCAAAGGGGTCCCTTGACCTCTGACCTCAAAATATGTAAATGAAAATGGGTTCTATGGGTACCCACAAGTCTCCCCTTTACAGACATGTCCACTTTATGATAATCACATAGTCATAAGTCAAGTCAGCACACTGACACACTGACAGCTGTTGTTGCCTGTTGGGCTTGAGTTTGCCATGTTATGATTTGAGCATATTTTTTAGGGGTTCTGGACAATATTTGTCATTATTTTGTGTAGTTAATTGATTTCCAGTAATAAATATATACATACTGTACATTTGCATAAAGCAAGCATATTTGTCCACTCCCATGTTGATAAGAGTATTAAATACTTGACAAATCTCCCTTTAAGGTACGTTTTGAACAGATAAAAAATGTGCGATTAACTTGTGATTAATCGCGATTAAATATTTTAATTGATTGACAGCCCTAGTAATTATGAAAAAAGGGTTGTGAATGATAAAAAAACAGAGTCTTACCAAAGCCGATCCGTTCTTCATGGTTTCTCTGCAGCAGCCCCAACAGAAGGTGTCTCAGGTTAGGTGAAGTCTCCTTTGGGATGCTGGGAAAAGAGAAGGAAATCACTGAGGGGGTTTATTTCTACATATTCACACATTTACACACTGTGTTGTATGTGTAGCCTACATGTTGATATGATAACATTTTGAACTTCAGTGTGTCTACTGTGTTTGCATGATATATGTGGTCTTAAAATAAATAATATTCAGGTCACTTGCGTTTCATAAGCTCAGAGTGAGCTGTAAAATGTGTGAATTTTTAATCAAATTTTGCGGCTTCAGTGCAAAACCTCAGGGCATCATGACACTCAGAGCCAGTAGACTCTGTGTGTTTACGTCTGCGTGGAGCTATGTGGGCCATGTGGAAAATGATAGCCGTGCAGGTCACTAGCTGGCAGCTCGGAGCAGGTTATATATAGAATGACAAGAAAACAACAAACCCATGCCTCCTAACGCTGCGTCTTATCACGCGGCTTTATCGCCGCAGCAGATAAGCAGGGCCCCGAGCCATACGCAGGCTGGCAGAGTACACCATGAAAACAGTCCATAAATCCCTTTGAACGCTTTCCAGGTCCAAGTTCTGAGGGATTCGGCGTTCAAAGTGACTTTATAAATAGCCAGGAGAAGTGATTGTAAAGGCATCTGTCAACCGATATCAAGGCAGATATATATAGTTTCACATTACACACGGACAACACCTCATATAGAGAAGTATATCATAAGCAGGACGCTAGATTTAGCATCACACATTTGTTGGATTTTTAAATATCAACTGCGTGAGAGCAGCTGGTCGAGAAGGTTCTAGATGGTCGGCCCCCGTCAGGTGTCTGTATCCGTTTCTTCCACATTAGGACTATATTTAGTGGCGGTGTGGGATTTATTGAGTGCTAAACTCACACCGAACATCATTCACATACACACACACTCACATTCATCAGCAAACTGAGTGCAGAGAAGACAGATGTTATGCCTGTTTACACCCTACTCCTATCATCTTCCTGTGTGTACAGTACAGATGTGTGTGTTGGCGTGGGGTCGTCCACTAACCTGGGTAGGAGGGTCCTGTTGCTTTCATAAAACAGACGGAGCTCCTGCGGTGTGCTGGCCTGTACACACACACACACACACACACACACACACACACACAGACAACAAATGTGAGTTACACTTGAAAATGACACACACACATAAACACATGTAAATGAATGCACCTGCATGCTTACAAACAAGAATTTGAATAGTGGAAGGTTTGACTATTTCTTTGTCTACACCATGTAAAAAACAAGTTACGCCAGCCTCAGAGCATATAATCCAAACATAAATAATATGTGGGTGTTTGATGATCCCACCGAGGGCAAAGTGGAATGCTCGGAGATGCCAGCTAAGTAAACATCATCACCATCATCAGCAGCAGCTAACCTCACACTGACCCTTGGACTTATCTCAACTCACGGACCTGCCCAGTAGAAATAGAAGTCAATCCTCCCTCTCATTCTCAGGGAAAATGCTTTCAAGGAAACTGCAACATACTGTATATAACCGCAACAGGTACAAAAGGTCAAACAACAGAGCGTTTCTTCGTCTCTAACTGCTCATATACGGGGATAAAAATGGACTTCAGACAAAGACAAAACCAAAGACGAGACAAAACGTTAGCACGTGTCTTTATGTTAATCACAACTGAGGCAATCTGCAAATCACAGTTCAACGGTGTCATCTGAGCAGCCACGTGAACGCTAGAAAGCAATACCCAGGGTTGTGAAACAATATTTGCTTTGGGTCGGGAGAAATGGCATGCAGCCATTTCCACAGGCCCCCCCAATCTGTAAACAAGGTGCTTTCCTAACAAGTATTCAAGCTGTTCCAGCATTTTCCAACTAATAACACTGGAGAACAGAGTGTCACCCAGCAGGCAGGTGGTTATTAATGGCTGCGTCGTGGATCATGTGTTGTTCCGTGTTGTAAAAGGGACGCATCATGTTCAGTTTTGTGTTGACAACAACGAGTCTGCCCTTTCTGGGAAGTAAAAACAATTTCAAGACTGTTTGCGATTATGTAAGGCGGTGATTCTCAAAGTGGGTTCTGTGGCACTCCGTCAGGGGGTCTGCGAAATAATTAGCTACAAATTATAAAACTGTGCTGTATTCTTGAAAGGTTCATATCTACAGATGGGGACCATTTGCATCAGTAAAACAAACACATTGTGTCCATCACTCCCACCCACGTTAGCTTTGGGTCAATAGAAACTCTGAGATGATTGTGACACACTTACTGAAAGTCATCTTTAGACTGGTACATTTAAACATCTGGATTTATAAGGACTATGCTAGTCTTGCTATACTGTTCATTTTCTGGAAGCTTTTATGATCAGTTACTTGAGATGTGAACTATCAATGCTGTCAAGTTGAGTCCAAATGCAATTTGAATAATATCACCCTCTGTTTAAAGGTATATAAGTGGTATTAACATTAAATAACATTGCAAACAGGATTCAAATTGAAATGTGTTTCTGTCTATCACGATGATACATGTCTGAAGTATTAGGTTGAAAAGTTTCAGAATACAAATAGTTTCAATGACATCTAAGAGTACACATGGTAGTTAACATTATCCTTAATCTGTGTTAGGATTAATAAGAGGGGGTCCTTAGAAAGTGTTCTCTCCTGTAAGGGGGTCCCTGGCCCCAAAAGGTTTGAGAACCCCTGATGTAAGGGACCTTAGTGAGCATTTGTTGGCGATTTGCTGAATCCATTTACCTGCATTTATCTGCGTGTGTGTGTGTGTGCCACTCACGTGAAACGGCGCCTTTCCAGTCAGACACTGGTACACGATAGTGCCGATGCTCCACAGATCAGCCTTGGCATCGTAGTTCTGGGACATGATGACCTCAGGAGCCTGTGTCCAGACAAACACAGCTTACAGCTTAGAGACACGGTGACATTACACCTGGCTGGCGCATGAAACAACTAAGAGACCTTAATACTCACCATGTACATGGGAGAGCCACACAGCGTGGCTGCCATCGTGTTCGTCTGGAGATGACGTGCGAACCCAAAGTCAGCTGGAGGGTGAGAGAAATAAGGTGAGGGTCATACAGTAGTGTGTGTGTGTGTACAGTTAGAAATTAACTAACTCCACCATCAACCAACGCATTTTCACAGGAAAAGGTTGCGTCCGAAATTTCGTACTAACATGCTATTTAGTACGCCAAAACAGTATGTGAGATTTTATTATGTCCACAACCTTAGTATGAAACTAATAATACGCAAATTGCATACTATTTCCGGTGAAATATTACAGTATGCAAACGCTGGACACTACGGCGGCATAAATATCCCACAATGCAATGCGGTAGTGACGACAATGTTCATAACAGATGTTGATGGACGGCTTTGTAACGCTTCAATGTAAATGTAAGTATAAGATTTCACTTTTCTAGGCGTAATATAATGTTTTTAATTAGTTCAGCTCACAAATCGTCATTTTGGTCACATGAGGTTGGCACGGGTTACCGTGGTTACGCGTCTCCAACCCGCAAGGAGGCTCTCAGGAAGTGACGACGTAAATTACTGCTCAGTGCGTCCAAAATTATTCATGCTACTGTTTATTCACACAAAGGTATGTCGAACGATAGAACACACATATTGGGTATGTAGTGCATAGTATGTGATTTCGGACGCAGCCTTACTGTACATTCACTTCCTCTAATAGTCTATACTGAGTGAGGTCATTACCGATCTTAATGCAGGTGTTGACGGGGCTGGACCGGCGCCCCTCCCGGTGGCAGAGCAGGATGTTCTGGGGTTTGAGGTCTCGGTGGAGGATGTCTTTGCTCTGCAACACCTTCATGGCCTGACCGATCTGCTGCAGGAACACTCGGATGGTGTCCTCACTTAACGTGCCCTTAGCTGAGGGTCAGAGGGATGAAATTAAGAAGACGATGGAGGTAGGAAGGTAGCGTGGCAGTAAATAGAAGGTTTATCATATTGCACGGTGCTTAGATATACTGCAGGTGGAGAGGTGAAGCAAGGTGTGAGAAAAGACACCGTCAGCGTTTATTCCCAGCATGTCGGCTCCGCTCCAGTGCCGTTCTGTCGGACTGACCAACTAATAAACTTGGTTAAAAGGTTATTGTAGCATATTAGTATCCAGATTTTATTAGAGATTAAGAGATTAGTCAATCAATAGAACATTAACCGGTACTAGTTTGACTATTGACTAATCAATAAAGTCACTTTTTAAGCACAAATGCCAAATATTTACTGGCTTCAGCTTCTCAAATGTGAAGATTTTTTGTCTTTTTTATGTATTCTATGATATTAAACTACATTAGAGCTGCAGCGATTAATCGATTAATTAATTAGTTGTAAACTATTAAATTAATCGCCAACTATTCTGATGATCGATTAATCGGTTTGAGTAATTTTTTTATGAAAAAAATGACACAATTCTCTGATACCAGCTTCTTAAATGTGAATATCTTCTGGTTTCTTTACTCCTCTATGAAAGTAAACTGAATTATCTTTGAGTTGTGGACAAAACAACACATTTGAGGACGTCATTTTGGGCTTTGGGAAACACTGATCGACATTTTTCACCATTTTCTGACACTTCACAGACCAAACAGGTTATCGATTAATCGAGAAAATAATCAACAGATTATTCGACAATGAAAATTAGTTAGTTAGTTGCAGCCCTGAACTACATATTTTGGGATTTTGGACTGTTGGTCAGACAATTTGAGAATGTCAACTTGGGTTTTGGGAAATTGTAATGGGAATGATTAATTAGGAAATGAATCAACAGATTAATAATAATGGAAATAATTTTTAGTCGCAACCCTTGATCTGTCTTAAAATTAGATTTACTTTGTTTGTTCTTACAGTCTCACCAGAATCTCCAATATGATGTAAGGTGGAGATACACAACTCTAATCACATCAGCGTCACTGCTCTCACACTTCGTGGAAGAGAATTTTGTTTACGAGGGGGCTTCATCTGGATATTAATGTCAGGGCCGTCTGACACGCACCCCCCCTTCTCAGTATATTCAGTATTTCTAGCTGCAGTGTTTTTCCACCGGAGCACAGGGGATAAGTGAGTGGCAGATGGGTGAGGTCATGTGGGTGCTCCGTGGACCTTGCCAAGTGTGACTGAGTGTTGTGCTGCAAATAGCTGGATGTGCCTCCTTGGCAGCGACGACACAGAATGGGCAAGTCTACAAAATAAGAGACGCTGGAGACCGGTGATCCACATTTGAATGGACACCGGCGGAGGTAAATTCAGCCTGGGAAAAATCAACTCCATGCTCTCGGCCGCGTCATCGTATTTTGGGAGCAGGGTTTGAAACTTGAAGCGGGGCATATTTTTAGTGTTATAGTATAGTCGGAAAAGTTTTTCTTTTTTTTACCATTCTGAGAATTCGAAAATAAAAGCTGGGAGCTATTTTGTCCACTTGTTTCATCATTTGTAGGAAAAACCTCATCACAAGCCAATTCTAGCGGTTTAATTTTATCTGGGTCAAGCACTTAGAGTATTAGTGATAATTTACCCACTGACCTGTTGAAACCTTAAACCTGAATTCTACGGTTGTTCTGCTCTGCTCTCCTCAAAATCCTATTATTCCTACAAAACACGGAGAAGGCTTAGCCAAGCCTCTTAAAAGCCAAACTGACCTGCCAGCACAACAGTAAGCTGCTCCAAACATGTTTACAGATAACAAACTGTGAGTTTGATCCTCTAATGTAACAGTGAGGAGTGGTGCGAATGTGAAGGTGAAAACTGAAAACTTTACAGTAGTGATACGTGAGCTTTATTAAGCTCTGTAACAAACTTACAGTGAAGGTACTCTGCCAGGTCGCCTCCATTGCAGTACTGAAAAGACGAGACAGACACGTCTTAATAGAAGCTCTGACAATGGTGCCTTGTTAGTGAATGTGATTTGCATCTCCACAGACCAGGCATTGCCATTTCTAACTCACCTCCATGACAAGATACACACATCCTCCCATTTCCTGTTGAGAAAACCAAATAATATGCTTATTATCATGAACAAAAGTTATAGTAACTGGAATACACTTGTAAAAAAAAAATGACACAATAAATCACATTTAATTCATGGTGAGAGATTGGAAATCAGGACTTAGACCAACAATCCATCAACGTCTTAGCAGCTGTGCCCCAGGTTACACGAGTGACTCATTTCTTAGACCGAGTTGACTCTTTTTTGGCCCGTCACCAGCTGCGCTTCTAGAAATTTTGGGCCCCCTGACAGCAGCTAACTCACGGGGCCTGAAACTGTACCCCCATCATGGCCCCTGTCCAGCTCTGGGCCCTCTGAATCATCTAGGACCCCTCCCGAAACCCGGCTCCCCGCTTCATTGCCATTGAAAAAGTCACAGAGCGGTGAGGTGACATGGGGTGGGGTAAAAAAGGGTGTCAGTCCCACCTCATTGAAGTCATGAGTGGGGGAGCGAATTGCCTCTTTTTTTGTCTTTCATATCACATCAGCACCCCGGCTATTACGATGCATTAAGTATAACAGATAACAGAGAGGGCAGGTTGTGCCGATACCAGGTAAATTAACACACTGCTGTCAGCAAAAGGCTCCTTCAGCCTGACCTAGAATCTAAAGTCATTAGCCTTGCATGCTGGTGTGTGTCTGCTGGGAGACACTACTCACACTGTGTGTTTATTAAGCCATTGTTTAACCGGCTGCACCCTGCCATCTGTTAGGAACAGTGAGAGATCAGCTCACTCCTGTCTGGCAGGTGTCAGTAAAGTGAGAAGAGGAAAGCACACACATCCGAGCAAATGGTTAATTGCCTGTACTGTGTTTGACCTCTTAAAAGTTAAAGGATATGTATTTAGTCTATGGCATACAGAGAAATCAATATCACGCTAATAAATGTGTCATACACCCAGTTTTCAATCTTTTAGATTAATTTGTTTGAAGAAAGAAAACTTCCATTTAATATAAACTACAGATCCAGTTCAGGTCATTGGGGTCACTATGGCCCCGTGAAAAACTACAACATCCATCTGTGTCACACACACCATGAGCAAGTGACGTTCAGTGCTGAGGCAACATGTCAACATTTGCAACATGTGGCAGCAAAGTCAGTATTTTCCACGTGTGTATTGCTGTGTGTAAGAGGAGACAGAGGGGGGGAAGAGATCTTTACCTGGTAGTCAAGTAGTCTGACAATGTTTTCATGTTTGAGTTCCTAGAGGAGGTGGCAAAATAACATGTTAGTTAAAAGGTACATACACACACACAGAGAGACTGACACAGAATGTGTGGCAACATTAAAAGTCAACTTAGTACCTTTAATATTTTGATTTCTTTACCAAGCAGAGACTGGGATTTGGCCAAGTTTTTCTTGTTGATACATTTCACAGCAACCACCCAGTCACGTTTCTTGAAAAGTCAAAATAAAAGCAGGTTATAGCATTACATTTTTATCAACAATGACATAGGAAAATGTGTCTCAGATGTAAAAGTTACCTCTTTATGTCTGCCTCTGAACACAACCGCAAAGGCACCGTGGCCAATCAGGTCTTTCCTGTTGAACTCAAACTTCCCAACAGTCTCCATGGATAATTAAAAAATAAAAGCGTTCAAGTATCCGAGCAGGTTTCAAGAGGCTGAAACACACGTACAGTCCAACGACACTTCCCTCGTGCCGGTAAATCCCATTTCATTGATGGAAAACGCCGTCTTCACACGTGACAAGCTTCATACTCGAAGAGAATATCGACAACATTACAAAGTTTCTGTCAAGACAAAAAAAGTAAAAAACAAAAAAAACAACGTGCGTAGGAATAAAACAACTGTGTGTAAACACAATATTAGCAACCCACTGTGCTTATTTAACGATTCAAATGAGTCCCCGTTACTTTTCTAGAGCCGGCACAAGTTAAAAGCTCACGTTAGTGTTGTTAAACGCTGTTTGTTTTCAGACACTGAGCTCAGATATTATTGTCTTTCTCACCTTTCTACCCAGACGCTGCTGGTTATTCATATCTCACGGCGCGCATGCGCAAACAGACAGGCAGAGGTTTGACGATGGCGCCTTCAGGGACACCTCGGAAACTAGTAACTCGGGGTCTTAATTTGGCTAAGACGGGCTAAGATTTATTTTTAAACGCTATATCAACAAGGAGCATTTTTCCAAAAGTAGTGTCATGGTGGCTGGGGTTTTTAATATTAGGTGTCCACCAGCACAACGCATTTTTGCTCTTGTATGCATGTATGATCCCTATAATATTTTCATTGGTCATAAATGTATAGGCTATGTACGAACAAATTAAAGTGGCAGTAGGCAGTATATATTTGGCATCATAGGGCAAAAACTCCATAATAACCTTTCAGCATATTGTAATTCAAGTGTTCTGAGAGATAAACAGACTTCTGCACCTCCTCATTGCTCTGTTTTCAGGCTTTAAAAAATCTAGCCCGTGATGGGAGACTTTGGCCAATCACAGGTCATTTCAGAGAGAGAGAGAGAGAGCGTTCCTATTGGCTGTGCTCCGGCTGGTGGGCGGTGCTTGGTATTTCCTCAACTGATCTCAACATGGCTGCCGGGTCACAAACTTTCTAATTTTACAGCCAAACAGTACACTACAAGATGTTTCTGAAAACATTTGAGGCGAGAAATAGGCATTACAGTAACAGAATATTGATTCATATTTGATCAGCGCTGCCTAGTTTGACCGTTTGATCAGAGCTCGCGAGTGATTGACAGCTGCTCAGAGACGGCAAGGCTCCAGCTCAGGTCTGACTGGTTGTTTTCCTCTGGTCTGTGAGATTTTGCAGATGCCATTAGGAGCACCTAGACACTGGAGGACACATGATTTTTTTTTTTTGTCTCATGCACTACTGTCAGGATATTGGTATTCTTCAAAGCCATCCTTACCAAAAATGTGGATTAATGGATTAATAATAATGTAATTCACAGTTACACACACACACAAGTATCCAGCAAATAGAATCGTACTGTCCTACAAATAGCACAAATGTGAACATGATGGTGAAAATCATGTAATAAAGATGACGCTGATTTCTTGTCATAAACGTTTTATAATAAAGATAATTGGAAGCACAAACCATAGTACCATAAGACACCAATCATTAAAGGCCATACAAGCATAGAAATATTGAAATATTTAACTTTAAACTTGACATGAAAAGTGAGCGCAGAGTGACTTACAGTAAATCCTGTTTAAGGAAACTTAAAGTTGGTACAGTGTAAGATTGATGACATTTTAAAATATGTCATCTCCCTCCATTCTCACAGTATGTTAAAAAAAAAAAAAAAGCAACGACCTTATCAAGTCCCTCTGTTGTAGAACATATTTCATTGTACAAAAAATGTATGAAAATGTAAAAGAAATTAGCAACAGAAATAGCTAAAGACGCCATAAAACTTCACAGAATTGTGTCCAAAACACAACCGGTATTCACTATTCCTCAAAAAGCATAACATACTGCAGCTTACTAAGATGTGAGGTACTGCAAATATACCAGTTCATTTCAAGAGAGAAGACGCACAAATAGACACAGAATTTAACATGAGAACATACCGATTGTTGAGCTGTGACACTTTGCAGAAGACATGATACAGAATCACAAAATAAATAAATACATTATATCAGAATTACATTGGGTCTAATTCACTGCTGCTTCATCCAATGACATCACGCCGTTGTTGTGTCGCGCTGTCCCCAACGGATTAAAGCTGCATGAATCAGGTGAATCTTGGAGAAGTTCATCCAGGTAAAAGAAACAATTTGTCCTTTGTGATGATGAACACTGTTAACAGCTGGTGAAACCATTATGTCATTGTTTTTAAGGCATGAATCTAACACTATATTTAAGGAAAATATACTGCTTTCCTTGGTCTTTTTCTATCCAAGTTTATGTATTTTTACCCGACCACCCGCCGAAAATACTTATCATTTCAAATGTTACGTTTTCTGCAAGTAAATTAAAGCAGATGTAATTGCACTATTTTGTGTGTGAGACAAATTACATGTCAAAACATATCACTGTGATTTAAAGGAATACTTTGACATTTTGGGAAATTATCTTAGCGATGAAAAGATCGCTATCACTCTCATATCTGTACGCTAAATATGCTGCCAGCAGCTTATTACTTTAGCTTAATTTAGCACAAATTCTGGAAACAGCTAGCTTGGCTAGCTAGTCCGTCACATAATCGTAAAACCATAATGTGTTGTTTTTACACTTCTGTTTTGGTACAGATTAAATAAATGAAATATAACGTGTTGATTAATGAGCTTTAGAAGTGCTGGCAGGCAGATTTTGTCACCTTTGGACAGAGACAGGCTAGCTGTTTCCAGCCTTTTTGCTAAGCTAAGCTAACCGGCTGGTGGCGGTAGCGTCATGTTTACTGAAAAGGCATGTATGGTATCAATCTTTACATCTCTCAGCAAGAAAGCAAATTAGCGTATTTCCCAAAATGTCAAACTATTCTGTTGCCAGTCAGTAAATCAACTGTAATATACAGATGGACCATGCAACAGACAAATCTAGACGCTCCACTACACAGAGCGCCGTTGCCAGACCCTGAACTGCACTCACTGGATGTTAAGACTCTCACCGACCTCCTCACAAATCCCTGCTCTTGTTTTTGGGAACATAATATGTTTTTAGGAGACAATAATACGGGCACAGTCCTTAGAGCCTGTTTGTCTTTAAAGGTGAAGCTACACAACACCTCCTTTGGTATCGCTTTCACTTGAGCGGATGAGTGCCCAATTCATTACATAACATAGTGGGAGAATACTCTGGCCAGTGTTTGTCATTCTACACTAGTGAACTTCGGATTGCTCTCCTGCCTCAGACGGAAATGGTTCTACACGGCGGAGAGGTCGATACGATTGGCCGAGTTGGTGCTCTTGTCCCATGTGTTCATCTTGGTGGGAGTCACGCCCTCCTTGTTTCCATTCATCTACAGGATGGGAAGGAGAAGGTTAGTTAAAAGCTCATTTTTGTTTGAGCAAATCTTGAACAGCAGCACTCACAATGTCAGAGTTGAATGGCTTCACATTGATGTTTCTGATGGAGCTGCTGGTAAGAGACCACACCTTGGTTTTGTGTTTGAAAGCAGCTCTGACCTACAGAGAGAAGAAAGCCATAACAGATAATGGTGACAAATGTCAGATGGAATACATCTTATCACCCGTAATCAGAAATTTGGGTTGCAAAGGAGAACACTGTCCCTTCCCAGCTAATTAGAATAATTATCTGGACTAATTGGTGGTTTAGCGTGTGTACAATTTTCTCCCACAATATGTTACAAATCAAAACATTAAAACACATCTAATATATTTAGCACCTACCTCAGAGTTGAGAAGACAGTGAAACAAGAAGACAAAGAACCCCTAAAGAAAAGGAAAAAAAAAAGTAAACTTTAGCAGAATTTTCACAAATGGCTGCAAACATTTTGGAAAAGAAATGATCCCGTAGTGAAGAACTTACTTGGAACGAGTTGAATACAGCAAAAATATACAGGAACGGTAGAGACTGTATGTTGATGGCGAGAACGCCAAAGATCCAGGAAATACCGAGTATAGGTAGGAGCACAGCCACCGCCTTTACAGTCAGCCTTGAAACAAAGCAAGAGCCAGCCATGTTTATATTAATAGCTTTTAATAATATATAGGGCTGTCAATCGATTAAAATATTTAATCGAAATTAATCACATTGTCCATAGTTAATCATGATTAATTGCCAATTAATCGCACATTTTTTTTTCTGTTCAAAATGTACCTTGAAGGGAGATTCGTCAAGTATTTAATACTCTTATCAACATGGGAGTGGGCAAATGTGCTTGCTTTATGCAAATGTATGTATATATTTATTATTGGAAATCAATTAACAACACAAAACAATGACAAATATTGTCCAGAAACCCTCACAGGTACTGCATTTAGCATTAAACATATGCTCAAATCATAACATGGCAAACTCAAGCCCAACAGGCAACAACAGCTGTCAGTGTGTCAGTGTGCTGACTTGACTATGATTTGCCCCAAACTGCATGTGACTATTATAAAGTGGGCATGTCTGTAAAGGGGAGACTCGTGGGTACCCATAGAACCCATTTTCGTTCACATATCTTGAGGTCAGAGGTCAAGGGACCCCTGTGAAAATGGCCATGCCAGTTTTTCATCGCCAAGATTTAGCGTAAGTTTGGAGTGTTATTTAGCCTCCTTCACGACAAGCTAGTATAACATGTTTGGTACCGATGGGATACCATTATTATCGTCATTCTAGCTTTAAAACTGAGAACTGCTACAACCTAAAAAGTTTAGTTGCGTTCATGCTTAAAGAAATTAGTGGTGTTAAAACGAATTTGCGTTAACGCGTCATTATCGCGTTAACTTTGACAGCCCTAATAATATTAAAAGAGCACAGGTGTGATCATGGAAACAAATAAACTCACTTGACTGCATTGGCATCTCCATGAACCTTGTAACTCTCTCCGCTGATTCGAGAGATGATCCTGGTCACGGATATCAGAATGCCAATGTTCACCTTGAAATCAGAAAGAAGGTTAAATAAAATAATTAGATTGTGGATCAAATTACGCAGCAAATTGGAGTACTGTAAAATGACAAATTGTTGCAAATTCCTCACCACAATGACAAACAGAGCCGGTGCCACAAACGCCCAGATGGCTCCATTCGTCAGTGACAGCCAACAGCTGAGAAAGCAAGGACAGGGGCAAGGGTAAAAAAGAAAAGAAAAAAAATCACACTGTGTTCCCTTCCAAGTAAAAATGCTATAATCATGTAATGTAAATATGGAATGACATGTGTAGTTACTGTTAACTTATAAGCTTTTGTATGACATTAAACACAGTTGATGGTTCAAATTTCTTCCACAGGTGATGTCATTCTCATGCAATGCCACCGAGCTTTGATGAAAGAAAATGAATTCCATATAATTCCTATGATTTCAAAAGTGCAGGTCGTACTTACTTGTCAACCTCGCCGTAACTGTTCAGAGCCGATGTCATGGACACCACACATATTACCAATGGAGAGCCTGATAATAAACAAACACACATGTTACAATTTCACTAAAGATGTCACATAGTACACATGATGAATGGATTAACTTGTTATGGGGCCCCGTTGACCCCCTATTTCTCCCACTCTCTTGCGGGATGACTGTGCACGTACCCTGCTATAATCCAGTACCAATGAAGTACAGCGCCTACATAACATATCATGGTAGCTTCATTATATTTGCGGTATCGATTAGTGTGTGGTAATTACAGTATATCAAACACAAATTTCTTTATGAATATGCATCAAGTACACTTGGTTCCTTCCTCATAAAACTGATTTATTTTTAAAAATATTTTTAAAGGTGCTAAATAAGAGATTGGGAGCATTTCTATTGCCTCTCAACGGCTCTCAACATGGCGATGGCAAGCCGCAGCTTGCAGCTAACGGTGCTAAAGGTGCTAACAGTGCAAACAACTGCGAAAGTGCTGACAGATCTAACACTGTTTACCTGAGGGGGAACCAGAGGGTTGGTGCTACGCTTCTGCGACGGCGCCGTCAGTCAGGACAGCGTGATCAGCTGTAACCGCCGTATGAAAGCAGTGCAGAGCGTGAGCTAGCCAATGGGGCTCACATGCACGAACATGCACTATAAGCACGCGCAGCCGGCCCGGCTATGTCAACAAAGCATACAGTAGCTCAGATTACAGCACACACAGAGGGAGAGCGACTTCATTCTCTGCTCAGGTAGACATTACTCCTCTATATCTTTACATAGCAAATAGTTGTTTTTTTTTGCGCATTACCGCCACCAACTGTTGATCAGCAGAATAGTGTAAAACCAGGCAAGAGAGTGTATTGCGTCGCCCGTATGCTTGTGCGTGTGAATGTGCACCATGATGCTCATGCATCAACACAAACAAAATGGGGACCCACTCTTAAAAACACTGCTCCGTAGCACTACTTGTAGTCAAAAACTCCACAGCGTACCTTTAATTAAAGTACCATAAACATGATAAACTTGATAAAGTTTGATAAAATTGACACACACTAAACTTGAGGCTTTCAGGCCCGATCAAAGCATCAACACGAGTTACTAGCACTCTCATAGTCTTAGATCAACAAGACTGGAATCAACAGAAAGATTTAAGAATCATCTCAGAACAACCTAGTAGACCTAAAAGGCTTTGAGCAAGGCCACACACATACATATCTGTGATACATCTAGGCCAAATAGTGATTAAAACATAATTCATACGGTTGTTTAACCTCCACAGTGTCATCTGAAAGTATGCCTCAGTTAATTTTAGCAAACAGCCTTGTGGCCTCCCGTTATATTGTCCAACATGGAAAACTCCACCCATTGTAGCACCTGTCTTTGCATGTATTTTTACACCCAGTGATGGTTTTATTTGTCTGCTGTTCAATTAATTTCTAATTTCCCCCTTGAACTTTTGACTTGCCAAGCCCAAAGGTTTCCAGCATACTATATTACAGTACAAGGAAACGTTTACATTGAAGGAGGAAATGAAAGATAAAGTAGTCAACAGCCTTCATCGCGGCAAATAGCAGCGGCAATTAATTACAAAACGAGTATTTACTTTTTATGCACAACAGCTATACTTCTAACTGTCAGACAAGTCTCCAGTTGGCCACACAAAATGAAAAATCACTCTGGCCTGCAGAAAGGAAGTAATAAAAAAGGGATCGTTTTTCCACTAATGGGTTCAGCATGTGAAGGAGACTATGCATTCCCCAGCAGCCAAAGACAGTATACGTATGTCCCAGTCTCTTTTTATCTGTCCATCAAACTCCGGTTCACTCAGATCAGGAGACGCAATTGTTATGCTGGAATGTAACTCAAAGCAGATTTATTTAACAGGGTCAGAGTTACTTACTTTTCGTAAACAATATTTGACCAGTAAGGTCACTTGAGAAATGGTCAAATCATATTAACAGTAATGGCCTGGCATGAGGTAGAGGCAGGACATTAGGGACAATAAAATGAGATGACATAGTGCATTCTTGACCTCGCAAACGAGAAAATGAAACACCAGGAATAAGACAGGTATCTTTGTTATATTCTGAAGCGAATGTGGCAGATACATCATCTGTGTTTTCCATCAAAGTGTAGTAATTAAAGACTGCTGAGCAGACCTACCCCAGCCGATGCCGTAGTAGTAGATGTGTTTGCTGCCCTCAGAGCCGAACACCTTGACCACCATGCTGTAGAGGTGGAGGCCCTCCACCAGCATCCAGGCGAAGGCGCTCAGGAAGAAGAAGTGGAGCAGGACAGCCATGATCTTACAAGGCAGCTGGGACAACGGACAAAATCAGGATCTTAACCGTCAAAACATTCTTTTTTTTTTTCATCATTATTGATGTATGCATTATTATTAAAAAGCGTTTGGCTAATTGCAATTTTCCTTTTTATCCCCTGTTCTGTTTTTCTGTTGCACCAGTGGATTGTAATTTTTTCTTTTAGGTTTATTATCTTTAATTCTTAATTTGAATCATTAATGGTTGTTTAACTTAAGCACATTTTACATTTAACACTGCAGTTCACTTCATACATCATCTTAGTGTTACACAAACTCTCCTTATCTATTCTAATAATCTGAATATTATTAGAATAAATATGAAGGTACTAATTCCATAATTAGGGCTGCAACTAAGGATTATTTTCATTGTCGATAAATCTGTTGATTATTTTATCGATTAATTTATTAGTTCTTTGGTCTATTCCCAAAGCCCAAGATGACGTCCTCAAATGTCTTGTTTTGTCCACAACTCAAAGATATTCAATTTACTGTCATAGAGGAGTAAAGAAACCAGAAAATATTCACATTTAAGAAGCTGCAATCAGAGAATTTTGACATTTTTTTTCAAAATAGCTTGCGATTAATTTAATAGTTGACAACTAATCATTGCAGCTCTACCCATCATCATCATAATAATCATCATTCGGTTTATGACTTATCATCACCATCACATTTTCTTCACTGTGGACGTACCGTGCCCGGGTCGAAGCGAGCGCTGATGAGCAGTAAGATCTCAGCCACCAGGATGGCAAAGGACAGGTTGGCGTGGATGTGGTAACGTTGGTTACGGATGGTACTCACTGACCTGCAGAGCAGCAGAAGGACAACATCACATTAACTTAGTATATAAACACTTAGTATATAAAAAAAGGTGAAAGTTTGAATACAGATGTACAGTAGAGGTTGTTAAAGTGATGCTACTCACGACAGAACTGCAAAAGTGACCAGAGTGATGGCAAGACAGAAGATGGAAATTGAGCAGCCGACATAACCAATGGTTGATAGTGCCACCCGGTGGCCAGCAGTGAGCTGTGGACAGAGAGAATACACCATCAACAATGGACAAGAAGACAACATGTAAAAACATGATTATTTTGATTACACGGTGGGTCCGTGCCATGAATGCACATGCAAAGCTAGTTTAGCCTGTTTCATTCAGCCTGCATCATTAGCCAGGAAATTCAAAGGGGCCCCGTGGAGTTTATGGTGATGAACACAATACTGAGTCTCATTAGTACTACACAGCCAGGCTACTCTCCAAGACTGGGCATACTGACATAAAGCTTTAGCAAAATAGTTTAAATCCCCCTGTGTAAAGGATAAAACACTGTCGTGGGAATCGGCTTTAACAGTTTTTGAAGTTTTTTCACTGTAAATGTGCAGTCAAATACCTTTTTCGTTGTGATTTTGGGATACACAAATGTTCATTGTCCATGAAGCTGGAGAGTGACATATTGTGTTTCTCCATATGTACATATCGATGGCGTATGGCCTAGCGCATTGATGTTGTTTTGGAGTTCGGGCTATTTTGAGGGTTTGGATTTGATTCTCCATTAACTGTCTTCACATGTGCCTTGTCATTACGAGGGCAAAGGAGTCTCGGCCTTCCAGAAAAGGGATACGTGGGATGTTCCCTGGCAGCTGAGGGATGAGGCAGCCCACTAATTAGAGGCTGGCTAAGGGAAAGTATAGCATCAAATAGACTTCTGCTCCTTAAATACAGCGCTGGCCCACTTAGCTGCAATAAGAAGTCCTCTTTTCTATTTAAAGAAGCCATCGTGGATGCTGACCACACTCCCATGGCGCATATTCTTGGATAACAAAGAGTTAGACTGTGGTGACAATGTACACAGGTTTGGCGTTCCAAATTGGTCTACGTGCAGATACTGTATGGAAAACACTGTGCAGGACAGTGTTTCAGAGAAGAGAATCAGATGTTTTAAGGGGACAGTTTTTGGAGGATGGATAAAAAAGGACAGTTTGTAGTCTCTTGAGAGAGTGTGGTCTTTGAGGAACGGACCACTGACCTGTGCAGCGACCCAAAAATACCACACTTAATCATGGTTGTCCGAAGTACTTCTGCATAAAACCACCAGTGAAACCGACATTGTTACTGCGTACTGTAGGTCCGCTTAAATTGACCTACAGGGAGGAGCGATAAACTGTCCAAAGGCTGAAGTGGGGACTTCTGGTTGGTGGTTTTCTGTGTGGTTAACCACTGCTTCCTCTCCAATTATGTTCCTACAAATGTACTTATTTTGTGACAAAGACACAGAGGGAGGGACAGACTTATGAATATGGCTGCGGTAGAGGGATTAACCTTCTTCTGAAGAGTGGTGGGAGGTTTACTGTTTCCCTACAACAGATTAAATGAAAAGCACTGTGGTGAAAATCATCAATGGGTCTTTTTCACTGCAGGCACAGAAGGAAAATTACAGGTGAGACTAATTGCTCCATTCTATTCTAAGTGTAAGCTATGACAGTTTGACAATGAGCAAGCATGCAAAATACCAGGATCACAGATGCATTATTATAAGAACTGGTTAACAGACTCAAAGATGGCGCCCATTCCCTTGAATGAAAATTGCTTGCCCTGGCGCATGAGACAAAAATGTTTTCTGGCTTTTAGGTTTGCCTCCGCGTTGTGTTTCTCCCACTGTCCCCACCTGCGTGTTAGCGCTCGGCCCATAGACTTTATATTTAGATGACATCATGCATGCAAATCCTGCTTTTCAAGGGTGTGGAAAAGTTTTACAAATATAATAATTCATAATAAACAGAGCAATAATTGAAAGTTTGTGGCATCCTGTCAACAGCTTTTGCAGACGTCTCTTATGTAATTGGAGGTCTATTGGGAAATGCTTTTTTCGTCGCAAGGGATTTTATTGCAGTAGGGTGGCTGTGGGTTCAGAGGTAGAGCGGGTCGCCCACCAATCGGAAGGTCGCCGGTTCGATCCCCGGCTCCTCCAGTCCGTGTGTAGAAGCGTCCTTGAGCAAGATACTTAGCCCAAAAATTGCTCCCAAATCGGTGTGTGAATGAGTATTTAGATTAGATCCTGATGGGCAGGTTGGCACCTTGCATGGCAGCCTCTGTCATCAGTGTATGAATGTGTGTGTGAATGCTGAAATGTAGTGGAAAGCGCTTTAAGTGGTCAGAAGACTAGAAAGCGCTATATAAATGCAAGTCCATCTGCCACCTGGATTGGCCACTGGGACACAGCAAGGCTGAGAGGTGGCACCGTATCCAGGTCTCTTAATACATCCATCACCAGGACTCTGAAACTAAAGCAGCTAAATGGAAGCTGTCATGAATTTTGTAATTTACACCTGTACTTTTCCTCCTGTGACATGTCAAAATGTCTTCTGTGTAAAAGGGTAATGTTAAACCTACAATAATTCATACTTTGGCCACTTTGGGAAGCTGAAAACACAAAGTTGACACTATATTATCCCCTCATGAAGGTGACATGGCTAACATGCTAGAGAACTGTTGCATAATACATATCCGACTGATAGGGAGCAAAATAAGCATTCATTTGAAGCCGTGTTTCTGGGGAAAGATTAAGCCCACTCTCCTTTTAGCTCTGTTTTAGTCTCCACCAACTCCTGAGGGGAATATCTTTCTCTTTAGCTGCTAAATGCTCCACTATGTCCACCAGCTAGTTGCTTACTTTGCCTGTCTGCTGTTTGGTGCTGGGCAGGAAGCATACAGTCGGTTTATCTGAGCATTTTCACTGAAAACAGCTGCCTGATACGATCCATTGTTAATATGAAAAAAAAAAAGAAATAGAGCAGCTTTACAGAGCAGCTAACATGTCCTACCTTTAAAGGCACCACTTGCATGAGTATTGCAAAGTTGGTGAGGTGGTTGCACAAACACACAGAGTACGTCATGTTTCCATCTGAGCGTACACAACCTTCGTTGGACCATACTCCCTCCTTTGAACTGAAAAGGATGACAATTAGGTATTATTACAGAAACAATACACTCAGAGATATATAAATATAAAGATGCTAGCATGAAGAACAAACAGACAGATAAAAAACAGACCAGGTTTTTTATAGAAACACTGCTGGCAAGGATCACTCGACATGATCCACTGTGGGTGGCATACAGATAATTTTTTTTTCTGTACTTACCAGGGCAATCTGACAGGGCAATCATATAATTCACATTTTTTTCTTGAGCTTCAGGGCAAAGGGGAGTAAGGAGAGGAAGCCTTTGAATCCAACTAAAACACACTCCCTTTTAAAATGATTTAGGCTTTCTAAATAGCATTTTGGCTCCACTTATCAGACTGCCATATCTTTTTTACAGAGATACACTAAACTGAAACAGGAACACATGTAACACTGGCTGCTTTTGATTTGAATGAGGGGAATACACCTTTTCCAAATCATTGGTCATTACTTGTGATTTAAAGCCTTTAAGACTTGAGCAAAGAATATGCAAAGGGTCGACAATCAAGATAAAAATCTCTTTGGCTCTACATGTGAATGAGTAATTGATACGTGATGCATCTAAATCACGAACACAGACCAACCTGTAGTCCAAGAAGGCGCAGTAGAGGAAGACTTTGTTGCTCTGATTTAGGACTTGCTCTTGCTGCTCTTTAGTCTGAAAAAAAGAAAAGAAAATTGAGATCATTAATTGCGAGAGAAAAGTACAGATATAGATATGGGAAAACATTTGCTTTTGGAATGTGCTGGCTCATTAGATTACATGCAAAACTCTGCGCAATCTGTTTGGAAAATGTGCTTTGATCCAGACGACGAGACGGAAGATTTTAGACACAAATTGGCAGCATTCCTTCCTTTACGCTCTTTGGCTTTCTTTCCATCCATATGCAGAAGCTTCAGATCTTGATATATTAGAAGGCTAAAAATACGGTGCAGTTTGCTTTTGTATCTAAATAGTGGAAAACCACTTTATTAATGTTGCTTCTGATACAAAATGAAAACCCTTAATCTGTGCTTTAATGCCAATGAAAGACGACTTCAGCTAAAGAGGTCTGAGATCATACTAAAAGACAGACGAGACGCAGATCGACACTCAGCAAAGGTGATTATTACGCTGAGCGAAAATCCCTACAGTCCTCAAGAATCTTATTTGATTATAACTCACTTTTTCCGTGTCATTCCTTAATATGAGATTTCGGGTCCCCGGAGACAGTGAGCTAATGGCCACAGTGCAAGAATGCAGTAATTGGGGCTTGGCCCTAGTTTCAGGTCAAACCACTACCCTCCTCAATCTGTCATCTGAAGAAAACAACACTTCCATTGGCAGGTTGGGTGTATATACTGAGAGACTGCACACCTCTTCTCACTCCCCGAGCCTCGACTCTCTCTCAGACTGAATAAGTGTGTGATTAGATGGACTGTGTCTGCACTATTTCCTTCTGGAAAAAGTGAGAGCGAGAGTGAAACAGACACTCAGGGCTGTCTGTTTCCTGGCCCATAGGCTCAGTGATTCATATTACAAAGCATAGCACAATACGTCGACTTTTGTTGCGTAACCAAACGTTGCTCTCATTCTGTCTGTTTCGCACATGCGGCTCTTCAGTCATCATGTATTGTGACCCTCGAGTCGAATGCGATGGATGGATATTCATGTGGCCCATTAGAGCAAGGCCGCACACTGGGTCCAAGAACCATACGGAGCGCCATAAATGCACCCCGTCATCACAAGCCGGCCGGCCAGCTTTGAGGAGCTGCAAGCAACCCTGTTGGTGAATTTACTGCTCCCCGTGGGCTTTAATAACTCACATTGCTTGTTGGGTGTAAATGAAAGCAGATGGCAGTGAGACAAACTATAATTGGCACACTGTAAGACTTGCTTTACAGTGTCGTATTTGCTCTCTACAATCGCTGAACCTTTAATGTTCCTGTGCAATGAAGGAAGACTAATTATCCACATTAAGCACAAATATAAACCCTGGCTCATGGGAAACAATCCATCATTATCAAACCATGAGACGTACCAGACACAAGCTAAAATATACATTGGCTAACAAACCATCACACACATATAAAGAGCGCATTTTGGCCATGCTTCCTCTCTAGCAACTGTCTGTTTGTGGTTCATCCAGCGTGTGTTTTCCAGTTGATATCTGAGGAGAGGTGCAGGAACCTGAAAGCCATTGGTGAGTGTTAAAATGCACTCGGAGATCTGGCCGAGCTTTGCGCTCACGCCGTTGTTCCCTCGGTGCCCCGAGGCCTCAGCCACCAGCCAAGACTGGAGCTGGCGCTCCAACTCTTTATTAACAACAGAAGGCCAGCAAACACCGCCTTGGAAATCACTTTGAGCCTCGTAAGGAGAACAGACGTGGAGAGGAAGACGGGGAAGAAGAGAGTGAAAGCTTGTGACAGCAGAGTGATACAGAGTGACAAGCTGATAGAGGAGAAGGGTCAGAGAGAGAGAGAGAGGCTGATAAATCAAAGATAGTCAAGGTGTTTCTGGTGCTTCTGTGTCTCTATGTCCCACTTGGTGCAGCTGTCAACCACAGCTCCATCTACAGAGCTTACTGTAACCACAACTCAACCTCCAAGGTATTGAAATACAAAACTGTCAAAAATTTCCAGATTCACCAGCAAATATCAGTGGTGGAAGGTATATTTAGATACTTTACAACAATGTAAAAATAATACATTACAAGTAAATGTCAGGCATTCATAATCCATGCAATTCATAATATTAAGTAAAAGTACTCATTGTGCAGAAAAATGGCCCCTGTGACTGATGTATTATTATAAATTACATTATAAGATAGTTAATAGTAATGCAACATTTCACCGTTGAGGCTGGTAAGTATTTTATATACAGTTACGGGTAGTTTAGTGCAGTGGTTCCAAACCTAGGGGTCAGGCCTCCTCCAAGGGATCGCAAGATAAATCGGGGTTTATCGGGTTGTTGATGATTAACGTAGTAAGAACGAAGAAATAATTTTAAATAAAAAAGTTCTGCTACACAAATTTTTCCTTTTCTTTTTTTAAAATGTATGTAATCTTTGCTTTTTTGTGAAATATTGGATAATTTTACCTCTTTGGGATTCAAACATCTTTTTTAATGTAATAATAAGTTTAAAGGGTGGAAATCACTCTGGTGGAACTGGCCCCAACTAGACACTGATTTCCTTTGTAAGGGGTCACACAAGCCAAAAATTCCTCAGCTGATTGTACACTAATGAAAACATAGTTATGAATATTATATTCCATTTCTGCACAATAAATCCCCTTAAATCCAACACACTGGTTCTTTAAGTATGATAATAGAGTAAATGCACTTAATTACTGTCCACCGCTGGCAGCTATAATACATGGAGCGAGTCTTGGCTGTTATTAACTAGGATTTCAGTTGAAAAAGCTGCAGGGGGGTATAACAACTGAAAATCATGATGCAACTCTTTTGGAGGGAACAAACACTCTTAGCTGCCATGTCATCATCATACCATATAATATGATAGTGTTTTACATAATAGATATTTAATAGTGTATCCTGATGCCTTGCCAATGGAAACACAACCCTACCAGCTGTTTACACCACCACACCGATCAGTTGTGATTGGGAGCAAAAGGCCTTCAACATCAGCACTAGAGCCCCTGGCTGCCGTCTGATGTGTATAGCCCTCTAACCCGAAGCACACCTCGTCCTTTCGCTGTTTTATGGCCGCGTTGAGCCCGTTGGATAAAACGATGAGGGATGAAAATAAACACTCTCATGCATCACAAAAGCATTTAAGTCGCAGATGACACACAGAGCCCAGCAATTTGTATAAACGCAAGCTTCTCTGTCCTCTGTGGTGCATTTCAGACCTCCCATGATTGACAGAGCTGGAAGCCGGAGCCAAGCTGTGGTTGAGCTAGCTTCAGCAAATAGCGACAGCATATGTCTCTGAAAATCCCAAGAGATCGGGCAACTCCGGGCTAATTTAAATCTTAGCTATTGACAGCTGGTTCTCAGGCAGGGCGCAAATAAAGAAAAGATGGAGAAAGCTATACACCACCCATCGTCCTTCTCCAAAAGTCAATTCCAAACAGACCGGCTAGTGCTGGTAGAAATACAACCCCAAAATGTATTGTTTGTTGAAGTAAAACTGATTAACTTGCAGCTTTGTATTCACCACCAGCATTTTTAAAGATTAAAGAAATTAGTGGAGTTAAAATGAATTTGTGTTAACGCGTTATTATCGCGTTAACTTTGACAGCCCTAAAAAGAAATCCTATTTCAGTTAAAGTGGACAATAAAATTAATCAAATCTGATCCGAGTTCTAATTGAAAGAATATGGGAAAATTGAGCATGAAGGCTAAATCTTGACCTTAGTTTGGAAACAGTAGTTTGAAATAACAGTCATTAGTTTTTGTCCCATTTACTAGCTTTTTCCAGAGCTTGATATTAGCTTGAGAACATGAGATGCAGTTGAACGCTACATAAAAGGGCTAGTGAGTGGACCTTGAATAAATATGAAATATCACTTGTAAAAAAAAAATCCTGCGCACACCCACTCATTCCATCCAGCACTGGTACAAGAATATGCCGCCACAAGAGCAAAAGAGCAAAGAAGTCTAAATACAGGCTTTGGTTGTGCTAAATTTAAAAAAGCAGGGAAAAAAATGACACAACAGTGTGAGTGAATAAGTAAGCGATCTTCTGCTTTTCCCTCAAACGTTCCAAATATTTGAGCGCACAGAGAGCCAGGGTGTAATTTGGACTGCTGCTCTTTCTGCATTTGGTATAGATATCAATTTTTAACAGTGCAGCTGTCAGCAGGGCTCATACCGGCATTAAAACTCAGTCAGTCACACTTTACATAATGACAAAACATTATTCAAAGCTACCATCGTCTTTTGCTTTTGTGGAGGTGTACAGTAGGTGAAAGTTAAAATATAAGTCAACAGAAAGGCTGGCTAAGTTGTAATGCCAGGTTTTGACAATGACTAAATTGTTCTGCATACAACAGAGAGGCCATGCATGCATTTCCAAAAAGCCACATTGACTGCTCTTAAATTTAGTAAGGGAAGGAAACGCTTTATTGCAGTATGTCTGGGAAAGGCATACCAAGGTATGGTGCAACATTACTCAGTCCAGCAGGCTCAAAAAGACCAACCACAGCTCAAACCTTGACCTGGAGTTTGAGGAAAACCTGCCCATTGAACCACCTTAAGGTCAATATATAAAAGCATCACACTGACAAAACCTGCGGCTCTGATGGAGCACAGATCTCTCTTATCCCAGGGCTTTTCAGTCAGAGAGCAGACTTATCCACATACAGCATGTGGAGTAACAATCTGAGTACATGCAGCAAAACACAACTGGCCTTGAGTGAGCTCATGCCTTCAGGGGAAATGTAATAAGACATGCAGCTGTGGTCTCAGCTCAGTCTCTGAGGTAGACACCGAAAACTACGAGACGTGTTGATAGGTACGCAGGGTGTGAGGAAAACTGGGGACGATTAAAAAAAAACAAAAAACAGAAATGGCAGAGTTGTTTTTGATAAGATGAGCGGTGGACGTTCACAGAATTACTGTACCTTGTCTATTAATTGCTAAAAACAACAAATATTACTTTTAGGGGTAAACTCACATGACAACGGGAGACATTCTCCATGCATGGATTCATGTGTTCCCACAGGATTTCATAAGAGGCCACTGTAATATTCCTCTGGTTTCTGGCCTATTTCTGTAGGAACATGTTTGCATTCGTATGTTGAGGGCTGCATTTTGAGCCTTTGCAGAGAAGTTTGAACATGGGAAACATATGAGATCAAATAACGGTAAATAACATTTTTAGCTGATGATGTTATATGTTATATTTAAAATCCTGGTTGTATAGCGCCCTATGTAAACATTTTTAGTTGTAGAAAATCTGTCAAAATAAAATTTATGCACAAATTATATCAACACTTGTGAGGTTACACATAGAAAAAAGCTGCTTTTGTGAACGTCTGAATGTAGAAAATGATGAAACTCAAAGTTCCAACACTGTGCGTAAGACTGAGCTTACACATGAACAAAGTTACACGTATGAATATTGTTGTGCTTTTACAGTCGAAAACAGGGGCAAAATTTGCACTTTAAATTTAGTCTTTCAAAAAAATGAACTCGTACTTTCGGTTTTAAATCTGTATTCAGATGGTCACCAAAAAGGCTTCTGGAACCCCCTCAAGGACCCCTGGGGGTCCTCAGACCTCACTTTGAAAACCACTGTGCTATGGGTCTAATGGTGCTAACTGAAAATCCATAAACAAAGATGGAACAGTCTCCTGCACGCACAATCCATTGTCCCAACAATCCCAATTTTAGTTTATAATGGCGTAATGTCTCCCACCAGCGGGATACAAAAACATTTTACAACTACGATTACTGCTCATGACTAAGACTTTTTAATACCTTCTAAAGCCTTTTTTGTTTTTAAAGTGAACTAAATTCAGTATGTTTTAATACTGTTAAAGACTTGCGGATTCTCTGCAAAAGCAGTTCTTTTTTTATCTTTGTATAACCTTGCTATTGATATAATTTAGAATTTTTTTTCTAAACATTCCCAAACTTGAATTTCCCATGCTTTGTCACACGTTTACAAAGGATGATATACAACCACAGGTTTTGAATTTCTTTCTGAAGATTATCTGAGGCCATATAAAGAATCATAAAGACAGAATCAGGACCTTTTCTGCTTTCCTCTCGGCTCGAGCGCTGCTCCGTTCAACACTTAGCGAGAGGTGGTGGTCGCGAGTTTTGAGTGGTGATAGAAAGGGGGTGCTGAATGGGAGGGGCCATAAAGAGAGACTCTAAATCTTTTGGCAAGAGAGGAATAGCAATAGCCAGACCTCCATCTGTGATTGATCAGTATGTTGGCTCACGCAGCTTGTGTTTGTATGTGTGTTGCTATATGGATGGGTGTGGGTGGTTGGGAGAGAGAGAGAGAGAGAGACGGAGGAGAGATTTTGACCACAAGGTCTAAGCTGGGCGTGTGCTGAGAGTTATAAAAAGACTGGCAATAAAGAGCGCTTATTATTGTGGCAGAAAGGACTGATACCAGCATTGGCATACCCAATTAACAGCATGGGTATCGGAAAGCGTTAAATAACCTTTGCGTGTTTATTTTCAAAGTTGCTGAACAATTGATCCACCAGCTCCAACAAGTCTAGACGTCTTTGTAAACACGAACCACCCAGTTTCCCCTTCAGCCCCTGACCTCTTCACTCACTTCCCACCAAACTCTCTTTCATGTTCGTTAAATTATGGGAGGGAGCCGATGGATACAGCTTAATGGATGACTTAGTCACTAATAGTTTCTTGTCCAGTCACTTTGTGAATATTTGAACTGACAGAGTAATGGTGAGGTCACTTGAGTTCAGTTTTATATATTCAGTAATCACGTTCTTAATTTCTAGCGTGCGTAGAAAAGAAGTTTGTTTGAGCAAAAGTTTTGCTCAAGTATGCTCTAGTGGTGGTTCCCAAACTTTTTTTCACATCAAGGACCCCTAAACTGACACAAATTAGATCACAGACCCCCATTTGATAAGATTTTGTCCCAGGGTCCCCCATCTGATGGGATTTTTAGCTTTTAGATGCTTTATTACAGAAAGTAGATGAAACCCATGACCAAAATAGCCATAGGTAGTTACCACGGCGTTGTCCGGTCTGGGAGTTGTCCGTGTTAGTTACGTAGAATAAAAAGTGGGAAAGACTGCTCATGGCGGGCGAGTCCAACAAACTTTCAACCAAGAGACCGCTGTTCGAGACCAGAGATTTTGCAGTTACGTTTTTGATGTTTGTGACGTGTTTTTTAGTGACGTTTGTACTTAGTTTACATACTTATTTTAAGGCCAACCATGACGTTTTTCCTAAACCTAAGTGAGTGGTTTTGTTGCCCCCTGCTGGTACTGCACCATCATACACGCGTGTAATATTCACGCCTCAGCGAGGCAAAATGTGACAGTGATACGCTATCCTCCGCTGGGCCGGCGCATCTATTACACGCTATGGCGTGATACCAGGTTGTGAATTGATATAAAGGTGTTAATTAGTGAGCTTTCGAGGTGCTGGTGTGCGTATTTTGTTTTGGTTTGCTTTGGACAGAGCCATTCTAGCTGCTCCCCCCTGTTTCCAGTCTTTAAGCTAAGCTATGCTAACCAGCTGCTGGCAAATAAAGAAATGTTGAACAATTTCTTTAAAGTTAATGATCCATAGCTCTACAGTACATCACAAATGAAATGAAATATAAGTGAATTGAGGGACAGACAGAGGCCACCAGTGCTGCCACACAGTTCCAGCCCTTTGTCTTGGCCCTTCTTACGGAGCCGCCAACCTAACACATTGCTTTATAAGCCTGTAAAGTCAGGCCGGCTTGTCAAAATCTGTTTTTTAAATCCTCTCAGTTTTGACCCTATAAATCCACTTTGCTCATGAAACCAATCTTTCCATTCATTCACTTCATACCATCAGCGTGATGCTTTGACAGAAGACGAGGACAGGGAGGAGGTGTCGGCCTTTTGTATTACTGTTTAACTTCGGTCCCCCCGATGCCTCCCACCCTCTCTTTTCTCCCCTTCTTCCTCTCTCAAACTGAACCCGGAGTCAGACAGAAGTAATAAATCACTGATGGAGCCAGGGTCCAATCAACACCGCAGCCGAATGGCGTGAGAAAGCATCTGGGCCTCCGGCTGCCTTGATAACACCTTGTCTGGGTATCAAACCCGCTCCGTGCCACGTAACGCCTGATGGCGGCACCTCGGCTCTGACTGAGTCAGCTGGGAATGGAGTGACCTCACCAGGCTGTTGTACTCAGAGGGCATCAATCAAGACTGCAAGGTCACTCTGACACCAACCACATGGCTTTGACCTTCAGTGAGCGGTACCTGCCATGGCACAAGGTTCTTCACAAGTCGGTGACTCCATCAATCCACCGTACGATACATTTTATCATGGCAGGTGTCAGATAGAGAAAAACGGATGAGATTTGGGTCCGAGCCATGACAGCAGGTGACTGTTTGTACAGAACAAGAGATGGAGCACAGGACTTGTTGTTACCATGACAGCATGAGAAGACAGATGAGGAAGCGGACACATTTCTGCTTCAGACAAACTCAGTCCCCCTCCTGCTAGCTTTTAATGAAGTCACTGGGTGTTTGTCTACTCTCTGGGGATAAACAGAGAGGTCAGTTGCAAATCACTTACTCTCGGCCACTGAACCGGTGCCGTGAGAAGACATCTTTGAGGTTTAACTTGTGCACACAGTAAAGAGCGACATAAACAATGACGGGAAAGGTCGGCCTCATACTGCGTTGAGCCGCCCTCCCTGCCTCCAAGCTAGGGAGGTGATAAGTATCCACCAGCTGCCAAAGACATTAAAACTCCAAAAATAGTCTTTTTTTTTTTTTTTACTAAATCCAACAAAAGGTCTGTGCAGCAAAGCAGTTGTAGCAAAACAACCCTTTTTCTGGACGCAATCACGGCCAAAAGTGCCGTGTGCCAAATTACGATGCAGCTCCTAAATAAAAATCATCGTCCAAGCTATGCAACCTAAATTAAGTTGAAATATGCTGGCATGGTGCGTTCCAATCAGTGCGTGATAGTAATAAGTATAACCGCTTATTTTTTAATGGGGTAGAGGGGAAAGAATGTAAGAGACCTGATTTATCCTTACATCAGAGGTAAAGGCAATCCAACCAAAATAGAAACACCTTGACTCAACAGACAGCAGAGCTGGTGAGCATCTCCAGCACTCCCATAACAAAGGAGATTTTAAGCCTTCTCCCATGGTGTCTGCTAAAACAAACACAGTAATCATCGTCACGGGAACCAAGCCAGATGATTGCAGCATAAACATTTATTTCATCGGGGAAAATGAAGGCAAACAAAGCAATATTACCATGGTTTCATGGAGCTGCATGGCTTTCATTTGTGCTCTTAGGAGTGAGGAGAGAAAAAACATGTATTGGTAGTTCACTTCAATAGAAATTATTGTAGGACTTTAAATTAAACAGAACCACATTCTTGGAGGTTTAGACAACTGCCTCATTAATGCTATCGTATGCTAGCATAATAGGCTATTAACACAATTCATTTAGATGAAAAGAATGGCTTCAATATCCTGTTAATGTGCAAAAAAAATTAAATAAATAAATATACATGGCTGTGAAGCCACATTTCAGACTTTACAGGGAAGCAAGCTAATGCGATACACATTTTTTAATTTTCATTATGAGTTTCAACTGCATTTCCCAAGGAAAACTGGCACGGCTCCTGCCATAAAGCAGAAAAGGAAAAAATATGTTGTTCATAAAAGAAAGTTATTGTTCCCCTTTCAAAGCGCCCTAAGTCTGCCGTTCAAATGTCCATAATCAGTTTGCGTTCTGGAAGCCACATGCTCCGCGAGGCAGGCTAATGAAAACCAAAATAGGCTTCATTCTTTGTGCTGGTGGTGGGTGCCCAGCTGCACAAGCCTCGGTCAGTGATAGACACTCATCTTCTTACATAAATGAAGGCCAAAAATAGAGCTGATGGATTTCATATGCGGGGGATCCAGCTACTGTAGCCACAGGCAAAACCATGGCCCTCATTCCTCTGATAAGATGGGTGTCCCACACCCAACAACTGCGCCCGCCAACTGGAAAAGCACTCCATTTTCCCAGTATGACTGACTCACACAGAAAGTAAATAAAGACGTGAGTCAAGTAAGAAGAAACCGGGACACTGTATGGGTCGATTCTTACCAGGATGTGGGTGAAGACGATCTTGATGAGTGGCGCTCCAGAGAGGTTGATCGACAGGGCCGGCGAAGGCTCCACTTTCAGAGAGATCAGACTGCTTGCTACCTGGATCTTGTGATCCTTGAAATCAGAAGCTTCGTTAATCCTAAGAGAAAAAAAAAAAAGAGAAGAGACTCAGAGAATGTAAGAAAAGAAAGGCAGCGTGACAGCAAGAAATAGACAGAGTCACAGATACAAATACAAAAGAAAGAGACAGAAAAAAGAAGGTCAAGGGAGACATTAAATACAGTCGGATATATCAGGAAAAAAACACTGTAATCTGGTGCTCAACACATAAGTGTTACACACGGGCCCAGAGCAGTAGCATTTAAGTGGGACTTTGATCATCTGTCGATATAATTAATCCCACTGACAAGCAGCAGCACTGCATCGATAGTTTTTCGAGGCAATCTGATATGTGACATTGGGATCATACAAGCATCACCTCTCCATCATGATACAGAGGGGACATTCTCACCCACAGAGTAGCCGGCCAATGGGAGAGCCATATTCAGTCGCAAACATCTCCAAACGTCACATACTTTACATTTTGTACGTGTAAAGTGGGAAAAACAGGTTGCTTAATCGCTGTAATATCAGGTTTGGTAAAAATAAACATTGCAGCACAAGTGGAACAAACTGGTCCAGTGATGATGAGACAATAACTGATGGGGGGGGGGGGATATGTGGGGCTATTAGCAGGGTGTATCAGTCAGTGGAGGTTGAGTGGTGAGATGAGAGATAAGAGAGAGGACAGATAAGGCCCTGGCCCCAGGCATCAGCCGTTCTGTGGTTCAGGAAGCAGGGGCGCCTTAGTGCCAGTGGACCTGATTCCCCGCACAGGAAGTACAAAGAGAGAATCTGGAATTTTTTGTTGTTGAATGGCTTTAACAACTTTGTTTAGAATTTATTTTCCTAGATAAAACCCCGGCCAAAACCAACGTGGTACGATTGGACTGGATTAACAAAAATACGCAAGATCAGTTTATCTGACTTTTCACATTGGGCGTTGTCCCGTCCTCTTACCTCGTCTTGACGGGGCTGATCTCTTTGTAGTAGCTGTGCATGTTGTGGTAGAAGAGGCCAACGATGGTGGTTTGAGCTGAGGAAAAGTAAGACAACACACACAGTGGTTGAGCGTCCTGGGCGGCGGGTTGGGAATGTAATGCAGTGCTGCTAAAATGCTCACAAAGAAGGGAAGTTAATTAACGCTGCCTTGCCGCCGCACGCTGGCACCGGCAGGCTAATAGGACGGCCGTGCACTCGCACAAGGGTGAAAGGGAGAGGGCCGCAAACCACGTGGATGTTGGGAAATCTTGTGAAACCTCTGCATGACTTCACCGGGAGAGCAGGAGGTCTGGTACCCCTCCCCTAATCTGACCTATCATCCAGCTCGGTCCCACCTCAATACTGCAAGATAAACAATGAAATCGGAGGAAATCCTTAATAGTCCCGTTCCTCCTTTCAAAGGCCCTCTACCCGGGCCCCGCTGACTGTGACAACAAAAGCTCGCTGATGTCAAACAAATGTGCGGTGTATATGCTGTGGGAGAGTTTTTAACCTTCCAAAAAATGATTTCGACACAATGCCCCCCCCCCAGCAAGTCCCACAAGAGATCTCAAGGTGGCTTGTACAACTCTCCTAAGGAAGAGAGAGAATAAGGAAAAATATAATAAAGTATCCAAACACACCAATGTGTAGCATGCTAATTGGGTTATAAAACCTCCCCTTGGAGCATTTCATACAGCCAGGTATTCACAGCTATGAGTTAATTTGGTCCTGGCTCTAATGTGTCAAGCAATAACATATATTCCATTTCTGATAACAGTCCTTTAATGAATTATTAAAACGGTTTATTCCAGGGATCGTATGGCAACACAGTGCGCGTAGCAGCCAGGTGGAGCCAAGGGAATCTGACCTGAACGGAGGGTCAAACAAGCAGAGGTTTAATGCCCACCGTAATTACTGCTCTCACTCACTCCGCTATGTGAGTCTGTTCTTTTTAAAGACAGAGGAAAGTGGAGAAAAAGTGCTCTCTCTCTCATTCTTTCTGTTTTTGAATAAAAGGGTAACTGCCAACATTAAAGTCATAGCTGGATTTCTACGGCGCGCCATAAAGTCACACAAAAGCTCTCATGGCACTGCTGTCCTACACTGTATGCTGTGCTAGCAGCCTTAAATCTTAGTATAATAAATTACGAACAAATAACAAGAGCCTCCCAGCTGGACAATTTTCTCTTGGCAGAATCAGACCACGACTAATGTGCAGTATTCACACTCAACCTAGAGAAGCTTTTTTTATACAGAGGTTCCTCTAACTAGGACAGGTCTGCTACTTTATACACCACTCAAGACATGTCACTGAACGTCTGTACTTACACTGCATGGTGAAAGCCTCTCCAGGCACGGAGATGTAACTCATGCCTTGTGTGGGGAAGCGGTAATGTGACAGGTCGTAGTTCTGCGGGAATTTCATCAGAGAGTAATCTGTGGGGGTCAGAGGTTAGAAAAGGCGAGAACTGTTGAGCAAAACAGACTGAGAGGCAAACAACAAGACCCAGATCTGCTTCATCAGGGGTGAATTAAAGATGTGAAGCCACCCTTTGGAGAAAGATACAAGCAAGCTTAGTGGCAAACAAAATATTATGCAAAAAAAAGACCCATGAGAGGCAAAGTGGAGGGGGTTTGACCTCTGCTTTTCTGACCCGCACATATCCTCTGAAAAATAAGAAAACTAATGATGTCAGCTTGACGCTCCATGTCCTTCTAACCGAGCACACAAAACTACAAACAGTGAGTCACCTTATGGAGAGCTGACAGCAAACTGACCTGCAACAAAAGATGTTCCACCCAGGGAGATGAGGGAGTTCGGGCTGGGCTCCAGGTTAGTCACCATGTGTTCCATCACTCTGTCCACTGTCTCGATCAGCCCGCTGACCACAGGGATGGACTGCTGCTTAACAACGACCCAACAGAAAAATTTTCACAATCAATGCACAGTCGCTGCTTTCAATGTCCAGCTTTGCTTCGTGCTAACCTATCGAATGGGGTCATATCTTTAGAAAAAAAATTTAAATTTAGATTTTTCTTCCAGGTTCAATTTAGAAATATAAAATAGGTCACGTTAAAGAGGCACTCCGCCAATTTAACACACAAAGGTCAATCTACTTGTCACGAACAGCATGTATAAACACTTGTATAATGTCTTCTGTGGCTATGGAGGGAGCTTTCCAAATGGTACGTATCCACGGGATCCATCCTTTCCACGTTTCCTGCTCCTTATTTGCATAAAGTTGAGGTCTAGGCTGCTTTATGCAAATCAAGGGTGTCCGGAGCGACTCGCCGCCTCTGGAAACTCCCAATAAAACGTTTAAATTAACTGTTGTCGATCTAAAATGAAGACAGATTCAGCAACTGCATGGCTTATTTCTTGTCTAAAATGTTTTCAGAAACACATTTCTGTGAATTATTTTCATAACATACAAGAAAAAAGTTTCCAAACGAGCCGCCATGTTGGTTCCGGTTTGAAAGCTGGGAGCAGCAGCCCACGAGTGAAAGTGTTCGTCCAATCAGGTGCCTAGTGCCTTGTGCCTAGTGGCAGCCCATCAAGTGTCCAGAGATACCTCACATCCAAAAACGCCTACTTGGACACCTACCATTAGAGCATAACTGTGCTGACGATGTCATCGGGGTAAAATCGGCTTGTGTTACAAATGGGGGAGTTGGAAAAACGTGGGAAACTGTCTCTTGTGAGTCCCCCAGCTTTATGGTAGGGTTGGGCGATTGGACGAATATATCAGCTATCGGCGATTGGCTGAGTACATTGCTGGTTGTTTTTTTGGGCGATGTTTGACATTTTATTTTGTTAATTTAATGGCCCACCTCCAAAGAACGACAGCCGCTCAGCCGCTGCTCAGCGAGCAGAGAGGGATACGGTGGGGGTAAATAATGTGCAGAGTCGGCATATTCTCACATCTAACTCTGTGAAACCAAACTACAGTTGGTGATTGTTGGAAAGACTAACCAAGACAGTTTTGGAAATGGAAAATTTTAACATATCGCCCAACCCTACTTTATAGGGGTGCAATATAAAGCTGGAGCCCCTTTAATCAATAAACTAACAAGAAATAGCTTCAGCAAATCAAATATAGCTTGAACAAATTGCCATTTAAAGTGAGACTACGTAACTTTTGTAGCAGCGGCCACTGTGGCTACAAATGGCGATCAGGGGATTAAAGCTTAATGCTGAACTACTTTTTAGCATGTAGCTATAATGCTAAGCTATGTAACAGTAGCAGAAATTAACTAATTTAGATCTAATTCAATTGAATTAGATCAAATACAAAAAAACTGAAAACAACACACAGGCCAATTGTGTAGATTAAAAGTCATACAAAAACTTGATAAAGAGCGACATTTTCTGACGCTCAGCATGAATCTGATCAGAGACGATAATCACAAGGGGCTTGGCTTAACACTGTCTCTACCGTCCAAGTTCTGCATTCTCATACGTGAACATCTGTTTCAGCTTGCTCCTACAAAAACAAGCATGCTCGTTCTGAGGACTCACTGTAATGAAACCACACACTTGCTCAGAATGTCTTTCTTCTGTTTGGATATAAGAGCCCGGAGATTTGGCCAGGATGAGTGTACAAGCACAGGAGGCTGCAAATTTATTCAAAGCATTGTGTTGTCGAGCACTTTACAGTCAGCGGTACTGTCTTATACAATTTGCACCACTGTATTTGACCACGTACTGTAATCCTGTGTGGGTACACTGCCAGGTGCTGTTGTTGCTGCTGGCACCGCCTGCGCCAAAATATGCGGCGTTAAAATCTCAAACTCATGGATCCCCTGAGTGCCTTGGATTAAAGTATTCACCAAATTGCATATGTTGCATTATGTCATGTTTGAACATTGCACAACAACAGTGTGAACTCATTTACCTCTGGCAGCCCCGGAGAGGACAGCACTTCTTCCACACTTTTGAGAAAAGCCTGGATGGAAGAAAACGGACATCACGGAACTGTTGCATCATATGCACATGGGTGGGCATTGTGTCTACGTGTGAACTGGTTTTGCAAGTGTAACATGTGTGTGTGTGTGTGCGTGTGTGGACTGTGCTCCAAGACCTGTGTGAGGTTGTTGGCAGTGTTGTGAGGAATGGTCCTATTGGGCAGCGCCTTCAGGAAGCCCAACACCGGCAAGGACTCCGGGTCCTGGGAGCCTTGGACCTCCTCACGCTGACCGCTGACGACAGGAGGACTCGCTTCAGTGGCGCTCTGGGGAGACAACACGTCAGGCATCACATGAAGTTTACAATCAGGAGGTGGTTTCCGAAGAAGCGCCCAGTTCCAACATACACAGGATGTTTAGTGACTGATAGCCCGAGTTCGGGAAATGCTCTTTGGACAAGTGATTCAGTGTTGCTCTTTTTCAGCCTAGTGCCCTACAGGGAGCCATTTTGTACGTAGTGTTGAGCAGCTGTCTCCACTTTCTTCTATTTCTTTATCCGTTTCCTACCTCCAAAGCCCCTTAATAAACAGGACGAGTCTATTCACATGTGCTCTCAATATCCTTTTTTTTTTTTCCCAGCTCCTCTATCTTCAAAAGGAAAGAACAGCGAAATAAGAAATTAACTGTTTGCATTGTCCCCAAACCTGTATGCACATTGTTCATACCATTTCTATGTGGATGCTACGATGATTCAAACATGTATTTTATACAATTACTACAATTTAGGTATCACATCTGTTTTGTTAGCCTTGCAAAGTCAGAGTTGACAAACTTACGAGTGTTGGTGCAGTTGAAGTGACTTCAGTGGAGACTGTGGGTGTTGTGGCAGAAACCATGGCCTGGCCTAGAAAAGGCAACACAAAGGGGCTCTATTACAATGTGTTAGGAACCACACTGGTGACAAGTATACATTGTGTTCAATTTTATAGTTTGGATATCCCCATTTGAGAAGCATTTTTGTCAATACTGTAGATCCTTGTTTGAACCTGACCTGGCTAGGCCGCTGTGATGTAGCTGTGTTTTATCACCATACAGCTTACAGTTTACGAGGCCGGACTATGAAAGGAGATAGATTACAACCTCCACAAGACTGGGATAATCAACCGCATACTACTCTGCCACTCGCTTCTGCACAAGGCTAAGACACATTTTATGTCTTTGTTGTCATTTAATAAAAACAGCATTAACTAGCTACCAGAAAACGGCCATATAAGGACGTACATTAGAGGTATCAGTCTGAACCATTCCTGCTCTTCTTTGGTTCAATGCAACATTTTATATGTGTGCTCCGCAGAAGTAAAAATATTTTTCTGTAACCATAACAGTCGGGCTCTTTGCGTCTGGTGATGGTCTGTGGAATATATTGCTTTTGGTAACGACTCCGGAGAAGAAATCAAGGCAGTGTGTACTTCATGCTTCATACAATGTGAGCAGTTAAAGCTCTAACAGTGCACAGTGATAGTTTTCACGTACTTTTACCTTACACACAATGGAAGAGAGCGTCACTAATCAGTTTCACACACAACAAAATGAGATTCAGCCTACTTGCTAAAAAGGTATATTTAATCATGCTTTGACAATATCTCAGACTACCAAGACATTTGGTAATATGAATTATCACACAGCATGATTTTATTATTTATAAGTTCTCATAAATGTCAATATGTTTTTGGCACTCTACTGACCAAAGGAGGTAAACAGCGAGAGAAAAAAATCTGTCAAGTGTTATAACCTGTCACATTAAATCATAATGATCTGCCCCCTGTGACCCAACACGCATCAGTACTCTTATACATACTTATAAGGCAGAACTATGTGAGCCATGGCACTAACTGTATATGGTGGAAGCCAGGTCATGAAAATGTTTTGTGCATGAAGAGCCATTTGACGGGGGAGCTGGGGTATATTTGTATAGTTTAATACCTTGTTGTTATGCATGAATGCTGTGGGTGGAATGTAGTGAGGAGGAGAAGGACGGAAATTGCTTTTTAACCCGTTTCCTCAGAGCAGAGTCGAGAGGGAGGAACTAGCATTATAATAGATATTACAGCAAAATACTTTGCAGAAGAGTGTGATGTCCTACCTATGGCTGCGCTGTAGTAGAGCAAGACATCCTTAGGTGGAAGGGCCCGTTCCCAGATGACGAACTCATCGAAGGCCCCTGTGACATAGTGGCCATATGCCCTGTCGTTGCCAGTTCCAATGACAAGGTCAGGGTGGGGGTCACCATAGTTCGCTGAGACATTGCCAAAGGTGTCACCAGCAGTGAAGGTCCCATTGATGTAGACCTTCAGACCATCCTTTTTTGTCCATGTGAAGAGAATGTGGGTCCAGTAAGGCCCTGAAAGAGGAAACATAATACACAGTATATATGAATCATGTAGGATTGTAAATAAGCACTGCAAATGTTAAGGCAAGAGCAAGAGTGGGTGATTAGAGGAAAACAAGAGAATTATTCAAAACTGAGCAGGACGCAGGAATTCACGTATTAATATAGTTTATCACTATTATGTAGTCATATTATTTCTTTATATTAATCTTGTCTCTAGGTGGAGGCCTCGGATAAGCCGAGTGGGTTTTTTGCCTCTTCCTGCACTGTATATTATTAATTTATTTATTTTTTTTGTTATGTTGTGTAGTATTAAATTGTGCAAAATAAATAAACATAAAAAAAAAAAAAAAATATGGCTTTTCATCTAACACAGCTTTGTTGTCAAATGTCAGAAAATCATGAAAAACGCCCATTGTAGTTTCCCAGAGCATAAGGTGACACATTCAAACTGCTTGTTTGGTCCTAACAAGGCTAAAACCCAAATATATTCAGCTTATTGTCATATATACCAAAGAAAAGCAATGCACTCTTACATTTGAGAAGCTGGAAGAAGGAAATATTTGCATTTGGGTTGAACAAGACTGTCTACAGCCATGCTAGCGGCTCTCTGAGGCACAGCGGTGCTTTGAGCTAGCTAAAAGCCAATGCTAACACACTACAATGAAAATGCTAAAATGCTAACGTTTAGCAGCCAGCCAACTTAGCATGCTAACGTTTGCTAAGTAACACTAAACACAAAGTACAACGGAGTCTGATGGGACAGTCATTAGTTATGCCAAAAGATATTAGCCTTTAATTCATTTAGAAGAAAGCCAGCTTGGTTAAAAATGACTGAAAACGATGCTAATTGCTAATCAACATAACGTTAGCTAGTTGCTAATTAATTAATTAGCTCTTGGAATAGTGTTTTCCTCCTGTTAAAATGGTAGCGCTCCCCTCTTGGTTAGGTTTAGGGTTGGTTCAGGATTTAGGTTGGGGGAAACATATCAACGGGGTAACAGTATTTGACACAACACCTGTACTCACCGGCACTTCTCTCAAGCTACCGGTAGGCTACTCTTTTCTGCCCTCTCCATGTCAGGTTTTCTGTGCAAAGCACTGTTCAGCTCAAAACACTTCATTTGTCTTTGTTAGGCTATTTTATGATACCGTGTGCCCACAGGAACTTAAGGCCAGGGTCTGTTCAGGTCCTGCAAGCTCTCTCCAGTCAGTTTTACACTACAAAGAACTTACTTCCCCTTGCATCTCTGAAGTAAATTGCCAATGAGGGGAGTCCCATTAGACAACACATCTGAAAACACTTCCACCAGCAGAGCAAAACAACTAAAACACATCTCAGTTGTGGCTAGAATACAAACCATATGTGCCAAAGACCCATTTAAATGTTTTGACTCTCTCTTTCACTTCTTTATAGAGAGTTGTATAAGGTAACATTCTGGGATAATTATATTGGTCATAGGGCACCTCAAGGTTTAATTTATCAGCCTCAAAACTTTTTCTCACTGACAGATGTCCTGAAACTTCAGCATGTCACACTGTATGAGAACCAGATGACGTTTGATCCCCTGTAACTGAACACTCAAATCTAAATTGAGTTATGACGCCCCGTGAACACAAAGCAAAGATGACAGAAGTCATTTGAGAACAATGTATTGGCCTATAAATGTTTCACATAACGTTAAGCCTCATATGTTTTTTTTTCTATGTTGTCAAAACAGTTTACCGAATCATTTCATCTCACTTAAATACACTATTTCATTTCAGAAAAAAAATATTTTCAGAAAAAGGTATTGGTCACACTCTAACTGACCGTTATTATGAATTATTGTAGCCTATTAAGGAAGGAGATGACCGCATCTCATTACACGTCCATAATAATTGTATGTTTTGCGATACAGCAACAGATTTATGAAATTTATCCTCGACTTGCCAAATCAACTGTCTGCGGCTACATCTGGTTTCAGTTAACCAAACCATGGATGCAATTACATAACTAACAATTTATGGTTGAAGACAAAAAATATATATATTTCCAAGACCAAAACACATTCCTCATGGGTGCCTATGGGAGATGTAACAGTGTGTAATACAAATTCACCCACAGTACCTGGAACGCTGATGTTGGCCTTCCATCTGTGGTTGTTGCCTCGAGTGTAAAACTCCACGTATCCTCCAAAGGGGTTGGTGAAGACGGAGAAACCATTGGAGATGACTTTCCCTCCAGAGGTGACAGCAAAACGGGACTCCGCCTCGTGGTTTTTCCAAAAGAAGGAGAAGGTAATCCCTAGAGAATGATGAAAAAAATCACCTGTAGCCATCAATGCAAATGGTTTCAAATCATAAGCATAAACTAGAGTGCACTCACCCTCAGGGCCACACCAAGTAGGGTCACTAATACAAGAGTTCTGGTAGTTTCCAAAGTGGAGAAAGGTACCTCCGTTGTCTCCATTCAGAAAGATGCCCTTGTTGACCATCCCTTCAACAATATCTGCAGCAAAGCACAAATCAAGGGCATCATTTCGCTTGAAAATTACGAGCAGTGTCTGCTAACAACTTTTGTGCCAAAATATGATATTAATCTGTTCATCCAACAAATCAAATTATCCAAAGTCCCGAACTAATCATAAATTGTGTTGTTCAACTGATGAGGGTTTTACAGCTTTCTTGGTGTCTCATAAAAGAATACAAAGGCATTAAACGAAGTGGCTTAGATGTATTAATGTGTTACAACTCTGGTTGGACTAATGAACAATGACAAATAAATCCCTCATGTTGTGCTGCGGGGACAAAAGACGGACCAAGGAGAAACGTGTGAGAAACTCTCTGTGCAGACACAGAGAGGACAACAGAGAGCGGTGGGGTGATGCACACACATGAATTTCAGTGATTTGATCCTCACCTACTGTCGCAGAAATGTTAGTGTAGGCAGAGTCATTGGTATACACATAGGAAGAGTTATGGGAGGAAGGGAGCACAGTGTGGTTGTGGATTCTGAGAGCTGGACAAAGACAATGGAGAGAAACAAGTGATTCACACCTACATAGACAGAGGACACAAGAGAACAGTGAGAGAAGGACAACAGGAGGAATGTGGTGCGCAGGTATGAGACGGAGTGATGCTGAGGTTGAGTGCACAGCTCTTTTTCCTCCTCGCTTGAGGATTTTCCTGAGTGACTCCACACATCATACTCAAGTCTATACCTGATCCCTCTACAACATTAACATTTTTATGAAAACTTGCACTGAGCTATGTAGTGACAACACGGCTGCAAACTCAATGCATGTGGAAGAAGTTATTGTCTTTCAATCCAATTAAAACAACTCTAAAATGCAGAATAAAGATCTATTCCCTACATTTTTCAGATTTTTACCACCTCCAGATTATTATGCAAAGTGTTGCAGCATTTTAAATCATAAATTACTTCACACACCAGATATTCTTTTCTATCATTTCATTGATAAATCTGACAAACACTCTTTAAAAAGCACGATAGCTGTGGCTGGAAGGTGGGTGGTGAAAACAAAAAAAGGTTGCATGCAGAGAGCAAGACATTTAGGTTGCATTCCCATGAGCATACACAGTCTGTTTATGTATGCGTATGCACATACTTATGTTACTTCCGTTAACATAACCTGGTCTGTTTCCAATCTGGTCCCACAGCTCTTGGATTCCGTCCACAGCATCGAGAGGCCAATAATGCGAGGCCGTGGCCAACACCTGCAGGCCTGGACGGACGGAGAGTTCACGGGTAAACAAGCATCCAGAAAGGGGCTTTTCCCTCCAATCAAGCTCTGTGTGCCATTACTCAAAATTTTATTTTCCTGGCACTCTATTTTGGATTTTTGGGGAGGATTAAAAGATTGATAATAATGAACCCAAACAACTGTAAACAAACTATTCTGATTTAATGAGTAGGGCAGTGAACAAATCAGTAACATTCTGTGGTTTGGCAGCTAGCAGACGGTAAAAAAAAACACTTTTACAGTTTATTTCTGATCCAATAGCTGTATAATGTCATGTTATTTAAATTTTGCAACTTAAAACATGATGGAAAAAAACAACAAAAGCAATCACACCACCACCCATACAAAATGCATTACTACCTGGATGCTTCACAGGTACCACTTGAGCATAAACCTGTAAAGAAATCACATGTATTTGTAAAGGCTGATATTCAACAGTTGATCAGTCTAGGATGGGACTATAGTTATGAATCAGAATCAGAATCAGAAATCAGAAATACTTTATTGATCCCCGGGGCGTTATAGTTGCTCTTATATAAACTTAAAGAAATGTAAGAAAATAGAAATAAAATATAGTAAGAGTATATAATATGTAAATCATTTACATAATGCTACAATATATAACACAACATATGTAGAGAAATCTAAATAAGTAAAGTAAAATTGTTAATAAGAAAATGAGAATATAAGAAATATGAAATATGTACAAATATTTGCATTAAGACGTGCAATATATAACAAATAATCACAGTGTAAATAAGTAACTACAAAATTCTGAGAAGTGGAATCTATTACAGTAAGTGTGTTAAATATAAATGCCAGAATGGTATAAATAAGAAATGAATAAGAATATTTCTTGAAATGTACAGTATAAATACAATATTAATGACAGTATTGCACAGTTGAATTATTGCACAAATTATTGTACACGCTTACCTTAATACAGGAGACAAAAGCTGTAAAAAGGTGAATTCGCAAAGAAAATTCCATAGCTTTTTGTAAAATGTACCATAAGCAATCTTTTCTAAAACAACTGTTAAATCCCCAAATAAATATGAATCCAGGAGGAGTCACTCATTATTCCAAGAGGTGAAAACTTATGATCAGTCCATGCGTCCAAACTTATAGAAATGTAGATAAATAATAATAATAATAATAAAAGTACTAGAACAAAAAAAGGAATCAATTTAGTGCTGTGGCATGAGGCAGAAAAACACAAGTTTCCCTCTCATGTTAAAAAGCTGAACTTCCACTTCCACGCAGAAAACTGTAATCCGTGATCTTGATTCCTACAGTGAACTAGTTTCTGGGACTGCATCTGGGAATGGCCAAGCAGCAGAGGAGCTCCGTATACTGGCTCGTTGGACTGAACGTGGGAATTGCAAAAAAAAAACGTGATGTCATTTTTTGGATCTTCTGAGGAGGGGCGTTGGAGCTGTGCGTAAAAGGCATTACTTGTTGTGCGTAATTGGAGATTGCGCGGGGAATGAATGAGCTCAGGATCTGCGCCATGCGTGCGATCCAAAATGCTGTTTAGATAAAAGATGCGTATTAATGTGTGGTCTCATGACTAGTTTCGATAGTGGGTTAAATTACAGGACAACACCCCGGACTCTCTGGGAACAACAGGGATGCTGCTAATGGATGGGTGGACTCTGTAAAGCAGGCAGACCCAAATACAGTATCTGAAATTATAACTGTTTACGAGTGACCTGATGGGTTTGGTTCATTATATTTCATATTTCTCATAGATTTACAAAATAATACAACTTACTTCACACTGTAAATTCATGCAGAAACATCACAAGAATGTCATATGTGTCAAAAGAGATAGTTGGCCTTTCTTGTGTTACTTTTTCTAAGTGAAATGCTGATACAGTTTGGAGGATACCTACAGGTGGGGGAGTCATCAGTCATCATTAGTCCCGTTACAGGCTGCCAAGGTCAACTTGCACTCATATCAAGGTCAACAGCGCCACCATGTGGTTAGATAGCCAATAGTTCAGTGGCCACCCAGCCGGGCTTATCTATTATTTATTTATACACCTTCTCGTATAACCGCCTGGTGATGTGTTTGCTGTCAAACTAACATTCATCATCTGGTAAAATCACACAGAATACTAATGTACTGTGTTACAGTGGTACTTTAGGTGTAGTTTGTAATGGAGGAAATATGATATTTCCTTCTTTTCTACCTTTTACCACTCCAAAAACATAGGATATGAAATAGGATTACGTTAATTTTGTTTGTTTATCATGAAGGGGTCGATCAAATTTAAGTGAGGGTGGAACTAGTTTCCCTCCCCTGAGGCGGAAGGACAGAGAGAGAGAGAGAGACAGAGAGAGCGAGAGGGAGAGAGAGAGAGAGAGAGAGAGAGAGAGAGAGAGGCGGATCCCAGGGAAAGAGATATTGTGGATCTGTTACGGCTCCTTTACGCTTGTGCGGTGAGAAATATCGACCAGAAACACTTCAGTCACTTTAGGCCTTTTATTTTGTAGAGCTTTTACTTTTTAAGCTGTATTTTTGTTGTTGCTAGAATTAAAACTTTTTACACCTGGCGCGCCCTCTTCCTATTTCTGTCGCCTTAACAACGCTGTTAATGTAGATGTAGGCCTACCGGGTTATTCGAGCACCTCAGTGCGCAGAAAGGTGGATCAATGTTCCTCTATACATGGAGACTTATAGGATGACCCAGCGGGTGTTTTACTAAAATTACCCGGGCAGGAGACGAGCTGATCGGTGTGATGAAGGATCGACTGGCTGAACTGAGTGGTGCTGTGAGTGTCTTTCACTGTATACACCTTGACAGGTAAAACACAGAAAAAGTCACTCACAACCTTTTCTTTCATCCGTACAGAGTAGGACACGAGCAGAGGAGGATGTTGCAGTCGCAGTGGACAGAGATGGCTTCATGGAGAGCTTTTTCAGAAGGGTGGGTGTCACTGCAACTTCCAGGATGTGCACAGGTTTGGGGACTCAGGATGTACTGATGTGTCATTGATTGATTTATAGGTGGGAGAAGTCCGATACCTCATTGATAGGATCTCCTACCACGTGGAAGAGGTGAGGAAGATGCACAGCATGATCCTGTCTGCACCCAACCCAGATGAAAGTAAGTGTGTGTATTTATAGAGAATTAGGATGGAGACAGATCATTTGGATTTCAATGTTTACCTGTCTTTACAAGTTGCATTGAGCTTGGCTGGAGTTTGACTTTTGAGGCACAGAGTGAAAATGTCTCACTTCCTTTGTTACATTTTCCTCCTCATTGTGAATGAATGGCTGCCCGGCAGGAAACCTGTGAAGGAAATGGCTCTGTAAAAAACTCACAAACCATTGTAGTTTGGGCTCTGACTTGTTCTGTCAGGGACCTTTTAACAGGCAGGGATTCAAACATGCTGTCATTTTGCAGATGTTTGCAGGCACCAGTGTATCAGATACATTTTCAAAGTATTTCTAATGATTCAAATCGAGAACAGTGTCACCACTGGATGTACTCAGCTCCTGGCTTGTGTTCAGTGTGTGAGCCTGAGGGCCCCTGCAGGACAAAGAGCCAGTTAACAGTGCCATGGCATCATCAGTGATTGTGTTTAATGTAACACAGTACAGTGTTTTAAGATCCATGACGTGGAAATGGTCACCAGGGAGAGAAGAAAGAAAGAGCTTTGTGCTGTGTGACCTCTGCGATATTGCCACAGGGTCGTTGCCAAGTTACAAGATGAAATCACAAGTAAATCCAATATTTACAGGAGAGAGAGAGCGGCAGTGATTAGCTGGATGACATTATTTTTCCTCATCAGCGAACCAAGTCTGACGCGTTTCCTATTTGTGTGAAGGAACAAAGGACCAGCTGGATACGCTGACCAACGATATCAAAGGGAACGCCAACGTGGTGCGGACCAAACTAAAATGTGAGTGAAGTGATTATCATCCCGCTTATTTATTGACTGCGACATGAACATACACAACCTGATGTTGTCTGCTGTTGCGTAATGTGTCGTAACTCTTTCCTTCTGAAGCCATGGAGCAAAGTATGCCCAAAGATGATGTCCCTAGCAGATCCTCTGTTGACTTCAGGATCCAGAAAACTCAGGTCAGGAAACAGACTGATGACACACATATTATTATTATATATACAGTATACGTATACTATATGTCCTGCTCATACATGATCATCATCAGCCATCTGTCAGTTGTACACAAACATCAGGAGGGAAATGTTTTTGTATAGATGTATCCAAGATATAGACAAATAAGGAACATTAAAACTATTTACTATGAAATTCCCAACTTTACCTGCGACATTCTCTACTTTACAAGATGTGTTTGTAGATTGGCATTGCATTTCCTTTGTTTGAGTGTAAATTTACCTCAAGAAATTCCCTTCAAAATTTACTTTTAATTCCAACAATGTAAGTACATAACTGCTTTGTGTAGTCTGAAATGCCCACATCCTCACCCAGTGTCCTTGTGTTTTCACTTGTCCTCAGCACACAGTGCTGTCCAGGAAGTTTGTGGAGGTCATGACCCAGTACAACGAGACTCAAGTGTCCTTTCGGGAGAGAAGCAAAGGAAGGATCCAGAGACAGCTGGAGATAAGTAAGTGAAAAACAATGGACTCCCTGAACCCTCAGTAGTCTTTGAAGCTTCATAATGAATGTAAAGTGCTACTGCAAACAGGAAATACTCTCTTCTTTTAACACACGTCAATGGCTTGAATTCGGTTGCACGGTCAAGATGTGTAAATGTAGAGATAAAAGGGTGACAAATGAAACCTTGAAGCTGTGTAAGGACAGGATCCAGGAAACAGACCGCACTGGTTTCCTCTGGACACTAACTGTTGATAAACACACCAACTGCAGGGCAGGATTTGTTTTTTACAGGTTTCTTCAAGGTGACAGGGTTTCTCTTCTGCACAAAAACAAAGTCACAATTGAACACATCCAAACACCGGATTTTCAATGCTTTGTGAGTTTTGATAGAACTTAAATGAGCGGTAGTTGTAGTAGTAGTGTAATGGCCATTTGTCAGAAAAATCAAAATCATACATAAATCAAAGGGCCACTGATGCATCATGGGTATGTGGTTTACGCAGGCAAAAGAGTCCATTGTCCATGCAAAATGTACGTGTTTCTTTATCCAAAAGGAAAGCAAACGAAGCACTAAGAAAACACGGATGTCGCTGCCTCTCTTGTTCTGGTAAGAAACCATAAGCCCACCCAGGTGCATGCTGGTCCTATACCTGCCTACCGACCTATATAACCACGGGTGCCCACAGTTTTTACCCAATTCATAAACAAAAAACAAAATACTAATTATAGAAAAAAACTAAATACAGGATACTTAACAAGACAACAAATAACTAGCAAAAGAAAACTATCAAAAAAATTGAATCTAAATAAAGTCAAAATCTAGAATAAATCAAACCATACTACTTATTATTAATAAAACAACAACTAAATACTAACAACAAATAAATAGCTCCTACAAGTAGCATTTGATCAAAGAATAGAATATACAATAGAACACAAACTGGTTATATCAAGATAAATGACTGTCAAGAGTTAGCTACAGACAAACCAGAATGTATGAAAATGTGGAGTACAGCACAGAAGTATAAAGGTGTATTAGTATTCATTCAAACTTATAACTTGTGCTAAATGTGTTTGTCTTTGCAACCAGACCTCTTGATATTTTCCACCATTTTTTCAGAGGAGCATACGGTCATCTCTGTTCAGAATCACAGTGACAAACAAAGTCAAAGAGGGTGTGTATCAGGTGCATCATTGTATTATGCACATAAGTAACAAGAGACAATAGTGAAAAGAAAAAAAAATAGGACTATCTCTCACGGTCCCTGCGGCCGGCATTAATGAGAAGCCCTAGTTCTCCACGCTGAAGAGCCTGATACTGGAGACGCCTCGTTGTGTTTGCGTTGCCTGGGAAACAGCCAGAGGGCTCAGCGGCCTCCGTAACAGTAGTTCACCTGTGTCTGACACGGCCACACTTACCTCAGCCTGTGTGGACGTCGTGGACTTAACACCATTCATTTACATCACTCAGAAGTGACACTTATTTTTGCTCGGTGTGTATTGATGAGTTGTAACGGAAGTGTGTTTTATTGTGTTTGGCTCCGGCTCTCTGGGGAATTGCAAAAGGTGTGTGACATACAGTGAAGCACCTGCACAGAGAGCTGCCTCTCCAGGGAGGGTGTTGTACAACAGGAGGCATGGCTCCAGGAAAAGAAAGCTTTCTGTTTATAGAGTTTCAGCAGCTGTTTCTCTGTGAGGCTTCCTTTGTTCCTCAGACACTTCTAATCTTAGTCACAAATACAACCCTCACCCGCGAATATACTGAAAACCACAGCAGGAGCCGAGACACTGAATTAGTACACTGATAAATGCTTTGTAAACAACTGTTGCACTGAGATTTGTAGTTTAATTGCAGCTATGTTTTGCTGTCAATGTTTAGCACTCAAAATTTGTCAGTATTGTGACACCACGAGGCATTTGGTTCTTAAACACATGTTAACAAAAGACTTCAGTAGCAACTAACTGTATATTAACTGTATTTATTGTCTTTACGGGGGGTACGGGGTGTCTTTAGGGGGAGATAGCAGGTCAACAGTAGATGTCACATAGAAGTGGTGTACATCATCTGAAAGCTGGGAACCTGAAGATTAATTTGAGATGCAGCTCAGTACTGTGTGTCAAGTTGGTCGAGTCATAAATCAAGAATAAACATGAAATAATTAATTAATTGATGTATTAAAATAAATTGTGAAAGTGTATCAGGGTTTAGAACATTATGATAGAAGTATGTGATGGCCATTCCCATGCACTATTATGTCTCATAAATTGTTGCAGCAATTTTTGGGTTGATACCATTTGTTACACCCATTTGGTGCTAAATATAACCATTTTTTTACCGCTCGAGAATTGATAAAAATGATCAAAAATCACTCCAAAATACCACATTAAGACACCAAGACCTTGAGGAACACCGTAGATTCCAAAACCTACATCATTAAAGGCACACCATGGCACAGACATAATTCTGTTAGCGTGCCTTACTTTAACGCTGTCAAAGACATTATCCAGTTTTTTTCCCATTCGAATGAAGTCCATAATTGTTTTTTCATTACACAATACATCTCTCACTACTTGGGGGAAAAGACAGCATTGTGTCCCCCGGGTGGATAACAGAGACATTATTTTCCTGTCAGCTCAATCGATGGAGCCACAATGAGGCTTCTTCTCCTCACACTGCGGGCTTTATGCACAGCAGCCTCACAACACTGACAGACAAATGTATTACTACCCTGGAATTAAGCACTCAGCAGTAGCCTATACATTGTACCAGACCTAAGCAGAGACATTTACATTCTTGACATTAGTGCGACACTTACTACTCTGGGAGTTTTGTCTAATAAATGTCAGAGTTGGGTTTTTATTGGTTTAAAAGCATGCTACAAGAATGACGAACACAAGTCCCCAATTACAACAGAGTGCGTCAGATAATCAATCTTTTAGTCACAGACAGCTGTTTAAAACCATAACCAAATGTTAGATGGAACTAGTCTTCTGATGAATAATGGATCAAGAGAGAGCTCAGTCCACTGGCCATCCATATTTTAAGGACAGATACTGAATCTAAGGTCCAGAGCCAGAATAAAAGAGGAGGAGTGGTGTCATTAAATCTCAGGATTCAGTTTTCTCCAGCACGGTGGTGCAGTGGTTAGCACTGAACCCTCACAAGAAGAAGGTCCCAGGTTCGATCAGCGGCCTGGACCTCTGAGTGTGGAGTTTGCATGTTCTCCTTGTGTTTGTGTGGGTTTCCTCTGGGTTCCCCAGTTTCCTCCCAACACCAAAACATGTATCAGGAAGGGAATCTGGCGTAAAAAAAAAGAAAGTCAAATATGCAGATCATAAAATCAGATCTCAGATGATCCACTGTGGCGACCCCTAACGGGAGCAAAGACGAACAACTAAATTTTCTCCCAACAAGCTATCAGTAGCTGCAGCTTTTTCAGTATAAAATCTTCACAGGCCTGTAAATTATATCTTATTTTCTCAAATTTCAGAAACTGAATTATGTCTCTACTCTTGTTTCTGGGTGTTTTGGATCTATTATTTCTTCATTTATAACAAAGTCCTGATGTGCAATCAGGGGCATCTTTAGATCCATCATCCAGTCATTACAAAACACTTCATATATAAACAGGATGTTTGGTTTATTGCTGGATAATCATTGCCTGCTATTTATTATTTCAGCTGGAAGACTGACCACCAATGAAGAATTAGAAGGCATGTTAGAAAGTGGAAATCCATCCATCTTCACATCTGATGTAAGTGTTGACATGCTGTTACTGTACAGTATGCTGTTATTGCCGTGTTCAAAGCTGTTACTGCCATCTAGTGGTGGAGGAGGAGTAAATCATTTGTGGTGGGGTAGTGTGCTGCCAGGCCTTTTTTTAAATTGATTTACACACAAAGCTGTGAACATTTGTCTGGTGTTTGTTGGATGAATTATTTGACCCTCTCTCACTCAGATCATTTCTGATTCCCACATCACACGTCAGGCCCTAAATGAGATTGAGTCACGACACCAGGACATCATGCGTCTGGAGTCGAGCATCAGAGAGCTCCATGAGATGTTCATGGACATGGCGATGCTGGTGGAAACTCAGGTAACAGCTACATCTAATTGGAAAGGTTCATAGGTAAAGTTTACTCTTTAAAAAAATGTAGTCTTACTTATTAGTCAATGTCTGATAGCATCTAATTTGTGTACCAGTATGTAGCCACTATATTTTTTTACTAATACTACCAAGACAAAATTGTGATTGTGTCATTTACAGGGGGATATGGTTAACAACATTGAGAAGAACGTGTTCAATGCAGCGGAATACATTTGTAGTGCAAAAGAAGAGACCAAAAAAGCAGTGAGATACCAGAAAAAGTCCCGGAGGGTATGTGCTCCTTTCTAATCCTGTGTTGCTAAATTGTCACCAATAAAAACATCCGTAAATGTAAATTATACAACATATCAAAGTCACATGTGAACACTTAAAGAGGACCTATTATGCTTTTGTGCTTTTTCCCTTTCCTTTAGTGTGTTATGTAGTTTTTTTTTTTTTTTTTAAAGATTATTTTTTGGAGCTTTTTATGCCTTTATTTATAGGACAGTGGATAGTGTAGAAATGGGGAGAGAGAGGGGGCGACATGCGGAAATGGCCACAGGTCGGATTCGAACCCGGGCCTACCGCGGGACTCAGCCTTATGGGTGCCCACACACCAGCAGAGCTAGCGGGGCGCCCATGTTATGTAGTTTTTTGTGCTTAAGTTACAAAGTCCACGCCAAAGGGTGTTACTGTCCCCCACAGAAAAGCTGCTCCTGAACTGCCTGAAGTCTTGCCTTTTCTTTCGTAACGTGGTGATGTCACCAAGTAACACATTACATAACATTATTTGCACAATACCTGCCTAGCTGCTAGTTCGGCACACCCTCAAACAAAGCTAGTCAGAGCGGAGCTGGAGCGGAGTCCGAAGAGTTTGGTTCGGTTGACCAATCACAACAGAGGGCCAGCTGACCAATTAGAGCAGGGAGGAGGAGGAGCTTAAACAGAGCGTTTCAGACAGAGGGTGAAAAGAGGTGTTGCAGCACAGCCGGTATGAGAAAAGTAAAGCGTTTTTTGAACTAAAAGCATGTAAACATGTTCTAGTAGAAATCTAAAACACAAGTATGCATAATAGGTCCTCTTTAAAACTACTATATGAATTGGTTATAGCCTTTTTAGTGGTACCCTACTTCATTGAATTGCAAATAACATCCTCTTCTTCACTTTCCAGAAATACATTATCATTGCCTTTGCTCTGTTGATCCTGCTTGCTGTCATTGCACTAATTGTTGGCCTGTCTGTTGGACTAACCAAACCTCCTGTATGAGAACTACTGTGAGTACTGCGTGAGGTAACACGTCATCCACAACTTCCATTCTTTAAACACAACACTCATCCATTCATTCATCTGTATATCCAGGAATTCATTCACTCATTTCGCTGTTAAATGGTTTAAACAGGATATGTAACGCAGGTGTCTCTTTCCCTCTCTTTTTGACAGAAACTACTCGGCCTTGCCATGTGTGGGGTCGCAGGTTTACTCCTTTTACTCATCATAATAGTTGGAGTCTTTGAGTCATGAGTCACACCCTCACAGCAGTCAGCTGTAGGCAGCTCAGCCTCATAATAAGACAATAACAAGTCATTCACTATCCAACAGCATTACAGAGAGGATCTCTTCACTACACTGAAGTAAGTATAATGTGTGTGATCCACTTTGCACCAGTAACATCAGACCTCATGATACACTGTTCTGGAGAACAAAGCATCCTGTCAGCACACATCCCTTTCCCTTAGCGGCGATATAATGAACACTGACAGCACATCAGATTAATACACTGGTGTATGTTCTGTATTGCTGCCGTTTTTTTCTTGTTAAGTATCACTCGCAGACATTTCTTGGTCTAATGACTTTAAAAGACATTTTAACATTTTGGGAAATAAGCTTATTCGCCTTATTGCCGAGAGTGAGACGAGAAGATTGATACCACTCATGCCTTTACAGTAAATATGAAGCCATCACCAGCAGTAGCTGGTTAGCTTAGCTTAGCATAAAGACTGGAAACAGAAAAACAGCTAATCTGGCTCTGCCAAAAGTAACAAATATGGCACGTTAAGGGTTTATGGGTGTTTATGTGCCAAACTATTTCTTGGCCAGACGCAGTGACTTCCCGGAGTCTTGTTGTCATTGCGAGGTTGCCAGGCAACTAGCGGAGGCTCCAGGAGGCCACTTTTCCTGGCTCATAGCCCCTTGTAAAACCACAATGTGTCATTTTTACACCTCTGTTTGCATATTAAACAAACAAGATATAATATGGTAGTTTGTGAGCCTAAGAGATAATGGTAGGCTGATTTTGTTACCTTTGGACAGAACCAGGCTAGCTGTTTCCCTTTGCTCCCAGTCTTTGTGCTAAGCTAAGCTAACCGGCTGCTGGTTGCAGCTTAATATTTAGCATAGGCTACAGACATGATAGTGCAAGAAGCGTTTTTCCCAAAAGTTCAATGTACTGCCTTAATATTCAAAAGATATTGTGACAATCGTCTTTATAAATTGATTGTATAATTTGTGTTTACATGTTAAAGTGTATGCTCCTGATGTTCTCTTGTCCTTTTGTATATGTACTGTAATTCTGTTGAATTGAATGTAAAACTACTACAGCTCAGGAGTCCGTTAGAAAATCGAAAATTGTAAAAAAATAATTATATTCTCCGTAAGCATTTCTTGTTAACTGTGTCTCAATCAGAAGAAATATTTTCAGATCAATCGAATGGAATTCATCACTTCATTCAAAAACTCTAAATCAGCAATCGTACAAAAGTGCCTTGCTGACATTTAATATGAAACCTTAACTTATTGAATATATTATATTTATCACGATTGCGGTGTGTAATGACTGAAATATCAATTGTGAAAATAGTCACGCTAGGACTCTTGGATGATGATATTTCAAGAGCACACATTTTAATTTTGATACGTTTGATTCTTGTAAGTTATATCTTGTATTTTATATTGAAACAGAAAGTCATGTTATTAAAAGATATAATATAATTATAAAGTCTTCACAGAGTGCATTTTTTGTTTATTTCCTTTCATATCGAAGGTGATGAAGTTGAATTTATTCATAAATAAAGGAGCATTTATAAATAGCAAACACGTCTGAATTTGTCAGACAGAATTAAGGTTATTTTCTGTTCTTTTAACACTCCAAACATTTGGAGGTTCAGTTTGTTTAGAGGAAAACAGAAAGAAGCAGAGGGTGCTGTTTACTTCAGGACTAATGAGCACTTTGCACAAAGAGCTTGACTTCCGTGTAATCAACCAAACAAGATTAGTGAGGAAAGTGGAAGTAGGTCCCCGGAGGGCGAGTTCTTTTCTCTCTTTGAATTAGATCAAAGGAAACTTCTGAGGTGCACTTAGAGTGAAATGCCAGTGAATGTCCTTAAAATCTGTACACGAGGGGGTTTTCAGGTCACTGAGCAAGACATCCTAGATGTGAAGTTGAGTGATATTATGAACTGTGATTTAACTTGGACACAGCAGTGTAATTTCTGTGACAAGCTGTAGGTGATGGAAGCTTTGGTAAATGAGAATGTAGAAATAATATTTTGAGAGATATCGAGGGTTGTTCATTCTAATTCATGTATTTATTCATTTATTTATATGTATTTATACATTACACAAGTGGTTCTCAACCTTTTTTTGTGGCAAGGACACCTAAATTGATACACATTAAGTCACGGACCCCCATTTGATAAGATTTCGCTTCAGGCACCTCCATCTGAAAAGTTTTTCTTTATTAGATATGATTAAAACCAGAATAATATAGTTGTCAACTACAGTTGAGGAGATAACTGTGGAGGAAGCGAAACCTATGATCAGAATAGTCACTCTTATGACTCTTACTCACATTGGACTCACTTCTATAGTGAATTAAATAGTGAAAATAAACTATTCCCTCCCAAAAGGACTATGTCCCATAATGTAGTCTGTGGGAGTAGGCCTATACGCTAACTGCTGACAGTGAGCAGAATGATCAAAAGTTGTTCATAAATACTTCATAAATACTGTATGGAGCAGGTTGGCTTACTATAATAATCCACAGAGATATGTATATTTCCATGTGTTGAAAATGTTCTTTGATGCACATTTGCACAGTTGGCATCCTTAGTGTTGCATTACTGTCACCTTCTGGATGTAGTGTAGAACTACATCAGTGACTCGGAACAGGTGTTCTGACAAATAGTGCTACCGCGCAGAATGAGCTGCGACACGATGTGCGCATGTGCAGTGCGTTACAGAGGCGGAAATCATATTCCAGAGGACACGCCGGTAACTTTACCTATATTTATAGAGGTAGTCGGCCATTCTGATAGATATTTCCTACCTGACAGAATGAGCTAGTCTTCTTAATTATATTTAAAGAGGTTCATGAGCTACTGGTAGGTCATTCTGAGCGGGTAGCTGTATTTGTCACAACACCGGAAGGTATTGTCAGGGCTAGCTAGCTTGTTTGTCAAGTGCTTAGCTTGTAAAATCAGAACGTTTTTTTTAATTTTTAAATTGCACTTGTTGGAATTGGATTTTTTAAAACAGAAAAATCATTATTATTCTGCAACATTGTCTACATTCATTCTACTTTCATCTCCTGATCCCAGGTCTGCTGGCGCCGTAGCCACGCCCCTCATGTTCATAGCAGAAAAATGGCTACCGCGGGAAATTCAGATGAGACGCATGGGAAGCATCGTTGGGCTCACTTTTTTTTTTTTTTTTTTCATTTTCAAGTAACGTTATGGCTTTCAAACAGCACCAGCAGCAGCAGACCACAGCAGCGCAGAATGAAGAGATCTCCCGGTGTGAAGGCTGATCTGAGGTCAGAGAACCGTGCTGACACTGAAGCAGTGAGTGTGTCTGTGCTAATACTACATAATACATCGATATATCACTATGCTACTACTAATGCATTCTGCCGTAGGCCTCATGTAAATATTCGAGCTAAGCTAACTGTGTGTTTGCTAACTGTCACTTTATCAACCATTGAACTAGTCCTGGTCATCCATGCAGCCTGATGAAGAGAGACAGAAAAGTAGTGAATGTAGAAAGTGAAAGTAGAAAAAAACAAAAAACAAGACAGACTATTTTTTTCATTTCATGTGGGCATGACTGATCAAACATGTCAGCCACAGATGGGTTTCCTCAGGTAAAAGTGAAGAAGTGCAGAACACTGCATAGCCAACTGTAGGCAATTCGTGATGACACTTCACGTCATTACCTTTTAATTAGCCTAAATGATGTGAGGTTTTCAGTGAGATCAGAGGTTAATTTGGTCACTTCTGTAATCTTATTGTTTTCATGTGATAGGAGAGACCTGATCTGTGGGGGTCTGTGGTGAGAACTGGGACTTGGGGCATCTAAACTGGAATGATCAAAGCTTAAGGACACTGTAACACCTTGAGCTCTTTACATTTACTTTTTTTTTTTGACATAATACACATGGTTGACATGGTCTGATTTGCTGATGTATTTGCCAAATCAGAATATGACATAAGAGACAACAAGCAAAGAATGCAATTTAAAAATGCCCTTACTTATTTGTGGATTTAAGTTATTAGGGTATAATATTAATGAAATATTGACATGGGGATTTTGTGATCACACTTGAGAGATGCAGACTGTGGATATTGTTGTGGTTTATATGTAGCAGACTATCTAATCAGGAGATGATGACGTGACATTTCATTACAAACTGACCATAAATACAGACTGTGTGTGTTCACTTCTTTACCTTTACCTGAGGGAGACCAGCTGTGGTTGAAATGATGCCAGTCATATCCACATAAAGTAAAAGAAGTGGGGGAAAAGACAGTAGAGTGCTGGTATTTTTTGTCTTTTATTTATTAAGTCACTCACTACTCAAGTCATTTTTTCAGGCAGTTCAAGTAGTTATAATTAGAAGTAATCGAGTAGAAGATTTTGGCCATATCGCCCAGCCCTATGCCCAAGCCACTAAACCTACACTACTGGATATTTGGCGAGTGGAATCTTTCACTGTACAAACCCTGTTACACTCATACTGGATCCCAAATCAGAGCCTGTGTGTACAGTTGCGTCAACTTCTCATGTGTGTGCAGATATAACTTCCCTGGCCTTTATATATTAAAAGCTGCTGGAGACTCTTACATAATGAAATACAGAGGACTGTTGGGAATGACTAAACGGGCAACAAACAAAAGAAAACAGTGAACCTCACATTGCAGCATTCTCTCCAAGTGATGCAGGAGGCGTCACATCTCGACTCTCATCGCATTCGAAGGCTGATAAATCTTTTTCTGTTACTCTGTGCTCCGCATGAGATATGTCTCTGCTCTTAAAATGATAACAGTACAGTGAAGTGCTTGGTCTAACTGGGATTGGAGCTGACAGGGAGGGAAAATAGTCTCATCTACAGTGGCTTTTTGGAGAACGCTGGCCTGGGTGACCCAGTGGAAACTGTACTGGAACTGATGACCGGACCGCTGGACGTTTTAATTGCTGCCACATATCTGCTGGAGCCTGACTTATCCTGCATCAGAGGTGGGTGGTAGTAAAATATTAAACAAATCTACTGGATTTTGCAGTATTATTAGTCTGCAGTCGATTTATAGCCCACGGCTACTGTGAATCACGATTTTAAGATCAATGAAAATTTGAATTGTAAACTCCAGTTCAGTTATGTAGACAATCTAAATGTCTTCTTACCTTTTAAATATAATGGTTTTTAACTCGCCATGCATTAGAAAAACTTGTAGATTTAACGAAGCAAAATACAACCTACACTTCTCATCATTTCTGCGTTGAGACCGTTTAAAACTGATACAATAATCTTTTTAATTTCATGAACAAAAACTAACAAAATAAGATTATTTTAGAAGAAATAAACACATCCTCTCAACATTTCTTACACGCAGCCCTTGCCTGTTTTTTTTTTTAATCACCAAAATGTAATTTTAGATGTAGTTTCATTTATTTCCTGTGGCAGATGTGCCGTCTTTTCTGTCTGTGTGTACTGACAGTAATCCAACATCCATGATTATGTAACTCTGCCGAATACAGATATTTATAATCTGAACATGCTGGAGTTATGACATCACCCGCCGCTGCTTACCATGACAAGCGTTCGGGGAAGCATGCAAACCGTTCTGTCATGGTAGGTTATTGCTTGTTGTTACAAACAGGGGATGTATCATTGAGATGTAATAGGATTGATGCATGGCTTAACTTGACATCTGTTTTTTTTTTTGGTTTTTTCATGTGTCCCAGGGGACAATGGGTTGTCAGAAGTCTTGCAAGGTGGAGAAACTCCTGATACAGTCTCAGTGGGAAGCAGCGTGGAGCCAGAGACAACAGAGGTTAGCCACAGCGAAGAAGAACAGCCGGACGAGATGCACAGATAAGGTGAGCGCGCTGTGTTCTGGTTGTAAAGCTTTCCATGAATAAGCTTTGATTCGGCCGTGTCTGGACACCGGCGGGATCAGCACTTGTTGATGCCTGCAGCCACAATGTGACCTCAGTCCGCACTCTTCTCGGCCACCAAGGCTCTGCACTGTCACCGAGGCTCATCATTAACAGATGCAACCATATGTGGCACTCACTGATTATATTTTCACCTCTCATGCGGACGATTTAGCCACCGAACAAACAGGATATTCTAATGCTTTATTTACAGTAAGTGGTGTTTGCTTGTTTAAAGAGAGATTACCCAACGTGCCGTTATGTAATATGCATTTTACTAAATACATCCTCTTTTAGATGAATTGCATTTTGGGCAGCTTTGCTACATGTTTTGCATTAGTTTATAATAGTAGATACCCACACCTAAGCATGTATGTTTATATTTGTGGAATACCTACTTACTTATTTAGTAACCTTGTTAGACAAACAAGATGCCGAGGAGCTATCTTCGGGTAGAAGCACTGACATTTTTCTTCACATTAATTGACGTAGCATTGAACTACTAGTAAATCAGGGTGGTTTCTGTGTTTCCATGCTCTGGTTTTGAGCAGGCATTTGATGGAAAGTTACTGATTATCCTCATAGCTAGAAGATGCCAAATTGTACAATTTGACTAGAATTATGTTGCGACACAGGAAGAGTGTCCTCTGTTTGGTGTTGACTAAATCCCACAGTGTTTACAGCAGCATTTTACAAGTAGAACGTTCTTATGCGTACTTCTTAAAGTCAGTACTTGTCTCTACTGCCTTAAAATGATAGATCAAGGTTATTATTGGCACACCGTCCTCTCATTGGGCCATATTGCTACCGTTCACACAGTTATTTGCTAACAGGGCCATTATGAGAGGAGAGTATGAAGCCTTATCAGGTGCCTGCAAAGAGACTAGCAGGGGTTTGTTCTCACATTCAGCCTTTGCCTATTTAGAAAACCCACAATCCATTGAGAAACGCGCGTGCGTCATTTCAGCAGACCCGCCTCGATCACGGATGCTTGTTTTGCAGCCAAAGACTTCAGACGGGACTGTGATGTAGAAGCTAGAGGCGTGCTAGTGCTCAGTTGGGGCTGTTATGGACAGCATCAGTAGTTCACTCTGCAGGCAGACAGCAGGAGGCAGGACAGGACCTTTCTGTACGAGGAACTTCATTACTTTATGTCTGAAGTCAGTGCCACTGGTCTGGAGCCCCAGAGGCTAGCATGTACTGTATGCCCTGCTTTGGAATAAGGAAGAAGGTGGATGTGAGGAACTCAGCAGGAGGTTTTATATTGATATATGTCATTATCTCATGGAGGCTATCAGAGATGTTGGTAATCGGACTATTGTGAATTTAACAATAAAGGCCTGTTTGGTCATAATACAGAAATTATTAATGATTTTTTTGTCTCAAGATATCTTGTGTAAATCTTGTCTGACTGCATTAATATTTATCTGCAAAACATCGGTTCTTTATTCCTTTTTATTTGCCGCCTCTCGATATATGAGCTACCTTAGCTCCTTGTGTCTTTGTTGTTGTTGTTGTTGTTGTTGTTGTTGTTGTTGTTGTTGTTGTTGTTGTTGTTGTTGTTGTTGTTGCGCCTCACGCAGTTTTTCTATTAATCTGCCGAAGCCTTCACAAAAGGGAATGTCAAAACAGTTGTTCACACCTCCAAACGTGTCTCGGCCAGCTGAGATAAGGCAGGCCCGGAGCTCCTGGTCAGCCTCCTGACATCCTCTGACAGCTGTCCGAACAGGTTTGGCTCCCTTTAACATTCGAAGTAGGCAGCAGCCATGCTCTGAATCATTATTTAAAAAATAAAAAAATACCAGCTAGTTGATGCACCTTACATGATGCTGCCCTCCCTCGAGAACAGTCGCCTTGATCCCACCTGGCTCGGACATTATTTGCAGCTTGATGTTAACAGTTAATGATTTAATTCAAATGTTCCGTTTTCTTCTCCACTTGAACCAAACTTTGAAAGCACACAGCTACAGTATTTGACCTGTATGCAGTATATCTAGAAACGAAGGACTACATTATTCTCCTTCATGGAGAGCAGTGCTCATAGTGGGCCGGTAGTCACCGGTACGCAGTACCGGCACTTCTACATTTTACTGCTTGGCGTACCGTGACTTTTTCTTGTGTACCGGCACTTCGCACAAGTATTTGTGACCAATTATAATTAATGAAACAAAAGTTTTCTGAATCTGCTCTTTTAGGGCAAAACATTTCCAGAAGAATTAAATGTTCAGACGAAGGCTGTGATAAATAATAAAAATCATTTAAATACTAATAATAATGGTCCAAAATGATGTCAAATTGCATAGTTTTTTAAATTTTCTTGGGGGACGACCGCCAACCCAATATCTCCCTGTATTTTTTATTCACTGTAGAAATTCAGAATGTGTCTCCTTATCCTGCTGTATAATATGTAGGAGCTTCCTGACTGGGACACTGCTCCTAAAACCTTGAATTAAGAGCTCACACACCTCAGCTCTGCATGTATACCTGCCTGCCTGTCTGGCTGCTGTTGATTCCAGACTATAGGCATCCTATAATATATTGTAGAGTAATACTATAGGCTAAAAATAACACAGGAAAGCACTGTAGGTATTAACACTATATACAAACACACCACCTTGACCCTATAATGTTCCAGTTGGAATATTATAGACCAAATATAGAAGATGCATATCCCAAGTATAATAATATACCAATAGATGATATAGCAATAATAGATATAGCAATAGACCCAACTGATTATGACTGACACAGTATAACATGCTTCAAGAAATAATGAATAAATAGGAATAAGTCGACAGAGATTGCTGATACCGGCCGATACACACAACAACATGTGAATAAGGGGAGTACCGGCACTTATTTTCTTCACTTCAAGCACTGATGGAGACACATTAAATCAGACATTTGAAGGTCATTCATTACTTCTACATTCATAAATAGTAGAATAAAAACAGATTCATAAACGCAGTTCCCTTGCCGAAATGATCAAAGAAGTGTAGTGCTTGCAGTTCTACTTTTAATCCTGCTGTGTTGTGGGTTTAGTTAATTTCCTAAAGGCCCCTCGAGGTGATCTGATCTACAGCGCGGTTGCCCACAGCAGCTGATGTTATAGTGAAAACATCAGGTGTGCTTCTTGCTCGTCGTCAGAGCTCAGCACCTCCCCCTTTTTAGTGTTCACACACCAGGTAGTGGACGCGGGCGGGAACATTTGACATCAGTCGCGTGTGAGGTCGCTGTGCAATATAAGCTCTCAGTAGGGATTACGAAGAGGGTCCCGCCGGTGTGGAGGGGGGAGGGACGGCTCCAAACAGAGGTAAGGAGCTGCTGTGGTTGCTAGGCATCCACGCTGAGGAAAGCATATCTGTTTTGGCTCCTGCTCCTCCTCTCTCCTTTTTTTTTTTTTTCCCACAACAGAGTGCAGCGCCGCTGTCAGCCACAGAGGGCAGCCACACTGCACACGCCGCCGCCGCCGCTGCTCTCCTCCACGTCTCCCTGTGGTGAAAAAAAAACCACCCAGGATGGCCCAAATAATCCCCTTTAATACCCTTCTGCACTTGATTCCCCGATCTGTGATTGGATGGTAATGGTGCAGCTGCTGTTTGTGATAGCTGATTGGTCTGGCACCGTTCAGTGAGTGAGGGTTTGTGAAGCTGAGCCTCCGGGTAGCCTCCTCTGTGGCATAATGACCCGTGACGAGGCGAGGCAGAGTCCCTGTATCGGCTTGCAATAAAAAAAAATAAAAAAAAACTGCAACAAAACTGGGAGCTTAGACCAAGGGGGGGGGGGACCTCACATGACCTTGCCAGCTTCAATCATGGCTGCTCATCAGTGGCGGTTAGGTGGGCAGGCGGGACGGCGGGAGCACGTGGCTGGAAGGCTTTATTGACAGGATTGTCTGTGACTGCTGAGAATAGGACGGAGAATGACCAATTCTGATTAAGGGAGACGAAAGGCATCCTGGAGAGGGAGCGCTGCTGCTCAGTGCTGCTGCGCACTGCACTGCCTCTGCACCCCTCCGTGTCTGTGTGACTAAGCGTGTGTGTGTGTGAGAGAGAGAGAGAGAGAGAGAGAGAGAGAGAGAGAGAGAGAGAGAGAGAGAGAGAGAGAGAAAGGGGGCGTGTTGGTGTGTGTGTGCTCTGCTGCACAGCCACGGTAGTGTGAGCTGAGTGATGCTCGCTGGCTGTCTCTCCCTCTCTCTCTACCTCTCTCTCTCTCTCTCTCTCTCTCTCTCTCTCTCTCTCTCTCTCTCTCTCTCTCTCCCTGCGCTGCCTGGCTGTGCCTCTTTCTGCCTGAGCATTGATGAACCATTTTATGCTACAGAGCTGCCATAGCCGTCGTCCCCGGTTACGCTGCTTTTCCGTCCTCCCAGAGCAGTAGGAAACACCTGCCACCGCATCGGGTCCTTTACCCGCCGCTGCCAAGGTACTGTACTGTCAAGCCGTGTGTGTTTTTCTGAGCGAAGGATTGTTGTTGCTGCCTCTGCTGCAGGATCCCTGTGCTGCTGCTGATGCTGCTGCTGCTGCTGCTGCTGCTGCTGCTGCTGCTGCTGATGCTGCTGCTGATGATGCTGGAGGGATAAGGATCATCATAACACGTCTTAGTGTCTTCTCAGCGGCTACGATCATTGAAATGCACTCTTGTGGTTACCGTAGCCCCCGACCTTTTATATGCATTTTCTTAAGAGATGGATGAACCTGTTAATGTGCAGGATATCCAGGTTTGACAGCACAGAGAAGAAGAGCCAGAGGACATTGCACATCATTTGCATGCAGTGACTGTCATATTGTTGCATTGAGTTTTTCTCGTCCTAACTGAAAACATCATGCTAGTGTGTTTTAAAAGAATACTTCAGTCGGCACAGGAGGAGCAGCAGCGTGTTTATCGTCTGGGGGGGGGTGATATAACATGTTTTTTTTCGGGGTCGACGTTGGTCGTCATCCCCATCCATGCCTGTCAGATGGCGCTTTCTGTACATGCAGAGGAGATGTGTTGGTTTTAACTTGAGAAAAATTCATCAGGGTGAATGAAGCTGACGAACTGGAGGTGTGAATGCTAATTGGTAGACAGCAGGCGTGATATAGATCAATTTGCGTGCGTGGATTTTGTCCAACATTCGTGCAGATTATCCATCATGTTTTATGCCAGTGAAGACTGTTGGGACAACAGCTGACACTGTGTGGTTGGTGTTTTTCTTCCACATACCAAAAAGGTGTCCTTGAGTGTGTCTGTGCGTTATAAATTGACAGTGTGGGTTGCAGAGGGCATTAATAGATATGTAAACGATACGAGTGTTTCTGTATGTTCAGCTCCAGAGCTCAGTTTGCATTGAGACAAGCTCCTATAGGTGGCAGTCATGAGAGCAGAGGGTGGAAGGGGGGAATAAACAGTAGGCTGAGGCTGAACTGTGAGAAAATATGTTGTATGTGTGTGTGTGTGTGCACACAGGTGTGGATGTTTCTGCTGCCTCCCAAGGTCACTCATTTTGAAGAGCTTCCATAATTAGGGCTGTCACTCTCACCTCGGATGTGAGAGAGTACTCACACACTCGCACCATTCACACCGTAGCTCCTCCTGTCCACCTTGACAAGCAGGCACGGCCATTCATCATTTCACCGGTTATCCCCGAGCTGCCGGCAAGTGACTTTTTATCTTCACTATACACAGGAGACAGAGGTATTCATATTTCTAACCTGAATTGGTTTTCTCTGCGATGAGTCGGAGAGAGGAGGGAAGGGGGTCGGTGTGTTGGTGGTGGGGGGAGTTCAAGGAGGGAGGGAGGGAGAGTACTGTTGAGCTTTTTTTTTTTAAAAAAAACAACCCAGCCCTGGGTCAAATAATATTTGCATAAAATTCTTAGTGTTTATTTCCTCCCTCTGGTGGCACCAAATGGGTGGGGTTTACTGCGTTTTGTTTGGAGTCACAGAAAACTATACTGAATTTAAATCAAAAAGTGTCTGCTCACTGATTTTATACCATATTGAAGCCATCTGGTATTTGCCCATCAGGTTATATGAAGAAGACTAGAGCTGCAAACGATTAATCGATTAATCTGTTAATTGATTAGTTGTCAAGAAATTGAATTAATTGGTTTGAGTAATCTTTTAAGAAAAAAAGTCAAAATTCTCTGATTCCAGCTTCTTAAATGTGAATATTTTCTGGTTTCTTTACTCCTCTATGACAGTAAACTGAATATCTTTGAGTTGACATTTGAGGAAGTCATCTTGGGCTTATGGAAACACTGATAGATATTTTTCACAATTTTCTGACATTTTATAGACCGAACAACTAATCGATTATTAGAGAAAATTATTCGACAGATTAATCGACAATGAAAATAATCGCTAGTTGCAGCCCTAAAGAAGACCCAAGGACACTGGATTTTTGATGTGTGATATTACAGAGTTTTAGAAATCTGATATTGATATATTGGCCTTAAAAACAGTTCAAATATTTTTGATAAAGAATATTTAAATTTGCCATTAAAGAACTGTGAGCAATATTTACTGAGCGGGACATTTAGTTTTGCATTAATGTTTTTTTGGCAGTGGAAACAAGAACGTAACGCTGACATTATCACCTTCTTTTATTTCTTTCTCAACCCTACAGACACGGAGCAAACATAGCATTCATTTGGAGTTGTGCTCATGGCCACCTGGCACATGTAAATTCAATATTCACTCTCCTTTTTGCTCTGTTTTTGGTCTCCACCAACTCCTGAGGGAAATATCTGGCTCATTAGCTGCGAAATGCTCCGCTGCGTTCCAGCTAGACGCTAACTTCGGAGTGTCTGCTGTCGTGCTGGGCAGGTAGCATACAGTGGATGGGTTTTGTTGAAAAAACAGCTGTCTGCTGTATCTGGATATCAGGCTGATGAGAGTGAACTAAACGGTAAAGTTGTGGGCCATACAACTAAAACAATGAGCAGAAAAACACTAAAATGCTCAGTAGAGTTGAGAGGAACTGTAGAGTTGGGTGATAATTCTCTGTGCGTTTTTTTTTCATGCTGAATGGCTTATTTCTAAGAAACTTATGAGCACATCTCTGGTAAACACATGATTTAAAGTGGTGCTTTTGTGCAAATCTTTGTGGAGAAACTCGGTTTCACGCATCTGTCGATTTAATCAACTAATCGATTTGTCAACAAAATCACATGAGCGTTAGTCAACTACGAATTTCTTTGGTCGAGGAGGACAGCCCTATTAGTCACTACAAGTGGCCCCTTTCACATACAAGTAGACATTTGATCAATTGTTAGTATACAGTTATGAATTGGAGCAGCTTTAAAGTTGAAAAATAAACGTGTCGGTGTTCTCCGGTGGACAGTTTTTGTAACGGAGAAAGTGTTTCTATATTACCTCAAACATAGGCTATCTTTGACATTTCTGCTCTGCTATTTATTGGACCTTGTATACTGATACTGACATCAATGTCAGTACTGATATATTTCTGTGATGAGATAAAATCACAATCTAAAAGTGTATCAGTTTGGCTTGAAGCTATAAAGCAGGTTAAAACACATACTGAGCGGGATCAGAAGATATAGTAATCATGCTAAGTCATTTTTAAATTCCCTTTGAAGCTGGTCTGTTTAGGTCTATATAGAGACGGTTAACACTTTAAGGGCACCGTGCAGCATGTGTTTTTAGCATTTGCAGTCTTGGATGTTGACACAATCAGCAACATTTTGGGCAACGTAGATGTGTAAACAGCTAGCAGTCGGCAGCAAAGTTGGAATTGGGGACAAAAATGTATTTGTAGTTTTCCTCATAATGCCAATTCCCCTTCAGTATGTGTAGTGTGTCCATTGCTTGGTGGATAAGCTGAATAGTATTGGTAGGGCATGAAGCGTGCTGGTGTTGGAGAGACAGTATAGTGAAAGGAGGAGTGCTGCCGAGGTGCCGAACATGGCTGCTCAGCGGACGGTGTAGCGGTGTGAGAGGGAGCGCGGCTCAGCATGGTCCTGAGTGACTGAGGCTAGGCTGTAGTAACAGCTGGAACACTGCTGCTGCTGGCGCCTGGATGTGGCCTGGATAACGCACGTGACCCCGCCGCCACAGTGCGAGGCATTAGTGATATGAACAGCAGGGTCCACGGCCGCTGTTACGTAACACCGTCTTCACTGGGGAAATCTCTGTTAAAGATGGCTCCGGGAGACTCGGGAGCGAAAGTGCATTATCATTGTCAGCAGCAGCAGCCGCATCACTCGCTCTGATTGTCGGACTGTCCCGAGCATGACAAAGCAGGCGTGTGTCCCCTTCTGTGTCCAGAGGGTGTTGTCATGCGAGGGCAGATTTATGTAGATGTTTCGTGCTATATATATATATATATATATATAAGCCCCCCACCTTAGATCCGCTCTACACACACGTGTACATGTTCTTGTCTGTGTGTATCTACACGCATGTGTCTTTACACCAGCGTGTGAGTGTTGCAGTTTGTATTTTTTTTAAATGTTTACAGCACATGTTTGTGTTACGCCACAGCTCCCGCGGCTGAAATGTAATGTAAGTAGATATGTTGTGCCAGCTGTCGTCATGTCGGCAGTTTGACGGACCGCCGTGTAGCCGGTCTCAGGCGACCGCGATGGGCTGGCTGCCGACTCCTCTGGAGGTCAGATGAGAGTAGCCGGTAATCACCTCAGGGATCTGACTGCATTCATAATTGATTGTTCCTGGAGTTGATCAGGGCTGTCCACTCGGTCAGATGGACAACACTGATCCGGTGTAAACAGCACGAGATTAGATGAGCCCCCAGAAGTTTAGTTGTAGCGGTTCAATAGGGTGATGCTATTATTATTTTTTTCCCGCTCCAGTTTACAGATGTGACCGACAGCTGTGACAGGCAGACAACAAATGTTTGCATTAAAGCTGCAGGCTTTACCCTGGATGTACAGAGCTTATCATGCTAATGCTTTAGCTTCATCAGTGTTGACGATAACCGTGATATTTAAAAATGAAATATCGATATAATGTTAATAATACACTTGTGATAATATCGTCTAAATAATCTAGCGGCTCTTAAATTATTTTCTATATATAGTTATGGTTCCAGACTCTCTCTCCACCTCCCTTTACTCGTAGCTTGAGGGTATATACAAATATGCTTGCTTTATGCAAATGTATGTATATATTTATTAGTGGAAATCAATTAACAACATAGAACAATGACAAATATTGTCCAGAAACCCTCACAGGTACTACATTTAGCATAAAAAAATATGCTCAGATCATAACATGGCAAACTCAAGCCCAACAGGCAACAACAGCTGTCAGTGTGTCAGTGTGCTGACTTGACTATAACTCTCCCCAAACTGCATGTGATTATCATAAAGTGGGCATGTCTGTAAAGGGGAGACTCGTGGGTACCCATAGAACCCGTTTTCATTCACATATCTTGAGGTCAGAGGTCAAGGGACCCCTTTGAAGTATATTCACTCTAGCTTTAAAACTGAGCCCACTACAACCTCTGAAAGACTGAATGTTTCAAAGCGTTAAAGAAATTAGTGGCATTATAATGAATTTGCGTTAACGCGTTATTGTTGCGTTAACTTTGACAGCCCTAATGAATAAATAACCATATATCTATATGTTTCTGAGCTTTCAGAAAGTCTGTGTTTGTGGGCAGCTCAGTGATGTTTGGATCCGTTCTGAAAGGTGGACGATCCCGCCCGAGGGTGGGGGCCGGGGATGATTATGTGGATCTTGCCAAAATCCACAGGCACACATGATTATTTGTCAGGATTTGCTTTGTAATAAAAAAGCTTATCTCCACAGGTTCAATCTCGGTCTCTGTCTCTGCCTTTCTGCTTAGAGGTTTTGCTTACTGCGTCTGCTTTGTCCAAACACATTTTTATTTTCTTTAAAAAGCATAATCGTGTTCAGCTTCATGTTGCATAAGTTAATTTAACCCAAACTTTTATTTTTCCCCAAAAAAGCTCTACAGAGTGATGTGAACCCGGTCCATTTGATTTATTCAGCGTACAGTCGACAACAGTAGACAACAAGAGCCGGGTCCTGTGATGTCTGAGGCGGTTGTTGAACACCATGTCCCATGTTCATGTCCTTCTAAACGTACACGCTCTACTCTGTGTATTGTCCACCGTGCTGGAGGTTAATTGCACTCTCTTTGATCACATGCTATTGGCAGGCGGTGCCACAGACACACTGTGCCAGTCGGTTCAAGGCACACTTGCTGTTTCTACACCACTTTTAATGTTGAGGATGATTAATGGAATGCTAATGCGCTCCAGAGTTAACGCTTTGTGTTTATGCGGGGACGTAATTGATTCTAATGTCCCGATCAAGTGGAATTTCACAGCAGATTACTAGGAAGAAAAAAAAAAAAAAAAGCTGTGCTGTGCAGTGGGCGCTGCAGCAAAACGATTTCTTCTTTTGAAGTGATTCATCTTTGTTAACCGTATGATGGGGCACGCTACATTGTTCTATGTTATAGGTCTCTGTGGGCACGGTGAGCCCGCTGTCCAATCCGCTACCTCCATGCTGGCCCGTCAATGAACAGGGGCACAGGGTAATTGCATGAAGACGCTGTAATAAGGTGGATTGAATTAGCTTTGCCCTGACTAAAATGAATTAAAGAGGCCGTCATGACATACAGACTCCCCAAACTGACTCATTATACCCGCTCAGCCAGATAGATCATAATATACTGTATTATTTCAGAGTTGCTGACAGTCCAGGACTACAGCCCAACATGGGGTTGTGGTAATGTCTGTATGCTGGGAAAAACAAACGGTGTCTAATTCTGCTTAATTAGAAATGCCTGCATGGAATATTCATACTCAGAAAGCTTTCCCTCGACTCTGACAATTACCACAAATAATGAGCCCATACTGTTCTGAAATGTCATCCAATCAGATCACGTACACGGCGATGAAATGTTTGTGCATGTTACCTCTCAAAAATTGTAGTCAGCATAAATAACTAAAAGTGAAATGAATAGTCGAATAATTGATTAATAGACGGAAAATTAATAGGCAACTGTTTTGAAAATCAATTAAAGGTATTTTTAAAGCTGCAGTCGGTAACTTTGAGCAAACATGATAATTAAGTTATTTTTATATTTATATAGATATTGTTATCAATGTCACTATATCCTGTGCATGAGACAGATAATCTCGCCTCGCCTCAAATCTTTTCAGAAACATATTTTAGTGTACCGTTGTGTGTGTAAAATGAGAAAGTTTGTGACCCGGCCGCCATGTTGAAAACAGTCTAGCCAATATCAAGCACCGCCCACCGGCCGGAGCAAACTTTCTCATGTTACAGCTAAACAGTACACTACAAGATGTTTCTGAAAACATTTGAAGAGAGAAATAGGCATTAAAGTAACAGAATATTGATTCATATTTGATCAGCGCTGCCTAGTTTGACAGTTTGATCGGAGTTCGTGAGTTTCGCGAGCAGTGATTGACAGCTGCTGTAGAGACAGCTCGGCTCTGATTGGTTGTTTTCCTTCTGGCACATTGAAATCTTGCAAATGCTATTAGGAGCAGTAGGAGGACAAAGAGGAACATGATTTTTTCCACAGATTATCTGGATCTGGATTCTCTCGATGTTACGAAATCATGGGAGAATTGTGGGCGTTTCTCGATGGAAAAGATGTTTCCGCTGCTCTCCCGACTGGCTTCGGCAAACGTTTGATTGACAGATGGTTCATCCAATCACCTGCCAAGTATATTTTGAAAGTGCCTGCCCTTTTCCAAACAGTTTGCAATGACGGTTTCTCAGATGGTTCTGTGTAACAAACCATCTGGTGGGCCAAGTTAACGAATTATTGCATGAGTAGGTAAATAAGTCACCTTGTTTCCAGAGTGAATGGCAGCTGACATTGGGGAGAAGGGCTTCTCAGCACCAGGGGCGATTCTAGGATCAGACCTTTAGGAGGACTCAGCCCCTAATGAGAATGTGACGTGTACAATCAAGGACATAGGTTTCGTTTCAACATTGGGGACACATATTAAGCGAGGGTCTGGGGTCCTCCCCTAGGAAATTTTGAGCGTCAAACATGTAATTTCCTGCATTCTGGTGAATTTTTATGCACCAATTTCTGCCTTTTCTCCATCAAGTTATGGTGGGAATGCCTTGATGTCTTGAGGTCAGAGGTCAGAGGTCAAGGGACACCTTTGAAAATCGCCATGTCAGTTTTCCCTCGCCAAAATTGAGCCTAACTTTGGAGCGTTACTTAGCCTCCTTCCCGAAAAGCTGACATGACATGGTTGATACAAATGGATTTCTTAGGTTTTCTTAAAGACAGTAATGTTGGCTGGGATCGCTGGTGACCCAACGGGTGTCAGAGGGTTTGATAATTATTTTTTAGGGGTGCTGAGATGAAATTTAGGGGTGCTTGGGACTCTAAAAAGAGTCTAAAATCGCCAGTGCTCAGCACCGGTGAAGGTCCAGGTGGACGGGGGGGGAGGGCTACATGGCTTTAGGAGTCGTGCCTCGCGGCAGCGGTACGGGACAGCGGGACAGAGACCGTCTTTGTCCAGATGTCTGTTTGCGTCAGGGAGGTTACGGCACTGCCTCCTGCCATTAGAAACAAACACTAATTGCCCATTGGCCCCGGGTTGGAGATGTGCAGCTGGGGACATGTGGCTAAAAATAGCACTGCTTGTTCCCATGAGTGGCGGGCACACAGCACCATGGCATTAGTATTCAGCACTAAAGCATGGCACGGACAAAAAAAAGGTCATCTTCTGGCCACATGGCCACAAATGTCAGGGTGGGGGTCACAGCGACACCAACACAGGGTCGGGTGAACTGCGAGCAGCACCTCAGGCTTCGCCCCCGCTCGGACCAACCCACCGAGCCATCGTCCTCTGTCAGGAAAATGTCACACGGAAACAGCCGAGCGAGTGTCATGACATCCCGTGTTCCGTTTTGTGGCCCAGCAGCATCCACGCTTGTTCCATGAAGCCTTTACCTCCATCATGCAGCGATGGCCTTCCACGCATGAGTCGAGTTACAGCTCTCCCTCTATGACACAAAAGCAGCATCTGGTTCCACCTGACTGGAGCCATGAATAATTTAATAGGGGGCATTATTATTTCCAGCCAGCTCCACTAGCTTGGCAATAACATGCAGTTTAGGTAGTGCTATCAGCGCTGCTGGCTAAGTGGCTGAACATGGAGAGAGGATGTTATTTTACCTCGTTGGCATCTTATACTTGTGTGGGTTTGTAAGTATCTGGTTGAATGAGTGCTTAAGTGTTATTTTTTTCATTGATACACTTGGTCAACATGTTGCTTGGTTGTTTGCAGATTTTGGAATGAGAGTAAACAGAGCCGCGTGAAGTATCTGGATGACTGGGATGATACAATTAAGTCACTGATATACCATCGGTTGATGTCTTGTGACACGCACTGATTAACAAGCACAGCCCGACAGGACTTTGTTTTTTGATTTTACAGCTGAGCCATCATAAAAACTTTATATTTCTATTTTTATCACGTGTTATTTTTAGGGCTGTCAATCGATTAAAATATTTAATCGACATTTTTTTTATCTGTTCAAAATGTACCTTAAAGGGAGATTTGACAAGTGTTTAATACTCTTATCAACATGGGAGTGAACAAATATGCTTGCTTTATGCAAATGTATGTATATATTTATTATTGGAAATCAATTAACAACATAGAACAATGACAAATATTGTCCAGAAACCCTCACAGGTACTGCATTTAGCATAAAAAATATGCTCAAATCATAACATGGCGAACTCAAGCCCAACAGGCAACAACAGCTGTCAGTGTGTCAGTGTGCTGACTTGACTATGACTTACCCCAAACTGCATGGGATTATCATAAAGTGGGCATGTCTGTAAAGGGGAGACTCGTGGGTACCCATAGAACCCATTTTCATTCACATATCTTGAGGTCAGAGGTCAAGGGACCCCTTTGAATATGGCCATGCCAGTTTTTCCTCACCAGTTTGGAGCGTTATTTAACCTCCTTCGCAACAAACTAGCATGACATGGTTGGTACCGATGGATTCCTCAGGTTTTATAGTTTCATATGATATCAGAATCTTCACTCTAGCTTTAAAATGTAAAACCGCTACAACCTAGAAATCATCAGTTCCGTTAATGCGTTAAAGAAATGACTAGTGGGGTTAAAACGAATTTGCATTAACGCGTCATTATCGTGTTAACTTTGACAGACCTAGTTATTTTTTAGCTAGATTGCACACCAGTATTTTCCCTGTAAGCGAAGTTTAGTGGAACTTTGAGTCCAACATGTGCTCCAAGCAGCAGGTGGGCAGGTAGTCCAGTAGATACTTCTATTGTCAGACTGAACCTGTGAAGATCAATGAAGGGAGAACACAGTGTTTGCACTGCATGAGCGTAGCTGTTAGCTGTCTTTCCACTCGGACCACCTGCTGGTGCTGAGCGGCCACTCACCTCCACTCAGAGGAAGAGTGCCAGCAGGTTTCATCACCAGTGGGACGAGCAGTGGTGAAGGGTTATTTGGAATAAGTTTGCACAATCAAAACTGTAAAACTACCGTTGTTAATCTGATAACTAACCACGGTGAAAAGGTTTTGTTTCCTGAGAAAATGCAGACTATTATTACTATATGGAATTGACTGAAATGCTTTAAATTATGTTATAATAATAATTATCTTTTCTGTTTCCCCCCCCCACACAGCTGAGAAATGAAGTTTTGCCCCTCCAGCTCCCCGTTGTGCAGCGTTTGGACAACGGAGCTCTGAGACTCAACCCGGACACTCTGAGCCACCAAAGGCTAAAGCAGAAGTTGCTGGTGAGTTGTCTGTGTGAAAGGGAGATAAAGGCTTGTTGATGCTGGACTGGATGCATGGTCCATTACAGCTGGAGACCGCTGCGGAGGCATTTGCTTTCAGCGATTGTCCGGCTTTCATGCTCCTCTCTCCGCTTTGGATTGTGAACTTGTGAACCATGAGTTAATTTTTTCCTCCAGTTGTTGGTTTAATTTTGAAATGAGCTGTGCTCGCTGCTGCCCGCGTTCATTTAGAGTCATCATTGGGATTAATTGGGGTCAAAGTGGCAGTTTTCTCTGTGTTTCATGACCGCTGACCGTGTCAGGGAGAAGTCAGGAGACAATACTCTTAACTTAAAGGTCTGTGTGTTCACCTCATCCCTGTGAGGAGGAGACCGAGCCTACAGGAAGTTGTTGGCAGACTGGCCCGTTGGCTAACTTAATAATAATTCGAAAAAAGTAGACATGAAATCATCCATATTTTCCTCATGAATGACAACAATAAGTGTTAGCCTACAAAATCAAAATCAGCTAGTGTGCAAATGTCTGGTAATCATGTCTTGTGTTGGTTCGGATGCCTCCTGCTGCTCTGTATTTACAACTTCACTCTCCTCCATGTCTGCCCAAATCACGTTGCGAGGCAGCTGGATTTGCGAGATCACGCGAGAATCCAAAGATCACGCGAGAATTGTTAACGTGGTGGAAACGGTCGCCGCGTTCCAAATCGCATACTTTTTCTCTTTAACTTTTAGTACGTACTGCTGCTACCCTTACAAAGTACGTACTGTTGCATGCAGAATGCATACAATTGGGACTTACTACTTTGTCTTAACATTGCGCCTTGAACTTTGACCCTTTTGCTCATATATCCACCGCACAGAGGATTCTGGGTCAGAATAGCCAGTAAATAGTCCGGCAATTCTGGCATACTAAAGAGTTTGGTAGTATATGTATTGGAACGCACGGAGTAATGCCAAATCTACCGGTGGACACATTTCTGCCGTCGCACGGTATATACCGTCATATCACCCAACCCTAATTTGTAGCATCAGTTTTGTGTAGGAGATTGTAAGATGAATTGTCCCTGTTTGTTTGAGTGAGTGAGGATGTAGATAGGAACTACTTATACAGTAAAATCAATGCTAGGCAAAAACTGTAAATAGGCCTACGTACATGGCTGCTCCTCATAGCTGGATTACCATCAATAGAAAGCGGACAACTTCCCCAAAGGCCCCAGGTTCACTGTGCAGCAATTTTGTAATTTCCTTAATCATAAATTAGATTGTTAATATGCATCACTAACGTACAACATAAACTGAAATGATAAGGGTGTTGAAAGTGGCTTCTGCATTTTTACCTGCAGTTATCTTGACACCCTGTCTTGTGCAGGGGCCCCCAATGAAAATGTAGTTTTAGTACCATTTTTGCTCTCCTAGTGGTTTAATCTCTAGTTGTCAACACAGTATGTAGATGTATGTAGATGCTACTACAGAGCATTGGAGAAACCCATCTACTGGGGTCAAACGGTTAATTTTATCACAGCTAAGATAATGCTTGAATATCCAAAACATGGCGTATTGTTTTTTTTTTTTAACACTCTGGTTTAAGTACTGTTGTACCTGTTCGGTGTCATATCCTGTGGAGCGAGGCGACCCAGCAGCCATGTTGTTGAAAATGCCGTGGACAGTAAGCGGCGGGTTTCCAGAGCGAAGCTGGCGTCGTCTTCCTTCAGGCTTCCTCTAGGCTGCCATATCACAGCGGAGGCTGCTTGTAATTCCCCCGGCTTCCCCTGACGTCTGTGGTTCAATATGAATGAGCTGCATCGATTAGACCTCAGTGTGCTGCTGCTTCCGCAAAGGGGATGAGTCGTGTGTGTGTGTGTGTGTGTGTGTGGGGCTGCTGACTTTCTCTCCCGTGTCCCCTCAGCACTTACCAGACTGTTGCTTTGACAGAGGGCGACGTTATGGGTGACATGCTTTGGCTGAACCGTAAACCGAGGCTTTGTTATTAGCAGCTTTTTCTTACGTGTTCATGAACAGTCAATTTAAGTGACATTTCCTAGCGATCTGACATTTCATTGGCAGCAATGGAGATGTAAGAAACTAACAATGGTGTTGTCTGTGTCATCTTTCTCATTTCACGTTCCCTGGTTTTGGTTTCGATATATTTGGATATAAACTTACAGGAACCTTCTTGTTTCACACACTGAGTGAGAGCGTGGCCTTCTTGTCAAAGTATGCCAGCTGTAGTCTATAGGGGTGTTGAGGTTAGCACCGCTGACTGTGATTGTTTACATAATGAGGGTGGTGTGAATTTTATTTTTAAACTCTCCGCCTGCTTGTGACAGGGCTAGTTGATAATTAGCTTGTCCACATTTCTCAAGGGATCGCCTGCCATTTCAGTCGTGTGCAGCCGCATTTTCAAGGCAAGCAAATGTGAACAATAACATATTTTTTTTAAAAGTGGAATATAAAAACATTTATTCATCTGTCAAACTGTCCCGCAACCATTCTGTGTAAAGGACATTTAATCATGCATTTGCCTGTACATGCTTTTGACACTTCCTCATGCAGCAACATTCTCTTAAATTTGTCTTAGGTTTTCTCTTAATTTTGTGTTAAGAGAAAAAATGAGAGAAGTCAACTCCAGATGCACCAAATGTTCTTAACCATCCAGATCTATATAAGGGCATGTATTAGCAGGCGTGAGGTCCCCCCCCCAAACACTATATAAGGGCAGGTATTACCATAGGTAACGCCCCCAAACACTATATAAGGGCAGGTATTACCATAGGTAACACCCCTAAACACTATATAAGGGCAGGTATTAGCATAGGTTACGCCCCCTAAACACTATATAAGGGTAGGTGTTGTGCTGTGTGAAAATACTCTGGCACATGCCCAAGGATTGGAGAGATGCTACCAAAAAATGCTGTAAGAAGAAGAAGAAGAAGAACTTAGATAGATCGTGGATATGAACAAAAATAAGAGAACATTTGTTTTTATATCGCTTCCTGCATGAGGCCCAATGTTTAGTGTGAATTATGGAGTTTATGGTATTATTACTCGGCGGTTGTTGCCTCCATTCAGCCCTAAATCTTCAGATAATTATAACATCCTTGAAAGAGGAAGAAGTGTCTGGTCACACAAAAGCTCTTCCCTCGTACCTGTGGCGGTTGCTGGGAAACGAGCGCTTTTTAAGTCAACGTGCATCATTAAGCTGGTGTTTTTGCACCGCTCTGTCAACAGAGAAATGGAATGGGAGGAGTAGGGGTATCGGTGTGGGGTGTGGAGGTGGTGTTGTTGGTTCCCTGAAGTGGAAAAACAGCCGATTATGGATCCTGAAAGACTAGCGTAAAGCATCAGTAATTATCAATACCGAATGGTCGTGCGTAAGACTGAGTGAGGTGGTAATGAAAAACTGACAGAGCATGAGGCACTCCTACAGCAAGCTCCATTAGCCCGCAGCTCTGTTATCTTATGATGGAGATGCAATCAACAAACCGCAGACGCACTCCGGTAAAAGTATCTTCCTCGTGTACACAGCTGTCTGCAGCCGTTACATCTTCACGTCTCATGCAGCGTGGGTGTTTCCCTGTCAGCAATCTTGATAAAAATGCCGTTTTTTTTTTTTTTTTTTACTTTGTCCTAGAGATTTGGTACCCTTTTTGTCCTCTTTTAAGCATGCAGATTTGTGCTAAAGAGGGAATTTCACAGTTATAGTTGTTATTCTGCTAGAGCTGACATTTACATCAACGTTTTCCACTTTGTAGTGCATGACTGCAGGAGTTTTCGAGATCAAGGAAAGTGGCAGAAGAAAGAAGCCCTTCTCTTCTTCGTCTTCAGTCACTTTCCCGCCTATAAATTATGCACCTACAGTTTTGGAGAAAATGCAGTCACAAGAATATAATCTTATGTTTCAGTCACATTCAGATACCAATCAACCAGCTACGTTTGTACGCTTTGTAGAAGGTGAGAGATGTAAGATTTTCTTGCAGCTGTTCTCCAGATTGCATAACATAAACATAAACACAGGCCAGCTTCACCTCCGGTTATTTTCCCCCAAATCTACTCTTTCTAAGGAGCGATACTGTGTAGCTTTGGTTGAACAGCGGCCACTGTGGCCAGAAGTGAACTACAATAATACAATAATGGTGAACTTTGTAGAGAAGATTAGAAAGACTAGAACACAGAGAAGAGATATTCCGTGAGTGAAATGACTCAGTATCGTCAGTTAATACAACAGTATTGGCAAAACCTGTGAGTGTGATTCAACTTTTCAGGAAAAATGTGTTATTTCTCCTAACCCTCTGAGACCCACTCGTTTATGGCTGTAAAGTTTCATGAGGCTGTGATTATCCTAGAGGTCACAACAGTTCAAATTTATACAGCGAGGTCAAATTTAAAAAATTGGTCTCACTACAATGAAATGGCTACTATGGGGACTAACATCATCACACATGAATACAACTGGGCTCATTGGATCCACAAGAGTCTCAGCTTTAAAGTGATACCCAATTTATGCAATTCCAAGACTGTTTTGGGACCCCAGTATGCAGAAATATTCAAACACATCATTTCTAGAATAGGCGAAAATAACACATTTGTACTGCACTCAAAAAACTGTATGTTTTTGCCCAAAACTGCATGTGATTACCATAAAGTGGGCATGTCTGTAAAGGGGAGACTCATGGGTACCCATAGAACCTATTTTCATTCACATATTTTAAGGTCAGAGCTCAAGGGACCCCTTTCAAAATAGCCATGTCATTTTTTCCTCGCCTAAATGTAGCCTAACTTTGTAGCGTTATTTAGCCTCTAAAACTGAGCCTGCTACAGCCTCTGAAAGACAGTAAAGTCGGTCGGGATCGCCCGTGATCCCGCTGGTCTTACATAGTATTGCTTTTTGAAAAACATGAACTGCCGCGGAGGTGGGATGTTTCTCTACCTGATACGTCTGTCCTCATCCACCTGCTCTGCTGCAGGGGTAAACTTGTGAGGTAAATTGGCCGGCTCTCCGGGGTGTCAGAAAATAAAACGGGCGCATCTGTCAAAGACTGGTCTGAGCGAGGTTCAGCATTGAGCATTTGATAGATGTGAGTTACGTGAACAGATATGCTGTTTAAAGTGGAGAAGATTTACTGCCAGATGAAGTATGATGTTTTGGCAAAGAGTTGGGCCACGCAGTTCTCCAAGTACCTTTGCAAGAGACTATTTCTGTCTTCGTATCCGTCGGTTTTCTTCCCGCGCTCTGACTGGCCCACCTGCATGTTGAAAAGCTGAGGATGTGACCCATTACCCGTCCGTCCCTGGGAGTGTCTCATTGTCACGGCCGAGATAGCGAAGGCGAAAGACTTATTAGGGATGGGGACGGTTTCTCCTTGGTTAACTCCTGCCCTCATAACTATTCATCAGCGGAAGGAGGCCTACAGTCGAGCCCACGGGTTCGACCGGGCCGCGCTCAGTTTGATGGTCAAGTGAATCATCGGGCCGAGGCAACACTGGAGCGCTGAACATAAATATGCGTCACGCAGATTCACTTCGCAGTATGGATGTCATAGATTGTGGGGGCCCATCGTGTTCTCCTGAAAGAACGGAACTAAAAACATTCCCCGGTGTCAACTTAATGTCTCATGTGCTCTCGCCTACACAACCATCAATGCCAGATTTATCATTTATTCATTTTCAGAAAAACATAAACACAGAAGGGCCGAGAATCGATCTCGCTATGAGACGACAGCGCTAACCACTGAGCCACCGCGCTGCTGCACAAGATTTAATGACATTTGGAACAGCTGATGCTGTGTTCCTGCTTTTCATGTGCCACGTAATGCTGATTTTTTTTCCCCCCCTGATTCACATTTATTACTTCATCTAAACCCGAACTCACAGTGCTGAAATGTCTGCACGGTGGTGCCGGATGTTACGCCGGTGTAGATTTGTGGTTTTGTTATCTATACTGTATATGTGAGCATTGTATTTGTGTGCCTTTCTGCATGTATTGATGCGGGAGGCCCCCGCGCTGGGGGGCCAACCTCATGTTTACATCGCTTGTAATGAAATTAGAGCCGTGTGGCGCCCACACTACAGGCCTCCACTGATCCTCTAATTCAATTACCCCCCTTATTAACGCTCAGATGCTGCCGGCTGACCCAGGACCGCACACTGCTTTTAGCTGCACAACATTCACTCAGCAGCCCTTCCTGCTCCTCCAGCGGACCGACTGGCTATCAGTGATCGTCTTTACTGACACACGGGGGGTCACCCAGGTTTCTCCTCGAAACCGATGTGTTTGTTTACGACCGTAGTGGTCTGCCAAATAGCGCTAAAGAGGGAACAGTTAGCCTTGTGCAGCATGTGTGAGAATCTGCAGTTAGATTGGAGCATGTGTGTTTGTGTTTCTGTCGCATCTGTTCTTGCTAGATCTGCGGTGATTATTTCTGAAAGCACTGAGATAGTTTTAAGTTCAATATTCAGGCATTCAGCAGAGTTTATTCTCAATAGTGGTAGTACCTGTACTACCATACTTACTACTCTTCACCAGATGTGTTGGGCAGTACAGGATACAATTAGACTGATGTTGCACAGGTGTCATTTGTTCCACAGACACTTCAAACTAACTTTATTTCCATCTGGACTTCGTCCCATTGCAATATGCATTTTGAGCCGGTTAATGGGTTTATCACAGGTTTGCAGAATCAGCCGTCTTTTGACCCGCATGCATGATGCAATGAGGCTAGATCATCTCGTGCCCGTATTAATAATGCAATACGACCCAGTGAGCTTTCTTGTCAATAGCTTTCTCATTTTTTATCATAGACAATTTTGACCCCCATTACAAACCCAATCAAACTGCATATTTTAAAGAAAATGTATGCAATATGGCCCAGTGGAATTCTGATTAGTATTTTCCCACTTTCAACCCTCCTGTTGTGTTTCCATTATTACAGCTTTTATTCAATTTAGTCTTTTATTTTTATGAAGGTAGGGTGTCAAATACGAATTATGTTTTTTATTATAAGATTAATTTAGGTACGTAAATGGTTAAATACTGGATGTTATTTTGTAGATTTTTTGGCAGCTAAACTTATAAGATACATACTGTACATATGAGGAATATAAATGGAAGTGGAAAACAATTTAACACCAAAATGAAGCAATCTAAATTATTTCTAACTTTTGGTTTATAGGCCCTGTACACTTCCTTTATAAATCTGAATACAGATATGAATATAATATCTTTGTGACGTAAACAGATACCATTAATAGCTCTGCGTTCCACCCCTCCAATTAACCAATAACTACCCAATTCAATTTGCAATGATATTTCTTAGAAAAACCAAGTTAAATTTGCTGGTGAACGGTGAATGTTTTTTTTAATTAATACATTTAAATGAACACTAATCAGTGCAAAGAGAGAAAATGTGTTATCATTCATAATCAGTAAACATGGGTCTCACTCCTGCCTTATTTCCCGACTGATATCCGAGCCTTGAATGTAAACTGTAAGACTGTGTTGCTGTTGGAACGCGGCCCGTTGCCTCTCTGCTGTAACAGGTCCGCAAGGAGCTGGAGGAATGTATGGCATGATATAACACATACAGGGTGTTTGGTGCCACCGCGCACACATCGGGACAAGGGCAAAAACACACACACACACAGCAGCACTGTATGTAGTAAATGGCTGGCCCTTTACCTTAGCAGATAACGGTACACTTATGATGCTAAGATACCGTTTATCCTACAGCCTTATCACAGATAGCAGAGAGGGGGAGAGAGTCCGTTCCAGTCTCCTCCAGGGTCAGGTGTTTTTTCGAGGCCTGCTGACACCAGCCGCCTTCATCTACAGTCTGGTCTGTCATGATGGCCGTGGGCTGTAGCATCACGCTGCTCGCTCTGTATTCATTCATTCTGCTACCACGTAGGAAGAAAACAAAAAACATGCAGCTCTGAGATAACAACATGCCGGTACAGTAATGTTAAGTAAAACCTGTAAAATACACAGTCCCGATAGTATCGCATTACGCCGAGCTAAAAGGGACTACATTAAAAATAGCAGTGGTAACATTGCTTCATATCACACAGATTAAAATGCTGGGGAAGTGTCTGGAGCTAAGCCGGTTAATGGGTTTATCACAGGTTTGCAGAATCCCCTGTCTTTTGACCCGCTTGAGTGCATGCATGATACAATGAGGCTAAATCATCTCATGCCCATATTGAGGATTTCAAAGCTAAATCTCTGCCAAGTTTCTCAATCTCTAGCCACCGCGTTTGAGCTTATTAAAATTTCAATCTGCTACGGGCTCCCTTTCTCGCCTCGCAGGATGAATGTGCCCTTTTAATAATGTAACCGGTTTTAACAAGATCGTAAAATGTTCATCTAACTTTCATAAGCCCTGTTAGCGAAGTGACAAATTCATGCGGTGGCAGGAATCACTTTGGCAGTCCCCTCAGTTTTAGAAATGAGAACACTGTTTTTTTTTTTTTTCGCAGCACCAGCAGCCGCTCCGTGGAGGCCGGAGAGTTGTGCCTTAAGTTTACAGCTGCCTGCAGGGAAGGCTGAGCTTGTTGCTGTGTCACCCCCGCGGCTCTGAAATAGAGTTTAGTCATGACGGGGGAGATTCAGATTGGCCTTCTGGTAACTGATAGTGCTCCACTGAACACTCCCCTTCTCCGCCGCCCTCATCTATAATGTACACGAGTTACACAGGGCTAAACCTTGAAAACACAGCCGTCTCAGACGCAGCTAGAGCATCTGCCATGTGATGGCATTTATAATCCATTTATGGCTGTTTTTACACTCTTTAATACAGTACGTGTCTCGGTGACATTAGTTGAACTGGGGCAGGGTCAGGGTGGCGTGAATGCAAAACGTGCTGGCTGATCTAGTCTAGTGTGTGTATGTGTGTGTGTGCTTCGCCCTCTCAGGCGTTGTTGGGAGTAATGTGACCTTCATAGGCAGATTAAAATATGTAGCAGGCGTGCATTGATTTTTTTGGACCGGCCACTGGTATTTATGGACTCAGCCAGTGCATAAATATTGATACTCGCTCTCCTAAAGAAAGATCCGACTTTGTGCATCTACAGTATGTGCACTCATGTGCCAGCTGAGATAAAGAAAAAAAAAAGTATGAGCAGACAGTACCTGATAAAAAAAAAAAAGGATAACAGGTAGCTCATGTGTTTTGGTAACCTAAATCTGCTTGTGACCCAGCAGCAGCTTAATAAGGTCATTCCCATTATGCGTTGGCTAATTACAATGCCTGTCATTGAAGTCCCCAAGCTGTACTGTCAAGTAAGAGAGCAGTTTAAAGGGACAGTTCACGCCTAAACCTTTAACCCAGAGTACGGTTTATCCATTCATTAAGGTTTTTTTTGGCACTGAGCATTCTTGCTGACATTCCTGTAGACTCAGCTGGACCCTATGTTTAGTTGGAATTAAAGGTGCAGTGTGTAGGATCTGACGGCATCTAGCGTTGAGGTTTTTCTAGTAATTCTAGTTTGTACCTGTTATCGGGCAGCAATTTGTATCTTCAAAAGTATTGATATCACAGTTGTGAGAGCATCTTTGTCCGGGGCGGTACTGATGTTTAAATCCAGTATTTTCACAGACTGTACCCAGCTATTCAGCAACAGCACTAGAAACATGACCTCGCTGTTCTCGTCTTCACTGTATGCTGAGTCCACTTTGACCCAATGTGCTTTTGGGCATTTCTTGGCTTTATCAGACAGTTGACAGTGGAGATCGCAAAAAACAACTTGGGAAGAGAGAGAGAGAGGTGTGATATACAACAACAATCCCCAGCCAGAATCAAACAGTGGCATTTGTTTTGTGCTCAGTGCTCTTAATACTGGAAGTTTTTTATTTGTCTTTTATTTCATAAATATGCGCATTTGTAGAATATGCTACCAGCTTTATTTGTGTAATTGTAAATGATGAGGAGGTGGGCGATTGTGCTCAGTCTAGTGCCCCTTAATTAGATTGGTGCCTGGGTGGAATTAAAGGCCAACGATGGCTGCCAGCGTTTCTCATGCAGACAGAGGAGCTGACTGATAAGCCGGCCACTCGCGGTGTCAGAAGAGTTGCGATGAGCTGTGTCTGGATAGTTGTTATTGTATCCCTCTATAACCCTCTCTTGCTTCCTCGAATTGCTCCTTTGTCTCAGTAGGGACTGCTTGTTCATCAGAGCGTTTTGTTCAGCGGTTAGGCTTCGTTTTTTTTTTTTCCCCCTCTGTGAGCTTGTTGTTGAAGTTTAGGCTCCTGCCTCTCGCTGCATTTGAGATGCTGTCCTCTGTGAGGTTTTTTTCTTAGTAGGAGCTGCTTTGGGATGAGTGTGAGGGGCAAGTGGTCCTGACAGGCCGACTCGGGATGACTCACACCGCCGACATGACTTGAGTTCACCAGAAAAAGGTTGTTTTCTGGGTCATTTGCTTAGATTGCATCGCTCCCCCTCTCCTTTTCGCTCTCTTTCTCAGTTTTTTTTTTTTCTTCCAGTTGATGTCTTTAGTTATCACACTGCTTTCCAGTGAAACGAGAGCCAGCTCGGGAAAGTCCTGTAAATATGCCGATTCGAGCAAAATCAGAGTGAATAAATATACATGTTTTGTGTATTTTATCGGCATCCAAAGAAGATGGCAAGGAGCCAATCTCCCACATCCATTCCGCTGCATTTAAATGGACTCTACAAACTTCAAATGTAGCCTGACAGAGGTCTCACAGAGCAAAATATGGCACCAAGCCACCTACCGGGGACTCAATATTTAACTTGCTCTCCCTTAGAGAGTTAGAGAAAGACCTGGAAATGGCTGGGAGTCTGTTTACATTGTCAAAAGAAGCACTTTTTCTCTTTCTTTTTTTAACACTGCTGAATAAAGAAGCTGCCCTTTACCACATGTAGTAGTTATGCTGGCCTTGAGTTCATATTAATTTACTGTGTCATTGTGTGATGGTGTATTATTGGGTGACTGGAGCTATTGCAGCATGAAGTAATTTAATCAGCAGGCTTGGATTGCACTTGCAGCATGGACTCGAGCTGAACTTCGGGATCAGGTTGCGGACTTGTGCTGCGGTTTCAGTATTCTGCGAAGAGAGGTCCGTCTGTTTCGCCATCTCCGCTACGGACTTTGTGGAGACCGGAGGAGACAGAAAGCTACAATCTGTTACCTGCCGCTTGTCTGGATATGAGGGAATTGGTCTTTAAGGCTTGCACCGTCTCTGTGTGGGAGAAGGTAAGGCCAGGCCAGGCGAGGGAGAGCGCTTTGGGAAATGTAAACTTTGTACAGTGTGGGTGAGGAAATTCAGAAGGTATGAGGAGCAAGAGGATTGAATAGTGTCTGTTTGATGTTTTCACAATGGGACAGGTAGCCAGCCTCTGTCAGCGTCAGACACTCTTCTGACAGTTTTTTTTTAGCAATTGCTCTTTGATAAAAGGACCTGCTAGAATCCTACCGCTCTTTACAGTTAAAAAGACTCCCATTTGTATAAAAATAATAATTGCTTGTTGAGTTTAACATTTCATTGATAACAAGTGACTATTTGTCCAATTTCTCTTTTCAAATTGAGTTTGGGTCATTATGTCATTTTTTTTATGTAAAAGCTAGAACTGTTTACTGTGGAAAATATTGACTTTAACAAGTCTCATAGTCTTAATTTTTAAGAAATGCTGCCAGTAGTGTGAGATAGCCCCAACTCCTTCCAGTGCAGTCCTTCAGGAATGACTCGAGTGATATATGATGGTTTTTTTGCAGCAGTTTTCGAGCTCTTATTGGAGATGTTGGACTCAGAAAATATTTGGAGTTTTTGCTTAGTAATTGTCTTAAAGGTGCAGCGTGTAGGATCTGGCGGCATCTAGTGGTGTGGTTGCAGATTGCAACCGACTGTCAACTGCCGTTCGCCTCGCTCAGAGGCCGTCCTTACCATAATAACACTACTTTAGGAGCAACGGAAGTCAGACGGAGGTTGGCAGTACCACGGTTTTGCACTCTGTAGCTCACATTACCGCAGTTTCACAAGCGTGCTGGAGAACTACGGTGGCCTTCAGGTAACGTAGAAACGTGAAAGGCTCTCTCTAGACCTTGTCCGTACTCGGCTACTGTAGAAACATGGCGGATAGATATGAAGGGCTCATTCTAAGCTAACGAAAAACACAACCATTCTTAGTTTGAGGTGATTATACACTAAACATAGTTATGAATATTATATTCCATTTCTGCTAATAGATCCACCGAAATGTTACACACTGTTCCTTTAAGCGATAAAACAATTATCAAAATTGTTCCTGATTATTTTCTGTCAATCAACTAATCAATTCATCGACTGATTGTTTCAGCTCGGAACACTTTAAAGGTGTCATTTTTCTGAATTTGTTCTGGAGAATATTTTTACCCTCCTCTCTGCACTGTGTCATACCTTGCAAACTACAGTGGTGTGTGCAGAGCTGTCTCCATTACAGTAACATGACCACGATGGAAAGTCACTCATCATTATTCAAACATTAAGCTTCGGCTTCGGCCCAACCCGACAGTGTCTGGAGCTCTGTTCGTTCAATAGGCGTGATGCATCTACCGGCTGGGAGTCTTTTACCTGCTGTTGTTGTTTGATATTTGTTTTGGATTCCAACCCTCTTAAAGAGGCGGGGAGCGTTGTATTTCCTTGCTGCATTGCTGCCATAAGCACCAAGCACTGCCTTCGACTTAAAGAATGCCTCTCCCCTCTTTCTCTCTCTGCGCTGATGATGACTCACACTCCAACACACCCTGCAGAAATCTCCTCTCATGCACCCGAGAGAGTGAGAGGAGAGAGAGAGGAGAGAGAGAGAGAGAAGAGAGGGAAGTCTTTCTCTATGTGGCTCTAACACACACAATACCTGTTCATGTGTCCTGATCTACCTGCTCTGTCTGTGTGTTTACAGAAATACCTGCACACATCGCTATTCCCTCTTGTTCCCTGCAGGGTGGGAATGCAGCTGGTGTTGTTGCACTGCTAAACCCTCGGTGTATTTTGCGTTTACTCGGGCAACCGATTTCTCTTATCTGCAACCGAGGAGAGCATTTACATTCATCAGATGCCCTTCTGAAAAGGAGAAATCACAAGACGTTTCAGGTCATTATGTGAGCAGAAAGGGGGTTGAGTGTCACATCGAAGCATTAGCAAACATTACCTCCATAACGTGTTAGGTTTAAAGGTGCCATTTATAGATTGTCCTCGCCGTAGCCTGCCCTCCAGTGAACGAGCTAACATTGTGTGACATTTGCAGCGATGCTGAAGTCCAGCCTGCACGTGCCGCGGCGCCGTAGGTCCGCCGCCCTCGGGCCTCCGCTTCTCTGGAAATAGAAAAAGAGCAAAGAGACCCGAGCGTGATTAATGGCCATGTATGTGCAGCAGAAAAACACAACAGGCCTGTCCGCCGCCATTTTCCTAACACACGGCGCCACAGGCTGGGAATTGCATAACAGGTCTGCGAAACTTGTTCATGCTGATTCTTAATTGCTGCGGTTCGTTTGCCGTACGCAATCGCGGCCGCGCGGCGACGCACGCGTGTCAGGTGGGATCACGGTCTCGGTGAGAGGTTTTCAGAGTGGTTCGCCCTGCAACGGGTCGCTCTCCTCTTATTTACCATGCCTTCCCCCCCCCAGTTCAGCTCTCGGGACTGTCTTTGGAAGAAATGTTTTATCCCTCCCCTCTCGTGCCAGCCTGGATTTGACTGTTTTCTATTAAGAATGTGCTATTTTTAGCGCACTGTGTCAAAACACGGCTGTCTCATCCTGTGTATGTATGTGCTCACTGAAATAACCTCCCTTCCCCAGAAGGCTTGAGTGGTCTCTCCAGCTACATGTGCTGGAGCCCTGTTTGCTGCGCTTCACGCTGCATGCAGACCCATTACGCAACCCTGTGCATCAGCCGTGGGGCCACCGGGCGAGAACGGCAGCCAGCTACCAATCACTCTCCCTCTCGTCCTCCCTTTCTCTCCCGTTTTCATCTCTTTCTCCGTCTGTCTGTTTTTCCCCCCGACCCCCCTCTTTGTTCCCAATCTTAGTTCATAGTCTTTTTGAGGTGAAGGAGAATGCATGGTGCACTGATTTGTTTGTATACCAAATTAAAGCGCTCTATGTTTTTGGGAGTCGGTAAAAGCTGTGTATTGCCGCTGGCGTGCGGCGTGGTTCTCTCTCGGTGTACTGGAGTGTGAAGGCAGGTCAGAGGGGGCCAGCGGAAGAGGAGAGGATGATCTGTCCTTTGTTGTCAGCGAGCTTCCTGCGTGCTCTGCCTCATCTTAATGCAAAGTAGACGGTTGTATTTTCCGAAATATCGGACCTCTGAGTGGACACAGTCTGCAACACTCACAGAGCTCTCTGCAGGTTTAACCGAGCCTCGGATGTGCCTTGAATTCCTAATATACCATCTACTGATAATGATGAAGTCTAACATTCAGACCATAATCATATTGTATTATACTGTATGTTCTCTATGCACTTAAATGTACTGTATGTTTGATGATTTGGTGTAAATTATACAAATAGTATGCGCTAGGTCTCTAGTTGTAAAGTTTCATGAGGCTGTGATTATCCTAGAGGTCACCACAGGTCATTTTATACAGTGAGGTCAAGTTTAAAAAAAATGGTTTCACTACAATGAAATGGCTACTATGGGGACTAAAATCATCACACATGAATACAATTGGGCTCATTGGATCCACAAGAGTCTCAGCTTTACAGTGATACCCAATTTATGCAATTCTAAGTCTGTTTAGGGACCCCAGTATGAAGAAATATTCAAATACACCATTTTAGAATACCATAATATCTTAGAATAACACATTTATACTGCATGCAAATAACTGCATGTGATTATTATAAAGTGGGCATATCTGTAAAGGGGAGACTAGTGGGTACCCATAGAACCCATTTTCATGCACATATCTTGAGGTCAGAGGTCAAGGGACCCCTTTGAAAATGGCCATGCCAGCTTTTCCTCGCCAAAGTTAAGTCTAATTTGGAGCGTTATTTAGCCTCCTTCCCGACAAGCTAGCATGACATGGTTGGTACCAATGGATTCCTTAGGATGTCTAGTTTCTTATGATACCTGTAGCCTATCTTCACTCTAGCGTGACTCTAGCTAGACTGAGCCCGCTACAGCCTCTTAAAGACAGTAATGTCGATCAGAATCGCCGTCGGGCTGCTGGTTGTAGCTTAATGAGCAGAGGTGGTGTCCATCTCCTCTCTTGGCGAGAAAGCGAATATGCTTATTCCCCAAAATATGGAACTATTCCTTTAAGAGTTGTAGTTTAGTCGGAGTAGCAAATACTAAACCATGTTCTGTGTAATCTTCTGCAGTTTCGGCGACACACATCATAATAACCTTGGCATTCGAAGAGATAAATTACAGGCATAATTATGTCCCGCAAATTAAAAGCCCATTATGCTCCATTCAGGTCCACTCGGTGCGTTGAGAGCGCGTCTGCTTTGACATCTCGCACCAGCTGAACCTCCGATATCAACATTTAGCTGAGACTCTATTAAGGTGGTAAATGAGCCTCAGACAGATATTTGAAGTAGTTCAGAGTTTTAATTGAATGAGCCGGGATATCAGAGAAGTAATGTCACGCTCTCTTTCACTCACACAGCCGCACACGCGCACACACACACTCACGCACACACACACACACACACAGTCTATCTATCTTATTCCTTCTGTTGCTTTATTTTCAAAGCATGAAAACGGCTTTGAAAGACATGGAGACTTTCTGTATGATAAAACAATCAACAACAGTGCAGTCTGCTCCCTTCAAGACTGCACAGAAACACTTCTGATGTGGCTCCGTACTCTGCGTGGAGAAATGAGAATCTCAGCACAGTTAAGTTCTGCATCAACTTGTATGTAGATGTAAAAACCTTTTGTAAAAAAAAAAAACAGCATCTCCTCAGTTTCAAATACAAACTTTTGCCTTGCCAGCACAAAATGCAGCCATGGTAACTGCTGAGAGCGGTGCAACATTCGCTTTAGTGTTCTCAGTGGGAAGATAATCAGTGTGGTCCTGTGTTACGCTAGGGGTAGAATATGGCTTATTTTGTATTCACTGCTTGCGCTGGACTGTGCTTTGATCGATGCAACCATCAAACGCTATGCATTTTTGTCACGGTGCGCTAAAAGGATGACACAATATCTGTGAAAACTTGCTTGTTGTGTCCAAGATACTAGCTGCTGTGTTACCTTACGAGGGCCCGTTCAAGTCATTTTGTAGTGAGATCCAGTAGCATAAAGTGCTTGGATCAGTGCTAACGTTGGCTCTGTTCCCTCCAAAACCAGCATCAGCCAGCCCCTGCTGAGTGGAGGCAGCAGAAATTGATGGCGCTACAGTAGTGTTCCTTCCTGAGAATCACACACACACACACACATTTTACACCGCTCTGTCTGGCGGTCTCCAGGTTTATGTTGTCACCTTTTGTGGCAGGAAGCAAAAAATTATGTTGTGCCTTTCATACAGTTCTAAATTGACCTGTGCTGGCGTGTTTTCTGTTGTTTGTTGAATACAGGAAGGAATAATAACTTCTGTAATTAACCTCACGGCTGCTAAAAATTCTGTGAAGCGCAGCGAATGAAATCCAGGAAAATAGAAAACCCCGTTGCGACTGTCGCTGCGGCACTAAGACATTAGTCTGGCCTCTCTCTGTCTCCTGTCCTCTCGTCTCTTTTGGATCCTTCCGAGTCAATTTTTCCAAAGCAAAAGGCTAAATTGGAGTTCTTTTTTTCTCCTGCTGAAGACTCAAATTGGAGTCCAGGGCGATGGAAACGGAGAGTCCGGTGATTGACAGGTTGGAGTGTTGTTTTTCAGCTGTTTATCCTCTCCCCTGTGCGCAGGAATCAAAGTCCTGACAGCTCCCTCTCTGATCCCTGGATGAGGACCAGCGAGCATATTGACAATCAAGCCTTGTGCAGCAGCAGCCATCTACTCCCGGCTGTTGTTTATATGCTAATGCCGGACTCTGCCGCTCCCGCACGACGACTCGCTTTCTGTCACGCTGTCGGTCGTGCACAGCGGACTTCATATTAATCTTAACTCCCATTCAGTTTGACAAAAACGTCACCTGTCTCATGCAGGAAAGGTCCGCTGATTACAAAATGTACCTCACCGTGGCTTCTGGGGAGCCACAGGCCGAAACAAAATTAGTTTCAGATTTGCAGAGCTCATTTACCCTGGAGTTACAGGGCTCTCTGCTGTAAAAAATATGTAATTTGTTCCCAATCGAGCCTCAGCGGGGGGACGCCTCCTCATTTGTGACCACCGTGTCTGTGAGTGTACGTGAACGTTTGAGTGTAGATTTTCTGAATGTTTTAACCCGACCCGTCAGATGGTTTGTTTCACAGAACCATCTGAGAAGCCGTCATTGGAAACTGTTTGGGAAAAGGGCAGGCATTTTCAAAAAAATACTTGGCAGGTGATTGGATGAACCATCTGTCAGTCAAACTAACGAAAGCGAAACTTTTCTTTTCTTTCAATGGAGAAATACTCTCCAGTTCTGATATAACTGATGCTATTGCAGCATCTAGCATCTGGATACAGCGTTGGAGGCGGTCTCCCGTTCATTCCATGAGAGCTGCTCAGTGGTACATGAAGCCAAAACGGCTCGACTGCCGAGTGATAAAGTACCCGGATCTTACGGCGATCTTCCGCATCCATTGGGCCCATAGAGCAGACGCACTGGCGTTTCCTTTAACCCCGTCTCTGGCTGGAGGAAGGGAAATAACTCTGGATTCAGCTATTAGTGCATTTTACTACTTTTATGACCTTATTTGTACTGGGAAGTTGATTTACCTAAGATTATACGATGAGTTACAGACGTCTCTTTCCCAATGTAGGTCTATGGGAAAAGGTTTTTTTTTTTTTACCAATGGCATCACGTGACGGACACGGAAGTTGTAGTTTCACCGTTAAGCCCGGCTTGGCCGTCTCACACTATGGTCTCACTGGGTCTCTCACACCTAAGCCACGCCTGTAGCTGCTAGTAGCTCCTCACAGGACACTGATTGGCCCGTGATTTGGTTTGCCGGACACAAACGCATTGAACGCAACTTGAAGCCTGAAAAGATGGATTTTTGTGTGACATTTGATTCTGGCATGATCAATACTTTGATTTATGATGACATATTCATGACGTTCCCAGCCTCACCTGTACTTTGAGTTCAGTGGTAATTAGCAAATGTTAGCATGCTAAACTAGGACAATGAACATGTTAAACGTTGTACCTGCTAAACGTCAGCGTGTTAGCATTGCCATTGTTAGCATGTGACTAGCGTTGGCTCACAGAGCCAATAGCATGCAGACTCTTAGACTCGTTTAGACAATACAAATATGCTATATAGATGTATACTGCTGTTCAATTAATCAATTCTTTTTTAAAATGTCCTTGATGGCACAATGAAATACTCTCACACACACATACAAGCTCTGGCACTTTGTGTGTCCGATCTATTTGTTGTGTCTCGTCTTTGTTATTGACCTCGCTGTCTGTTCTGTTTTCCTATGCCTCCCCTACAGATTGTGTTGCAAACATTATGATAATAATAGAGCTGAATCGAATTTGTCTGTATCCAGTGCTGGAATTATTTAGTTTCTCCATCTGTATGATTTGGCACTTGGACGCCGTAGACAGCGAGACCTCGCTCAGGTAATGACCAGTAATTGAGTGTCCTGTAAATTGGCAGTGATGGTTAGAGAGCGTCCCCCAGATGGGAGGCGAAAGGCGTCTGTTTCTGCCGCAAATATGCCAGTACTCCTGCAGGGTGAGAGCCTCACTCTTTATCTCCTCCTGGGCACCACCTGTCTCCCATTACTGGACACAGGATCTCTTCACCCACACCCCTAATGTGAAAACTCCTCACATCAGAGTCTGTCTGCCTTTTTGCTGAGGCCAAAAGCCAAGTCTGACACCTCATAATAATCAATTCACAGACGGACAGCCTCTCTAACTCGCACGTATTACAAGCAGATAATCCTGCACACCAGACCACGTACGACCTTCCTCTCCGTTTTCCTTTCTCCGGCATTAAAGACCCATTAATGGACACTGCTGTGGGGCCAGGCTGACAGCAGCTCCTGGCACGCATTGAAGATTGGGTTGAGGGGGGGTGGGGGTGGGGGGGGGTGGGGGGTGGGGGGTTTACCTGGTGCTAAAGGTTCAGGTTAGTAAAAACAAGGATCTGCTCAGTCTCCGCCTGAATTAAATGGAAACAATCCAGTGTCAAAAGATGCCAGATCTTGACTGTTTACAGCAAACTATATTTTGCCAACATCAAGTTTTGACAAAAGGATATAAAAGTTAAGGTGTGCTCATTATATTGGTTTTGCAATCTGGAGAGCAAACTAATTGGTCGCCAGCTGTTGAAATGTAGTTAATGAATGGAGAGGCAGTGGAGAGCTGTTCCCTGCATCCAGTACAGCTCCTCCCCGCAGGATGGAGCAGCATATGTCTGCGGCTCTGGCCGAGGATCAAAGCGGGAGACAGGCCACCTCAGCTGGTGACAGCCCCTTCGCCTATAACAGCCCGATCTCTCGCTGTGTGGGGCAGGAAGACGGCTAAATTAGCAGCAGCCGCTGTAGAATTAGCGTTTGGTAAGAGTTTGTCATTACATTCTGTTGAATTTAGCTTTAAACTGAGGCAAAGAAAGGGGATGTATCAGCAACTGTATATATAGATGGGCGACGCGTCTCCACTTCCTCCAACTGTACATAAGTGAAGCCAAAATATCCCGGATACGGGAGCTGCCATCTTGAGATTTTAATGTCATTTGAAGCCAGAGTCTGCGCAGTAGTGACGTATATTGCCAAGAAGTGAAAGTCAATTGTTCGTTCCATTGCAACATCAGCGCCCAGCAGCAAAGCTATGCTCCATGCTACGCTTACGCTTTATGACCTAAAGTGCAGCCAGCCACCAGGGGGCGATCGAGATGTTTTGGCTTCACTTTTGGGGAGCTGTCATGTCGTCCATCTTTATATACAGTCTATGGGATGTACCATCAGAGCTTGTTCTGGTTAGTGCAGACTGTGCATCAAAGTCTGCTGCACTAATGCTATGAATCACAACAGCATCAACACAGAGGTGTTATTGCTGTCTGATACAGTAGAGCACAGCTGGTAATCCAGTGCGTGAAAGAAGGAGTCCCTGTTCTCCTCAATCATTTCATAAATTACAGGTGCAGATGAAATGATTGGACATAATTCTCACAGCTGAAACAGTCCTATTCGTGCCAAAGGCTGCCCCAGTTTGGATCTGAAGGATCACTGTATACACCTCATAATTATCCATCTTAGTCTACCTTGACATTTCATAGGTCAGTGATTTTGCATTACCAGAGACATCGGGATAACACTGGATCAGAACAAATAGGACAGCATGTAATATTTTGTGTTGTAATCAGCTTATCTGGTTGGGGCCCAAGTGTGCAGACAAACAGGCAGCCATGTTCGATGTGAATTAATTTGATCATGGCAGGTTTGTGAGATTCTCTTTCTCTGTTGGCTTCTGGCTGAGAGGGGCGCAGATGTGAGAGCACAACTCCCCGCAGACAGGGAGTGAGTGATTCTGGCAAAGTAGACAGCATGACGGGAAAGATGGCTGCTCCTTTTACTTATTTTTTTACCGAGGCTTTTTTTTACAAAGACATGGCTGTTTCTGATATGTCTGGTTGAGCTTGTAATCTGTCTGTTTACCGTAAAACTGTCCAGTAATTTATACTGAATGCTGTGTAATGAATTATTGTGTAATTTATAGTGCATATCCAGTTCGACAGCAGGATATTTGACTTTAAATGCCTGCAGGGCAACATTACAAAAACATTGCAGTCCAGACACATGTGGCCAAATGATATATTTATGATAACATATTTTAGAGCGATGTGCTTTAGAAAGTGTTTAACATTGGATCTATATTATTTATTCACATATTTGCAATTGAAATATAGCATATAGTGATTGTTACCTCTGACAATAGTGTGCAACACATATTAAGCATACTTACAGATACTAAAAGCTTATTTATTTCATAGACATTTGAACTGACAACAAATCAAATCATGTATTAGCATTACAGACAATGAAATGAAGGACAGTTGTTTCCAGGCTCCAATTACAGAAGAGCTAATGCTGCCCAACATAAAATCTAAAGTAACTGTGTCATTTGAATCACCTAATAAAATGACATTGTGTTAAAGAGGACCTATTATGCTTTTGTGCTATTTCCCCTTTCCTTTAGTGTGTTATATAGTTTTTTGTGCATGTAAAAGGTCTGCAAAGTTACAAAGCCCTAAGTCCACGCCAAAGAAACACTGCCCCTGAATGGCCTGAAACACCTTGTTTGAAGACCCGCATTTTCTTCCGTAAAGTGGTGATGTCACCAAGTAACACATTTGCATAATACCTGCCTAGCGGCTAGTTTTGCACGCCCTCAAACAAAGCTAGTTAGAGCGAAGCTGGAGTGGAGTCCGAAGAGTTTGGTTTGGTTGACCAATCACAACAGAGTGGGCCGGCTGACCAATCAGAGCAGACTGGGCTTTTCAGGAGGGGTGGTGGAGCTCAAACAGAGCGTTTCAGACAGAGGGTTAAAAGAGGTGCTGAAGCACAGCCGGTATGAGAAAAATAAAGCGTTTTTTGAACTTTAAAGCATGTAAAAATGTTCTAGTAGAAGCCCAAAATACAAGTATGCACCTGAAAATGAGCATGATAAGTCTCCTTTAATGCTAAGTCATGCTCTTTGTGCCTGCATCTGTGGCCAACAGGCTTCTAAAAAGAATAAGCCGAGGCCTCTGCTGTTGCTAATGTGTTAGCTGCGCCACACAAGCACCTCGACTTCCTGTGTGTACAGATGCATCATATTAGTGGGTCTTGATTCATGGTTCATTTTGTTCTCCCGTGTTTGCTCCCCTGCTCAGTTTCCAATGTTGACACTGCCTCCTGAGGGTTGAACACTCTGTCTGGACCGCTCAGAGAACAGTCCATCATCTCAGTGGCTCATCTACCTGCACGGCTACTGGCCTCTCTAATGAGAAACACTGGACTCAGTCTTGCGTATTTACACACAGGCCATCTGGGTACCTCAACTCCTCCGACCAAGTGATGCTATACATCTCTTGTAATGGCTTTCAGCATGTTGTCTTTTGACTGTAAAATATTACAGTACACATTTTGACCTTCAACACTGAAAACCTAATGCGAATGCAAGCTGAGTCAAGTTCTGGAGTTGTCCGTGGGTGCTGCCCACCATCTTTTGCTGAGATTGGGCCTTGGATAATTATTTTGGCCACCACGGCATTCATTTCTGTAAATTGCTTGCTGGGTTGTTTATATTTTGAAATATCAGTCCTAACAAGATCTCACAGCGCTTATTGTGAATCTGGCCAAAAGTGATTGATTTTGCAGGGACTGTTAAAAGAAAATTGGGATGCAATTTGCAGCTTTTTTTGTCAGTAAGAAATTGCAAGGAGAAAATAGGGTATGTTTTTAGTTGCAATTGTTTGTGAGTGAGCTGTCTGAGAAAGCACTTCGGGTTGAGCATTGGTTTTATTTATTTGTTTGTTGTTGTTTTTTTCCCTGGAATATATAGTAGTGTAGTAGTATATGAAAAATGGCTGTAAATTGGGGACAAAAATTGAGTAATTCTTCCATTTTGCCATCATTTTTAAGGGATTGAAAAACCTGTAAGCGCTTGCAAATGTTCAGGGGATTGGTTGAATTTGCAATAATTCCTCCCTTGATCAAAAATTCCTGGAGAGACTGAAATATAGATGCTTGGGTGCCCTCCTGGTTTTCAGCATGTGACTAAGCTAGCTGTGAAGCTCTATAGATGTCTGCACTATTACTGCATCAGGCACCGTGCTCTGCAATCTCTAATGAAAAGGAATAACACAGGATTAAAGGGATAGTTTAGGTGTTTTGAAGTGGGGTTGTAGATACTTATCCATAGTCAGTGTATTACCTACAGTAGATGATGGTCGGCACGCCCCCAGTTTGGAGAAACAGATACTGGCACGGAAGCAAAGCAATGTACTGCTGTGGACGGGGCCGGCATTTATGTATTTCAGACACCTAAAAAAATCAACATCAGTTTAAGGGTACGCTATAATTAGAATATTTTCACCGCTTTACCTTGCTGTCAGACAGCCATTTTTCGAGGGGAACTGAAGCTGTTGTATCCATCTATGCTCTCGCCAAATCCACCAGACTCCATTGAAAAAAACCTGTAATTATCTACTGTAGGTAATTCACTGACTATGGATAAGTACCTCATACAACCCCACTTCAAAACACCCAAATCATCCCTTTAATGACCCACCGCCTCATCTTTGTGGCGCAAGGAATCAATACTCAAAGTTTACAGTCCATATAGATAAAATAACTTCCTGTAGTGCCCACGCACACATCACGTAGCACAGTGTACTGGTGTGGTCGATGTTTGGGTGAGTTCCCTCTAGACAACAGTCACAATAAAAAGCTGCAGAGGTGGTGCGTGTTTACGAGAACCGTCTTTTTGTTACGAGGCGTTTACTGCGCTGCCACGAGAGATGAAGGTTACCATGTGAACCGAATGACAGTCTGCAGAAGCTCGGCCAGCAAATCCAGCTGGGGATGAGTAAGCCTCCGTGTCTGTCTGAGTGGGCAGTGGGCCTCCAGCATTTGCTTGGTTGCAGCAGTAATCATCAGATGTTCTCTGTGGACCTTTAGTCAGCGAAATGGCTTCGGCTGCCAAAATAAAACCTGTTTATTCTCCGCTCATACAGTAGTTTCTCTATACGACGGCGCCTTATTGAACTCAGCATTGTCGTAGGGAAATGAATAGAAAACACAGCTACCCCCCCCCCTTTATCTCTGTAGGAGTCTGTTGTGGCTGCATGAGTCATTGTTTAGTTTCCATTAAGGTAAAAGTCTCATCTGACATCTTTGTGTTCATGCAGTGGGATTATCAGATTTACAGTCCTCTCCCTGGAGCCTCTCTCACACACACTGAGCCTGCTCTTTCAAATTAGCCTCCTGTTCCAACAACCTCACATTTTCTTATAGATCCTAGTTTTTGTTCACTCCTTTCATCACTCCTTTTATTATAGAGGCCCGTGACGGTAGCAGAATAGTTCCTCTTTCTGTTTCGTCTCCGTCTGTTATTTTTCATTCATTATCATTCATTCTCTTCTCCCCTGCCATTCTTCTCTCCTTTGCTGCCCTTTTGTGCTCTTCAGTAGTAGCACGTTAGACTCACAAGACATCAGCAGGCAGGCAGTGTAGCGTTCGGTGGCTCAGAGAGGTCAGACCCCGGTGATAGTGGCAGCTTCATTTCTGATTCTGCAGCGCGCCGCTGCCCGTGGATCCTGGTGGTGGGGAGATAGAGTGTGAAAGAGAAAAAAAAAAAGAGAGAGAGAGAGAGAGAGAGAGAGAAAGACGGAGCGGAAGTGGAATCCAGACTAGGCTACTCCTTTTTTTTTGCCGCTGCTGCATGATGTTTAATATGCCTGATAGAGGACGCCTCGCTGAGGTCTTATACCCGGGACAAAATGCTGCAGAGCTGAGGAGCTTAGACGGTAAATCCTGCCTCCATCCCATTTTTCATTTTGCCCATTCTCCCCTGCTTTTTTTCCATTTGCATTCCTATCTAGGCCTCGCCGCTTCTTACGTATCTCTCTCATGATTTCATTCACTATCACTCTGTTTCCCCCCCCCCCCCTCACCTCACTCTTTACCCTTTCCTCTCTGCGTGTATGTGTGGAGGATTGTACTTGTTGACCTCTGGGATTTACACTTGTTTTTTCCTGCAAATGTGTGATTCAGCTGTCAGTCTGCGTGTTGCTGTGCATACACGCTGCATGCACACAAACATACACACAGATTCACGCTCGCAGGCGGCAGGAGAGTACAGTATTAGCGGAGTGCGAGCATCTGTGCCTGCGCACACAGCAGACCTAAGCTGTGGGGGGTTATGTAACTTACTCTGCCATTTCAAATGATTTGAAATCGCAAGTGCTCGCTGTGCTGCACTAGATTACTGTGTGTCTGGGCCGGCAGTATGTGCAGTATACTACATGATGCTAAGTGGAGCTGGTAACAGAGGGGAATCCTCTCTTTAAGACAACATTGGAAGTCTTTCCTCCAGCCTCCTTAATGGCCTGTCCTTTGGCTGCGGCTTGGCTGGAGAAAAGAAACATAATAACAAGAAAAAAGTGTCTCGGGACAATATATATATCTCGGGGAGCACCGCTGACATTTTGAGAGGCAACAAATTAGCTGTAAAGCTACACTATGTGCCACAGTTAGAGGGTGATGTACTGTTTGGTTCTGAGCATAACTACTCCCAGTAAAAAGTCAAGTGCTTTTTCTTTCCATCAGTTTTATTATAATGTAGCTCAGCTGAGTTGTGGCACACTGTGTGCCTGCGTATTTCTTAAAGGATTAGCATTCAGTGTCATAATTAGATGGGAGGTGAAAGATCTTGAAAGAAGAACAGAGGCTGCTTTAAAGAGGACGGAGTCTTACTCCTGTCTGTATTTGATATCTCCATCAGATATCTGCTGTTCGCGTAGAATCGACCCCCGGTAGAAAACGTTAGCAGTTTTTCTTTTTTTTTTCGCTCAGCCATAGGCAGGATTATTACCCATCATTACGCATCATGCATATTCAACACAACAAGGGATGAAAGAGAGAGAGAGAGAGAGTAATGAGGTTACCCCTGCTCGCCAGAGATTATACACAGAGCTTTCCCAACTACAAAAGATCAGAAGACCGAACGCTGAGAATAGGATGGGGAAAGCCTTCCGTGTTAATTAGTCATTGCAGAGATGATACTGTAGCATGCGCACCTCATTTCATCAAGATGTTGCCGTGCATTGAACTCGCAGTAGCGGCATCAAAAATAGTTTAACCTGATACAGGATCTACCCCACATGCTACTGTTGTTTTCCCAGGGGAGCTCTCCATGGTGCTGAACACCGAGACGGCCGTGTTCAGGGCTCCCAGCTGAGGCTCCTCGGCTCAAGTTGCTTTCTTCTAAAAAACTTTTGCTAACCGATTTAGTGCAAGTATAGTAAATGATGATTAGCAGTCAAGCAAGAGTTTCAGGTGTGTTTTGTGAGTTTATTTGTAAAAGCTAAAACACAAGTGTGGAATAGAAACTTGAAGCATGAATAGCCACTTGTGGAGGTATATAGTTGTAGCAAGGATGTCACAAGTAAGGGATAATGTACAGCGAGCCGGTCGTTGTTGTGAAAGAATCCCCGACAGGGCGATGCCACATGTCTCTCATCGACCTGAAGGGGATTCTTTCACAACAATGACCCGCTAGCTGTACATTATCCCGCTTATTACACGGCTACTTACTTAAGAAATCAATAATTTGACACAAAAACGGTCCGCCAGAGTCCGACATCAGAACTGCGCCCATAGTAACGGTCTGCTATACATAGCAACGGTCTGTTATAAAGAAATTACAGACCGCAGAATGCCGTGATTGACCAATCAGAATCGAGTATTCAACACAGCCGTGTAATAAGAATCGATATTTCTCTACCAAGTCGATGCCAAGATTCTGAAAACATGACGGTACTCATTTTTCTACAGTATCAGGTACCTCAGGTACTGGGGGGTATTTTTCCCTGATAACGCTACATTGCTAACAGCTAACATTAACGGAGGTTTCATTATGATGTGTTCAAACTCTATTCAGTAAAAATGAGATTTAGGCAAAGGTAAATTATAGCGTTATCATGATGTGTTCAAATGTAATCTTATAAATTTTGTTTTTGGTGAGAAACTTGACTAAATCCAGTTGTTTGAAGATGTTTTCACAGCAATATAAAATAGATAATAGAGAGGGAATTATGACCGGTTTAACTTCCTATCACTGGCTCAAAGTGTTTATTCTTTTTTTTTTTATTATTAATTTTTACATTAACCTACAGAACTTTTGTTCTTGACCTAAAACCAAAACCTAACCTTTTTTGGAGACCTTGTACCACACACTAACCTGAACAAATTTGTCGAGAAAATTGATTTTCAAAGATGCTCTGCCATACAACAGAGTGTGAAATTCCTGCTGCTTATACTGTAGTACATAAGAGACATGGGGGTAGAATAGATTGCTGTGGGTGCACCTCTCTTGTGCATGCATTTGCATTAGTGCCACTGAGGCACGAATGCTGGATCCAGCCTAAGGGGATGGTCTTACTCATCTGTCTTCATCTGCTGTGCAGTAAACGCCTCTTCACTTATACAGGAGCTCATTACTCACAATGGCAGCCATTTGAATCTTTTATCAGAGGGATTTTTAATTGAACATTGGCAAATGTGCTCCAAACAAATGGGCCTCAGCAAGCCTGAGAGCTGTGTCTGTGTGTGTGTGTGTGTGTCTGGTTCTGAAGACCGTACACATTAGATACCAGCCCACATGGGAGATGGCAAGCTGTCTGCGGAGGCTCTGTGTGATTCACTCAAAGGAAATCATTTCGAGTCTACGTGCTAGTGTATATTGTGTATATGTGGACTTTTTTTGAACACATCTAATCTTTTTTACTCTTTTCATAGTTTTTAACGTTTCATTCATCTTTGCATTTGCTTCTGTTGACTGTATAGTTAGCAAGAACTGTGGAGTTTTAAACACTTAGGGGGATCTATTGGCAGAAATGGAGTATAATATTAATAAGTATGTTTTCTTTAGTGTATAATCACCTGAAAATAAGAATCATTGTGTTTTCGTTACCTTAGCACAGGGGTCTTCAACCTTTTTTCCTCTATGAGCTAATTTGACAAAATGAAAGTGGCCGAGAGCTACTCATAACACCAAGTTGTACATCGTATCTTTCTTTTATGTCCTTTAATAACATTTCAGCCACCGCAGTCATCACCTCTATTACAATCCCGCCATAAGCAAAGGGCTTTTTGTGTTTGTAAATGAAGCCTCTGTTGCTGCGTTGGCCTTCTTCATCAGTTTGGTAAACAGAGACTGTTGTCTTTTAAGCGTTGTTTTCAGCTTCTTTACCTCCATGTTTGTAGACTGCTACCAGCAGGAAAGACTGGATAGAAATTTAAACTGGTTTACAAAGTGAATTTGTGTTATCAAATGTTTGTACATAGTCTTTGAACCTTTAGCGAGCCACTACTGCTGCAACTGGTAGCTCGCAAGCTACTTGTTGGAGACCCCTGCCTTAGAATGAGCCGTTTATATCTACGGAGCGGGTCCTCTTCATGGAGCTGGCCGCCATGTTTCTACAGTAGCCCAGAACGGACAAACCAAACACTGGCTCTAGATAAAGCCATTTGCGTTTTCGCGTCGGCCACCGTAGTTCTACTACACGCTTGGCACACGGGAGAAGTTTCACTTGGTTGCAATCTGCAACTTCACCGCCAGCTGCAACCAAATCCTACACACTGCACCTTTAATCATGAAATCCTCGCTTCAGAGGACATTTATTTTCCACATCTTTCTGGCCATGTGAGGATTTTAGTCCTCGAAACGATGAAAAAACTAACTGGAGCGGATGCTAACACATACATACAGTTGAGCAGGATCACTGGTGGACCAGCTACGACAGATAAGGGGTCAAAGATTTAATCATACCATCTGTCACCACAAGGTTACAGACCTCGAAAGGGTCAAAGCTTGTTCCTTTTCCTTCCGGTCGTCCTGCTCTCTGACCCTATTGCTCACTGTCTTATTGGAGATATAAGAGGGGAAACAGCTGAACCCTTCCATTTGAATGGATTCCAATGTTTCTATTCATATAAAGTATATTCAAAGTCAAATCAAGCTGTGAGCGTTTCTGTGATGAAGTGCACATTCATGCATTCCCACATGCAGCATGTATTGTGTGCTGTGGGGCTTCTGGTGGCTCCGCTGGTGCTTATTTTAGCCGTGCTCAGGGACACGTGGTGCCATGCTACCCGAGTGTGTGTTTGTGTGTGTGTGCGCTGGTAGCACACACTGACACAGATAAAATCCTGTTTAATTCTATACGCTAATCTTGGAACATCCAGCTGCACTTTCACTCCCATCCATAGCGAGGCTGCTCCTCGTGCACTGATGGAGATGGAGAGCTCATAAACAGAGGAATGCGGTTGGTGATGTAACAATTTCATGTATTTTGTGCTGTAAGAGCAGTGCAATAGTTGGCTATGCATTCAATGAAGGGCCATAAAGAAGGCGTGCATTCTCTGTTTAAAATAGGTATACCCTTCACTGCTGAATACATCCCAGCTTGCCAGGAAGTGTGTAACCTCCTGATTAGAGTGGAGTGACAAAAAGATGTGGCATCTCCAGAGCAGGGCAGAAAAACACAGGCAGCGTTGATGAGGATATCCCGTTTTTAGCCGTCTCCCTCGTGCTCCTACTGAGAAGCCAGTGGTGGTGAATCCTCTGAAGAACGCTAGATAGACTAAACAAGTCGTCCTTCGTGGAAATTGTGGCAGACTTTAGTCATGTTTTGGCTGTAATCGCACATTGTGAAGAAGTTCTTTTCATTGTAATTCAGCTGTCAGCTCAGTAAAACGGCTGCTTGACGGAAACATAACAGGCATTCAAAAACCTCAGGAGGGAATATTAGGTGTCAGCTAAGCACTGGCTTGCAATCTACAGTGCATGTACAAACATATTTAAACCCCTTTAGTTCCAGTTTATATATATTCATTTGCATGGGAGACAGGATGTAGAGTGTGCAGAAAGAGCACAGGTGTAATTAATAGCATTAATTAAGGCTGCATTTAAACGTATCAGTGCCAGCGCTCTGCTGGTGTGCTAGTGTTGCTTACTAAGACCCTTAAATGAAACATAGCCATCCTTAAGGTTATTAGTTACACCTGTGCTGTTCCTGCGATGACACGTGAATAAAGGTCAACAGATTCAACTACTAACAATATGTGAAAAATGGGGATAAAGACTGAGTTGTCGTCGCAGCATTGAGTTGTCATCTCAGTTGCCTCAATAGCTGCTTGATGGAAACATAAAAGGCATTACATAAACAGGCAATAATATACAGTGTATGTCCAGACAAACTGTATTAAAGAGATTACAGAGTTTATATCTAATTCACATGGGAGACAGAATAGACCTTCTAAGAGTAGGGTCATTGTCATGTTACAGCAGAAAAGCACAGGTGTAGTCAGAGGTACCTGTGTGGTTTTCTTGTAACATGAAACAGAGCCGTCGTTAATGTCATTAGTAGCACCTGTGCTTTGCTGCTATGTCAGGTAGACATGTCTGCTGTGAAAAAAGTCTTCAGACTCAAAAACGATATGCGAGTTGTTAAAGTTAATAGCCACGCTAGCGGCGTCAGCATTTGTCCAATACTTTGGTTTATTACTAAATACCTGCAAATTAAAGTAATGACATTCCCATCTCAGCTGAACTTAATGTTTAGTGCTAATTGGCTAATTTTAGCATGCTAACATGCTGAACTGAAGCTAGGGTTGGTAATCTTAAACTAGCAAGAGTATGCTACATTTAAAAAAAATATCAAACTGAAGAAAACAGCCCAGTGTTGCCAACTCTTTTCCAATGAACGTAGCAGGCAGCACTAGCTCAAAAAGTCCCTAAATCTAGCGAGAAAGTTGCCAAGTTGGCAACACTGACAGTCCGTCCCTCCAGGCCTCTCTCCAAAGCCACTCCCCCAAATTATCACTAGAACGTAAACAACGAACGTGACAATTGTTACTACTCACAGCTGTCAAGCTAGCAGCTTGTGGAAGACTTCGGTGACGCGCAGTGAGTGCACGGGCACATGCACGCAGGCATGTAGGTAGACAGGCTGGTAGCCCGTCCAATCATTACATTCGGCCCGAATGTCATAAATATAAATAAATAATTGTTACAGTCCTGCGACGGCCTCAGATACTGGACTTTTTTCTTTTTTTGTCAGAGCATTTGATGTATTGATTCCTGTCGGGATGTAATGAGAATTTCAACAAATATAACAAAAATGTTTTTGAAGAAGATTACAAACCCTATAGCTTTAACTAAGATGTTGAACATGGTAAAGATTATACTTGCTAAATATTAGCCTGTTAGCATTCTGAGCATGTTAGTGTTTAGTGTAAAGCACCTCTGCGCCTAAGTAAAGAACGTATATTACCAAGAAGTGAAAGTCAATTGTACGATCCATTGCAACATCAGCGCCCAGCGGCAAAGCTACGCTTCCGCCATTTTGGACTGACTACCGGATGGCAGTAAAATATCCGCCTAAAAAGTGCCGTACAAAAGTAAAACAAAATTATTTCTATTCTGTTGTCATATTTACTGTCTCTACCGAAATGGCCTGTGTTGAACGATAAAAAATTATAATTAAAATTATAAATATAATACGTGTTTTCAGTCCAAAACGGCAGCAGCGGTTGTCACAGAAACCCCAGAGTTACGTCTTTTTGCCTCTATTCTCTTTGGCCTAGCTACAACCTCACAGAGCCACTAGCATGGCTAGTCTTGTTTGATCCTCTTCATCACATTACTCCTAGAGGAGGACCACACCGTACATCCTCAACATTTGAACCTCAGCAATCATTCCAACCTCCTGTCTGTTTTCAGACAACAAAAACATTTTGTAATATCTATTAGATAATCTCTGGAAATCTCTCCGTTGCGTACACAGACACAAACACACACACACACACACACACACACACACACACACACACACAACTAAATACTGCTGAATAATGAAATGCTCCTGCTCCCTCTTTCTCTGCCTTGTTTCACTGAGTTCTCTCAGGAAGCTTCTGTTCCTGACAAATCATAGCAGCTGTCCTCTGCTTCTTTTTTCTCCCTCCCCAGGAGACTGAGATCGGCACCAGAAGGAAGGAGTGTGAAGCACTTGAGGCGGAGGTGAAGAAAAAGAATCAAACATGTCAGACTTTGGTAAGTGCTCCAAAAATATACCGTGGCCTCTGAGCGATAGGACGGAGGCTCAAATTGATTTGTACCTGAGAGCCTTGCCCCGCTATCATCACACACACACGTCCCCCGGGAAAATGAGTGGCGGTCCGCTGTAATGATAGCTTGGTTCTCAGGCGGTGATGACTGAAATTGAAAAATGGGAGCAGTTAAGTGCGAAGTTGCAGTATCTGTGGGTTGGGTTTTGTTAGCATGGGGAATACATTTGAGAAGGAGAGATACACTTTGCAGCTGTAGGAGTATTTGCAGAGTGTGATTATGCACAAACACAGAAGAAATACTTTGACGTATATAAGGATACCACTGTGTACATCAGTGGGTAGTGGCTATATTGGTTTCTTTCTCCTGTATACACATAGTTCATGGAGCGCTGTACAACCCTGCTGTTATTTAACCATACAGCAGAACACAGCACCATGTGTGTTTTTTAAGTAATGGTCACCACTGTAAAAGGTCAGAGATATGTTTACACAAGTCTTGTATTTTCATACGGCGGTCGGTGCCTTTTGAAGGACATTTTTCTCACAGTGCCCCAGAAATGTCATCCCGCCCGCTGGAGAGGCCTTGACTCAGGACAAAAGGCAAAGAGAAGGAAATAAAAGATGAGGGGGAGAGAACCTGCTGAGAAGAAAAAAAAAACATGCTTTTCTTTTTTACATGTCTCCTCTTGACGTTTTAAGTTATATATACACATCAATATTTTTGTTTCTTTTGATGGAGGGAATGACCCAGCGGTGGTCAGCCACGTCACCTCACATGTTAACTGTAGACTGCTGGGTAACCTGTGGAGTTTTTGACCTCTAGTGGTGCTGTAGAGTAATGTTTTGATGAGTGGGTTCCCGTATTGTTTGTATGTTGTGCATGTGTTGCTAACGTTAGGCTATAAACGAACTACACCACGGTCGCATGAGCGTGAGTATAAACAACGAGGCTGTAAAGACGGACGAGTCGGCGTAATGACGTTTTGTAGTCTCATTTAGCCAGGTTTTAAGACACATAAAAGCTTCAAAATTCACGAGTGGGATACTTATTGAGGTATTTTATGTCGTAGAACAAAACGTTAAAATCTCTTAAGCTTGTGTTAAACACAGACCTTATTTCAGGCATCTAGCTAAAAACCCATATCCGACTTTGAGACGAGGGCACCGGAAGTGCTAAAATGCGAACTCATTTCCGGGTTTTAGGAGTCATTCCTGCACCACTCTACACACCAATACATCATTGAAGAGTGGAAGCTGATGTAAATGATGCAACTATTCATACATCAGTCATGCATCAAGTTCAAATTCATCTATTTCATCATTTGCAGAGTTCGTGATAGACTGAATTGAAGTGTGTCCCGTCATGGCCATCAGTGACAGGGTTTTCTGTTGGTTTGTGTGGTTAAACACTGTGGCTGTGTTGGCGTTTTTTGTTAAGAAGAGTATGGTTTGCCTGAACTGATGCAATGTAGGCAGCTCACACAGGACTGTGTGTATTATTAAACTTTTATTGTTAGGTGGCGCTGGGGCTAAATGTCAAGTACGCTGAAGTAACCATTGAGCAGCATGTGGCAATTATTCCCCTGCTATGTTGTATTTATTTTAGTGGGTGAAACGCACTGTATCTTAAATAAGAGGAGTCATCAGGCTCCATCAGTCTCTCACAGCAGGAGCACATCAGAGTTGTAAATCACAGCACAAATAAAGCTTAAGTGGATGGTTCTGGTCTGAGGGGTTTTACCATTACAGTAACGGGAGCCCCACTAAGCAGAATAATGAATCACTTTATATTATATTATACCGAGATGGAGAGCTCTGCTCTGCTTCTGTTTCAGTTTATTCTGAGAGAGAATGACATCTAACTGCTGTGATGTTCCGGTAGTGGCGTCCCCGTGGGCTCTGCAGCAAAATGTTGAGTTTAATTTCAGTTGAATTCAGTAGAATTTTAGAGAATGTGTAAGTGCAGACATTTGTCGGCCCGTACGCTCTGTGGTTTGGGAGTTGGAAAAAAACAATACAGGGACATAAAAGCTGCTTCATGAGTGTTGAAGTTTAGCACTACATAAAAATGAAACATGTTCGCAACCTGTAGCAGCAGAAGTGGGCGCAGAGATGCGCCGACGGCCTGGAGTGGGATTTTTTCCGATGAAAGGCAGGAGCTGGAGAGATTCAGCAGTAATTTAAATGGCACTCTTTGGTCCTGGACTATTTGAATTCATTCCCTCGTTGCCCCCGAGCCCTCTTCCTTTAGACGAGCTGTCTTTGTGTGTGGCTCTCCGCTCCAAATAAACACTCCATTAGGACAGTTTTCTTCGCTGCCCTCCTCTTGCGTCCCTTGCCCACAGCAGCACTTCCACTTCCTCGCCCATTGTCAGCCCGCCGAGTCCGGGGGACGCTACCCGAAGGACAAACTGTCCCCGAATGGCGTGCAGAAATGGCAGGCTGGTCTCCACAGACTGCAGCACAGCCCTTATCTCCTCCCGCGCTGAGCTCCGAGAACAGAGACACAAACACAGACAAGACCAATGAGCGCTATTGTGAGTGGACGGCGAGTTGACAGTAATGTCACTCCCTGTTTGGTCTTAACTGGCTCACCTCTCTGTCTCTCCTCTGTTTTTCCTCCCTCTCAGGTTGAAGTAAAGAGTGCACGGACAGAATTAGGTGCAGCTGTTTGCGACTCTCTGCTGGTGGTCTATTTACCAAACACTGACAGCATATACAGGAATATATACCTTCATTTTTCAGCTGCTATTAATGCCACATCTCCTCACAGCGAGTTCAGCTGTCGTGTCTATAAACACTGAGTGTATGCGCTGGCATAACCATCTGGCACCTCCACCTTCCCGGGTGTCGGGTATATAACTGCAGACCATCAGAGGAGCATGCCTCCGCTAGCATTTAAGGCCTGTTACCATGGCGACAAGCATCTGCTGTGCCAGCGTAGCTCCAATATGTATCGGTGCTAATCGAAGATTAACACCGAGGCAGACAGCAGGCAGACTCAACAAGTCCAGAGACTGGACTGACTGTGGAGCTGCGCTCTCAAATGTAGCTCAGTAGCCGCTAGTGAAATGCCAGCTTAGCTTTCATTATGAGCTGTTTGTAAGCACAAACACCTTCTGTCAGAGGCGGGATTGGCAGCTCTTATTGCTTGGACACATGGCATGCATTTTGCAAAAATGTCCGAAATCAATTTCAAGACTCTTTTCTCTTTTTTTTTTTTTTTTTTTTTGCATTTTACACAGGACAGTAAATTCAGATATGAATCCTGTAAATGAGTTGCACCTCTTTGAGATGGCTTTGTACTGTATGTTTTTGGTGCGTCTATTTATGTACGCCAATGTGTGCAATAGGGGTGTAATGATACATCGATATGGATCAATTTATTGATTCAATGAGCAACGATCCAATTACATCGATACAAAGTGAAAACATCGATACATTAAGGTACGCCTTTATTTTGAAATTCCCATGGCACTCGGCACATGTCGGCACATCATATGTCTGCGTCACCATTTCCGTCCAGCGCACCTCCTTCCTAAACATCCAATCAGTGCTTAAACATGAGAAATGGGGCACTTTATAGTGACCAACAGGAGGTCTATTTTTTATTCTTTTTATTAAAAAGAATGGATTGATTTTTCTTTTAAATGTCTGGAAGGACCGAGAGGACCACAAGGCCTTGTGTAAGGTGTACCCTCACAGGTACTGCATTTAGCATAAAAAATATGCAAAAATATGCTCAAATCAACATCAACATGGCAAACTGAAGGCCAACAGGCAACAACAGCTGTCAGTGTGTCAGTGTGCTGACTTAACTATGACTTGCGATTGCCTTGTGATTATCATAAAGTGGGCATGTCTGTAAAGAGGAGACTCGTGGATACCCATAGAACCCATTTTCATTCACATATCTTGAGGTCAGAGGTCAAGGGACCCCTTTGAAAATGGCCATGCCAGTTTTTCCTCACCAAAATTTTGTGTAACGTTCAAGCGTTATTTAACCTCCCTCACGACAAGCTAGTGTGACATGGTTGGTACCAATGGATTCATTAGGTTTTATAGTTACATATGATACCAGTATCTTCACTCTAGCTTTAAAACCTGCTACAACCTCAAAAATTGCAAGTTACGTTAAGTTAATTAGTGGTGTTAAAATTATTATCGCGTTAACTTTGACAGCCCTAGTTTATACCTTATAATATTCCTATTTCAATGTCATCAATGTAACAAGCAGCCAGTAGTCAGGAGGGCCAAGTTCAGAGCCCCATGTAATATGTACTGTATACATTTAGTCCTTAGATCAGATGGTCTGGATAAGGAAACAGAGGAAGGGTCAGGCTGCAAAGGAATAGTGATAGTGGCTGTCGTCTATACTGAACAAGAGCAAAGAGCAAGAGCTGCTTACACCGAGTCCACAGAGCAGAGAGTAAGTGGGTGACATGTTTGCTTCGCTCCCGTGCTAAATGGCAGAGTTGATTCATCTGTCAGGCTTGTCGAAATTAAACACACAGCTCCGGCACACCAGGCTGAGTCAGATCAAGTCTGGACCAAACACGCAACTGCCTCTGCACTGCTTTCAGACACAGGATAGACCCAGGTACTCTGCTGCCCCAGGAACTAATAAGATTGTTCCATATAGCGTGTTATTATTCGTGAAACTATCCTGGCACATGACACATCTAAAAAAAACCTCTTCATCTCTACACATCACAGTCTCTAAAGTATTACAAATCATTAATCAAACTGACTTTATGCTGTGAACATTTCATGTACATTGGTGTTAGTATTTAAAGCAAATCTCAAATGGCAAATCACACCTCAGCAGAAAAACCTCAGCTGAATAATGTTGGAGGCAGCCCAATATAGGCCACGGTGTATTCTGCATGGGATTCTCTCCACCACTGGGCTCACAGGCTCTCCATAAAAATGTGTCTTGCCAAGGGATTATGACGTACACTGATCTGTTTAAAGCGTTAACACGTCGACAAAGAAACAGCTGATTCCCTGTGTTCAAGACAATTTGGTTCGCAGCACTACGCGTGTGCCGTCGCATCCAAATTCCAAAAAGGATTTTTCAATGAGGACGGCAGTCGCGTCGAAATGCTTGAATCAACAGCAAAAGTATTTCAGTCCACAGTGCTCATCAGTGTGCACACAGTGAAATGGGAGCTCTCTGTAGCTGTTTGTCCTTCAGAATGAACACCTGGAGGCTTTAGCCAGCCCACATTAGCTCCGAATTGGAGGATCAATGGATATGAATAGGAATGCCAATGCAATCTAGTGCTCGTACGGGAAGCATTAAAATTGACTGGACACAATTGACGCGGGTTGAAATGCCAATAATTATATCGGGGGGACGTGACAGAAAGGAAATGAATGGAAAAAGCAGCAGATCTCAGTTGTGACTTTGGTCTTCAGGCTGTTGTTTACTTATCACTGCTCGTCCTTGACATTATTTCTCCTCATCTGGTGTGAATGTATACCGTAGTTGTGTTCATACAGTACGTGTCCGTATAATAATTTGCCATTTTATTAATATTAATAGAAATAGTGAGTAGTAGTAGTAATATTTAAAAGAGTTCTATACAATATCCAGAGCATTAATAGAGCAGCAAACAACTATTTGCTATGTAAAGATATAGAGGAGTAATGTCTACCTGAGCAGAGAATGAAGTCACTCTCCCTCTGTGTGTGTGTTGTAATCCGAGCTTCGTTTTAGTGCATGTTCGTGCATGTGAGCTTGTCCCACTGGCTAGCTCACGGCCGCCGCTTTGCACTGCTCTCATACGGCGGTTACAGCTGATAACGCCGCCCCGACTGACGGCACTTAGTGTTTTCCCGAATAACTTTTGTACAGAGAAGATAACTTTCAGAGATTGTTTACCGCTACTGTACCTAACAACATGGTGACATATTTTGCCATCGATTTACATGCAGAACAGGATTTACTATATGATAGTATGTATTATTTTAATTAAATACAGGCAAATATACTTTACGTTGCTTTTTAGTTGATGGTTTACATGGTTCATATGGTTTTTGAAATGTGCACTTCCATTGTTGTGTGACGTCAGGCAACTGCTTCCTTGTGAAGGCAGGGTAGATGGATTTGAACTCCGATTTTGAGGGGCGAGGTCAGAAATATTCGACTTCCGAGTTGTCTTGAACGCAGCATAAATGTACACCTGAGTTCATCACAAACAATAAGCTTTTTTCACAGCAGACATTTTGACTTATGGTGGGAAAAGCACAGATGTTACTAATAATATTAACAATGGCCCTGTTGCATTCAAGTGTCCCAGTGACAGTGAGCCCACATGCACAATACCAGGACTCTGAAACTGAGGCAGATACATGGAATTCAGCCATCATTTATTTTATTATTTACTGTGTGATTCTCCTACTGTGACATGCCAAAATGTAGTCTGTGAAAACAGCTTATTGCCACGTCCAGCACCTAATTATTCTGTTAACTCGTGCTGATTTTACAACGCTGCTTTATGAACACCACTAGTCTGTTAACATGTGCACCCTCGCATGGATTTTATCTTTACTCCTGTCTCCATTTGCCCTCTGAAACATCCTTCATAAGTTAAACATAAGGCGGGGAAGGAGCAGGCTCCCCATCACCAGCCATTAAGCAGCACTGTATATTTACAGTAAATGTATCATGCATGAGCCGGTAGGTTCCTTAGCTCCCGACAAGAACAACACTTGGCCTACGTGCTGCTGCTGCTGCTGCTGCTGTAGCTGCGGTGGATTGCACATCTCAGAGAACTCTCCAGTTGACACTGCAAATTGCATCCACGGCACGCCTCACGACTGTTGATTGAATGTAATTAAGTTTTCCTCCTCTGCAATGAGGGGAATTTTTTTTCTCACCCTCAGCTCAACACACTTGGAAAAAAGAGAGAGAGTGGAGAAAGGATGCTCTTTGTGTGTGTGTGTGTGTGTGTGGTTGGAAGGGTATCAGAATGCATGTTTGATGTACATCCACTCACAGGCAGCGGTGAAGAACAACCCTTTCATGGTTTCTGATTACATCTATTCAACAGTATGTTTAAGGCACTGACATAAAAGCTAATATTATGATATTATTATTATTGTTCCACTGTAGTGGCTAAAATGGCAGCAGCTTCTAGAACGTGGAGAACCTCGAGCAGGCTCCTCAGATGAATAATGCATGTGCTATCGCTGACAACGTGCTCAGGTTGAGTGCTGTGCTCCGGTCTAATCACGGTGACTTCTCGAGTTCTAAACGCTGTTTTCTTTCTGCCTCTTTTGTCTAGGAGAATGAGCTTCAAGATTTCCTCCAGGAGAACAAACACTTGAACCTCCAGTTGTTCACCAACAGCCACAAAGCGTCTGAGTATGAGAAGGTAAGAGGCTGCTATATACTGTATTCATCTCGCTGCTGCTCCTTTCACACTTTTCACACTTTTAAGCTCCTGTCTGTCCTGTGAGTGGATTTAAAGCATGTTTTTAGCCATGCTGGCGGCGTGGCTCCGTGGATGACGATGTTGTTCTGTCTGTCGGTCAACCGCTTTTGTCGAGACTGAAATACCATAACTGTAGACAACTATTGGATGGATTGACATTCAGTGTCACCAGAAGATGAATCCTAGTGACTCTGGTGACCCCCTTACAGTTTTCTGTAGTACCACTATGAGGTTGATATTTTGTATTTTTAGTGAAATATCTTTATTTATATAGACTATTGGATAAGTTGTCATGACTTTTGGTACATACATTCATGGTTCCCAGAGGATGGATCCTAATGACTTTAGTGATCCCCTGACCTTTCCTCAAGCGCCAAACAGAGGTTTTGAGTGACGTGTGTCGACAACTATTGGATGGATTGCCATGAAATGGGGTACAGACATTCATATTCCCCTCAGGATCTATTGTAGTAGCTAATTATTTTCAATATCTGGTTTACGGTGAGTATATCAAAATAAAACAGGAAACAGTAAACGAATGAAACAAGGAATATAACAGTAAAGCCTAACCCTAACCCAATGCTATAAGGGAACCATAACGATTATGATCTACGTGCTGAGGACGGAGCGGTCACAGCCGGTGTGCGCGGCGGAGCAGCGCCGGGCGGAAACCTCCGATCCCGCAGTGACCCGACGTTAAAGATCAAAGTAAGCGCGCTACACATATTGACCATCATATTTTCTTGAAAAATGTCCGGTGTAATCGGTAACACCGGTGTTGTCACAAGTTTATAAACCGGTGGGAAAAAGTCCTCACCGTCACATCCCTACCTCAGAGCTTCTAACGTGGCTGTAGACTCTCCGTCTTGTTTCTTCATAGGCCACGACCTCTCTTGGTCTTTATATTAACACTCTGTCGGATGACTTTCTGGGTCACGCTATAACTTGGCCAAAACTGCCCTAGGATGCCGGATAGATGGAGCTGTTTCTCCAATTCTCAGCATAGAAATGAAAGCAACGAGCCTCCGATTCTATTAAAACACCCTCACCTTCCTTTTAGCCCCGAGACCTCGAAGGCCTTCAGAGCTGATAACACGCAGCTAAAGTAGATCAACAAACAGAGAGCACCGGGCCTCTCTCTATGGACAGGAAGGCAATTTCCTGAAGGAGCTGATTGACAGGTAGTTGCCGTCGGGGTGAAGGAGGGCGGGCTGCTGGTTATTGACGTCTTATCGGGACTCGGGTGGCTCTCGGAGCAGCTATCCCGAACTGTTATCACACTGACGGATATGAGAGCAGCAGCCTGCAGGGCAGCGCGGATATTAGCCCTCGCTTACACCCCCGTGTTCTGATCCTATCGTCTCCGAATGAACTAGGAGGGGCTACAAGCGGCACCTCCCTCTCCCCCATAATAGACTATTGACCTGCTTCTCCTGAATCCAATACAGTTCCGTTCGATCCGTCTACATTAGGTCTGACAGTCGCTCCGATCCATGCGGATAGTTTTTGCTGTGTGGAGGCGGGCGGTTCAGAGGCAGACTCGCTCGTTTTCTGTTTGTGTTTTGCTTTGCTGGTGTTTGCTGAAACGCCCTCCTCGAGGAATCATTAGTCATTCATGGCTGCTCTGAGGAAGGGGCCGTGCCACATTACGGCTACAGGAACCAGTCATCTCGCTGCCGATCAGGGGCCTTTAAAAAGCTGATTGAAAAATGCTGCCTCTTAAGTACCAATACGACCGGTCTGCGGGAGGCCGATTATAAAGAATATGTAGAAATAGACATTTTTCATATGTTGTTAATAATGGCAGTACAGACCTCATTGGTGTTGAATTGGTGTACAGTGTTAATATAATGTGCAATTGCTTCAGTCAATCGAATGCTTTAGTGCTTGGTTAACAATGAGGCATGAATAATTTATTAATGTTTTGGTCTACGGCCACGGCAGTCACTGAATTATGTTTCTCTTGCATTATTATAATATTTAAAGGCTTTTATCACCGAAAGCAGCCGGCTCCCACGTCTGGCCTGTAACGCTTTCCGCCTGTTTTAAATGCTACGAATGCTTTAGGTTGCATTAAAGCAAATCGTTTTTTACAGCATAGTGCTTAAAAATCAGCAGCGACGACCAGAAAAATAGGAACAGCTCTACAATTGAATTCAGTCAAAAGCAACGGCTTTACCTTTAAGAGGCGTATCATGCTCAGTTGTTGTTCATATAGTGTGGAAAAAGGTTAAAAGAAAAAAAAAAAAAGCTCAATTGGGAGGATTTGTGGTGTTATTGAATTGGATCATACTGCTGCAAGTGCTTAGATATCGTTGTCACTGGTTGTCTCATCTTGCTGATTTTAACAAGCCATTGCCATTAATTTACAGTATGATGCGTTCAGGCTCTATTCAGTGTTCAAATGTAATCTTGTAAAATGGAGTTTTTTGCGAGGAACTTGAATAGCTGTATTATTTTATTCAAAATAACGCAGATATTTATTAATATAAGACAGCTGGTTACATGACTTTTTTATGAGATGATGACTCTGTAACACTGTCTCCTCCATCTTTAGTTCCTCAGAGTGAACAGATACTTCGGTACCAAGTAGATGCCAATATTGTGAACATGTGACAGTGCTCGTTTTTTTAGAGGGCTCCAGACTAACGGCGTCCCAGGGACGATAGAAAATGTGTTTGGGACGTAGTAGACGCACTAAAGACGCGTCCAGGGGACACACCCTATTTTTTTGTTGATAATGCTTCATTGCGAACAACAAATCCGTGTTAAAATCGGCAGGACGAGAGCTAGTTAACGTTAGCAGTTAGCTCCATACAGGACTGTGCTGCTAACAGCTAACGTTAACTAGCTCTCATCCTGCCGATTTCAACAAGCGAGGTGCCATTGATTTACATTATGATGTATCAGGCTCTATTCAGTAAATGAGTATGATGTGTTCATATGTAATCTTGTAAAATGTGTTTTTTTGCGAGAAACTTGAATGAATCCAGTTGTTTGAAGGCGATGTTTTCACAGCAATATAAAATAGATAATCGAGAGGGAATTATGAACTGTTCAACTTCCTAACAAAAAACAGTATGCAAACAGTAATAAAGGAGTGGATGTTGAAGTTTTTGTTTTTACCGTGGTATCGAATTGGTATCGAGAATCGTGGAATTTCACTGGTATTGGTATCGATTACTAAATTTCTGGTATTGTGACATTCCTAGTTTTGACCACTAGTTACAATGTTTTGATGAGTGGGCCCCCATTTTCTCGAGCATGGGCACAATGGTTTCACTGCTAATGGTTTCACACAGTTACGCTGACCGTCGGGTGTCAGCAATGTGCCAAATAAAAGTAGCAATGCAGGGACGCTGACATGCTAAGCTAACATGGATGTAAACAATGCAGGTTTCAAATATATATTTTTTTTAAAAATCATCTTTGCAAAGGTTTTATGAGGTAGAAAAGGTATTCAGAAAGTAGTTAGGCCTCGAGGATACACACAGTGCGTTATGATGAGACTGACTGTAAACATAGCTTTGTTTATTTACAAGAAAACTCCACAGGGTACCTTTAATAATTTCTCCATGCAGCAAAAACCCAGGTAGGACACCTGCACATAAGTGGTTCCAAAGCAGGAAAAAAAAGCTTGTTTTGAAGAAAATGAGCGGAGTAAAAGTACACAATATCCATAATCATAATTTGCTCATTAAGCTTTAGGGTGACAAGAGATAATGGGCATACCAGGTAACCTGAAAGGGTAACCTCTTACGTAGAGGAGCAAGAGAATGACCACAAGAAAAACATGAACCTGCTAAGTATTCCTAAAAATCAGTTTAGGGCAGTGTGAAAACCAAATATATAATGCAATGATTAAAACTTTAACAGCCTGGTTTTGCCCAAAGAAAAAAATAAACTGTAGCACTCTCAAACTCCGTCTCTCTGCTCCTTGCTTGTTCTGTCTGCACAGGTGAAGTCTGAGTATGCCCAGCTCAAAGAGACCCTTGGTGCTGTGACGCAGGAGAGAGATTTAGCCCTGTGGGAGAGGAACCAGCTCCAAGGCAAACTGGAGAACCTAGAGCAGGTGCTCAAGGTGAGGAAGCCAGCTCCAAGGGCACACTTGACCTCTCGGTACTGTGTGCATTTCTAGTCCTAGTAGTCCGTCTATCCCGGGATTCTTATTCAGGTGTTTTTTTTTATGGAGCCCAGTACCCCCCCTTCTCCTACCTGTGCTACACTGCCTCCATCTGGTTATCTTCCGCTATGCTGTCTAATGTCCCTGACATGTCTGTTGCCTTCCAGTGTCGTGTTGGGAGGTCTGACCAGGAGCTGTGAAAGAGTAGAAGCTTGGAGCAGTCTGCCCCCCTTTCCTTTCCTTTCCTTTCCTTTCCTTTCCTTTCCTTTCCTTTTCCACCCTGTCATGTTGCCCTACCCTCCTTCTACCTGTCCCGTCCCCTCCCTCCTTCCCCATCCCCTCTCCCCCTGCTAGATTTATAAGGTATCACTGCTATGTCCATCTGTCAGGGAGCAGAATCCCATTCCGAATGCTTTCTGTCCACCTCAGCGGCTGTGCTTCTCTCTCCCTTTATCCGTGGGCTGCTCACCAGACATGCGAATGGTCACCTGGCTACACGACCACAGCACTGTGGAATGTGATTCTTTTTTTTTTTGCATGAGGCAGGACAAAGAGTTTGGCTTTGTGACGACGGGAGGGGGGAGGAAGAGGAGATAGAGAGTCACCCTTCATGATGATAATGTCACCTACGAGTCTGATGGCATTACCTATCTTAGACCTTAGTGGCATGTAAATGTCATTTGCTTCCTTCACCTGACAGTGTCGCAAGTATTCACATAATAGTGGGAGCGGTGATGTGACTGGATGACACGGGCGTATATTTATATTGTGTTATGAAGAGCCTAGCATTCAGTCCCTCGTATTGTATGGCTTCTTTTGTTGTTATGGATGACCACAGACAACGTGAGCACGCTACGGAGTTTGCTCACCCTTTTCATGTAACGTAAAACCCTGTATTGATCACGCAAAGACAACACCGCTGAGGACAGCTTTTCAAACAGTCCCAGTAACCCGGACTTCCAACAGGTATTGTGTTACCTAAAGGGGGCAGCAAACCTCACTGTGGATTGATGTTTTGTTTTGTTTTTTTGTTCACACAGCAAAGCATCTCTAGTCCTCTTCCATAAGCACCTTTTGTGCAAAATTTGATATCCCCGCAGATCATTTGACATAAACTGTCCTCACGTTTGCTGTGGCGTAGTTTATGTCTTTCTTGTTTTTTAAGGGTTTAAATAATAAAGGTCAGTACACTGTTGTTAACCAGCCTCTGTTATGTGTGATGTATGTGTGTGTGTTTGCACATGTAACACCTGTGTTGTGTCTCTCTGAGTGTGGAGTAGATGACTGGAGATGCATTTTTGTGTTGGCTCAGTGTCGTTGGATTTTAGTTCCACTAACAGCAGCCCTCTCTATGCTTCCCCCCCCTCCCCTCCTTCCACCCTCTCCCTCCACGATCCTCCCTCCCCGCTCTCCACCCCTGCACCCCCTGCGGACAGCATATGCGCGAGGCTGCAGAGCGGAGGCAGCAGCTAGAGTTGGAGCATGAGCAGGCCTTGGCTGTACTCCATGCAAAGCAGCAGGAGATTGAAGTTCTTCAGAAGGTAAGAGACGCTCGCAGCACCAGAGGTTTTGGCTTTTCGTGTTTGCTCAGCCTGTGCATGTGTCAAAGAGCTTTTTGTTGAGCAGCCCAACAAAGGTGAAAGTCAAGTAAAAGACTGTATTACAGAGAGCAGAGCAAAGAGGCTGTTGCACTCGCCTCTCATCACTGGCACTACGAGAGCTCTCCCAGCGCATCCTTCAGCTGTCTTTCAGCTCTCCAAACATACTTGCCAACCTTGAGACCTCAAAAATAGGGAGGATTTCAACCTACCAAAGCGGGGGGGTGGGGGGGTGGTAGAGGGGGGTCCTCCCACAGAGAGACTTTGTTTCCTGCATTCTGGTGACTTTTAAAGAATGAAAATAAAAAAATAGTAAGTACACTGCAACAGCATTTTTTGTTAAATAGGCCTACTTGGCATGAACTTCTGTAAATCTGTGGTATAAACTAGGCTAATATTCATCAGTTTTTATTTGGGCTGTCAGTCGCTTAAAATATTTAATCGTGATTAATCGCATGATTGTCCATTGTTGATCACGATTAATCGCAAATTAATCGCACATTTTCTATCTGTTCAAAATGTACCATAAAGGGAGATTTGTCAAGTATTTAATACTCTTATCAACATGGGAGTGGGCAATGAAAAAACGGGAGTCTCCCGGGAAAATCGGGAGGGTTGGCAAGTATGTCTCCAAACCCTGAGTGCTCAACATTTCAGCAGCACTCCTCTTGTTTGTTACAAGCAAGCAAATCAAACGTTGAAACCCCAGAGTAGATATGACACTTTTTTCAGAAATGCTGGCCCAGGCCATTTGATGGTCGGGCCTCCTTCTCTGTGCACTGGAGCTGACTGTAATGTCAAAGCGATGGCTGAGAGATCGCTGATACTGTAGTGTGAACGTGATAGGAATTGTCACCAATGCCTTTCTCTAGAAACAGTGTGTGTGAACTCCCAGTGTTGCTGTTGCCGCTGCAGTGTTGCTCTAACTTCACAGTCAGCCTTTCACAGGCAGAGTTCTCAGCTTCTTTCTCTCATTAACAGAAGCTCATTACCGCCTTATCTTCCTTCAGACACTGGCTGCTGCTCTCGCTGCATTCTCCCAAATTAATTGCCTGCAAAGTAGATTTATGAAATGGTAAAGTCCACAGATGCTCTCATATTCATGTGGAACACTTGTTTTTTCCTCAACAGATGTTTCTAGTTCCCATAAGAAAAATGGCGTTTATTATGTTACGTTTCAATACAGTTCGATGCTTCTATAATACCCAAACCTCATTCCTCTTGAATGCACCAGCCTCCTTAATTTAGTATTGATGGAACATAATTTAAAAATGTGTTCAAAATTATGTTTGCACATAGCCTCTGTCTAGGCTATTTTCTCTTCTTAGATATAACTTAAACAACCATTCAAATATACATTCATTGTTTGAATACAGTAGGTAATCCTCATGTAAAGAGAAATAATAACCAGCCTGCATTGCGATATATTGTAGCAACAAATAAATCTGGTTTCAGGCGGAATACGAGATATCTGGGATGTCTGTGCTTCACATCAGCCTGTCGTTTAGGTTTAGAAAGAGCCATTGGCCTTGGCTGGCACCAGTAACTTCCTGAAGTCTCCGCTGGTTGCATGGTAACTACTGAGAGCCAAAAAGTACACTGGCACATAACACCCCCATAAAAGGACAAACTGTTGTTTCTATACTCTGATTTGAGATATAACTTGTTAAGTAGTGAGCTTTAGAGGTGCTGATAGGTGGATTTTTGTGATACTGTTGGACAGAGGCAGGCTAGTGTCCAGTTTTTGTGCTAAGCTAAGCTAAACTAAAGCGCGGTATCGATCTTCTCGGCCAGAAAGTGGATAAGCGTATTTCCCCAAAATGTCAATGTCAACTATTCCCTTAAACGTGAATTAAGAGCCAGTTTCAGCTCTATAGCTGGTGTTTTAAAGAGGACCTATTATGCTTATTTTCAGGTGCATACTTGTATTTGGGGTTTTCTAGTAGAACATGTTTACATGCTTTAATGTTCCAAAAACAATGTATTTTTCTTATACCGGCTGTGCTGCAGCACCTCTTTCCACCCTGTGTCTGAAACGCTCTGTTTGAACTCCAGCCCCGCCCCTTCCTGAAAAGCCCAGTCAGACCAATCAGAGCATTGGTCAGCTGGTCCGCTCTGTTGTGATTGGTCAACCGAACTAAACTCCTCAGACTCCGCTCCAGCTCCGCTTTAACCAGCTTTGTTTGAGGGCGTGCCCCAAACTAGCCGCTAGGCAGGTATTATGCAAATGTGTTACTTGGTGACATCACCGTGTTACGGAAGAAAAGGCAGGACTTCAAGCAAGGCGTTTCAGGCAATTCAGGAGCAGTGTTTCTGTGAGGGAGAGTAACTCCCTTTGGCGTGGACTTTGTAACTTTGCAGACCTTTTACATGCACAAAATTACGATATAACACACGAAATTAAAGGGAAAAAGCACAAAAGCATAATAGGTCCTCTTTAAGTGGTGTTATAGCTGGAGGAGGAGCCTTGCTAGAAAATGAAATGATTTCTACGATTTCTATTTGGGGAAAACCAAAATGAGGAATAACAAAACATTTATTTGTGGGCCGGATGTAAATTCTTCTACGGCTGGATCTGGCCCCCGAGGCTGGTAGTTTGAGAACTCTGATTTAGGTGCTCTCACGCTAGTGGTCTTCACAGGTAAGTGTGGTAAACTGACTTACAAATGCTTCCTTCATTATATTAACTTTCTTGCATGCACGTAATTGTTTCATGTTGACAATTACATAAGCTTAATAAAACATAAAACATAAAAGGTGAAAATGGTGCAAGAAAAGCCACAATATCTTGAGCTGGTTGTGGTTGAGAAGAAGAGAATTGCTCAAATCTGTTGGAAAATGTTCAATGGGAGGTAAAGAAATAAACTGTGTTCGTAGTGGCCTCACATACTTTAGCGCTGACAGAGACGGTGGCTTTCTTTTCAACCATTTTCACCCCCCGAGCGCCAGTGAATGAAAAGGTGTTTCCTACTTGTCTGTGAAGGCCGTTCATTGGCGTTTTAAACTGAAACTTAACTGCAATATAAATGAAAGTGAACTGAAACACTGCACCCTGTGTTTCCCAGGCTCAGGTTGAGGCAAAAAAGGAACATGAAGGCGCTGTCCATCTGTTAGAGGTGAGCGTCTGGACTCTGGGCAGGGGTGGGGTGGGGGGGTGACTGTGTGTGTTTATGTGGTTTCTGCTGGAGGATAAGGGACTAGTCAGCCCCGGGGCAGACCTGTGTAGATCTAGAGCCATTTCCTGCTCTTCTTCACCTCGCTACCTGAACCTTTATGCTCTTTTTCTTTTTAGTTCTCATGTTTTAAGATATGAATCCTGGGCTGAGTATATAGATTTTCTTGTCACTGTATTGTTCAATTGACTTGTACACATTTTAACTGAAGAGAGTTGTGTAAAAAGCCTTTATCTATCTATAATTTCATCTCTCTGTTAGCATTGTAAAAAGGTGATGCGTAGTGTGCGAGTGTCAAATTTCAAGCTGTGTATGAGTGATCACATGTGTAATTGTGCTTTATTTCTTTCCTACATCTCTTTTTACTGAATGGGTGTGTGTTTATGCTTATACAGAACCACTTGGACAGCATGCAGGTATTTCAGAACTGTTTTTATTTATTTACTTGATCTTTTTTTGACACCTTTCCCAGCATAGTCGATATGTTTACTTTGGCCCAGGAGGTATGGTGATGTAACGCCACATTACAGACAAAATTATTCATCATCTAAGTTTTGTATTGATGGTAAACACGATCAAACATACAAGTGGTACTCTCAGGGTAAAAAGGTAACATAAAGCATACATCAGTTCAGAACTAATCTGATGTGTGCTCTTTGCTTTTTGGTTTTCAGAAATATTCAGGGCTGCTTCTTTTCTTGGGCTTTTTACTACCCACTCAGCTCTGTTTCACATTTCCCCCATCAAAGCAAACTCACAAGCGGAGAGCTTTTTGAAAGTCGGGAACATGACTGACAGCATAAACTGGTCTTGATCATAAAGAAAAATTCAGCGACACTCGCTTAACAATTGATGAAAAGATTCAGAATATGGATCGACTTCAATTAAAGAGGGATGCCTGGGGCCTCAGTGACCGACCTCAATCCCACATAATCAAAGCCCATCGACACATTGAGGTGTGCAAATTTAACTTTATAAGACCAAACACGTGTTCAAAGTGTGTGTTTAGATGTGAACAATTAAAACATATCAGGCTAAGAAAATCTTTTTGACTGGTAAAATACATTGCAATAAAAGAAGTCTTTATGTATTGCAGATATTTTAGCTTTTCGTCTAGAGTACATAAATATTAGTCGATGCATCTCTATACTGATGCATACTGTAGATATTGGCTTTCTGAGTGTATATTGTTATCAAAGGATCACATCGCCAAACACTGGTGCATCTGATCCTTTTTTGTTGTAGCATTGCATGTCTGTTATTCAGCATGTGTTTTAATAACCGTCCTCTTGCCATACAGCTGAGAACTGTATGATGCTATTAAAACTAATACCTCTTAATTTACTAATTCTATTTCACAAATGCAGGAATTCCTTCGTTGTCTGTCTGCTAACAGCATGTTTTATCCAGCAACAATCTGTGTGCATGAAATGGTCAGAACAGCATATAGTGCTGTAGTAGCGGGGAGGGCGTTGCTGTGTGTTGGGCAGCGCTAAATAAAATTCCATGGTAGCTCCAGTGTCCTCCAGAGCATCTGCGGCTCAGATTGTTGTCAGTTTGATGATCAATCTTCCAACTTGAGAAATCACGCTCTAGCACCTGGAATTTCCATTATACCTGCCCAAACAATGATGCTCAGTTTGTCAGTGTTAGTTTGTGCAATTAAGTTTCCTGCTCTTAAAGTATACGGCTGGTGTTATTTATATATTTGTCATTGTTAACAAATCCCATGAAAAGACAGCGACCAACTATATTTACTTAACTGCCCTACCCTGTCTGTGGCTTTCAGCCCCAAGTCCATTCACTGACATTCCATTCAAAATGCAAATCTTTAAAAACAGATATTCTGTATAGAGTGCTGCAGGAATGAGTCCTAAAATCTGGAAATGAGATAGCATTTTAGCACTTCCTGTTCCCTCGTCTGGAAGTCAATGGGTTTTTTTGAATAGGTTTTTTTCGTTAGATGACAGAAATAAGGTCTGTGGTTAACACAAGCTTAAGAGATTTTAACGTTTTGTTCTAAGATATAAAATACGTCAGTAAATATCCCACTCGTGAATTTTGAAGCCTGAAGAAGGTGTACAGAATGTGGGATTGACTTCAAATAAACCACAATGCCCATGTTGATCATTATGAAGGAACATGTTACCCAGTGCAACAGTGTGGCTCATTGATGTGTTTTTAATAGTTTTTGGACAACAAAGGAGCTCTACAGCACGGAGGAATAAGACAATACTTGGATGGTTTTAGTCTTTTCAAGGGATTATTTGACTAGAAAACAAAATATAGAATATCATCAGCCTCATCCTCTAAGACACTGTGCAGTTTGGGTATGCATACCGCCTTGATGCAAGAGGCTTTTTATTTTCAGTATCATAAGCATTAAAGCTGAAGTCGGTAACTTTGAGCAAATATGATAAAATAAAGTTATTTTTATAAAACGGTCACTGTATCCTGACAGTAGTGCATGAGACAGATAATCTGTAAAAAAAATTCATGTGCCTCTGTGTCCGGTGCTCCTAACGGCATCTGAAAGATTTCCCAGCATCGAAGGAAAGCAACCAATCAGAGCCGAGCTGTCTCCACAGCAGCTGTCAATCACTGCTCGCGAAACTCACAAACTCCAATCAATGATCGGAGTTCGCGAGTGATTGACAGCTGCTCATAGTCGGCTCTGCTCCGTCTCGCCTCTGATTGGTTGCTTTGGTTCCGCTTGCAAATGCCAGTAGGAGCGCTAGAAAAATTGTTTTTTTTCCCAGATTATCTGTCTCATGCACTACTGTCAGGATTTAGTGACAGTTTTATAAAAATAACTTTTTATCATATTTGCTCGAAGTTACCGACTGCAGCTTTAATTGTAGTTGTGCATGTGATTTGTATACTGTCAGTAGTAGTTAAAGTCATTTTAAGACGTATTTCTCTGTAATGACCAACTCATATGTTATAAAGTAAACCTTATTCCGTGTTCTATTTGTGTGTAGATAGCAGACGTATAGCATCGTATATACGTACCTACTCTACTGTGTGTACTCTAGTGTTTCTGTGTGCACAATGTTCAGTCCTGCATCCTGTGGTTTCCTTATTTTCTCTTCTGTTGTTTCCCCCTTTGTTTCCCATCCTTTCTCTCCCTGCCCATCTGTCTGTCTGTCTGTCCGTCTGTCTGTCTCTCTCTGTCTCTCACTCCTCTCTTGATGACTCTCCTCCCTCACCACCGTCAGGCCAAAGTCCGCGAGCTGGAGGAAAAATGCCGGTCTCAGAGTGAGCAGTTCAACCTCCTGTCAAAAGAGCTGGAGAAGTTCCGGCTCCAGGCGGGGAAGTTTGATATCCTCAGCACTGAGCCCTTGACTGTGTGTGAATCTCCTGGGTCGCCCAACAAATCCCTCTCACAGCTCCTTAATGGACTGGCTGCCCCCATAGGAAAAGGTACGTCTAGGATCTTATTGATGCCGTTATGCTGTGATGAAGTTATTTTCTTTTTACTCTAAGTATTTCTAGCAAAGAAAATAGTAATATTGATTTATTGTCGTCTTTTCAAGTGGCTGAAACCTCATTTATGACTGAAGTTAATGAATTAAACCAAATGAATTTTGCTTGATGTAGCCCACGCTCACTAAATGCATCACTTCTGTCATGTGAGAGCTGCTTGCAGTAACTCCACTCTGGAAGAGGAGTCAGTTCCCCTCACAATGAGGTGAACAAATTGCAGCTGAAATTAGAAGTCTGAGAGGCTTCTGACTTAATCCGCAGTAAACACAAACCTTTTAATGAAATAATCAATCGTAGTGAGAAATAGGTTCTAGCTGGCAAAACTTGTTCTCTGTTTGTTTTTTACTTGTTTTTGTGAAACACAAATGCTTCACTAATTACAGTGGTGTGAATCCTTCAACAATTCAAGGTTTCATTTATTTAATATTTTTTTTACTAGGGCTGTCAAAGTTAACGCGATAATAACGTGTTAACACAAATTTGTTAAAACGGCAATAATTTCTTTAACGCATTAACGCAACGGGCTGCCGTCGGGCCCATGTCATACTCGCTTGTCGCAAAGGAGGCTAAATAACGCTCCAAACTTACGCTACATTTTGGCGAGGAAAAACTGTCATGGCCATTCTCCAAAGGGTCCCTTGACCTTTGACCTCTAGATATGTGAATGAAAATGGGTTCTACGGGTACCCACGAGTCTCCCCTTTACAGACATGCCCACTTTATGATAATCACATGCAGTTTGGGGCAAGTCATAGTCAAGTCAGCACACTGACACACTGACAGCTGTTGTTGCCTGTTGGGCTGCAGTTTGCCATGTTATGATCTGAGCATATTTTTTGCTCAGATTTTTTTTAACCAATGACAATATTTGTCATTGGTTTGTGTTGTTAATTGATTTCCAATACTAAATATACACATACATTTGCATAAAGCAAGCATATTTGCCCACTCCCATGTTGATAAGAGTATTAAATACTTGACAAATCTCCCTGCAAGGTGCATTTTGAACATAAAAAAATGTATGATTAATCGCGATTAATTTCAAGCGATTGACAGCCCTATTTTTTTTTTTTTTTTGCAAATTATTGGAAACAGAAGAATACAGCACTGTGAGATATCAACCTAAATGACACCTGCTCTCTGTCTCTCTCTCTCTCTTTTGGTTTGATATTAGTTCTGGTACATTGTGATATGGAGATCTGATGAGAGACGTTCTGTTTGTTCCACAGGCAATGAGGCTCCAACAAGCAGATCTTTGATATCTGAGTTCATCCGACCGCTCCAGATCAGTGGAGACAAGCCCGAGCTCCTCTCTGTCAAGCCAACATTCCTCACTCGCGGTCGAGTCAGCAGCACGGCGAGGGCCTTCCTCCCTGAGGTACCTGATAGTGTCCGTTTGTATCCCATATGGCTTTGGCTTTAATGCACGTTTCTCCATTTACACTTTGCATGACATCGAACATACTTCAAGCTGAACAAGGCGAGACTATCTAAACATGTGAAATGACAATGTGGGGCTACAATAGAGAAGAATCCCCAACAATTTAGACGCCCTTTTGACCCAAATGAAATCCTGTCGTCGGGTATGGGAACTTCCACCAACAGCAAGTGACAAAACCAAATTTTAGAGTCCTAAACAGCAATAAGTGAGCTCAACTCATCAATGTTAGATCTGTTACCTCGGCCCCGTACATTTGGCATTCTGCAATTTGGTTTCTGTTGACCACCGCATAGTTTTTGTACGCAAACGAAATCATCTTTGGTATCATTTTTTTCCAACTGGCGCTCGATAACGCAATGTTAGTCCTTCATGGTTCTCTCCTGCAACTTGTTTGGATGTTGTTGGATTGGTTCAAAAAAAGTGTTGACTTTCTGGGAATGAATAATGTGAAAGTTAGTTGATTCAGGAAATGAAGGGAAATCATGAATTGATTCATGGCACACTTTTTAAATACATACTAATATTTGGGCTTGGTGGCGGGCATCATCATTTTCAGGTGAAAAGGCTAAAGTCTGACTGAGTCTGACTCAAGTCCAAGTCATGTTACTCGAGTCCACAGCTCCGGGCCTATGTTATCTGTTAGCAGCAGTTTGTAACAATTTTGTAAAAAAGTGCTGCTTGATTTTAATCTAAGTAATGTGTTTGGGCTGAACAAGAGAAAATCCATGCAGCAGGATGCAGGAGGCTTCCGGGTTTTACTCAGCAGGCCAACTGTTTGGGATAGATAGAAAATATTTTCAGTGCACAGAAGGGGAACAATTTAAATATGTTTATTACACGGCTTTGTTGAATACTCAATTCTGATTGGTCAATCACGGTATTCTAGGGTCATTATAGCAGACCGTTTCTATATATAATAGACCGTTGCTATGGGCGCAGTTCTGATGTTGGACTCTGGCTGACCGTTTTTGTGTCAAATTATTGACTTCTTCAGTAAGTAGCTGGGTAATAAGCTGAATAATGCACAGTCATTGTTGTCGGGGTGCCGCATCGCCTTGTCTGGGTTTATTTCACAATAACGACCGGCTCGCTGTATATTATCTCTTACGTATATTGTGTGCTTTTTGTCCACATTTTTGGAAGACATTTAGTGAACTACAGAGCACAGACACTGGGATTGATAGACTCAGTATTTTTGCTTTTACACCGTCTACTGTATCTATCTGCTTCTTCCTCCATACGATGCAAAATCATTTCAACTTAGAAAGCTTGCCACTCTGGTTTTCTGAATATGAGGTGAAAGCTGTTGAAAATAGGACGATTTGTGTCTCTGTGTTCTCTAGATGGACAAAGAGCTCAGCTCAACTACCAGGTCCAAACCGAGGTTCACGGGGAAGGTTCGTCTGTGTATCGCTCGGTACAGGTACGTACACACAACACACAATGACTTATTCACCTACTATTCACTTGTTTCATTTGAAACACTGAACACAGACAAAAAATACAACCTCTTCCTGCAATTTGTAACCAGGTCAGTGTGGAATGAGACCTTTACGGTTTCCAACAAGTTCGTTAAAGTGTCTTGTGGTGCGTTTACTTTGGAAATATTTCTAATGGTTTCAGTGCATTTTAGTGTATTCAGTGTTAACAGGAGCTTTGTGCTAACATCACACAAACCCCCGAACAGTCGACCGTCCCTAAGAGAGGGTGATAATTAACAAGAGAGGTGGCCAAAACACCTTTTACATACCTCTCTACAGTAAACTGAACTGGCTGCTCAGTGTGGACAAATCTAGCTGAGATTATTTGCTTTCTCTCACAGAGCTTTAGGCTGTGGTCTTAAAGATGATTCAGTGTTTCTATCGCTCAAGAAAATTACCTGTCAGCAAAAAAAAAATAATTGGAATCCTCAGAGCACAAATGTGTGAAACTGGGCCAGAGCTTTCAACCCACACTGTCCTCCTCGGCTCGTATTTACGAAAGAAAAAAACAGAATAAATAGATAAAAAAAACAGAAACAAACTTCCTATTTTCAAAGCAGCGCACAGCAAATAATTTCCCTTGACATACATATTAGAGAACTGTAACGGGTGACATAAAACAAACATGAATTGTGCATTTCTGTTTTTTCGCTGCAGTTACAATCCTTATGACGGGCCTAATGAGCATCCTGAGGCAGAGCTCCCCCTGTTGGCTGGGAAGTACCTCTACGTTTACGGGACGATGGATGAGGACGGCTTTTACGAAGGTCTGACCTGCATTGCTGTTGTTTAATCTTTTATCCTTAATATCACCACAATACCAACTGTCTGCTTTTTGTTTCTCAGGAGAGCTGCTGGACGGACAGCGGGGACTCGTCCCATCCAATTTTGTGGATTTTATCCAAGATGGGGAGACAACCTCTGTCCAACACAGGGACACAGTGACTAAAGAACCTGGCTACCTCAACCACAGTAGCCTGGGGCCTCAGAGACTGAAAGTCGGCGCAGGAACGGTAACGGGCATAAGCAGCCTGCTGTCTGACAGTACGCTAAGCACCAGCAGCTTGGGCATGGACCTCCTGGGCTCCTCCAGCAACGGGACGGGAACCTTGGACGTCAGCACTGACGAGGTCGGTGAAGACATTGTGCCTTATCCCCGCCGCATCAACCTGATTAAACAACTGGCCAAGAGCGTGATTATCGGCTGGGATCCTCCTGTGGTCCCGCCGGGCTGGGGCTCCATCAGTGGCTACAATGTCTTGGTGGATAAGGAGTTGCGCATGAGTGTCCCCTACGGGGGCAGGACAAAGTCTCTTCTTGAAAAGCTCAATCTGGCCACCAACACCTACCGGATCTCCGTGCAGAGCATCACCGACCGGGGCCCGTCGGACGAGCTCCGGTGCACTCTGCTCGTGGGGAAGGACGTGGTGGTGGCACCGTACTACCTGCGGGTGGACGGCATCACGCAGGTCTCTGCTGAGCTCTCGTGGATGCCCAGCAACAGCAACTACAGTCACACCATCTTCCTCAATGGCGCAGAGTACGACATGGTCAAGGCGGGGGGCTATAAGTACAAGTTCTTTAACCTGAAGCCCATGACAGTTTACAAGGTGAGGGTTGTGGCGCAGCCGCATCAGGTGCCTTGGCAGCTTCCGATGGATCAGAGGGAGAAGAGGGAAATCTCTGTGGAGTTCTGCACTCAGCCTGCAGGTCAGCCTCCAATGCATTACTCACATTAGCACGTCTATCTGTTCAGTAAACCACAGTAATGCAGGGACTTTTCTCTATGTGGTGTACGGTTGTATCGTCACAGCTAGACCAACTGGGATATTTTTAGCCACACTAGCATGGGATGGCAGTGTTGGTCTGTTGGTTGGTCGCTTGTCCCGCTGCTTTAGTCCAGACTGAACTATTGCCATTCGTACAGATATAAATAGTACCGAGAGAATCTATCCTAATGACTCTGGGGATCCCCTGGCTTTGTCTCCAGCGACACAGTGAGGTTGACATTTGTGGTGTATTGTGAATTACCTGAGCAACTATCGGATGGATTGCCATGAAATTTGGTGCACACATTCATAGATGAATTCTAACACCTTGTGGTCTTGGTGATCCCCTGATTTTTTTCATCATCATTGGATCAAATTTTTAATTTTTCCAACACTTTAGTTTATGACAAACTCCTGCAAAACTAATGACATTCCCATCAGCCTCAGCTGTGCTTTTTGTTTAGAGCTAATTAGCAAATGTAAGCATGCTAATCACACAAAACTAAGATGGCGAACATGATTAACATTACACCTGCTTCTCAATGCTTTGTTGACATCGCCGGGCCGGTGTTGTGTCGAATACTGTTTCCCCGTCGATATGTGTATCCCCCTACCTAAACCTGAACCAACCCTTATCCCTAAACCTAACCACCGAGGGGGGGCGCTATCATTTTAACAGGAGGGAAACACGACGGGGGACTCGAATTCAACACCGGCCGTGCATGCTTTTAGTGCATGTTCGTGCATGTGAGCGTGCCCCACTGGCTAGCTCTAGCAGCTTAGCACCCACCCTCCGGTCCCCCTCCCCCCCCCAGGTTAACACTGTTATCTCTGTCTGCACGTTCGCCGTTGTTTGCACTGTTAGCGCTGTTAGCAACGTTAGCTGCGAGCCGCCGGGTCACCGTCGCCATGTTGAGAGCCGTTTAGAGGCAATAGAAATGCTCCCAAACCTTTATTATTAGCATGTTAGCATGTTGACGTTGGCATTTAGCTTAAAGCAGTGCCCTACCTAAGTACATCCTCACAGAGTCTAAAGCTTGGCTTTGGCCACTTGGCAAATGTGAGTCCAACATTCCTTAGCTTCTTTTATCTCTCTTTAATACCTGAGGAAACATATCAGGCTATTTAGCAGCAAAATGCTCCACTATGTTTACAAGCTAGCCGCTAACTTTAGCTATCTGCTGTTTGGTGCTGGGAAGGTAGCGAACAGTGGGTTTATCAGAACTTTTGCACTGAAAACAAGTGCCGGTTGTGGCTGGAAACAAGGTTGATGAGAGCACTCAAACTGAACCAAAGTCTTAGTTTTGTCAGTGTCTGCAAATGCAAATGTCAGTTTGTAAGAATTTGTATAAAATGTGTATTTATGATAAAGGGGTAACATTGCTCCCCCCCCCCCTCCATCTGATTGCTGTTCTTGTAGTCTAATATTCACTTTCAAAGTCATCTGATATTTCAAAATGAAAACCCAGTCTGATCATTTACATCCAACACAGCAATCTATTTATTTACTCAGCCACACGCTTCGAGCCCATTACATTTACAAACCTGACAAACATCTCAGCCATTTTCATTTTTCCCCAGCCACTTTTCGATTGCCCTCCAGGATTTGTGTGTGTGCACTACTGCGATAAGACACATGCATGCGTGGTAGAAAAACAACAACGACAACAAAAAAAACACGGAAGAAGCATTTGCTGAATTGAGCTTTAACACTGGAAACAGTCTCTCTGGAAGCCAAATTAGTGTAAATAGTGAGCGCAGATCTCTGGGATTTCTTCTCCCATGAGGCCCGGCGATGCTCTGCTGTTGCCAGCGCTAACTCGGGTCTCACAGCCCGACTGTCTGGCTACGGGAAATCTTTTAAAGTGAGAATGTAATAAGAGGGATTGTCTCCACAGCCAGCTACATTCGTGTCACATTGTGGTTAGCCAATTGTGGGTGCAGATAAAATATGGTTCAGGACATGTCATATCGGTGCTTCTTAATATGAGTAAGAGCTATTTAACTTTTATTCAACACGGAAACTTAAGGAGACCAAAAATCCCATTGTTAAGATGGAAGCTGTTCAGAACACTAGAGACAAATGGGACATAACAGAGAGATTATGTAGTCTAGTAATGAATAGAAAAAAGGCTGAAAGGGAGCGAATAAAGGGAGGTAGTGAGAGAGAGTGAGGCTGAGGTTTGAATTGACATTTTCTGTCGGCGGCTGACAAGCTAACATGCTGCGAGTTCATTAAATGATCCATCTATTGAACATGTTAATTAGAGGCGTCTGAAATAGTGTCGGTATCGTCGATAGGGAAGACATTGTCTGGAGGCACTACATTAGGCTCTCACACTCAGCGAGACTTCATTACTTCTTAGCGATGCAGCATTTTTATTAATATTAGTCCTGGAAATCAGTGTCTGCTGTTTGTGTCCAGTATTAATGAAAGTGGCTCCACTGAAATATTCATTCATTCATACACTCCTTTCGGTTCTCAGAGGAGCTCCTTGTTTATGACAGGCGTGTTTAAGAGGAAATGAAACCTCCAAACAACCACTGCTGCCGTTCCAAGACTGTGTGTGTGTGTGTGTGTGCGTGTGTGTCGTCCGCTGACGCTCGGTGTAGGAATGTTGTGTTGATGGAGATTCTCGGACGCACACAAGCGGCCTGCACGTTGCTTGCTGAGTGCTGACTGCATCTGCTCGCTCTCTCTCACTGTGTGACTGCAGGGGAGCAGCAGCACTGCACAGATGGGTATGTTGTTTAGTATGCAGGCAGCACTGACAGATTGTGGAAATAGCAAACTGTGTTTTTTTTTTTTTTTTGATGCTCCGTAGAATATTGTCAGCGAGAATCTGGCAACAGGATCCTGCTGTACATACATTGATATACACTGACGGGCGCATGTTGGCAAACTTGGCTGTTCAACCGATGTAACGCCTGCACCCGATATGCATGTGAATGAATCTGGGGATAAACACACCATGAACCCATACAGAGATGAGCATCAATCATCCAAACATTACAATATTTGAATATAATAAATTAGGGCGATAGTTCAATATGATAATTTATCGTCTTTCAGTGGAATCATATCGTGATGAAATCATATATCGAGATATCGTGATCAGGGATGGGTATCGTTAGGGTTTTATTGATACTCTTATTGGTTCTTTTTCATTACTAAATAATTGTTTTTTAATATATTATTTAAAAAAAGAATAAATTCAGAACAGGATTAGAATGAATTTATAATTTGAATATAACTAAATGTTTCTAGAGCAACAGTAATGTTTACAACAGAAAATTACTATATAAACTCAATAATATCTTAGTGGAAACTAATCTAGGATGTCATTAAAATAAATATTATTCCTGAGTGAACTCAGTATCAGTCATTCCTCTTGTCCTCTGTCCTCCTCCCTCTGCTGATGTGATTCACTGCCTGCAGGTACCGCTGGTAGAGAGAGGAGGAGGGGGAGCTGCTTTGTCTCAGCCAGCAGATGCGTTAGTTTACAAGAATTTTCAGACACGTGGCAAACTAAGCCAAACAGTTAGATTACATACAGACTGCTAATTAATGCCATTAGCCGAGCTAGCGCGCTGTGCTTGTGTAAACATAGCGGCGGCGGATGAGAGACTGCGGACAGAGCAGATTGAAGCTGATTGAGCTTTATCAGTACTCCAGTCCTTAATAATTTAGTACTAGTGTCCGTTTAATACCGGGTTTCGGTTACCCATCCCTAGTTGTGATACATGATTACGTGACCTAAATTGATAAGAACAACCACATACTAAATCAAATTTCTCAGAAAATCTGAAAATGTTGCACTAACGTTCTTAATTAAATGAGAAAATACAAAGTACTTTTCATTTGTCAAGTATTTAATTCACACAGTAGTATACAAAACCATGTGGTTATTTCATATAGACTGTTTATTTATTGAATTACCAGAAAACATGCTATATCGTGATATATATTGTAATTAAGATTTGAAATTACCTATATCGGGATAGAAGATTTTGGCCATATCGCCTATCATAAATACTACATTCAGCTGTCACTGACTCGGTGCATCACAGCACAAACCAGCTGTTCATTTCAGTGAAATTGAAAATGCTTTTAAAATAATTTAGTATACATTGTGTTTGTAATACAATTCTTGGTACAACCATGAGCTTAGGCTGTGTACAGTACAGTACAGTAATACAGTTCCCCTAGAATGAGAACAGCCTTATTTCATACCACTGTGAAATGGTTATTGAGTGGTACTGTGGAAAGTCCATAGTACAGACGTCAGCACGTTATTTTTTGATCAGATAGGCAGAAATGGTTCAGCCTCCGTTGAGCTGTCTTTCTTTCTCTCCTTATCCAGTGTGTGTGTTGTGCTCCTCAGGGCCCCCTCTCCCTCCCCAGGAGGTGCAGGTCCAGTGTGGTCAGACGCCGGGGGTCCTGCAGGTCAGGTGGAAGCCGCCGCCGCTGACGTCTTCAGGAACCTCCAACGGGGCCAGCGTGATTGGCTACGCCGTGTGCACAAAGGGACAAAAGGTACCAAATGTCAAAACAAGTCCCTTTTTTGAGTCTTATAATTCAGTTCTTAGAAAAAGGTTTTGCCTTCCTCAACAGTGACTTCTATGAGTAGTGCTCTATTGCCATCTCCTGGAGAAACGATATAATGCTGATATCCAGCCACCAGGGATGAGCATCTCTTAAGAGCAAAAAAGAGAGCTGTAACAGGCTCCATGGTGCTGCATCAGTATGACACCCCTTTTCCACAGGGATCTATTGTTATTGTTGTGTGTTTGTGTGCAAATGTTTCTATCAACCATGATGGTGTCCAGTTTCATTTTAAGCCAAAATCAGCATGCTGCATAGAGAGAAAAAGTGACCATTTTCCAACAGGCCTGAAGTGAGTGCTATAGTTTAAACATAGTCAGTTCTGTAGCTCATCTACAAATCTGTGTGTGTTTTAGGGATTTTTATTTTTAAAGAGGATCTATTATGCTAATTTTCAGGTGCATACTTGTATTTTGGGTTTCTACCTGAACATGTTTACACGCTTTAATGTTCAGAAAAGGCTTTATTTTTCCCATACATGCTGTGCTGCAGCACCTCTTTTCACCCTCTGTCTAAAACGCTCTGTTTAAGCTCCTCCCCCTCCTCCCGAAAAGCCCAGTCTGCTCTGATTGGTCAGCTGGCCCACTGTTGTGATTGGTCAACTAAACCAAACTCTTCAGATTCCGCTCCAGCTCCGCTCTAACTAGCTTTGTTTGAGGGCGTGCCAAACTAGTCATTATGTAAATGTATTACTTGGTGACATCACCACGTTACGGAAGAAAAGGTGGGACTTCAAGCAAGGCGTTTCAGGCAGATCAGGAGCAGTGTTTCTGTGGGGGAGAGTAACTCCCTTTGGCGTGGACTTTGGGCTTTGTAACTTTGCAGATCTTTTACACGCACAAAAAACTATATAACACACGAAAGGATAGGGGAAAAACACAAAAGCATAATAGGTCCTCTTTAATAATGAGGTATTTCTCTTCAGCTAACAGGTATGAGAGCTAGAAGTGCATATAGTTTGTATGATGGAAGGGTTTCAGAGTAAGTATTTTGTATGCTGACATTCTGAATTGCCCTTTGGTAAGGACTTTCTGCTTCCTTTGTGAATACAGATAGCAGAAGTCTTATACCCCACAGCAGACTATGTGACCGTGGAGTTAAACAGGATCCAGTGTCTGGAGGCCAGGGAAGTCATTGTAAGGACGTTATCCACACAAGGAGAGTCCCAGGACTCGCCCGCGGCCATCATCCCGAACAATCTCCTGGGCTCCCCGCGCCTCTCCCACCGAACCACTGCACCTATGCCCCACCCGCAGCACTCGCAAACCCACCCTCCTTACCCCTCAACGTACCCCCCGAATCACCCCCAGCCCCAGGTGCAGCCTCTGCCTCGAGCCCAGCCCCACACGCTGCCCCACGCACAACCGCAGCCCGTCTGCCAGCCCCCTCCTCCTCCTCATTTCCAGCGCCACCCCATGCCCAAGTCCAAACCGTTAGTAAGTGCCAGAGAGCCAGAAACCAAAGAGCATGAGGTGGGCCTGCGGACAGCCCAGCCCTGGGAGCGGACCCCGTCTCCGCTGCCCCCCATGCGTGGACCCAACCTGGAGCCGCCGCACTTCCAGCCACGGCGATCGCCCTCTCCTCAGAGGATCCTGCCACAGCCTCAGGGAGTCCCCATCCCCAACACCATCGCCAAGGCCATGGCCAGGGAAGCTGCCCAGAGAGTGTTTGCCGAGGGCAACCGGGTGCGTGGCGATTTAATTATATCAACTGTAACAACGCTGTATTATAACAGCATTCATCTTAATGTGATAGATTCTAACACTGAGCCTTTAAAGGGGAACTACGCCCATTTAAAAAAAAAAAAAAAAAATATTAGTAAACATGGCCAATTTGGGGTTTTAGCGTTCTAGTTTTTAGATTTGGGAGAGAGTTGTTCATGTTTACTAATATTTTCGGACTGTCTTAGACCATAGGAATAACGTGTATGAATTTTGAAAATGGGCGTAGTTCCCCTTTAAATCAGATTTTTCATTATGCAAATGGAAATATTTGTCAGGATGATGAGATTTCACTTGTTTCTGATAATCAGCCTGCTTTAAAAGCCATTAACACAATAAGTATTGGTTTCAAGATAGAACTGTATGAAAATTATAATGAAACTACATTAGTGGAAAGTTGAAATAGCTCACCCAATTTTTTCACTTGTTTGAGAAAAAACTATGATTGTAGGAACGTTACACTAAATTATTTGATGATCTAAATAACATTTCTCTCATCAGGTTGAGAAAAGGAACATCTTTAGTGAGCGAGGTAACTCCTTGCAACCACTCAACTCTGACGAGGAGGAGGACGGCTACGACTCTCCTCATGCGAGGAGGAGAGGAGCCTCGGTGGATGAGTTCCTCAGAGGCTCAGAGTTGGGCAGACAGGTACTTTACAGAAAACACAGCAAGCAGACAATCACTGGATGTATATCACTTGTTTCTGGGAAAAACGTGGAATCGGTACCGACACATGTAGGCAAAATCAAATCCCATCATATCAAACTGAAGCCTCTCTTAATGAGTATTTCTGTATTTGTATTGCATCAATATTATTCTTTTATTTTCTAGAATCTTGTATACATCATTTTTTTCCCCCAAGAAATACTTTTAAGGGAAGGAAGAAAAGTGTTTACGAAACCAGTTACCGGAAATTTTACTCTGACAAAACGTTTGCATCATTTCAGTGCACAATGGGCCTGATGCAAGAATAACTTGTATGAACAGATTTGTTCTTAAGTGGATTGTACGAGTGATTCAGGAGAACTTGCACTTGCATTCACCAATTTTCTTGTATTTTGAATTTTTTCTTAGGCACAAACACAATTTATGAGTGGTCCAGACCTGTCGTAGGAGTCATGTGCAATTAGTCTGCTGTTATCCAAACCTTTTTCACTAATGGATTGTATGTTTCATTAGTAGCAACTTTGAATTTGAAAATCCTATATAAATTAAACTTAGTAATTATGTTGACATTATCCTGTTTGACTCTGCAATTCGAATTATAATATAAATCTAAATGTATTCATATAGTCTAACAATATCATTATTAATTGAAATTGGACATTGATGCTATTGTATAACACTACAATATATGAATGTGAACATCTCGAGCTGCAAAACGACTTAAATTATGCACTAATTGAAGGTTAATTTGTCTCTGTAAATAATAAGGCCAACGGGGAGTGTAACCATGCGTCATGTCTGACTTACTTCTTTTAGATGCGCGTCAGGCCCTTGGAGGAGGGCACGCTGTCTTTGGACAGCGTGCTGATATATTGGCAGAGACAGAGGAATGGGGCAGGACGCATAGCCTTTGTTCTTGCATGATGCCTAATGTGTAGCATTCTGGCTTTGATTGGAAATCAACCAAACTTTGTCTACATACATCAATATCGGAAGCTAAAGGAAGTTCTGTAGGTTGGCCAGCCGATTGGAGTTTATTGCTGCTTCTGCACTTTTATGGAGCTGTCAGAGTCTTTAAGTGACAATATTGTGGTATTCTGAGTCTCTGTAGTGTGTAGGCACTTTCCTCACAAAATAAAAACATAAGAATATAAAAGTTACTACCTAATACGCTCCCTTTAAACTCTCTCTCTGGTTTTCCCTCAGCACCAACATCACCACTACAGCCACAGTGAAGAGTACCACACAGAGAGCAGCCGCGGTTCGGACCTGTCCGACATAATGGAGGAGGACGAGGAAGATCTTTACTCTGAGATGCAGCTGGAGGAGGGCCGTAGGCGCAGCATCAACTCTCACAACACTCTTAAGGTACGTACTGCACACCTTCAGTCTGCAGCGGCCAGGGGGAGGAGAGGGGGGTGGTGGGGAGGACGGGGGTCTCTCACAGGCTCTACACCCAGGCCCGACGTGGCTTTGCCCGGCTGAGCTCCCCTGCCTTGTGTTAGCTGAATCAGCTTCCCCCACCCCAGCCTGCTCCTAAACACCCCCACCACCACTCCTCCAGCACTGCTTTAGTCAATCACGGCTGAGCTCGTGGGAATGGCTGTGTATACATACAGTAACTGTACCGCATGCTAGAGGGGAAGGCTGTAAACTAATGGTTTGCATTGCATTTTGATGCTCTTTATTCTGCAACCAAAGGAGTGTTACAAGTCAAATGTTAGCCTGTGATATTGAAGTACAAATTTTAACATACTGTACTGTATCAAAGGGACAAGTGCACTTGGGAATCTCATTTAAGTGAGTACTTAAATGAAATATTCACGCTTGTTTATGTCTGTCGTGTCCTAATGTTTAATTTCTCTATTGTTGATGTAAATGTTAACGTGATCCTGTCTTCATTTGGTCTGTCAGCGGGGAATGTGTGGATGTAAAGGTGTAAATATGCCACCATGATACAAAGGCATCATATTATTAGGCTCGTTCCAGATGAACTGCGCATCGCCTGGAAAGTAGACGACGTCAGGAGGCAGCAGCAGCAAGGGGGGGCGGTGACGAAAAGCTGCGGTCAGGTCGGACAGTTTCCAGCCGTTTCCAGCAGCCTTCAATGAATTTACAGGAAGTCACAGGAAAAGTTATATCCTGTTAGATCCGATCTGTAGGTTACTTGTAGTTTGCAGACCACGCTCAAATTTATGTATATTTGTTTTCAAATATATGTGGAAATGTGTGTGTTTATTTGGCATTAGATTATATCCTTTATTATTGTTGTCTGCCTTGCTTTACAAGGCAGACATAAAAGTAATAAATGATAGAATTACTTTGTAATGAGCACTCGATTTGATAAGTGCTATATGAATAACCTTCATTATTATAATTATTATTATTATTATTATTATTATCAACCACACAAGATGTGTTTGTTAACAGATGAATTCTTTATTACACAACATGAGCCTAATAGCCTACAATCTAGCCTTAAATATTACAATTACACAGAAAGTTCGGACTTTCTACAACACGTGGTGTTTGCTGTCAAAACTAAGAGCCAATCAGCTCTTTGATCAGGAGACAGCCAGGCGTTTCCCATCATTCCCTGGGTCTTGCAGTCGGTGGAGAACAACTGCGGCGCCTGGCTCCAAAAACTGCGGCCGCCTCGATCCCGCGAGATCATCGTCGCCCACGTGTGCGTGACGTCAGAGCAAGTCAAGATCAAGTCGGACGCAAATCTAACCGGAATGCATTGCGCGGCGATCGCCGGTGATCGATTCTGCGCAGGCCTGGCTCATCTCCAACGAGCCTATTATAAGAGTGAGGGGTGCCGTAGTGGCTGATTGGTCCTCTGTATTAAACCCTCTGTCCACCCAAACAGGTGTTTTCAGTTACTCCGTCTGATTAGACCTCTGCTCAGGTTGATGGTAATCTATGAGGTCACGAATCTTCATCAACCAATAAGAATGATGAAGGTGTAATTAGTCCCGCCCTAACAGGTGCAACAAAGCTTTCAGGAGACTCAGGAAGATGTCACTCAATTACAGTCTGTACATGCCCACACAGTTAGAGGTCTAATCAGCCAGATTAACTGTAAACACCCGTGTGGGTGTACAAAGCTTTAAAGTAGACTTGCTACCAGAAGTCAATACAAATTAGGTCAGGTAATCCCTGTGTAAATGTGTACAGCAATGTGGTGTTCATGAGGGGTTATCATTGGTATATTCAAGTATATTTAAATACACCAATGCTGCATCTCCTTTTTGCCATCGCCATCTATTTGTAAATCACTGTTGCACATTATCCACCCCCCCCTTATATTTCTGTAAAAACAGTGCTATTTTAAAATATGTATAGTAACGATAGAATCATTTTTAATTAGATATTAAGGGAATAATAATAAGATGAATTGTCAAATTTGCTTCTGCTGTTGTTTTCTGTGAGCACATTGAAGGAAGTTATGTGTGTTTCACTACATGTTGCTAAAGAAGTGTCCTAATCCAGTATGTCCTCGGCAGCTGATTCTGCCACTCACTCAGCTTCATGTTTTTTTTTTTTTTTTTTTTTTTTTTTATTAATTCATTTCATCCATGTTGATGTTTACATTTATCCCTCACCCGTGGCACTAACTAAGCCTGTCACTTATGGTACATGTCCACAAGCTCCGTCCTTTCCACACGTCTATGTAAGAAGCCGGTAGCGAATCTGGTAGCGTGGCGGCGCGATCCGAGAGACCGGTTAGCTCCTCATTTGCATAAAGTTGCGGTCTAGGCTACTTTATGCAAATCAGGGGCGTCCAGCAAGACTCGCCGCCTCTGGAAACTCCCGAGAAACTTTTAAACTATCGGGTGCCTCGTGCCTAGTGGCAACCCATCAAGCGTCCAATGCTGCCCTGTGGACATGTACCATTACTTTTTGTTTGGATATTTCTAGTTTCTCACAAGCGACATTCCCTTTCCCACATTTAACCTCCGTGCACACGCTCCGTTTATCAGTTGTCGCTCCACATTTTGAGCCTTCACAGATTCCTGTTCAGAGCATGCCATTTCCTCCTCACGGAATGAGACTGCATGTCTTACTACATTGCCACAAATAACTAATTCTGTCTTTATTTTGTCTTTCCCCCCCATTTGTTCTATTCACATACTGTGTTGTTTCCTGCCTGTTCTAAAACCTCCGAAAACAAAACAACTTTTCAACCCTCCTCGCAAAAAAAAAAAAAAAATCTAAACTGAACCTTTTCGAATTAAACTGACTAACTGAACTGTGAAATTGTGGAACTTTTGCCTCCCGGTCGCGACCGAAGGCGTATTACAAGCGTCAGGACTTAGCCGAGGAGAGGGACTGCTGGGACCTCCAGAGGGAGGTGGTGAAGCAGAAATCGCTCCGCAGCAAGCGTCTCCACAGCATCCCCGAGGTGGCCGAGGAAGAGTCGGACTGCGTGGACGGCATGGGCCAGCGCCTGTGCTTCCAAGAGGGCGGGCGGCCGGGAACGCCGCACACTCAGCGGAGGATGTACCCCCAGGACGACCACCACGCCACCGGCAAGAACTCCCGCCCCCTGCAGCGCCAGCGCTCCTCCCCCCGCTTCACCGACAGCCGCCACTGCTACAACGCGGACGAGCGCGGCTTGGTGCGACCCAACCGCCAGAACACCAAGAGTCCCGACAGCGGTTTGGACTGCGGCAGTGAGGAAGAAGGTTCTCTGGGCCGGGGCTATCGAGGGTACTACGCTCACGGGAGCCCCATGCGGGGGCCCGTTCACATCATTCACTGCGAAGGCCCGGTAGAGAGGCGGGCGCTGGCTATGGGCCGTAAGAGAACTCTGACCCGCCAGTGCAGCATGGAGGAGGAGTTCTGTGACATCCCGGTGACTTCGGCCAAGTCGGTACACACGGGTGACTTTAGGAACAGGGAGCACTTTGGGCCTGGTCGGGAGGCCGGGCCGCGAAACTACTCCAGGGAGGGGACCCTGAGCGAGGGCCGGCTGAACGAGCTGGACAGGGTCTATTACAGCCCCCACAGGGAGGCTAGGGCCCAGTCTTTGTCCAGGCTCAACCGGGACCAGCCGCTGGTGTGTGATTCAGACTTTCTGCTGTACTTTCCATCAGCAAGCTGCAGCCATTCTGTTTTCTTAATGTTGTCTGTTTTTCTTTACGATTACCCCCCCAACCCCCCTTTTCTTTCTTTCTTTCATTTGGCATTTTCATTTTCTGACAAGTGCTCACATGTTCATGGTCGGTCTGATTTGATGTTTTCTTTTGAGTGCTTGTACTCGGAATGTCAGGTGGATTTTAAAGTAAAGCTTTCAATTACCTAAAGGCCATTTAACTTTGAAGAAGTTTTGACTTCTCATGTCTTTGAAGGGAAAAGGTTCCATTTAGAGGAAAGTCTCTGTGCGGTGCATGGGTGGGGGGTGGGGGGGACGCGCTGCTCCCGTCTTCTCTTCCCCTGCCGGCCTCCATTTGTTGCTCTCCATGTGTCGCCCTCTAGAGCTGCAGCTGTGTCGCTCCACCTTGTGCTTGGAGCTTCTTCATCTCAGCATCTTCACTGCTTCAAGGCCAGATCGAGACTTCTGCAGCCCCCGCGGGGATTCATCTTGCCTTCAACCCATACACATCATCTCTTGCTTGTCTCTTTCACTTGTTTCAGCAAAAAAAAAAAAAAAAATGTACTTGTTCATCATCGTTTTTCATCTATTAAATGTTTTGATTGTTGTAATACAAAGCCCCAGGCTGAAGCTATAATGGCTTTGCTCATCTAACCACATCTCTATCCATTCTCGATCACACTCCACTTTCTCTTGTTTCTCCTCATCCCGCTCTTTCTCTCTATTCTTCACTCATCATTTCTGTCTCTTTGTGCTGCCATTTGCTTTCTTTTCTCATCAAGGAGCTGACATGCACAGAACAAAACAAACCAAACAAATGGTCTTTAGCTAAACATCTGACCCTTCCTGACCCCCCCCCCCCAGTCCATGTTGTTGTGTTGGGGGTTGATTTGATTTACTTGTTTTGATGGTTTGTTGGGTTTCCTTATTGTGTTATGGATTTTCTTTCACTATTATTTTGCCTCCCTAAGGACAAATGGAAGTCATTTGCTCTTATGGTTTTTTTCGTTGTTTTAACAGGATTGTGGGATTCTTTTAAGTGTTATCTTCGCGATGCAGGCGGTTTGTTGTTCTAACCTCTCGCCTTTTGTTTTTTACTCCAAAGATCATTGGGAACTCACCGTCGCATGGAAACGCTGACCGCCTGGACCACTCGGGGAGGAGGCCGGTTCACATCGGCAACCCCCCTCAGCAGCGACCCATCCCATCCATTGGTTAGTGAGGTCACCACACGAGGAGACGCGTCATCCCCCCACCTGCAGGGCCACTGATGTTTGTGCTATTTATACCATGTGTTTCCCTTAACCCATGTGAGCCGAGCTGTACATCTCTGCCCATAGAGCTTAAAACAACCACGTAGACCTTTATTTTGTGGGGCGTTTGCGCGCCTCGTAGCTGTCCATCCTCACGAGCTGGATTCGCCAAAATGTTCACATGCAGGAAAGTTGCACTCCCTATGCCTGTGTTTACTGTGGGTTAACATGTTTACCACGCAATTTGAACCCCCCCCGCCCCCCCCCCCGCAACAGTGCAAGCATTGCTGTTTTACACCCAGTGACTCCAGAGTGAAAACCTGTTGCCTTGTACACCCCCCCTCCCCCCCACCCACCTCAGGGCAACCTCATCATCCTACTGTTCTCAGCATGAGTGAATGGGCCATGGGGTGTGTGTGTGTGCGGGGGATCTCTGACCGTAACGTTGTGATTGGTGTCTCCTGTAGAGATCACCATGGACAGTAACAGTGAGGGGAGTGAGGGGAACCTCTCACCCGTCAAGGAGGATGTTTACTATGGCAGTGTAGCTCGGCGAAGGATATGGCGATCTATGTCCTCAGAGGATCAATATGGTATGTGGCGCAGCTGACAATGAATATTCACCTTGACAAAGGCCAAAGAGTCGTTCTTGAACACATGCAGTGATAATGGTGGTTTCTGTGCTGGAGAGCTTAGCTGCTTTGTTTAGCTTAGCTTTAGCTTAGCTGAATAAAGCTGACGGGGGAAGACACGACTGGCCACTTTTCCCGTTTTTTGGAGAATGAAAATCCCTTCCCTGTATGTACTCCTACACCCTCAATCCCAAGAAACCCCAACTCACTCCTACTCTTCCCGCTCACCCTCCATACCCACCGCAACTTAACCCGTCCTCCTCTTCCCTATCTTCTCCGCCACCTCCTCTTTTTTCCTTCTCCTCCCGCCTTCAGGAGCCAGTAGCCCCCGTTTGCTTTGATTTTGCATGACCTCTTAACAATACAGTGAGAAGGAAAGACTGCCTTGTTGGAATCACTCGGTTGCACATTCATCAAACACGTTTTGCGCCATTGAAGCACATTTTACATCTTCCAAAAACCACATTTCAGTTGCTTGGTTAGCATTGGTTGCAATATCTCTGAGCATTCAGACTTACAATCTGCCATTGAAACATTCAACATGGTGATCCATGAGAAGCATGGGGATCTGATATCAGGTTCATCCCTTCCCCCCTCACTGATATCTGCGCTGCCAGGAACTGCTGGGGCATTTGATGTGTCATCTCCCTTGGGAACGTTGCCTTTTTTTGTTTCGCTGCACATTGTTTCCAGATGTGGCCTGAAAAGCATGACCGTGCACCTGCATTTGATCATGTCCGATCCCCGGGAAAGCATGCATGTTGATCAGCCTCTGTGAGATAAGGCAGTGAAACAGCAATGAACAATAGTGCAGTGTTACTTGTGTCCTCCTGGTGTGCACAGTCATTCAGTTTTCCCCTTTTTGCACCCCCAAAAACTGCTTGTGTTTCCCGTCTGTGCTGTGTTGTACTGTGCTGTCAGTGTGTTTAGAGTCACGCCAGCAAGCAGAGATGTGTGAACGAAGAACCCCGATGGGCTACGATTGTACCTTTTTATTTTGAAAAAAAGCATCCTTTTGCTTCTTAGTGCGTGAAATACGACACCGTTTTCAAAGATTAAAACTAAAAAGCGTAATTATCGCATACGATCTCTGGCTCTTTTTTCACACATGCATCTCATCGCCCTCTCCCCTGTCAGCTCTAACAAAGAGACATCTTCTGCTCTCATTGCCTCTACAGCCAGCGTGGCTGTATAAGGCTGGTAGTAGCAGCAGAGGCCTCCTCTATGTTTCAGACGGCTTTGGCGGGCGCAGGCAGGGGCGGGGACGGCGCTCCCTGGACTACTACGAGGAGTCGGAGCCGGAGGAGATATCCCGTGTGTTCGTGGCTCTGTTCGACTACGACCCCATGTCCATGTCTCCCAACCCCGACGCTGCTGATGAGGAGCTGCCATTCAAGGAGGGCCAGATCATCAAGGTCAGTCTTGACTTGAGTGCAAAGACTTGAGACTTACTTGTGACTTGTAAAACAATGACTTGGTCCCACCTCTGGTCTTAGTTAATACCTTCAGAATTACTTGTAGATGGTAGTTATAGTAATACCAGTCCTAGTTACAGGTATTATGGTGTCCTTCCTGTCCCCTGACACTTTGTTGTCCCTTTAGGTCTTTGGGCATAAAGACACAGATGGCTTCTACAGGGCGGAGGTCCGAGACCGAGTGGGTCTGATCCCCTGTAACATGGTCTCTGAGATCCAAACAGAGGATGACGACATGATGGTCCAGCTCATCAAACAGGGCTTCCTGCCACTCAACACTCCTGTGGAGAAGTTAGGTTAGAGACATCGTTTCTTTGCCCTTCATACCCTCTGTGTCTGAATGCTCTACTGAACTGCCTTTTACTGACACACGTCTCCTTTCCTATACTCTTCCCACTTGTTTTTCTGCTTTCCTGTAAAGTGAACTGTGACCGTTTCAAAGATGGCCGCTCAATAAATCGCAGGTCCAGAAAGTCCAAGAGAGGTCTGTGTCCAGTGAGATGCTCTTCTCCTTCATCTTTACTGCTTCTATTCAACTTCTCACCATCCTTATTCATCTGTGAACTGCTTTTAGCTAATTTCCACTATATTTGCTGTCACTAAGCTTTCCCTAGCTATAAAAATAGGAATAGTTTACCTTGATGATCAGATGGGAAAGTTTGTTGGACTTGCATTATGTATCGTCACAGGTCATCACATCCTTCAGTAAAGTTTTTTACATTATTCCCAGTGATCAATTTTATTTTCTGTCTTGTATTTCTTTCCCTCTCCATAGAGAGGAACAGGCGGAGTGGCCGTCAACATCCGATGTCGACACGGAGAATGGTGGCCCTGTACGACTACGACCCCCGAGAGAGCTCCCCTAACGTTGATGTAGAGGTACCGTCTGTCCTCCTGTGGCTCACAGCTGTTCAAACTGTCTTCTTCATTCTCTGTCACCACCATCACGTTAACAAATGCATAAAAGCTGTCAACGCACAACATATTTTGAGGTGCACAGGCACAAAGATGAGGATATTCAATGTTTTGTTTAGTCAATTCAGAATTTAAAGGAATAGTTTGACATTTTGGGAAACAGGCTTAATCGCTCTGTTGCCGAGCTCGATGAGAAGATTGATACCCCTAAACCCAACCAAGTAGGTTTGTTGCCTAAACCTAAGGAGATTTCTGGCAGAAAAACCAGAGGCCTGTAGTACAAAGCAGGATTTGGCGTTAGCGAGGTAACTTCAGGGTTAACCCTGGGTTTTCCGTCCTACGAAGGTGGATCATTTCTTACCGGGGTAGATCACCATGGTAACTTATGCTGAACAGCTAACCTGCTCCGGAGCAGGTTATGTTCCAGATAAGAGATCGACTCGTATAAAAGCACCGCCTACTGACCAATCGGAGCTCAGTGCGGGGATTTTATGATAATATTACACACATACGAAAAAGTTTAGGTCATAATCCAGTCTAAAAAACAACACAGTTTAAACTGACAAATGCAGGATTTCGTTAAATTACTGTCTGTTAATTTACGCATTCACACATCGGGAGTTTTTTCTTTTGCCAGCTGTCCCTCCTGCATTTGGCAGCTTCAAATGTGTTAATTTTAGTCTAGATTATGTGTTTAACTTCTTCGTATTTGTCTATTATAGTTCGCTCTTCCTTTGTAAAATGTGCCGCTCTGCCTGTCTGTCTGGAAGTCTGTGGACTTGTCCATGTTTATGATTGGTCAGATGCTGCAAACACCGCCCCGTTCATGTGAACGCGCTCACAGCCAGACTGAGAAACCCCGGGTTGATTTACCGAGTTGATAACCAGCGTCGTAGGACCGCTTAGCGGGATCTCCTTTGTTAGGGTTAGTTAAGGCAGATAATGAGAAGATACCCAGGTTATATTGAACTCGCTTCGTAGTACAGGCCTCAGAGGCTAAGCTTACCATCTCCTAGCTTCATACGGGTATCGATCTTCTTATATAACTCTTGGCAAGATGATGTCAAACTATTCCTTTAAGTGTGATTCAAGGCAATATGTACACAGATGAGGTTGAATGAGGAGTTAGCATTGTGTAAGCTAGAGGATTGAATTACTCTCCCGTGCTGTTTTTTTTTTGCCCCACCCCCCCCCCTCCCCATTCACATACTCTCACCTTTCTATTGGCACTGCCACCGACACAGTATGAGGGCAACAGACTGAATGAGGAGGTGAGTGAGGGTGAAGAGGGTACGGTACTGTTTGCTCTGTGTGTGTTTCCTCCCCCCGTTTGTTGGAGTGCAAACGAGGAGGTGGGCTTCAGATGACGGGCCACGGCCCTCTGTCCCCGGTGGTCATGAATACAGCCCCCCTCATGCATCGCCTGAGCCAGCATCTCCCCTCCTCGGTTTGGTCTTTTGTGTCCAACCTGTCTCCTACATACTGTACATGCGCTATGTTTGGTTTGTGTGTTCTCGAAAAAAAAATCCCGTAGGACAGATGTGCCCAGTGTGTTGCAATCCTGTCTTCAAAAGTTCCAACATTTGATGCATTTACAGTTGCAACAGTCCGTCTGCCGGGACTGAATTGACGAGATGCATCACATTGATTTGGAGAAGGAAGCACAGCATTTCAAACTCATCAAACCCCAGTACATTTGATGATTTAGAAAGTCTTCTACTGCTGTAAACAACAAGAGAAGTACAACAAGCCAAACGTATCTCAAGGCTCTTTCTTCTTTGGCAGGCTGAACTGACTTTCTGTGCCGGTGACGTCATCACAGTTTTTGGTGAAATAGATGAAGATGGCTTTTACTATGTGAGTGCTAAACATTTCTATTTCCATGTCTGTTGAGCATCTGTTCTGTGTTTTTTTCCCCCCCTGACTATTTAGTGCTCAATACATCCTTATAGATGTATTACAGTTGGTACAGTTTTACGTAAAACACATCTGTGCAAACTTAGCGTTGTGAAGTGGGAGGACTCATTTAAGGTACAGTAAAAGCGTTGTTCATTTTCTGCAGACAAAACTTTAGTTTAATGACTTCCAGGACTTGGGTATGCATGAAATTCTCTGTGTTGAATCATCAGTACAAAAGAGGAGGGAAAGCACCAAAACATAATAGGTTCCCTTTAATATATTGTTAAATTATCCAGGAAGCAACTGGTCAGTAGAGTTAGGAAGTAGTTATTTTGAGCGACCCTGGTTCTGGAAGTATTCATTTTTCCCATAGACAATGCTATGTGACTCACGGTTGGAGCACTAGCGTCAACTGCATTGGAAAATATCTGGTTCTTTGATAAAAACCCGAACGTACAAGCTTGTGTACATGAAGACTTCTCGCGTCAGCAGTTCCTCCCATCTCTCAACTCTATTTTGACATCTCTATGCACCTCCTCGAAGTATAAGGTGAAGCTGTTAAGCTATGGGGTAACACCTAAAGTTAAACACAGCAGAGGTCTCACTGTCCTTGTGTACTCCTCAGGGCGAGCTCAATGGACACAAGGGACTTGTTCCTTCCAACTTTCTAGAAGAAGTGCCTGACGATGTAGAGGTTTTTCTCACTGACTCACCATCTCGATACCCCCAGGACACTCCTGCACGGATAAAGACCAAAAGGGTACATGCTCCTTCGCAGTACTAGCCCTCTGTCATCCATTTACTCTTTTCAGTTCCCTCTATCTCCTTTAGTACCGTGTCTGTGCGTGCGTGTGCGTGTGTGCGTGTGTGCGTGTGTGTGTGTGTGTGTGTGTGTGTGTGTCTCATTGAAGTACAATGGGATTTCTGACTTTGGAGCATTAACACTGTAAATAAATAGATGTCTAAGATCTATGAAAAAAATAAAACTTTAAGACTAATACTTGACAGAGGTACTTTTATTTTTCATGTTTACTGCCGTGAAAGGGGGGAAGTTGTGCATTGTATAATACATGGATCTACTGTATTCATAAAGCATTCTCAATGAGAGTAAAATGGGGAGGGGGGGTTGGGACGCTCCTGTGACTTTTTACTCGTTGTCATGTCTTGAAGAAAACAGCAGTTAACACTTTTTTGCACATGCATATTTAGCATTCTAACAGATGCTTTATGAATATATTCTGTGTTTGATCTCAAATAATTTCTAATAGAGTAAAATAGTTTTGTTGTACTGAAAGATGAACTATGTAGTCTGTAGCGCAGCATGTTCTATAGTCCAGATGCATGAATTCTTGAACATTTTATATAAAGATTAAGTCTAGTGTAGTACAACTTTTGTATCTGCTCCTGAACGCCTTGTTTTGTATATTGCTTTCTTGTAAAGTAGCACGCAAAGGGTCACTTAGCCTATGTTGCCATCAGAGAATAATTTCAGAAGTAATTATTTACTAACTGTAAATATGTGATGTTATTTTTGTGTTTAACAAATAATGCAATTGTTGAAATATAAATAGGTGTCATCAGATATTTCTTTCCTTGTGTTCTAATTTGCCATTTGTCATAATGCAAACTATTGAAATGCCATCACCATATATATTTTTTTATTTCTTTTCCTCACCCGCTTGGCAAAACAGAAGAAGAGTGTTCATTTCACACCTTAAAGGCTCTGTTTCCGTCACGTAAGTGAGCAACTGAGGATACCACGATTACGCTCCCCTCGTCTAATGCAGATGACATGGGTACCCTTAGCTGCTGGTATGCAACATGTATACTTTATATATGACATTCCTTTAGTGCTGCTATGCCTTTAGGTAGTTTCCTCTTTGTTTCACCAAAACACTGAATACTGTTTGTTGGTAGGAGATAGTGACCCCAGCAAATGCATTAGACAAGAAGTATGGTATCTTCAGTTGTTTCTCTGAGTGTTGTACATGACTATGTCCGTCTCATGCAATAAGTCTCCTGCTGTAACTCATGGTAAGCTAAAAGGCCATTGTTGTACAATTTAAGAAAAAAAAAAAAAAGTTCATTTAAATGAATTGTTAATTAATGGTACTAACATTCAGTGCAGTGTGGCATGCTGCATCCTAGAAAGTAAATCCAGAAAATTCTATGCAAAAACCCAAAGAGAAGCATAAAAATCTTTCATTCAATTTTTATCAAATCAGTTAGCATTTTGGTTTTCAAATCAGTGCTGATTTTGTGAACCAAAATGAACTATCAATTAGATTGCCAACTACAGTAATATTTGCTGATTTAAAGTGAGACTATGGAACTTTTGTTGAGCAGCTTCTACGAATGAGAATTATGAGATTTTTGGTGCCTTCAAATGGGGTCGTGTTTACCATGTTCACGAGAGGAGTCCATATGAAAGCCCCCCTCTTGTGGTATTCACGATCTCGTATGTTGAAAGTTTCTGAAAGCTCCGAGTTCACGCGTTGTGACGTGTTAGTTGACGTTATCAGAAATGGCGGAGGCCTTGGAAGTTAATTTTTCGGTGCATAATGAGTTAATATATTGTAATTTTAGTCGTATATTGTTTTTTTCCGTAATTTTATAATATGTCTGAGTTAAATATTGATATTCCCAACAGTCTAATCTTTTTCCTCCGTTATTATGCCTTTGCATTTCCTACATTATGTTACCCACTTGCTAGCTCGCTAAATTGTTAGCCTCTGTGGCTTCTAGACGCCGACAGTAACGTTAATGTTGCCGTTGCTTAGCAGCTGTGTTCTCACGACTTAACCACTTGAACGCCAAGCATATCGTGTACACGACTTCCCATGTTGTAAACACGAGCTCACGAGTTTCATTTGAAGGCACCGAATGCTATGCAACTTTGTAGCATTTAGCTCAAATGCTAAGTTATCGTAACAGTAGCGCAAGCGGTGGAGAGTCACGAGGTCAGAAAACTGGCACATTAATGTCCATTATACAGCAATATTTACCTAAAAGTTTTACTAAATGTTTGCTAACATTAGCCACCATAAGCTACTGGTCATACGAGACCAAGTAGCGCCGTAGCAACAAAACCCCCGAGTGTGTTGAATTGAGCAATGGTGCGTTTTGTTTCTGAAGAACTTTTCATTTATAAGTTTTGTTTTCTCAAAAGTTACACCGTCTCACTTTAAACTCAGTATAATAAAATACTAAACAAAGCAGAATGATTTTGATACGTTACATGTTCTGGTGTTTAAAACACATATTGTATATATAAATATAGATATCATATAAATGGAATCTTTGACCATCTGTCTTCCCAAAGTGCAATTCAAAGGAGCCTTTTAGCTCATGATTACAGAAAAGGAAGAGTGACTAGTAGTTTCTCTGTAACCCAGTTGTATCAGTAAATATCTATATATATATTTAAGGGGAAGGAAAGTGAATGTGGTATAAATATGTCCCACTTGTCCCAAAATGCAAATGTATCTGTTTATGTGAGATGAACTGCCCTGCCCCTTGATATCCATTGTTGGGGATTGTTGTCACCTTACATTGATGTGGAAGTTAGTCAATGTCATTGCTTAAATTCTGTGTTGTTGTAGCTTATCCCCAGCAGCTTCATAAAAAAAGAAAAAACACTGTTTCTACCTGACAGAGGGAGGGGGATGGAGGGAGTGTGTATATCTATAGACTTCAGAGCTATGGTGGCCCTGCAGAGACAGAAAGGACTTAAGAGGAGGAGGGGAGTAGTGACTGAGGTGTGAGAGACGGCTGGCTTTTTAACACCCTCAACTGTCCCTTACGGGTCTCCCATTAGGTTCCGCTGGAAAAATCGGGTCCGCCCAGAAGAGCAGGCTCTCCCACAGTGCGTCCACGCATCCCTGGCTCCGGCCCTGCCACCGTGGGGCCCGGCAGTCCCATCAGGGCCCCACTGGACATGTACTCCTCTTCCAAAAAGACAAAGGGACTGCTCTCCAAAGGCGAGACACTATTGCAAAGACTTGGCGCTGTAAAATAACTTCTCGACTCCTTGTAGTGTTACAAAAAAATCGAACACAGTGGACAGGTGGCATTTGTGAGCTTAGCAAATGCTTTATTCTTGTACATCTGTTGTATACTAGGATAGTTGTATTTTGTTAACAGTATCAACTACATATTTTCAATAACGCATTTCATATTATGATCCCGAGACGTCGTGGTTTCGGCCGAGTATTGAGTATCTTACCTCCAAGTCTCTGACTTATGTTTTGCTGTAGACAGAGACAGGGCCCGGGGCATTCTCCATTTGCACCTGATTCAAATCCGATGGCACTTAATACACCACCACCACCATTACGAGTCTGACCAGTGTCTCTGTGTACGGACATCAGAATGTCATTCAAACACTGAGGGATCAGTCAAACCTCGGAGTCCATTTTGAATCAGAAGAAAAAGATGGACTCGTTCAGAACAGCCAGTCACGTAAATTGTACGAGAGGTTTGCATGCTTTACTTCAGCACATTCCCTCCTGACCCCTTGAGAGTGCATGCAATGTGATGGGACCTGGAGCATGCAGTACTTTAATGGCTGCACAGTAGCCTATACTGTGACAAATCAGCAGAATTAACTGCTCGTCTCTGTGACAGAGGAAAGCGTTCCCCCCTCACAAACATGTCAGACACTGAATAAAAACAAGCACATACTGTACCTACTACAGGGTCTCTGCATTAAAATCAGCCTGAATGGAAATGCATAGTCGATCCAACCTCCATGTATTTGCCTTATAATCGCACAACGGTTAGTACTTTGCCCAGTAGAGCAGTAGTGCACTTCCATGCCCTACTCTTCATTCATGTTGCTACTTCATAAAATCTGTTTGCAGATCCTGACTTGTGACATGCAGGGTATTGTGTGACTGTCTTGATTTCCAGAGATTACATATAACCGTCCAAGACTCCTGTGTTGACAGTCTATCACCTATAGTTGAGCCCAAAAAAAGAAAATATTTTTTATCTTAGAAGATAGATAATGAAAAAGGGCAAAAATTCTCTCTGCGTACTACTTTTTGAGGAGTGAATGAAGGGACTTTTTTTTATTTGAGTTCACTGTTTTTGATGCCACACTGATGCACATCTGATTTAAAACAATAACTACTCTACAAAGGAAACCCATGTTACATAAACAGATTAAAGAACAAATATAAGTCTGTGTGATATAGCATCAGCAAGTCCTGTTATTGTACTGCATTTGATTCATAACATGCAACACTTTTGGGCTTCACTAGAAGACTAAAGGTCACAGTAGTTGACGGCGAGACACAAGGCTACCTCTACGCTGCCCCTCCACCCCAAAAATCTATTAGATCTGTTTATTCAAGCCAATCTGTCATTGATGCCTGTTCAGTGTGTCCCGAGTTAGGTTGGTGCAGGATACAAGTACTGTATATCAATATATATATATATATCTACACCTTAATGTAGAGTAGTGAATGTATGATGAATTGAAAGCCAATGTATTTTCAAAGCTGCCCAAAAAGATTGTGCAGATGTCCCGTCTTTGTGCGTGAAATGAAACAGTCCACCTTTATTTCGTCACACCATTCTTGTTTTCCATTTCATCCTCATGTATCTGAAAAATCGAGCCTATTTTTTCTACACACAAAGAGTTGAACTGAAACTGCCAAAAAAGAATGTATGCAAAACATTCTGTAATACTTTCTGTACAATTCTCGGCCGAACAGCCATGTTGACCTGCGGTAAACTGATGTACACCTGTTCCTATTTATGGACCATGTCTTCAGACATTGCTTCTGTTCATTTTTGAGTGACTGTTGCTCTTTTTGTACTTTGTCCATTTGTAAAATTGTTTTTAAATGTTTATACTTGATTTTCAAACTGCCTTTTTTGTACATTTAACTTTATAATCAAACAGAGCAAGCTTTCCCCATGGTGTCTTGAAGACCATATCGTTTAAAAGTCTGCAATTGTGTGCTAGCTTTATGATAAGAATTATCAGCCTATATTGATGGTTACAAATTATTGTGTGGGTGTGCATGTGCAATCTTTTCTAAAAAAAAGAAAATCTAAATAAATTTGATATTTTGTAATGTTTGCATGTGTGATTTAACTTAAAACGAAATGATGTACCACATAGACAAAGGTTTATAAGAACCATTTGTGACAGCAATAACTTTTTTCTCGGAATATTACGACTTTTTCTCGTAAACTTCTGACTTTATTCTCGTAATATTACGACTTTTTTCTAGTAAACCTCTGACTTTATTCTCATAATATTACGACTTTTTCTTGTAAACTTTTGACTTTATTCTCATAAACTTATGACTCTTTTTCTCATAAACTTATCACTTTATTCTGATAATATCTTTATTCTCGTAATATTATGACTTTATTCTCAAAATCTCAGATTTATTTATTTTTCCTCAATAAGGCCCTAATACTACGTCGTAAATAACAGTACCAAGATGTTGACCCATATGAACCTTTTTACTAACAAAAATGTGACATTTTAGCACACTTTTACTCCCCACTGTGGAGGACAGCCATCACTACAAATCACCACCAGACTCACTTTTTTTTAGGTTCCCTTATGAAAAAAAAAACTTTTCTTACATATTTTTCTGTACTCAAAAAGACACAAGCCAACATCAACTTACATTGGTAATTAAGTTCTAAGTGACTACAATAATGACATGTAATCTTGAAATATTTCTCATTTCAGGACCGGCTTGGATTAACTCTCGCAGATCAAGTTACTTGTGACATTTTGCTCTGAACATTCATCTACTTTAGTGCATTTCCAACAGTAGACAGGATGCATTAATGATCATTTAAGCATTTGTGCTAGCTTTCGGCCTCGAAATCATGTCTTTAGACATCAGATTTCAATATGTAACACAAACCTCTTAACTGCCTAACTCAATACACAGGACTATCTCATACGAGAAACACAAGCTCTTAGCTTTGGCAAAACTGAACTTCCGTATATTACTTTAAAGTTTGCCACAAAGACAGTTTGCCACAGGTGCATCCACTATGAAGTGCTAATTAGTTATAGGTCTCTTCACTGAGAAAATTAATACGCTTTTTTTTAACTTTCATCAAACATGTCTTCAGTTTAGCATACGGCCTATTTGTCTATTACAAGTGCAGTTATCCTGAAGGAATCTGATAAAGACGTTACTGAAGGGTGAAATAATGAAATAATTAATCAGAAAAGCTTATGGACTACTTTTTTAAGCGCAGTGATATGTTTAGCCTAGTGCTGTTGTGTGTGGAATTTTTTTTAACAGTGCGATCTCAACTGTGACCACTAGATGTCAGCAAAGCCCGCACAGTATGTACACAGACTCAGCTGTCTGGGTTACTTCACTGAGTCTCTGGTGAAACTCAAGGCTCTGATACACATACTGTTGATGTTTTGTAAATCAGCAACAAACTGACAAATATCCAGTTGAGCTTTGAAGTCATAGCTCAGTGTGAACCAAAATAATAGTAAGAATATTTACCCGACATGTCACTTTGACTTCCAGTAGCCCATATAGTAGCCTACACTGTATAACGTCCAGTTCAATATTATAAGACAAACTCTATGATGATGTGATACATTTACATAATGTCAGCTTAGTGGGAAAACAATGTGATGGTTGATTCAACCTTTTACTATATACAGTAAATGCTGAATAAATTAGCCATAAGGGGGCATGTAAGTAAGGCCTAAAAGGATTCAGGCTGAGGGTATGAATGAAAATGAAGTGATTTTTCTTAAAAGTATTGACTGACAGATCAAAATTGATTGACTTTAGTATTGAATGAAGTATTGAGACACATTTATGATGATATCTGCAACTAATTAAGACATGGCTCTCTCCAAGACTAAGAAGGCCTTGTTTATCATCTTCTTTCCTGTGAAGTTTAACTTATGACCATAAGGAAAAACAGACGATTCAGATATGCAAGTAAAAAAAAAAACCTCCTTTGCACTCCTTTTAAGAGGTACCTGATCACAAGCTGTTAATTCTCTACCAACCTTTTCCTCTCTTCTCCATATTCCACCATTTGAAGCTGAACTTCAGCACCTCAGAGGGCATTTTTAGGAAGATGTACGCAGGTCTTTCATGTCTGAGATCTGAGAGTGAAAACTGAGGGGAGATGAAGAAAAGGGGCATTAGTATCATCAAGCCTGATTGTGGGTTAAAAAGGGGAGGTAAGTCACACTGAGAGCTACATAAAACACAGAAATCCACTAGGGTGAATGCGTCAATGAGCATATGAACAGTTACAGATGCAATTCGACATTACACACGATGCCTGACAATATGAAGCTGACATCCAGTACTGTAAAAGCTTTGGTGAAATAAAAAAATCTCTTAAAAAAACAACAAAGGCCATTGAAAAAGAGTCAGAATGAAAGAAAAAAGAGAAAAACATGACCAGGGTGTGGGGCTGCAAGCCGAGCGTTGTGAGGCTGAGGAAGGTGCACCCTGCCAGGGACGTTGATGAATGCGCTTCAGGCTTCAAGCTTTGCCCTGCAGCCCCCCAGCGGTGTGGATTCCACGTGTACGCTAATCACGCTCTGTGAGATACTACGGCCCCAAAGCTGATGAAAGGAAACATGCAACACGGTTAGTATATCAAACTGGCTGCACTTTTCGCAAAAAACACACCCTTCATTCATTACTTTATTATCACCACAACCGAGGATGCCACCGTCACCATCCCCGTCATCCTCTGTATTATGATATTCATGGCATTCACTTCCTGTGTCAAACGTTCAAAACAAAACAGGATCAAAGCTTCGGTTCGACAAAAATCACAGCGGTCCCATTAAGCTCGAGCTCCTGATTGCAAAAGCAGAACAAGAGGGGATTCTGGATAATAAGGATCTACGGTGCCATGATATCAGTAAGCGGGTTAGCAAAATTAGATTATTCGCTTGCCTGCCGTGGAACCTAATCTGCTCTGCATCAGTGTGCTCCCCCTTAAAAAAGACGCAGGCACTGACTGCATCACAAACACAAACACACACACTCGCACCATGGGTTTCTAAGCCCATGCAGAATAAGCAGTCAAACAGTGTGTTGAATCTAAAACAAACTGGTGCTCTTTTTGTGGCAGGAGTGGTGGGGACAGGAAGTTGGAAGTAGACTAGTCGACAATGCCACCTGGGGACTTGCACCCCAGGAAATACTACACAAAACCTTGAATAAAATGGATAAGACACAGATTCTTTACTGGTGAGGCAGAGAAGTCAAATATTTTATTGGAATTAATCAAAGAATAAGCACTAAATATGATATGATAAAATATGCTCAAATCATAACATGGAAAACTCGAGCCCAACAGACAACAACAGCTGTCAGTGTGTCAGTGCTGACTTGACTATGACTTGCCCCAAAACTGCATGTGATTATCATAAAGTGGGCATGTCTGTAAAGGGGAGACTTGTGGGTACCCATAGAACCCATTTTCATTCACATATCTTGAAGTCAGAGGTCAAGGGACCCCTTTGAAAATGGCCATGCCAGTTTTTCCTCGCCAAAATTTAGCATAAGTTTGGAGCACTATTTAGCCTCCTTCGCGACAAGCTAGTGTGACTGGATCCCTTAAATTTTTCTAGTTTCATTTGATACCAGTATCTTCACTCTAGCTTTAAAACCTTTAAAAATGTCAAGCCCGCTACAACCTAAAAATCGCAAGTTGCATTAATGCGTTAAAGAAATTAGTGCCGCTATTATCGCGTTAACTTTGACAGCCCTAGTATATATGTATTGGTGATCGCAGTGTTCTATCACATAAAGGAACACAGCAAGATGATTGAGATTAAAAACAACAAATTCAACAAAATCTGTCCTTTTTCTGCAGAACAATAGAAAAATGTATTCAATTTCAATCAGTGCGATAGATAACGTTTCCTGTTTGCACTGGAGATGAAGATGGCGTGCAACTTAATACTATTTCACTTTTAAATAATATTTCATACTTCAAAAGTATAGTATTATTCAATAAAACCACAAACAGCTTCTCTTAATGTTAGTCCACTCACCCGTACACAGTGGCTGATGTCTTTTCTGAACATACTGTACATGGAACAATCTATGGCTAGAATACATGGGGCTGGAGGTAGGACAGATGTTAAACAGCTGCTGGCTTGAATTTACATGTATGGCATTGCAATGTATGTAAGTGCACTCTGCTGCATTGTTGTAAAACTATGAATCTTTGTACTATGAAATGTAGAACTATTGTGGGAAGGGAGGGGAGTGTAATTATTATTCTACTGTTTATAAATAAAAAGAAAAATGGTCGATAACAAAAACAAAATGTTAGTCCACTTGCTTTGGTTTCCCATGAATCAACAGACAGGTAGTGCAGGTATTGTATGGTTGGAATATACGTATTCACACATTAGGTGTTCATGCTGCAGAAAATCTCTTAATTCAGTTGTCTTGTTTTGTATTCAATGTAGATAGAGTACATATTATGGCTTATTAATTATTTAGGGCAACAAACGTTTTCATCTATAAATGTAGGAGAAACTTCAATGAAACCGTCTCTTATGGCCTTTTTCATTCTGAATCTGCTTGGAAATGATCTCCTCCTTCTGATGGAGGACAGTTACTGGAGTTGAACCTCAGTGATTTTGACAACATGTGCTCCATCGCAAACAAAGATGGACACCATGTTTTTGTCTCCATTATAAACATGTGGTAAGGAACCATTTTTTTCACCATTTTTTTTGGTTCTCCTAAGTGTGTGTGCAGGTTTTGAACGCAGCCTCTTACCTGACTCCTCCTCCACCAAGCCACCAATCAGGCCAGGTTATATCTGGGGCACCTGGGACCTGTTGAGTCCTTTTGCCTCTGCCTGGCATGCTGTTGTAGTGTTGCTGCTGCTGCAGGTATGTGAAACCGCCATTTTAAACTGTAGTTTGTATTTTAAATGTGAGATGTTCCCCTAAAAGAAGGTCAGTTTGGCTACCTTAGAGACATGGGAGCCAGAGGCCTTCACAAGATCCAAGACATTTGGAGCTCAGTATTATGCAAGGTGTTGAGGACCTCAGCAGTTGGAGGATCAGTGTACACTATTGCCCCTGTGAACGACCCTCACCAGGATATACTGAAAAGTAAAATGGATTGTGTGGTTGACTGCTTCTCTACAGAGCTGATGGAACCGCTTCCAGTGGATCAGTCTGAACCGGATGGCGAATTTGTATGTTCTGGTCCCTGAACCCAATCCTGCATCTGCAAACAGCCAACAAAGTCTGCAAACTCATGCCTCTTCTCCATCGGCTCAGCCAGAGGTCACAGCACCAACTCCTGCCAATCATTACCACGCAAGTCAACTACCTGGTATAGATCATGCTCTCCCCCTGGCAACAGCGAGGCGTCCCTGAGAAGGACCACCCGTACCAACGCTGGACAGCACTCAGACCTTCATCACCTACCTCAGGGGCTACCAACTCTCAGGTACCTGTACCTATTGTTTCTGCTATTTTTAGGCCTTGGCCTTGGTCGACGATTTAAAACCAAGGGGTAGATTGTGGTAAGGAACCATTTTTTTCATGATTTGGTTCCAATAATAGTGTGCGCAGTTTTTGAACGCAGCCCCTTACCTGACTCCTCCTCCACCAACCCACTAATCAGGCCAGGTTATATCTGGGGAATCTGGGGCCTGTTAAGGCCTCTTCAGAGTTGCCAAGTCTGCTTATTATAAGCGACTTTGTTTTCCTGAAAAGTCGCTTACAAATATTGGTAGTCGCGGGTTGCGTTTTTTTGGGCTTGTTTCTAAAGTGTAGTTGCTTATTTGGGCTTGCTCCTGTCTCTCTTCTCTATACCGGTCTAGTTTGACCATGCTGTTGTAGTGTTGGTGTTGCTGAAGTTATGTGAAATAGCTGTTTTAAACTGTAGTTTGTCTTTTAAATTATGTGTTTAGTGAGATCTTTGCTGTTTGGGTTGTGACACTTAGTTTACCCTGGCTCATGGTTCCTTTGCTTCTGCTGAACAATTATTTGCGATGCCCCAAGTTGCAGCATTATTAGGCTTAATATTGTGTTTCATTTTAGGCTGACCTAAAGTAACACAGCTGCTGTTTTTGCCCCCCGTTTATACTCATTGTCACATATGACACACACTTAACACTTTCTCATCCCTGCTTTTCAGTAACACTTTCTAACAAACCAGACAGCTATAAAAACAATCCTTCAAGAAACCACACACACTTTGCTACTATAAGGCTTCACACATTATCATCATCACAGCTCTCCAAACACAGAGCACTTTTTCTCATAGACGATTCAACCCCTTATCTACACTTCCTGCGAGCCCGAGCGCCAAGGACACATCCCATTCAGATTCCATTTATTTGGCAAATATATAGTTTCCTGTTCATTTGATAACAAAAACCTCTGGTGGCCTTGACTTGTTTGAAGATTGTTTATGTACACAGATACAGGAAATGTGGGTAGAATAAGATTTGATTCAATAAGATTTGTCCACTGAATAAAGTAAAGGTATAAAGTAAACAATTAAAAAAGTGAAATTAAAGCTGCAGTGGGTAGAAATGGTGCAAATATGATTAAAAAATATATCCTGACAGTAGTGCATGAGACAGGTAATCTGAATGAATAAAAATATTCTGCCTACTTAAGCCTAAAAAATATAATTTGTCATTTTGCTGGAAGAGGAAGTAATGGCAACGTTTTGACTGTTGCATGAAAGCATTTTTAAAATGTTGTGCTTGTGAATATGCGTGGTGTGTTCAAACACCAGCCAGCTCAACCTTTTCCTCGGAGAGGCGGGGGGTAAAGACAGCAGGAGGAGGAGGAAGAGGAGGAGGAAGAGGAGGAGGAAGAGGAGGAGGAGGAGGAGGCCCTGGTGGTGCTGACCATAGCAGAGTCCTGCAGAGGCAGAGCCCCCTCAGGAGCCGGCCACAGCGAGGATGCCATGTGATCTCTGAAAAGTCAACAAGGGTTGGTCCACAGCTGGGCTGCAGGAGAACAGAGAGCAGACACGTAGCAACACCCTCCTGCTGGGAGCAGCCGAGGAGACGGAGGACTCGCAGCCATGCCTGTGAATCTACTGCGGAGCTCTTCCACTCAAATGGGAGCGGACAGCGGGGAGGAATCCTCCCCCCAGTTCAGTTAGCATCATCTCAGAAGCAATTTTTAGTTTTAGTTTATGGTTGGATAGGAACCCTTTTAGATTCTTCGACAAAACGTATCACACCAAGCAAACTCCCAATCCGTCTCCTCAGTGTGCCAGAGAGCCACCGCACAATGGGAGACCTGCACATTTAATTTCCACAAAAGATTAAGTTGCCTTCTGCATCACTGGAACTTTCTGGGGGTTTTGAAGTTGAAATCTCAGCGGTTATGCCTCTCTTTGTCCGAAGCGCTGGCTTGAACAAAGGTGCAGTGAAGCATCAGCAGCAAAAGAATCTAATAAGCACAATGTGGGAATAAAGCAGAGGGGGAGCGAGCATCAAAGGCAGCCAAGCACAGCATGACTGGCATCGGTCTGAACTCCCAACCTAGGACACTCAGCATGCTCTTCAGCAACCACCCCCTTTAAGACCAGTCCTGGGCAGTAATTAAAACCATCATTCCCACTGCCTCGGTATCTCATTAGCCACGGGACCCCAGGCTTTCATCCTGGCTTGTCCAAAAATATCACAACTCCACACCAGCAAAGATGAGTCAACCAAGACACACGTCTGTGACATCTCTGGGCTGAACAGAGCATTATTATCTAACTATCATCCAACTCCAAAGAACAGTGGGACATCACTCTCCTCGTGTCCACTGTAATTATTATTTCACCTTAACAACAGAGATGATTTGGAGGGAAACCCTGTTGTTGGTTGATTAAATCTACCTGTGCAGGAAACACCGAATAAATATATGAAAGAGCAACCCAAACGTAAATGTGACACGCCTGCCCCGCAGGGAACAACAGTGCTTTGTATAATTTTGTCTTCAGATGCGAACGTCAACCAGTGTTTGAGACTAAAACCCATTAAAAAAATGAGGACAAACTGGTGCATTTGAAGCTCCTACGCTTTCACTATCAAAGGGGGGGATTTGAAGTGGGCGAGCATCAGTTGCTGTGGTCAGATTTAGCTCTTTGGCTGCAGATAAAAAGGAACTCTTCATCCCATGTTTAATTCAGTATGAGCCATGACTAACTCATGTAATATACCGGGCCTCTGAAGTCAAGCGAAGGCGTCTTCGCTTCGCTTCGCTTTGTGCGCCGCAGACAGAAATGAGTGTGTCACTGTGTTTTGACGGGAATGCAGGTCGGGGAAATACGTCGGTTTATTTTATTCCCAGTTCTTTAGTATAGCAGCAGTGCAGAGCTAATACTAAAACCTTAATCCACTGCATGTTATTAACCTACTTGGCATTATACTGCGTGCGCTTTCAGATGACGGCAAAGAGAGCTAATGCAAAAGACAGGAGCATCATTGTGTTTCTTTCTATCTGAATTGCAATGACGAGCTCTGGAGTACAGTACATGTATGTTGAACGTGTCATGAACCACGACAGCTAGTGCTGCAGGAACAGTGGGAGCATCTATAAAATGTTTTAATTAGAGCCGACTCCAGCCATTTTGGTGCCCTAGGCGAAAGTCGGATTTGGAGGCTCCCCCCCTGCTCTAGGGTTAGGTTTAGGGTTCAATCCCCCAGAACCCTAAAGCTTTTTTTTAGTCAGGGCGGCTGTGGCTCAGAGGGTAGAGCAGGTTGTCCACCAATCGGAAGGTCGGTGGTTCGATCCCCGGCTGCTCCAGGTCAATCACATGTCGATGTGTCCTTGAGCAAGACACTTAATCCCAAATTGCTCCCGAAGGCATAGCCATCGGTGTGTGAATGAGTATTTAGATTAGATCCTGATGGGCAAAGTTGGCACCTTAGTAGCCTCTGCCATCAGTGTATGAATGTGTGTGTGAATGGGTGAATGTTGCTGTGATGTAGTGTAAAGTGCTTTGAGTGGTCGGAAGACTAGAAAAGCGCTATATAAATGCAAGTCCATTTACCATTTACGATACTCGCACAAGACACCGTGGCGCGGGCGTCCGTAGATGGCGCATGCGCTACGAGCATGCACAGGGACTTTTATGCTCAACGCATTGTTCGTTGTAATATGCTCCAAAACGGCAGGAGGCGTCCAAAATAATATTCTGTTGATAAGCAAGAAGTCAACGAGTGTTACCGGAATGGAAAGTAGGCTGCCTGGCAACAGTAGTAAATACCGACGTACCGCCAAACATACTGTGATTATTACTGTCGCTTACCTCCAAGTAAAATTTATTTTCCGTCTCTCGGTGCTTCCCGTCGGGTCACAACTCTTTCCATGAGACCTTTTTTTTTTTTTTTAGCTTTTACAGAACAATCTCTCATTTTCTTTCACAGCTTGTGGCAAAAAAACCCCCTTCTTTCCTCAGTGTGTTGCCTATTTCTTTCCCAGAATTTAATGACATTTGACCGTCCCTGTGGTCTTCCCTCGAAGGCATCCATGTTGAAATGAAAAGCGCAGCACGACCAAGCGCCGCGACAACTTGCGGAGCCTTCGCGCACCACGCGAAAGCCGCAATGACGTCATTTTCTGGCGCGCACACCTCACTACGGCGAGCATAAACCAGGCTTAACCCTTGCCCCATAAACCGCAACACACATCAGATAATGGTTTTAAGACAAAAATTAAGATTTTTATTTTGATGTATTTATTATAATATAAATAAACAGTTGGTCCCTGATATTGTTGGTTTAAAAGTGTTCAGTCAGTTTCCCTACAATTTACACTTTTATTAACAAATAAGATGGAAAAAGTGTGAGAAAGAGTTACAAGGGTGAAAAGTGTCTTTCTTTCTTTCTTTCTTTTTTCATTTGTTACCTCAATGCAGGAAATGAGGAAGGGTGCCCATCAGCATTTAACAAAATATATATATTATTATTATTATTATTTTTTTAGATGGCGTCCAGCGCCCCCCAGAAGGTGGCGCCCTAGGTGACCGCCTACATTGCTTATGTCTTAAGCCAGCCCTGGTTTTAATAGAGAAATTCCTACATGCTGCTTATGACATTTCAAAATTATTATATGATCCTCCATCGAAGAGTTGCAAAATAGCAGCAGCGCCAACGTGCCCCACCCAAACACATGAAGCGGGAGAAGTCTGTTCCTAAAAAGAGTGCTGTTACATCGCCCTCACAAACATGCCAACCACCCCCCCTCCTCCTGCTGCACAAGTGTGCGTGTGTATTTGAAATGGAGTCTCCCAATTCTTTGGCCTTGAGAAGCCTCTGATCTTTCAGTGACACAAAGACTTGAGCAAGATGAGGATGAGCCCTCAACCTTTTGTCAACATCCAGTCTGGCTCTTTTAATAACATTGTTTATGTGAGTGTTTGCTCAAAAAAAGGCCCCGATGCCACAAAAACCCTTTGTAGAGCGGGTCCCCGTTTCCTCCTCGGTGCCATTATGAGTCAGTGGAAATTAAAACCCAACCACAAGCTGGTTCTCAGCCAAATTCTGCTAACTGACTCTCTCTTCCCGCTCTGTTTCTTTGAGAAGCCTTTGATGTTAGCAGGGGGCTTTTGCACTCGCAGTGATGGTAACGAATGATACTTTAAGCGATTCTTTTTTATCCGGCGAGCTTAATGAAAGATTAATGGGTTTGATATTTTCCCTTGTTTATATTTTATTCAAAAAGTAAGCCGCGGTCCTTGGAACCTGTTAAAAGCTTCTTGGTAATGATTTTATGGATCAGTGGAAGTCATATTATGGTCTTTGGCTCCAAAGGCAACGAGAAGTGTTGATTGTCTTCTCGGCAGCATTATCTTTACATGAAAGGCATTGACCTTGGGTGCCGTGCCTTCGTCTTTGTCTGATATGGATGGAGCGTAGCGTACTGCAGCCGCGGCAGAGATATGTTCATTTCCATATGTCCTAATTCGACCGGCTGCAGACGCCCCATTTCACTCTGTTCCACAGCTCAGAGGATGAAATGATTCAGTGGATTTTGTAGTGACAGTCTATAGATATTGCTTGTTGAACAGAAAGATAATGGATGATTTAATGAGGCTGACGGCTAATCAGAAAAGATTGTTTCTCCTGTTTCAGGCATTCTGGATGTGCTCTAATAACAGCTGATTGTATTTTATTTAGGGCTGTCAATCAATTAAAATATTTAATCGTGATTAATCGCATCATTGTCCATAGTTGATCGCGATTAATCGCACATTTTTTATCTGTTCAAAATGTACCTTAAAAGGAGATTTATCAAGTATTTAATACTCTTATCAACATGGGAGTGGGCTAATACGCACATCTTGAGGTCAGAGGTCAAGGGACCCCTTTGAAAATGGCCATGACAGTTTTTCCTCACCAGAATTTAGTTTTAGATTAAGTCCATTTTGGGGCATTATTTACACTCCTTCCTGACAAGCTAGTCTGACATGATTGGTACCAATGGATTGCTTAAGTCTTTCTAGTTTCATATGATACCAGTATCTTCACTCTAGCTTTAAAACTGAACCCGCTACAACCTAAAAATCACAAGTTGCATTAATGCTTTAAAGAAATTAGTGGCGTTAAAACAAATTGGCGTTAACTTATTATTATCGCGTTAACTTGACAGCCCTAATTTTGTTTATTGTTGATGGTAAATATCAAAGAGATCTCATGTCAGGCACATTAAAATATTACAAGCCACCACAACTCATGCTGTATATTGGGGTCGGGCTGCTCCTTTAAGTAGTCCTTCTCTGAAATGCTTCAGTAATTGTTTGTGACCTACAGTATGCTTCTTTTACACTATCACATTTAGAGCTTGTAAGATTTCCCCTCATTTTTTTTATTAAAAAGATCTTGAAAAAGTCTTTTCCCCTATGGAGAGCACGAGGAGATCCCGATCAAAGACTTCCTCTAAACATTATTTTTAATGCATTGCGTTTGACTGATCAAGCATTTTTGCTGCTTTTATTGGATGTATTCAGAAGAGGTCTTTTCCATTGTGAATACAATGAGGATCATACACCACAGCAGTGATCTTTACATGAATGAAAGTGAATTTTTTTTAATAATATGTGACACATTTTGAAGTTTCTTTATTCATTATTTGTGTAGTTCTTTTATGCCTTGTTTTGTTTAAAGGGGCGCTCCACCGATTTTACAAATGAAGTTCAGTTTTTCCTTGTCATGAGGCAGACTGTCCTCCCGAGGAAAAAGAGAGCATTTCACCAAATGCCCCCAAAACGATGAAAAATTCTGACTCTTGTCCGCCAGGAGCAAAGACGAAAGTAGTGTCACGTTGTTATAGAGCGACAAAGTCCAGAGGGAGGAGGGTGAAAAAATGTCAGACTTTAACGCAGGAGATGAATGTTTGTTTTTCGTTTCCTAATGCTGTGGGTTTCTTTTAATTTTAACCGCAGACATTGCCAAACCATCACCATGTTATTATTGTAACCATGGTGACGAAGGTCCCCTATCCTTTTATGAAGCAGTAAATTTAGCCAAAACCACATTGTTTCCCTAAACCAAGTTGTTTTTGTGCCTAAACCCGACCAAACCTTAAACCTGCAGTAGGCAGAATGTTTTTGGCATCATTGGGCAAAAAATCCATAATAACCTTTCAGCATATTGTAATTCAAGTGTTCTGAAAGAAAACTAGACTTCTGCACCTCCCCATGGCTCTGTTTTCAGGCTTTAAAAAATCTAGCCCGTGACGGGAGACCCTGGCCAATCACAGGTCATTTGCTCCGGTGGGTGGGCGGTGCTTGGTATTTCCTCAACAGATCTCAACATGGCTGCCGGTTCACAAACTTTCTCATTTTACAGCTAAACAGTACACTACAAGATGTTTCTGAAAACATTTTACACATTACAGTAACCGAATATTGATTCATATTTGATCAGCGCTGCCTAGTTTGACCGTTTCATCAGAGTTTGTGAGTGATTGACAGCTGCTCAGAGACAGCAGGCTCCAGCTCGGCTCTGATTGGTTGTTTTCCTCCGGTCTGTGAAATCTTGCAGATGCCATTAGGATCACCGGAGGACACCAGAAGCACATGAGATTACCTGTCTCATGCACTACTGTCAGGATATAGTGACCGTTTTATAAAAATAACTTTTTTTTAATCATATTTGCTCCATTTCAACAACACTGCAGTTTTAAGGCTGCATTCACACGAGACCAGGCATTGTGACAATTCTCCGCAGGGTTGTGCAGTCACTTTAATGGCCCATTAACGGCGACGATTAACATGTTTTGTTCCTTCGTTGCTGGGCTGTACAGCTCTGGATTGCTGGTTCCATGATTGGCCACCGCAGCGTGACGTTGGGTTGCGTTTCTCCAAAAATTGATTCAGTTTCTACTTTTCCACTGCAGGTTTTTTTTTTTTTTCGGCACCCCCTGCGGCAGCCGCAGCCACAGCCCAAACGCACCACCCCCATTCAAAATGAATGGAAAAACTTGTGTTTTCACTGCAGCGCCACACAGTCCTACCAATGGTTTCACACTGTTCCTCTGATCAACAGGTAGCGGTAACACAACAAGATGCTGCAATGAGCCAGCAAAGGAAGGGAAGAAGTACATGAATGCTAACAATTTAAAATACTTACAATTCCTTGTCACATCACTTCTGTCCAGCTTCAAAGTAAAAGCTAAAATGCGCAAAGAATTATATTAAAACATACTGATGTGGTATTGCAGCTAAATGCAGAATTAATTATAAAGCGGGGTAAAGAGTGGCATCCAGTAGAGTAAGATTTTATGATACCACAGTGGTGTACATACCATGTACTGTATTTCTCTCTTAAAGACGTCTTTTTGCCAAAAATATGAGAGGAGTATATTCCCCAAATAAAACAGGGCTAGATCTGGTCTATGTCTACGACGCCGGCTGTGACGCATTTTGTCGAGAATCTAAAATTTCCCTTCAGAGGGGGATGAAAACAAGAAGAGCGGCATAGATCCACATCAGCAGTCGCAGCCATTATTTCCTGTGGTCTGTGGTGCTTACTGCTTTAATGTGTACAGGATGAAGGAGTGTGTTGTAATCAGGAACCCACAGGACCAGTAGAGGACCCACTATAGTCCGACTGCCACAGCCACAGGAAGGATGTGAACCCTTAGAGACAGGCTGCAAGTGTGTGTTTGTGTTTGACTGTGTGGGAGCGATGAGCTAAAGAAAAAAAGAAAGAAAGAAAGTTAAAGAAGGGACTGGAGGGGGGGGGGGAGGGAGCATTTAGGAGGGAACAGTATGTTTCTGAGTGTCAGGGCCTCCTCTGGCCCCTAGGCTATAGTAGTCTCTCTCTCTCTTTACTTTCTCTCCCCCCTGCTCTAACTAGCGCTCTGTGATTTATGCCTATAACCTCTGTAATTACAGTGCCAACCACAGCAGCCGTCAGGTTCAGGTAGGGTAAAGCACAGACATGCCCCATCACCTGAGAGCAGCGACTCGCCAGCTCTACTGTTAAATACAGCTGCAATTCTCCCCTTCAGCCTAATCTCCTTGACATTGGCTCTAGGGACATATTTCTGTGACAACAAGACACCGCAGTGCCAGACATCAGTCAATTGTTTTCCATTAGGAGACGCAGTAAGGTTATGAAGAGTGTATGCTCTGCGGGGGAATCAAATTAATTTCTGTTGATTGATTTTCGCTCATATCGGTGAGCTTTATACTTGTGGTCATTTTACTGTTTACTGTTAAACAGACTTCTGTAAGGATATGCTCAAAGTAATAATCCACATGACACCAGCTCACATGGTGCAACTCCAGCTGTGGGATGAAATATGATTGGCGGTTACTTGGTGACCTGCAGCGCGGGTTCACCACCTGACCCGACATGTCCTTGGATGTAAAAACGCCCTTTCAGATCCCACAACAGAGAGGAAACACGTCTGTTGCCATGCGTTTTGGGATGAGAAACCCTTGGATTTTCCGAGCCCTGCTCTTCTTTGCACTGTATATGTATGGGGATGTCCATGACACCCCGGGCATTGTGAGCGGACAGAAAGCTCTCTTTGGCAGCCCCCTCGGCGAAGCAGCACGATAGAAAGTCAGAGAAAGAAAAGAAAGAGAGGAAGAAAGGGAGAATGTGCCCACATGAGTGTGACATAGTGCTGCCGGACTGATTTGCTCACCATGACAACCGTGCAGAGGGGGTGGGGGGCCGGGGGACCCCCTGGCTTTTCGGCCCGGCACAATACGGAGAGGCACGGCTGTCTTAACCTCGGTGACATCCCTGTTGTCAGCGGGTCAAATCCTTGAATATCAATGAACTGACTCGGTGCCCCTTGCAGTGGTCCTCTAAAGTGTCCGACTCACATAAGAAGCTCTGGCTGTCCTCTCTGACCCCTCCTGACCTGCTTCCAGCCTCTCGCCACATTCAGACCAGAAAGACTGATTCCACAGGGTTAAACAACACTTAGTCGGTGCACATGCATTCCTGCTTCCAGTTTAAAGTCAGCCCACTTAATTTCTTGTCTACTAGAGCAGTGGTGATTCCCAACCAGAGGTACTTTTACCCCAGGGATACCTCAGCAGCTGCCAGGTGGGGTAAATGGAAAGATTGTGGAGAGGCTCAGCTAATTTGAAAAAAAAAGATAAATAAATAATGATTTAATTGAAGAATGTGATTTTTAGTACATTTATTGTCACAATAATAACCAGTAAGCTAACTACAATAGGCTGACTGCACATGACTCACCTCCTACTGACCTGAGTCAGTGTAACACATTAAAGCTTCAGTAGGCAGAATGTTTTTGGCATCATTGGGCAAAAATTCCATAATAACCAGAGTTATTTCCCTTCCTCCGTTCATGTGAATGAGCCCCAGGGCTGGGAGGCGGGGTTAAAGGAAAAACTACTGCGCCTGCTCTCTAGACCCAATGGATGCGGGAGATCGCCGGATTATCCGGGTACTTTATCTCTCGGCAGTCGAGCCATTTTGGCTTCATGCGCCACTGAGCAACTCTCATAGGAATGAACGGGAGCCCGCCTCCAATGCTGTATCCAGTTCTCTTTATACATCCATGATCAATCACAGCGTTCTACGGTCTGATATTTCTTTATAGCAGACCGTTGCTATGTATAACGGACCGTTGCTATGGGCGCAGTTCTGATCTCAGACTCTGGAGGACAATTTTGTAGTCGTGTAAGAAGTGGGTCATTGTTCTGAAATAAACCCAGACAGAAGAGTTACATAGCAAAATAGTGGTTTGCTGCTATATTAATGCTCTGGATATTGTAAAAAGCACCTTCAAACACTGACGATTCCAGTGTATGATATCCACTTTTATGTTCTGTTATTTAACATTCTCTTTAAAATCTATTGAAATGAACACATTTGGAACAACAGGGGTACTTGATAGGGGTACATCTGATTGGGATTAGGGGGGACGTCAGATAAAAAAAGGTTGGGAACCACCGTGCTAGAGACACTATTGATAGCAGACACCATAAACCATAATTCATACAGACAAAAGCACATTTCTCAAGCACATAAGCACTCCTATAACAGGCCGCAACCAGAGCAGCATTCCTACAGCAGCACCACCCATCCATTCAGTCCCCATCTACATCTAGTCATGTGCTTCCTGCCTAATGGAACATTTTGTTGTCTGCAGCACTGCTCCTTTCTCTCCTCTGAAGAGCAGAAGAACAGAGGCTTGTCTTCATGTTATTCTGTGAATCTAGCCATGTTGGTTCAAAGTGTCGTCCGTGACCCGAGGCGATGATCAAACGGAGTGCTAAATTTAGTTCTTCATTTCCATGTCAACCATGCTTGCTTATATGCTTCACTGTATTGCAAACATTCATACTGTGCAGGTGTTGTGCAGTAAATATGTGAACGCATAGTTTGCATGTTTTGGTGGAACACCCTTTACCACAGACTGCGATGGCATGCCTTTGGCTCGGGCCTCCCTTGTACTTAAGACAACTGTTTTATGGACTACAATCATTTTTTTTTTTATTTGGCCATGTAAATTCCGGCTACGCTCACATCTGTTCTTGAAGACTTGTAACATGAAGTAAATCTTTTGGAAACTTTCCTAACCCGTCGTAACTAAAAATACGAGTGAATTTTTATTGAAGTGTTGACAAGTTTACGAATATAAACAAACCTCGAGCCGCATCAAGTCTCACATCAGAAGCCCGGGAAATATATTTTGGTGTGAAAAAAAATGCCTCAAAGCCAGTAAGTCACTATTTAAACAAAGACAGCAGTGGGGCAACAGTGTTTCTGGGTTGTCATGCTGCAATCACAGATTGGCCCTTTAAGTGGGCCGTTATTTTCCACTCAGGCCAGATAAGTGGGTCCTGACCCCTTCTCTGCGTAGATTAGCCGCTGCTGCCATCACTCCCATTACCATTATCAGGACCAGACAATCTGGCCCGCCACCAGTGTCCAGGAAAGCGAGATTCTTTTTGCCATGCTATGGGCTTGATTACTCAAAGGAACATGTGCACTGGTATCAGATACAGTTGCGAAACCCAACAATAAAGTCGTTTATCATCTCCTCAACTGTTCCTCGATACGCAACCCAAATTGCTTCCAGTCCTGTCACTGCGTAAAGCAAGCTGGGAGCAAAATGGGACATTGTCTTGGACCGCTGTAGGCCGACACATGTTATGTGTTGTGGCTGCCCATTCCTATTAACTTGATCCCCCGAGAAAAAAAAAAAAGAAATGCTCTGCAAGCTGCGAGGATTTTTGCCATGTCGAAGAGAATGTGGTAGTAAAAAACACAAGCAAGCTGACAAACAGTACAGTTGTGCTACCTTGTATTTTACAATTATATAGAAACAAGACTTTCAATTGCAAAATACCAAGTAACTGAATACCAGAGCTGACTGCAAAAACAGACACTGTATCATTGTGTTTTTTGCTTCTTCCTGCTGTCATCGTGTGTTCATGGATCGGAATTAAGATCTCTAATACAGCTCCTCTTGTGTACGGCAATGTGGTGGAGCACAGTACATTTACTCAAGTACAGTACTCAAGTACAATTTTGGCATCCTTGTACTATACGGTAAATGTGCAAAAGCGTAAGCTTAGCACAAAGATTGTAAACGGGGGGGAAACAGCCTCTGTCCAAAGGTAACAAAACACACCTGGCAGCACCTCTAAAGTTAGGAATTTCTTACTGTTGGATAGAACCAGGCTAGCTGTTTCCCCCTGTTTCCAATCTTTATGCTAAGATAAGCTAACCAGCTGTACAGCTACATATTCACTGTACATCTTCTCATCTAACTCTCGGCAAATAAATTACTACCCAATAACTACCCAACTGTATTTGAAGTAGTTAAATTAAGCTCGACTTCAACCAGCTACAACAGTAAAATACCACTTACAAGCTAATATGTCAGTAATGTTAATGCAATAATGTAATTATAATAATATAAAACACACAAGGGCCGTTTTTCTGCACAATTAGTACTTTACATTTGATACTTTATGTACATTTTGATGATGAACTTCTTTACTTTTATTCAAAGGTGCTAAGTGCTATTGGTAGATTGGTAGCATTGCTATTGCCTCTGCATGGCTCTCAACATGGCAACAGCTGAGCTGGCGGCTCGTGGATAAAGGTGCTAATAGCTCTAAATGTGAAAACAATGGCAACACTGCTGACAGAGCTAACAGTGTTAACTTGGGGTGAACTGGAGGGTGGGTGCTACGCTTCTGTATAAGAGCGGCGGAGCTAGCCAGTGGGGCACGCTCAGAGAGTGACTTCATTTTCTGCTCAGGTAGACATTACTCCTCTATATCTTTACATAGCAAATAGCTGTTTGATCTTATGTTAATGCTCTGGATATCGAATAGAACACCTTTTAAGTAGTTCAAATACTGTAAGCTGTGCCTCAACCAGCTACAACAGTAAAATACCACTAATACTAATGTAACAATATAATTACAACAATATAAAACACACAACTTTTACATTTGATACTTTAAGTACATTTTGATGATGATACCTCTGTACTTCTACTTGTAGAGTCTTGTGTTTTTGCTACTTATCCTCAAGTAAAGGTTCTGGATACTTCTTCTACCACTTCTTGCTTTGCAAATGTTCATCAGCAGTACATGGTCATGACAGAATCAGGGTTTCAAATCACTCAACTGTAACTTAGACTACTAAAAATAAGTAAATAGCCAATGAATAGTCATTAATGACTTTATTACTAATCAGTAATAAGCGGTTATAATGCATTGAAAATGCCCACAATTAGGGGGTTGATGTATATCGTCTGCCAGCATAGGTTGCATTGTCTTTTTAGAAAGCGTGTTAGGGGTGGAAAAAAAGACTTTAACACACAGTGTGAGGTTTTTGAGAATTTACAATAGTGCCTGAAGTTAGTACGTTATTAATAAATAGATAGTAGTAGTAGTAGTAGTAGTGGTAGTGCTATTGTGTATCTTTATCATGCTGTCCATTGCTCTGAGTTTATGTAAAAATAGTCAAATGTCTGCATACAGTATATTCTGCCAGCAGGGCCAGGATGTTTTCTCCAAGTTTATGTGACAGCTGATTGTGTAGTTTCCTTTCATGTTCTCCCCCTCTGTGCCATCTTTCTTTGTTAAGTTTGCCGAGAGTGTCTTTGAACCACAGGCGTTTTCTCCCAGCGGCGTTCATGAGCCCTGCCAGATCCATCATCATCCCTCTCCCTCTGTCTATCCCTCTATAGCCCCTATACTGTCTGTAAACTCCAAAAGATATACACATGTAGACAGTCTCCTGTTGTGCTTGCTCTCTCCACTCCACCATCAATCCTGTCACTGCCTTCATAATGTCTCTGAAAAACGCCACTTACATATTACACACATGCACACACACGTACACAATGCGCTCACACATACGTGCAGTTAACCACATGTAGGCTATGTGCTTAAGGGGGTGTAATTTACGAAGTTGTTAATTTTTCTGCAGCGAATTGCATCTGAATTTCTAAGACATGAGCATCAAACAAGATTGTTTGTGTGTCTGTCGTAGATGTGTGGGGGTGTCTCGAAGCCGCCCCCTCACTCCCGCAATTCTGCTGTGTTTTAAAAATGATCACAGCTCTTTGCAGTGTGGATTAGGAAGGTGGCAGATTAGAGTCTGCTGCTAAATCACCATGGCGAAAACCTTGCTTCCAGCTGACACCAGACTATTCACATCCCTCTAACCACACAAGCCCTTGCATTCTCAGTCACGTTGCAGCGCATGCAACTGAAAGGGTTGTGTTGAATGTTGCATATCTGTCATTGTGATGGCAGAGCATCATGTTCTACTTGTTAATAGTTTGACATTTTGGGAAATACGCTTATTTCCTTTCTTGCAGAGAGTTGGATGAGAAGATTGATACCACTCTCATGTTTGTCCATCAAATATAGGGCTAGCGGTAGCAGCCAATTAGCAGAACTTAGCAATATGTATTTGTGTATTACATGTATTTGTGTCAAAACAGATAGTCTGTCTCTGTCTGAAAAAAAATTCTAATTTTAGAGATGCTGGTAGACAGATTTAGTTACCTTTGGACAGAGCCAGGCTAGCTTGTCCCCCTTTATGCTAAGCTAAGCTAGCCCGCTGTTGGACGTAGCTTCATATTTAGCATACAGGCATCAATCTTTTCATCTAACTCTCGGCAAGAAAGCGAATGAGCATATTTCCCAAAATGATGAACTATTGCTTTGTAGGTTAAAGGTACAGTGTTTAGGATTTGGTGGCATCTAGCGGTGTGGTTGCAGATTGCCCCATGTAGATATGAAGGGCTCATTCTAAGCTAACGAAAACACAACAATTTTTAGTTTCAGGTGATTATACATTAATATAAACATAGTGATGAATATTATATTCCATTTCTGCCAGTAGATCCCCTGAAATGCTACACACTGTGCCTTTAAAGCTGGAGCTTTTGTTCTGTATAGTTGTTTTGCCAGGTAATAGAACAAAAATCATTATAAAGTAAGTTTAAAGTGAGAGAGATGCTGACGCTGATTTTGTGGTTTGATATGGTCTGAAAATCCCCTTTGCACCTGTTATCCCTTTACCATATGTTTCATAGTATGCACTGCATTTCAGTTTACAGTAGTTTCCCATAAATGTATCGCTCTTGTTAAACAAAAGTGATTCTAATTGTGAATGTGGTTCTGCAGTGAATTCTCTAAGAACATATTTTTGATGAATAGTCGTCAATTATTGTTTTTCTCTTGCCAGCTGTCAGTGTGCATGATTTCACATGAATCAAACCGCACAAGCCAAAATGTATGAAAAAAATAGTCTTTTAGGGGAGGAGGCCAGCATACACGGAACAATGTCTGTAAAGTAGAAGGAGTTGCCATGCTCTCGTCTGTCTTGCATTCAGCCCAACTAGTCCTCCGAGGAAGTGCGCCGCTGCCCCGCTTGTATGCGGGGGGAGTGTCTGTTTGCACAGGTCTCTGTCAGTTAACACTAATCTGCCTGATCTCCACCTCAAAGTCACTCACTTCTCCACATGCAAATAAACATATTCAGTCCCCTTTCAAACCAAAGCCACTATCAAACACTTGTTTGATCAGCAGAGGGCCTGCGAGGCAGTTCATTATGCATATGAAAAAAAGTGCCCTGCCCCCGCCTTGCAGGGAGAGAGCTCATTGTTGTCAGGTTTTTATGTAATTACTCTCACCTTCAGCGGTGGCTGGGAACGCCACAGCAGACTGAGGTGTGTGTCTGTGAGCTGCAGATTGGGCATATATATACTGTACTCTTACATTGCCCTAGATTCTTTGCTATATAGATCAATCCCGAACACGAAGCCCACCCACACCTCCTTCAACCATAATCCTCACAACTCTGGATTTATGTACCAGAAGAAGAATTTGAGGGATGAAAGTGTGCTTTCATTGCATTCTCTGATAACACTTTGGTCTGTGAAACTTGCAGCTCTCTCTCTGTAAAGTTTTTTTTTTCCCTTCAATAACCCTTTTACTCGAACTTCAGCAGGAAAACAAAGCTGTCTCGTTCGCGATGATGCACCAACTATTTTTCAGCCAAAGGAGGCGTAACTCTCCAAAAGGTGACAGATTTGCATTTAGAGCAGCTGTCTAATAAGAGAAACACGTGCCAGGAGTCGGTACGCGTCTATAGCACATTAGGAGCATACATGTTTGGAAGCAGCCACCCCCCGAGCGCCAGCCAAATTCCTTTGTGTGTCTGTTGTGTGTGTGCGTCATGTATGAGTCTATGACATTGAGAGGCTAAGCACTGCTTTCCAAACAGACAGGTCTGAACTAGTAAACAGGTGCTGCCGGAGCAGCTGAGGATGAGGACATGGGGCGTCTCCACAAAGCCTGATCAAAGAGGAGCTGCCTCAGCCGCCAGTCATCCCTGCAACTTGATTTATGTCACTGTGTCAGAGAACTTTATGACTGCTTGCAAACGCAGCAGACAAAGTCAAGGTAACATGGCGCAGAGAAGAATGTGCAGTCGTTTATTGATACAGAAGCATAGTTTTAACTGGGGATGATGTTTCGTCGCCCGCTTTGCCTCCGAATCAGAATCAGGCTTTGACACGCAGAGGAGTCATTTCAGCTTTATGTTTGGGTCCCACAAAGACACTTAACATCAGCTCAATTACAGAGTGTGAGAAGCCAAAAATCCTGGCTCCCCGGCGAACCAGTCGGATTAAATTAAATCAAGCAATTATCAAAGGTTTGACGCCGTTTCAACAACATTGATCACGAGCAGAAGCTCCTTTTTGTTAACAAATCAGAAGCCGACATCGCCGTCTCCTGCATGGCGCGGCAGAGAGAATGAGAGGCAGGAAGTGGATGAGGGCGGGGCAGTGGCGCCGGAATAGGTTTTGAAGTGGGGGGGACCAGCTTTGGATGACGTTGGCTAATACTGTGTTTCCCACAGGATTTTGATGGATAAATGCATCCTTTGAGAGCAAAATTAGGAGTCTAGATCTATGAAGAACTACTCAAGTAGTAAACAAGGTTGTATGGTTATGATTGCTGAAAGTCACACAACATAAGCATGGTAAACGAGACGCAGTGCCGACATCGCCGCAGACCCCTCGAATTGAGGACCCCCCGCCCCAGTTGACAGTTGTGCTGGGAATCCCGTCCCTCCCCACAGGGAGAGAGGGCGCACTGCGCAGCGAGAACTCAACGGCCTCAGGCAGCGGCGAGGTCCGGGCGAGGGGTGCTGTAAAACTCACAGTCGGACGCAGCGTACCGGACAATGCGAGTTGAGAAGTGTAAAAATATTTTGGGTTCATTATGAAACTTTATTACACGGCTGTGTTAAATACTCGATTCTGATTGGTCAATCATGGCGTTCTGCGGTCTGTAATTTCTGTATTACAGAACGTTGCTATGTATAACAGACCGTTGCTATGGGCGCAGCTCTGATGTCGGACTCTGGCGGACCGTTTTTGGGTCAAATATTGATTTCTTCAGTAAGTAGCCGTGTAATAAGCGGGATAATGTACAGCCAGCGGGTCATTGTTGTGAAAGAATCCCCTTCAGGGCGATGAGAGACCCCTCCGCTTTGCGTCGGGGTCCATGCATCGCCCTGTCGGGGATTCTTTCACAACAATGACCGGCTCACTGTACATTTTCCCTTACGTAGCGGGCTGGATGTCAGATCACTTAAATTTCATTTGAAGTAGGCTACACAATGGTTGATTATAATTGGATAGAGATCCACAGCACACTCTGCTCCGCCGGTTGCAAAATGTGGATAAATATATTATTAAAGTAAAAAACACCTCTGACACCCTCCCGTCTTGACATGCACAGGGTGGACGGGAATGATTGAAACATATTTTTTTTTACCGTGTTGCAATATCGGGGCATTTGCGGGGATACAGTGATTCGCGACCTTAAAAGGAAAGTGGGACAGGGGCGTGCAGTAAAGTACTTCCGGCGCCCACGCTGCGGGGTGATGACGGCATTTGTCCCGGTGGAATTTGTGGGTCTGAGATTCATCAGCCTTAGTCACACGGATGTGGCGGGATTCCCCCGCTTTGTTAAATAAAACCTGTCATCACATGGAACAACGTTGGACGATCAGAAAGATGTTTCACTCTGCTGAGAGACACCCCTGGCTTTTTGAACCTGTGATCTGATGTTATAAGATCTATACCTTTAAAGGCCTAAATCCAGCAATACATACAGTTGAGTCTGATTTCCTACAAAAAAAAAAACTTTCTTGCCAGCAATACTTTGCCCTTGCTCTGAGCAGGATTTTTTTTTTCCCTTTGAAGAGAGGAGAAGAAGAGAAGTGAAGGCTGCTTGGCTGAAGAAGCCCTGGAGGGGGGTGGTAACTGTCATTTATATTTACAGCCTTCCCAGACACCTCGGGGGCTGTTATCCAGGTGGCCTCTGTTGAAGTTCTCAGAAGCACTCGCACCTTTTTCGCAACTCAGAGTATCAATAGACACTGGCTGACTTTGATTCAGCCACATAGAGGTTGTGAGTCATGTGCTTTTTGACTGTTAAAACGGGTTGGGTTGACGCTGGAACTTGAATGCCCTCGGGGATAAAGCATTACTACACTTCTGAAACTTTATTAAACCGGAGAGGACTCTCTACCACAGGTTTTAAACTCAAAAACACAATTTGAAAGTGAGGCAGATAAATGGAAAAGGTCTTGTACTCCAAAATCTTTTTACAACTAGTAAAAAGCATGCTTATTATACTCATCTCTCAATATCCCTGCATATGTGGTTCTGTCTTGACATACTTGTACATGTAGTCATTAAGTATCCATGTTTCCCTGTTGCTCTGACAGCATTGTCGAGACAAAAACAATTGCTTCGAGTCAAGACTAGACTTGTGGCTCTCAGAGCGTGCACCTTTTTGAAAAATTTGTGACAGCGTAAGGGATCGTTTAACACCAAACATCTCCTCTATTCAGTTTGCTTGCGCTTTAGAAAGCCGCTTCAGTCAATATGTAACTACTTTCAAATCCAGGCCAGATGTGTCTTTAGAAATGTCACTATGCCTCGCCGATAAGGAGAAGAAGAGGAGATGACAGATATTCTGTATTTTTGGTTCGCAGCGATCCTCTTTTCAAAGTCGAACCCTTCAAACGGTCTAATCCTGTCCTGAATGAGAGCTGGATTATTGTATAACCCCCTTCATTGATACGCACCGACACATGCAACACAGCGAGAGACTGAGAGAGAGAGACAGAGAGAGACAGAGAGAGAGAGAGAGAGAGAGAGTGGGCTAAAATAAAGTTGTATATCCACTTCAGCGGAGGTGAAAAACTATACAAAGGGTTATATAAGCATCCAGCATAAAGGCAGTGAGGGATATTAAAAATCATTAACAGATTAGCAGTGATGTAAACCACAGCTTTAACACTGGAACTGTGAAGATGTTAATTTGTCCTTTGGATGACACCACCACCACTTTCACTTTTCATCTTCATGAATATTGGCTGAAATGTTGACTAGCGGGAGTAAAACTGTTTCACACTTTTTTCAAGGTGAAATTTCTCATCAAATAGCATGTTTACTAATTAGGGCTGTCAAAGTTAACGCGATAATAACGCGTTGGCTATTTTCAAAGGGGTTCCCTTGACCTCTGACCTTAAAGATATGTGAATGAAAATGGGTTCTATGGGTACCCACGAGTCTCCCCTTTACAGACATGCCCACTTTATGATAATCACATGCAGTTTGGGGCAAGTCATAGTCAAGTCAGCACACTGACACACTGACAGCTGTTGTTGCCTGTTGGGCCTTGAGTTTGCCATGTTATGATTTGAGCATATTTTTTATGCTAAATGCAGCACCTGTGAGGGTTTCTGAACAACATTTGTCCATGTTTTGTGTAGTTAATTGATTTCCACTAATAAATATATACATACATTTATGTAAAGCAGCATATTTGTCCACTCCCATGTTGATAAGAGTATTAAATACTTGACAAATCTCCCTTTAAGGTACATTTTGAACCGCAATTAAATATTTTAATCGGTTGACAGCCCTAATTCTAATTGCAATAATTACAAGCCACTACAACAAATCTCTGAACAAAATGTGATTTTATATTCACTAAATCACTAAATCTAAAACTATATGCATCAGTGACTTTGTTGCCTGAATATAAACAGCAAACGAAAGGCTACGGACAATCCTTTTACTTCAAATTCTTTTCTTTAAAGGGGAACTACGCCCATTTTCTAAATTCATACATGTCATTCCTATGCTTCAAGACAGTCCACAAAATATTAGTAAACATGACCAACTCTCTCCCAAATCCCAAAACTAGAGTGCTAAAACTCAAACTTGTGATGTGGGTATAAAGTGTGGAGCTGCTCCTTAGCCAATGAATTGGGAGAGATGTTCTAGATGACACTGAGAGCAGCAAGGGGGATGATCTGAGTATATGGGAACACTTTCTGTTTCACAACTGAGAACACTACAATAGAATAAAGCTCATTTGGGTATAAAAAAGGAAACAAATATCCTGTGGCTCCACAAAATCAGCCTCCCATTAATTGTCTATGGAGCAGCTCCAGACTTTATACCCTATGACATCACTAGTTTGAGACTTACTTCTCTGGTTTCTGGCTTTGAGAGAGAGTAGCTCATGTTCACTAATATTGATTGAACTTTACTAGGCCATGGAAATAACATATTGGAATTATTAATTTAGGTGTTGTTCCCCTTTAAGTTGAATTTGATGCAGCCACCAGGGGACAAACACTGTCCCATTGTTTCCTTATGAACAGTTAAAAACAAGAATAGGGATGCTGCTATTTATGCTTCCTGTGTGTGTTGACTTAAGCACCAAAATGTCAAGCATGGTTACATCCTTTTTTATATATGTAAAAGTGCAGGTTTTTTTTCCATAGCAAGAAATATACATTGTATGTACAACATTTATAAGCTGAATTAAAACCAATCAGTTATTACTATAGTCAAAATGTCTCTTTTGGTCATGTAAACAAATCCCCTCTCCGTCAATTATATTTAAAGCCATTCTGAATGCCAAACGTATCGTTAAAACCCAGCCCTGACATACCATCACATTCACAAATTAAGGCGAATGATTTAGATTTTTATGATGTATTAAAATGGCCGCTACGAGCTGAACTGCGTAGAATAGCGAGAAGTGCTGCGATAGTAAAAAACACAAGCTTTCTGCGGCTGTATGAGAATAGAGACTCACTCCAGCAAGAGGGAATAACAACACAGTTGCAACACACAATTCCGTCTTTACAAACATTTAAAACTAGAACGTTTTATTAATTTTCTATAAAATCTCAAGTTTTTTAGAAATATATACAAACGTTCCCTTGGAAAAAAAAATAATGGAAAACTCAACTGCGTGTACAAATAACTTTTCAATAACGAGTGCTTGATTAATTTATGGCGTGGATTTGCCTCACAATGAGCAGTTCGAAAGGTCTTTTCAACAGCTGCTCTCGCCCCGGTTCCAACATATGTGACACTGCCTTGATTTCCATTAAAAAAGCCTCCAAACACAAACACTCATCTCTCTGACCATTTGCCTCCATTGTCTGTGGGGTCCTTTCATTGTCTGTAATCTGTCACTAACAGTACAAGTGTCTTTTTTTCTTGCCTGTAAGGAAAACATCTATTGCACATTATTCAAGTGACCCCATGGCACATCCGAATGGTTTATTCCACTCTTTTTGTCTTGGGACAATAAGATTATTTTTTTTCTCTACCAAGTTCCTCAGTAGGATAAGTGAATCCAGGAGTTTTTTTCCTCAAACAAAGGCAGCTCTTGTTGCATGAGATGGCTCAACACACACACAAAAAAAACCCAGGTTGCATTATCTTCAACGCAGTTTGCATAAATAAAACATGAACCTCTGATTACAAAGTCTCATTTAGGTAAGGGCTTTACAAGTATTTAAAGGGAGCCGGCTCATACACATGTCGGAGGCGGCCGTGTCGGCTCATACTTAGTATTGTGCCCTTTGAGAGACGGGTGAGGTTTGATGTAAGGCCTGCTGCTGGTGAACACGCTGGCGGCCTTCCTCCTCGTCCTCTTCTTCAGCTTCCTGCTGAACACGTTCTGCCACGACTGCAGCGTCTTTGACGTCCAGATCCACATGCCGCTGGTGATGCCCACCACCAGCAGCATGAAGATCTTCACCATGAAGATCTCCACGGCGGGGATGGAAGCCTTCATGACGCACTCGTCCGACTCCGGCCCGCCGCTGCTGGCCACGCACTTCTGCTCCGCTGCCACGATGCGCCAGTAGTCCATGTTGAGCCTCTCGTAGAAGTAGCAGGCGATGACGCAGGTGGCCGGGACGGTGTAGAGCACGGAGAAGACCCCGATGCGGACCATCAGCTTCTCCAGCTTGTCCGTGTTCTCGCCCTCCGTCTTCATGATCTTGCGGATGTGGAAGAGGGCCACGAAGCCGGACAGCAGGAACGACGTGCCGATGATGAGGTAGCAGGAGAGGGGGATGAGCACGAAGCCCGTGAGAGCTTTGACGTCCATGCTGCCCACGTAGCAGATGCCCGTCAGCTCGTCCCCCGCCACCTTCCTCATCACCAGGATCATGATGGTCTTCACGGCCGGGATGGCCCACGCCGCCAGGTGGAAGTAGCTGCTGTTGGCCTCGATGGCCTCGTGGCCCCACTTCTTCCCCGCGGCCAGGAACCATGTGAGGGTCAGGATAACCCACCAGAGGGAGCTGGCCATGCCAAAATAATACAGGATGAGGAAGACAATGGTGCAGCCGGTGCTCTCCAGGCCCTCCTGGATAATATACTGGACCCCATTGTCTCTGTCGCAGGCTATTCTGTCAGCTCCCACAAAAAGCCTGATGAGGTAGCCCACAGAGTAAACACAGTAGGACATGGAGAGGAAGATGATCGGCCTCTCGGGGTATTTGAACCGCTGCGGGTCGATGAGGAAAGTGAGCACGGTGAAGGCGCTGGAGACAAAGCAGAGGATGGACCAGATGGCTATCCACACCAGGGAGAACTGCTTGTCTCCCTGACTCCAGTACACGTCCACTTTGGGGTAGCACTTGGGTGCGCAGGACTCACTTTTCTCCACAAAGTGGAACTTGCCAGGATTGCTGCACGTCTGCTTGCTGCCGCTCTCCTTCAGGTGCAGGTCCAGCCCGCTCAGAGGCCGCTGCGGCCTGAAATCCGGAGGCTGGGTGTGGGAGACTTTGGGGGGCTCGTCCGAGCCGTTGTTGGGCGCCTCCATGCAGAGGTTGTTGGGGTCGTTTTTGGTCGGCAGCCGGGAGCAGTCTAGGGAGTCGGGCCAGGGGAAGTTGAACTGCTCCAAGATGGGCGAGCATTTCAGCTTGACCTGCTCGCACATCACCCTGCACGCCGGGATGGGGTTGGACACCTCCTCGGTGCACATGGGAGCGTACAGCGAGCACAGGAAAAATTTGAGATGGCTGTGGCAGCCGAACTGTATCAGCGTGGCAAACTCCTGCAGCTTTATCGCTGCCTCTTTTTGGTCGTCGTGGCCCATGAGGTTTGGCATGCGCGTCATGTTGTAGCCAATGTCTTTACACTGGGGGATGTTGATGTGCTGACATCTCCCCTCTCCTGACCAGTCGGGGTCTATTGAGCTAATGCCCGAGCCCCCATCGCTCCACAGGACCAGCAGCACACAGATGAGACTCAGTTTAACACTTGAACGCATCTTGATTTAAAGAAAAAAAAAATGAGGCCAAATGTTCACCACTGCCAAAAAACACAAGTTTCTTTCATTAAAAAAAAAAAAGTCAGTGATGAAACCTGGCTGCTGATGTTGGTGCGTCAGATCAATGTGGGGAAAAAAAAAAAAAAACTTACAGAACTATCTGCTGCAACACCATCGCGTCCTCATTTTACTGGTGGTTCGCAGAGTTTAATGAGAACGGAAATCCCGCAGTGGTCCCCAAATGTGTTCTCGCTGGAAGACGCGTGCGTTCAGGTCCATGCTGCTATCAGGCGCTCAGTTTGTGGCTGAAGTGTTGGAGCTACTTGTTCAGTCTCTCTCACTGTGCATATCAGTCTGCAGTGAGTAAAAGAGAAAGGTAACGTGTTCCCAAAAAGACTCACTCATCCGTCCTCTCGTTTCGTGCCACTTTTCCCCCCGGTCTGCGATTCCAATCCTTGCGCGACAACTTGGGGAAAACAGTAAAAAAAAAATAATGTCCCTCCAGTCCTTTTCTGCGGCTGCTCACAAGGCACCAGAAACAACGAATCAGTCCGCAGAATAAGTGAAATAAATATCCTCGTTGATGATAATAATAATGATAATAAAGGAGTCCCAGTAAACGCAGGATCACGCTCCTCCCGTGAAGCAGTTGATGCGTTTGGTGGCTGCGCTCGTCTGAGCTGGTCGGAGCCTCCGTCCCGGTCTAACCTGCCAAAAGATCCGCCTTCAAAGACAGCTACTTTGCATAAGAAAGATGACACTGACACGCGGATTATTTCCAAATCGTGCGGAACAGCTTGTTCATTACAGCGGTTTCAAAGGGCTCGCAGCAAACTTCCTTCTCCCTGTTTGTTTGTTTGCGCTCGACCGCTAAACTTCGACTATAGAGACACATTTTTAGAGAGAATCCCCCAAAATGTTGCGCAACATGGCTTACAGCTCAGGCGCACCGACACCACAGGCTTTGGTTACAACTGATGTTTTAACTGTCTGCACATATGTGGCTGCGGGGCAAGTTTTTATTATATTTTTTTCCCTTGTGAAAGAAGTTTAAGAATGCAGCTCACCTCCCCTAAAATAGCAGGTAAAACAATGACAAACAGAACAGATTCACAGTTTTTACTATTGCAATCTGCAGTTAAACATTTTCTGTTTTTTTTACTTTATATGTTTTGGATCAGTGCGACCTCTGATTTTGCATTAAGGGTTTCATACAGGCAAAGGCTAAGTAGTCAAAAATTAACTTAAACTAAGGATATGACTTAAATAATAGAAGAATCCAGGGGAAAACTAATTTTCGTATTGTCCCTAAACTGCACAGTATGACATGACTGAACATGCATGGTTCTAAGAACAGAGATGATGCTGTTCTCCAGAGACATACAGCAGCTCAGTAATAATACCACAATGTAAAAAAATACAGCGTTACGAGTAAAACATGCATGCAAAATGAAAATGTACAGTAGTATTAATAGCAAAATCTACTTATAGTATAAAACTTATTATGCAGAATGTCCCTCCTTCAGAGTATTATATTATATATTGTGTAGTAATTCTTATTCTTGCATTAACATTTGAGCAGCATTTTAATGTTGCAGCTGGTCGAGGTGGAGCTGATTTTTAAAGGTGCAAAATGCCACAATGGGAGCATTTCTATTGCCTCCGCATGGCTCTCAACATGGCGACGGCTCGCAGCTCACGGTGCTAACAGTGAAAACAACGGGAACACTGCTGACAGAGCTATCGCCGTTAACCTGGGGGGAGACCGGAGGGTGGGCGCTACGCTTCCTCAGCGGCGGCGTCGGTCGGGACGGCGTTATCGGCTGTAACCGCCGTATGAGAGCAGTGCAGAGCGGCGGCTGTGAGCTAGCCAGTGGGGCATGCTCACATGCACGAACATGCACTAAAAGGCCGACCCAGCTATGTCAACAAAGCTCGGAGAACGCAGCACAACACACTTCAGGTAGACGTTACTCTATATCTTTACATAGCACATAGTTTTTTTCTGCTATATTAACGCTCTGGATACCTTTAACAACTTCCTATACAGTTTTTATAGTTTACTCTTTAAAAATGCATCATATTTGATATGTTGATATGTAAAAACGGAACCTGCAAACTAACCTGTAACAGCTGTCAAATAGATATAGTGGAGTAAAAAGTAAAATTTCCCCCTGAAATATAGGAGAGTTCAAGTACAAAGTAGCATAACAATTAAATATTCAAGTAAGGTACAGTACTTGAGTAGATTCTAGCTGGTTACTTTCCATCACGGCCATTGACAACTTCTTTTAGACTGACTGGAATCACCCATAGTGACTTTCTGGTGTAGAAAAACTGAGACCAGAGCCTTCAATATCATGCAAGCAAAATTAATGAAAAAGATGAAAATGATCACATGCATGAATTATGTTTTAGAGTGGATTTGCCTTTTAAATAATTATATATTTACATATGTGCAAACGAGATCTACTGTTTTTGAGTTGCAGATGGGTTAACCACATCTTCTAACTCAGTTCAATTGAATATGCTTTATTCATTCCAAAGTAGTCTCCAAACAATATTGCCACACACAATAACAATGAGAAGACAATGGATGTAAACAGCTTGGCTATATTCTGTTGAGTGTTTGTCAGTCTGTATACTGTATGAAACATTCTTTAACTCACCAAAACAAACACTTTATGGTCATTTCCTGTCTTTTTCAATGAAGGAAGTAGTCCAGCAAACAAATAAGACGGTTACATTCCTTTTCACAAATGTCAGCCTAAAGTGCTGACATTGTTCTATTGTCAAGCCGAGAGGAGCTCGCATCAATAATTCAGATGCTGCTTAGCCTCTCTCACAGTGACATCTGTATTCTCACCAGATGTGGACAATTTTAGTACTTTCACCATTTTGCTGGGATGACCATTTCTTTCTCTTGTGTCACACTTAGAGCCATAGATGAACTGTCACAACAATCTACAATGTCTAATTAGTTACAGTTATAGCTTAATGAACATTTTAAGTTGTGGACACATCTTTATGTGTCCTCTATGAACCCTTTATTATATTTCTAATAAGAGACTCTCACTCCACAGTGAATGTCAAGCTGGACTTGTTTCATTACATATTAAGGGGTAACTTCGGTGTTTTTCAACCTGCACCCTATTTTCCCATGTTTTTGTGTCTAACTGTCTAATTGGGGCAGCTCTTTTTGATTTTTGGTCCTGTATTGAGGGATAACGCTATAGACGGCGAGGGCAAGTGAGCAGCATCAATGTAACGTTACGTTCACTAAAAGTGCTTGTTTTTGCCACCTACAGGCTGAGATTGTTATTATAAGTGTCTTACAACATTATGGAAAGGACCCTACAAAGAAATGAAATGTTGTTCTTACCATCCGGTCTGTTTGTTATTGTGTCCAAGTCCGGCTCAAGGAGAAGTCTCGTTGTGAAATCTGAATATCCGTATACCCAAATGAAAATCTCAAAAACACCTCATCCATATTGTCGAAATCATCTAAATATTCAGCCATGACATTGAAAATCTTTTAGATAACACTAAGCTACGCTTTCTGTACTCCAACACAACAAACTCTGCCCTGCTGGCACTCGCATTTCCACCATGGATGTATTCCACTATTCCACCTTTGTCTTCCGGCAACTCGTCACCTCACCAGATTTCAGAACGAGACTTCTCCTTGAGCGAGACTCTTTCCATATTGTTGTCAGACACTTATAATAATAATCAGAGTCTGTCATGGCAAAAACAAGCACTTTTAGTGGACGTAAATGATGGTGTCAGCTTGCCCCAATAGGATTACATTGCAGCCTGATTAGTGGCTGCCGTCTACAGCGCTCTCCCTCAAAACTGGCCCAATTTCAGAAATTGTTGTTCCTATAATGGGGTCCATGTTGAAAAATACCAAAGTTACCTTTTAATAAGCTTCAATTTTAGAGAACTACTGTTCTCATGCAGAGAAAAAGACACCAACAAGCCACGACTGTTGGCTGAACAGGGATGATTCTCTTCAGCTTCCCTCAAAGTAAAGAGATAATTTGCTATGATTTCACATTGAATCAGCGGCGACTGATGAAGTTGATGAAGTTTTTTTTACATGTTCACCCTGTTTTTATTGTATGGGTTGTGTTACCCTCACTATTAGCCCTGTCCAGAGTGCATCCTGTCTCTTGCATAGGATCGGCTCCAGCCCCCTGTGACCCTGAACAGGATAAGTGGTTTAGAAACTGAATGGATGGATGGGCTTTTATTAGCCTGTTAAAGCGAAACAATTCCTGTAGAGAGCCGGCCTACATAAAGACACAGCAGCACCAAAGGCACAGTGTGTCATAAAATAAACCCAACACAACGCATCAACACATAGACCGCTGCAATAAACGGCATACATGAACCCTTATGATGCATTGTTGTCGCAGCGAGTAAGAACTCCATCTTGGTTTTACACTGCAGTCGGTATGGAGGAGCTGCATGGCGTGACTGGCTAAGAGAAGGACAGGTTATGAGGCCTTCTGCCTCTTTTATGTGTGTGAGATCCTCCAGACCTCACTCATGTTACCTTGTAAAACGTTTGTAGAGGTGAGATTTATCCTCTAGCCTGGCCCGTGGTCTTCATCAAGGGTGACATACTGATCACAAGTAAACAGGAGTGCTTTTAGTACATTTTCTTTTAACAAGAGTGCTTTTAGAAGTATTTCAGAAATGTGTCCAGGCAAGATGAGAAACCTGGCACCATGCGTGCCTAAATGGTTTAAGCGCGGCATATCTTAGTGGTGGCATTTCAGCTGTTAGCGCTCAGTGTGTGGAGCATAAATATAGGGTATATGAATACACTTATGAACACAATACCCTCCTCCTATGCAGCACATGTGCTCCTCGGATTCCACTTATCCAGCTGTTAGCGTTTGAAGGGGTTTGGTCCCAACTTGAGGGGGAAAAAAAACATCACACTTTATTTCAAAAAGGCAAAACGCCTTTAGCTGCCACGCTAGTTTGATTTCCTGACAGATCAGCCGATTAGACTGTTGTCAGGCTATTAAAAAGGCGTTATTAGTTGCTGTAAGCCCCGTAGATGTGGGTCAGTAGGGGCATACTACACCCACTAGTAGGTTTTGTCATCTATTCACATGGTAGGAGACTGGAGTTCAAATCCAGTGTGAAACCAACAATGTGTAGTTGTCTTTGTGTTCGTAGTTATTTTAACCCAAAACACAGTGTTTTTCCCCCAACTTTCCCCAAATTTTAATAAAGCTGTAATGTTATTGCCTAAACCTAACTGTTCTTTTCCCTAAACCTGAAGAAGTTGTAATTTTATTGCCTAAACCTAAAGAAGTTATAGATTTGTTGCCTAAACCTAAATAAGCCTTTCTGTTTGTGTTCAAAACGGAACGTTTCATTCAGTTTTATGTGTTACTTTCAAGTTTCACTTTCGCTTTTATAACGTAGTATGTGTAGTAGGTCCCTAGTGACCCACATCTATGGTGCTTATAGTGACTGATAACGCCTTTTTAATGGCCTGGTAACAGTCGAATCAGGTGGACGGATATAGCTACCATCTTTTTAACCCGGCGGTAGTCTGTGTTAAAATCAGTTTGGTGGTAAATCCATAATGGTAGGCAAACCATTTTCCTTTGTCCAAAAAAAGGCCCAGATGTAGCAGCAGCATGCATCTTATACATCCTGACCCTTCACAAAGACAAGGACAACAGCTGACATGCCTGCTACGTCCCCTCCCTCTCCACTAGACCTTTATTATGTAGCCGACGTGTAGAAGTAGAACAAAAAGAGAGATGACAGCTTTAATGTGAAGAAGAAGAATAATGTAATATCAATGTGTTCCCAGAGACAGGGCCATCAGCTCTGCTCTCCATTTAACTGATCATCGGGCTTTCAGGAAAACCCTGTCTGGCATATTTTAAAGCAAATATCTGCCCTTATTATCGCTGCCTTTGGTGTAATGAAGCTGACAAGATAATACTGTCACACAGTCTAATAAGAAGACACAGTCTACTGGTTTGCTGTAATTCATCGCCTTTGTTCTGTCGTCTCCTCCTGCCTCCCACTCTCTCGTGATTGTTTTGGTCACGATGATATCTCTTTGAAAAGCGAGAAGAAAAGGGGAGGAATCAGGCCTGTTCAGTCTTTAGCATCTGTAGCCTCAGCAGCTACTGTCTCTTTTATGATTTTTTTTTTCTACCACCCCCCTGTTTCATATACAGCCCCCTTCTATAGCTCATTCCTGCTCACACAAGTGCATAACACACTCTCACACATGGCAACTTTATCTCATCTTTGCAACCACAACAGCGCGGCGAAGGAAAGCAGCGCAGCTCCATCTCTGAGAAATCAGCAACTGTGAGATAATTCTGTAACTAATAAAGTGAAAGGGTGGGGGGCGGGGGACGGGGGCTTTGATGGCTGAAGCTGAAAAGATATTTTATTTTTTTTTTGTGTGTGGGATTTGCGATGTGTGATTCTATGGAGCGAGCCCGCTCCCCTGCTGCTAGGCTCTGGCTGGAAGCTGGCCCCCCTCTGGCTAATGTTATGGAGAATCGGAGGAATTTTATGGCTGTCTTCTCCCTCAGCCCCCTTTTTTTCTTTTGTTCCCCTTTGAAGAATGACTTTAGACATTTTATTTACATATTTAACCATGGATGAAAGAAATGAAGGGTGAGGATAGCAAAGCACCCCTTTCTTGAGGGAATTTTGATCAGTAAAAAAAATGAGTTGAAGCTAATACATTTTTGTTTGCCTGAAATTAGATGGCTATCAAACGCGCCACTGACATTTCTGAAATTGACGCCATCAGCTCTTTGATGGGGGAACATGATCTGCAGCTCTGTATCAGTATAGCATTTTCTCTTAATTGCTGCGGTTAGATGGCTGTTCCAACATGCGTGAGGTATGCTACATGGGAGAGACGGGGGGATGTTTTAGACATGTTTGGCATTGTTGTCAGCGCTGAAAAGGGCATGTTGATTAAACGTACGGGTGGGGTAGGGCTATAATCTTCTTAAGCAAGGCCCTCCTCTTCCCTTTCAGGGGGCACAATGAGAAGAAACAACACACTCAGTCGGAGGTGAGACTATTTGTCCACATGCCCTGCACATTGTCCGGGGATCCTGTTCTCCCTCCTGATCGCACGCATTCAGCGTTTAGCTCGGGATGATCCTATTTATCAACACAATCTGCTATTTTCTCTCTTATTGCCTCTCCACAGTTTGTGAAGAAAAAAAAGAGGATGGGAAAGATCTGAACATGGACAGTAAAGAACCTAAAAATGCTTGAATTTTAAAGGCTAGTTTAAAAGATTTTTATTTTATTTTGCAACTGCAGGCAAAGATAATTTTGTTTAATATCATACATGCTATTTTTTTCTGTCCCGTTTGAAATGCCGAAGCTCTAATAAGAGCGCCAGTTTTAGTAAAGGGTCAGACGTTTTGAGGAAACGCATATGAATCAAGCAATGAATTATTGAGGAGCCCCGTCAACATCAAAGCCTGCAGTATTCTTTGCTCACATGGTTTAAATAGTTCAATAAAGTAACTTATTAATGAGGGCTAATTTGTTTCACTCTTCTTTTCACTTTGCTCCATTAAAGTCTGCTTTGTTTCACTGCTGGTTAGAGTCCCATCGGTTGAAGGTTAACCCGCTGACCTCACTCATTGTGTATTGTGGTTGATAAGAGGAACCTTTCAAGTGTTTATGGAGTAGATTAGTATAATTATAAGGCTGGTGGACCTTTATGTGAGTGGCGAAGCTGTCAGCCAATCTGCAATAAACAGCGTTGTAATGAATTTTGTTTGTTAGGAAGCCCAGTAACATCTGGGGCTGAGGCTGCTTTGAAACAGCAATATTAGTTTAGTGGGGTGTTCTTACATCATGCTCTTTCATGTGGTGGTCGTTTAACAGCAAAGAGAAGAGGAAGGGAGGAAGAAGAAGTGGAGGAGGAGGAGGAGGAGGGGGTTGTTGGAGTTCAGCAGCTTGAGACTGAAGCAATGAACCAAAACAGTTACAGTCAACCGCTTTGCAAAAACACATTTTTTTGTTTTAGAAAGTCACATCGTCGGAGACGAGAGTCGGTTCTGCAAAGTTCCTTAAGACATGAGAGCGATTACAGATGAAGAAGGAGGGAAAAAAGGAGTCAAAAACATTTTATCGCCTGCGTCGGTGAAGGACGCTGATGGCAATATTATTACCCGAGGTCCTCGTGGGGGCACTTGAGTGTGAATTGCTAATCAGGAAGGCCTTCTCTCTGGTCTAATCCCTCTTTGAGTGGCCGGGCCCGGAATCAGCGCGTCTGGGGAGACTCCCCACTGCTTCTGGCTCTGGAGGCTCCATTCAACAGCGCAGCCCTCCTGTCCCATTCCCACAGTCCCCTCACACTGTGCGTCGCAGCCATGCATGTGCGCGCACACACACACACACACACACACACACACACACACACACACACACACACACACACACACACACACACACACACACACACACACACACACACACACACACACACACACACACACACACACACACACACACACACACACACTCCTCTAACCAAATTAGATTAGACCCTTCCCTTTCTCCCCCAGCAAGGCGCTGGTCTTTTCTCTGCCCGGTCATTTATCCTACCCGCTTTTGTCTCTGCTTTAGAAAAGAGAAACAAATTCCCAAACAACTCCGCTCCTACGAATGCACCGGTGTGGAGAAGGATGAAGGATCTTTAGCAGACCTGAGGTGATGCTATAATATCATCCCTTTGGTGTGTCAGCTCTAATGATGTGTGGGGGGAGAAGAGCAGTGAGAACGCCGCCAGCTGTGCGTCATGTCAACCTGTTACCCCACAACAACGCCGAGCCCTCTCTGACAGCAACACTAAGGATCTCTTTATTGTGGCCCCCTCGCTAACATTGTCCAACATTTGCTCTGCTCGGCCGTAAATCCTCCCTGACTAGAATAGATAAAGTGCAGTTTGGCGAACTGTCTCCACCAGTGTGTCCGAGTCCTGTAGTATTAGTTGTTTTGATTCCTCGTATCTTTATTCCTTGTAAACCAGTAATGGACACTGACACATATGGGCAAAATAAAGGCCTGTTTTCAAAGGGTCTTTTGTAAGAAAGCCTGGGTGGAAAGCTTATTCCTCCCGGTTCAATGTGCAGCCAAGCTATCCCAAAAGCAGCAAATTGAGATCAAAGAGAAATTAAAGCTGACTCGTTCAAAGCAAGATAAAAATGTGTGAGCCCGCAGCAATATTTTCTCTATTGATTTCCTCCTTTGCTTGCACTCCGTGGGACTGCGGCTGGCTGTGCTATGCTCAGCGCCAGCGTCGGAGACTCTGCAGGCTGCTGCAGGGAGAAAGGAAATGACTATCGATACAGACAGAAAAACACTGTCATAATGATCAGGGATAAACGGATTTCACACAAGATCTAAGTGATCTGGGCAACTTTTCATTGGCGTCCAAATGTGTGTTCTCACTTTGCATTAAGACACAGGGACGAATAATGAGAACATCTAATGGCAGGCATGAGAGTGGCAAGGAGAGCCGGCGTGGGGACGGCATTATCTTGTGCTGTTATTAGCTGTGATTCTCTGGATAGAAGCAGGCGTGTAGAGCCAAGTTTTGTCATTGTCTTCTCATCCGGTGCATGGATCTCTTTTTTTTATTTTTTAAGGAACCACATGTGGAGGCCATCTCTCTGAAGTTTATTTAGATTTGCAGGGACATTTTGAAGAGCGTCTTTCACAGACAGTTCTCTGGCTATTTGCTTTTATGTTCAGCGCAAGAACAAAGGATCAGGCACAGATGAAGTTTTCTCAGTGCTGCACAGCAGATAACTGCACACTGGGAAAAAAAAAAAGTGTCAGCTTTAATTAGAGAGAGAGAGAGCTGGCTCCGATGTGATGTTCCAATAATAACACAACAGCAAAGAAGATGTCTTTGTTATGTCGAGCTCAAAACTAGGTAATTATGGGTAATTTGCCGTCGCTCTACTTGCGCTGCAGGTTGTCGGCGAGGTGGGGAGGCGTGAGTGAAGGTGCAGGTGAAGGATTCAGTGGTGCGTTTGAAGTCCTGGGAGGGATTGACAAGCCTCGCAGTGAAACCTGAGCAGGTATGAAGACAAGCTGGAACAATCAGTGTCTGCAGACGCCGCAGACCAAGAGTGTTTTCCTGATGTAATTCTCCCCATGTCGGATCTTTACACAGTCTTGCACATCAAGTCTTTATCTACAGTGGAACAATGTAGCAAAAGATGTCGGAAAGCTGATAAAAATGTCTGTCAGTCGACACTGGAGGCTTCAGCAACCGACAACTGTTTTCCGCGTCTCATGCAAGAGTGCATTTGCACACCTTTTATGCTCTCTTCACCTTTTCTGTTGCGAGGTGTAACACCTGGGCGAGCTGAAAGGGACAGGAATCAAGCTGAGGAAAATGTCTTTTAATCTGTTTCAGATATTGTTTCATAGCTGTAAGCAGTCTTACCTCATCTGTGAAGCTTCCTCCTCAGACAGAGGGATCAGTGTATCTGTAGGCATTCCTCAGGCTCAAATATCAAAACAGCACTAAATAACCTGTCATTCTTCCCTCCCCGGAACACAGACGTCGCTGCGTGATCGAGCTTGTGGTCCATTTTTGAGGGAAAAATTATCCCACAATGGTTCTAAGTTCAAAGGTGCAATTTAAGATATGGCCAAAATTTTTGTTGCATTATCAACAGGATGTGAAGAGGCAAAACAGTCTCACGGCAGTCCGTGAAATAGTCAAGAAATTGAATCTTTTTGATTTGTATACATAGACACGAATTTCGCTTTTTTTCCGTGACGCTCAGCACGACTTAACTACGAATGTCCAGCAACACGTGATGCACGTGTCAATTTCCACCCCAGTCTTTTTAAAAAAAAAAAAACTACTTAGGTTTAGGAATAGATCGACTTGGTTAGGCTTAGGCAACAAACTACTTGATTAGGTTTATCAAGAGATCGCGGTTTTGGTTAAAACAACACCGGAAATGCTGTAACTTAAGTACGTAAATAACGTGACAAAAACTACTTAGTTAGCTTTATGAAAAGATTGTGGTTCGGGTTAAAATAACTCAGAAAGTGCTGTAACTTAAGTACGGAAGTTACAAATAAATCAACTTTGACTTGTGGTTTCACACTGGACACGAACACTCCTGGGCGAAACTGGCTTTTGACCCACCCATCCTCTCTGACCTTCTCCCTAGCGGCGTACGCCCCTCTCTATACTTCCCGGTTCACAATTATGTGGATTACATACGAATTGATTCCGTGCTGACCATCACGAAAAAAATGTGAAATTTGATCTATGTTCCAAGAATCAATGCATAAATTGTTTTGACTATTTCACGAACTGCTGTGCGACTGGGCTGGAACAGGTTACAGTGTTGCCGTTATGTCAAAGACATCTATGTAGTGTAAACAAACATGGCGGACGACAGGCAGGAAGAATTAGCGATGTTAGTTTTTGAACTAAATTCACGAAGGATGGATGGATGAAGTCGTGGAGACATGTTGAATGAACACTCGTGTTGTTGCCACAAATCAACTAGTTGGTCCTCCATTTCTGAGGTTGTTTATTTTTGCATTAGCTCATGCTTTAGCCTCGGCCGCCGTGACGGCGGTGGTTGTCCTTCCTTCTTCGGTCAACTTGGTTCCCAATTGGCTCTCGTTCTTTCCCACGTGACGGCGTCATCGGCTGTCCTCAGGGTTCCCCACACACAACAGGATATCCGATTGTAAATATTGAACATGTTTAATATCTATGATTTGAGATCGGTGCGGCCAGAATGGACATCTGAGCCAATCACGGGATGTAAAAAACCCTCCTAACATACCTCACACTACAGGAATATCTGGCAAGATAATCTTTAGAGCCATCAAAAAATCGGTGCTTTGCTGACGATTGTCGGGAGGGAGAAATCGGGCCCAAAATCGGCTTGGTTCTCGTGTAGTGTGTGCCCGGCATTATGTCTTTGGAGCATGTGGCCACATCTTACACTTTAAAGGTTATATCATTGTGGGGTAATTTACAGACAAAAACAGTGAGTGTAGTTATCCTATAAACTGTATATCTACAGAGTAGAATGCAGTAAATTGCCTCAGAAATCAAATTAATGATAGTAGCAGTATACAAATATCTTGTTTTCACACATTTCAGCCCCTGTCAAAGAGACAGCTGTTGGTAACCCAGTTATGGGATGTGCCTGTGGGCTTTTTTCCCCTCCCTTACACTCTGAGCAAGTGCAATGGCTGTTTGACTTCTACGCGTTTGGTGTTCAAGTGACGTCCCAGACAACGATATCAAACTTAATACCAAGTGATTTACATTTCACATCAGCGCCTCCTGAGTGATCGAACGGGGAACCTGCGACATATCCACCACTGTCAAAAGAAGAAGCCACGACGACAGTCAGTCAAAACTCGTCCTGTTTGACATGCACGTTTCATACATCCTGTTTGATACGCTTCAGTTTTATCGCCAGAGTATGCGGGACGGTATCTTTGGGGAAGGGCTGTTTTTACTGTGATTAAACAACACATGAAACAATATGCATTCATCTCTATCTCTCATGCAAACACACACATTCCTTTTTTCTGCTTCGTAGTTCGTGCAGACGAGACGATCGCTGCCTCTTGTCACGGGGAAGGATGTTGATGTAGAGGCTTTAGTGGAGGGGATTTGAAAGCGGTTTTATTGGTGGTGTCTCCGATAAGAAGCCAGTGACTTAAGCAAAGACAATGTGCGCGCTGAATGTTCAAAGATGGCTGTTGTCACGATGTACGAGAGGCTGGTGCAGATTGGGTCTGACAGACTCAGGCCAGGTTTGAGCTCTTAAGCTCGTTAGTTAAAGCATTCATGGATGAAAGCTCACAGCAGTTGTTTGTCTGCTTTTAAAGTCATCATTTCATTTAAAAAAAAAAACACAGTTACTCATCACAAACAATCATGGTAACCAAGTCAAGAAGTGTTTTTGTTTTCTTAAGTAAAAGCTTGTTCAGACTGAAGCAAATTTTTGCCTATCAATCGCAAGACTACAGCTTAGTTTACCAACAGGGCAACCAGGGGTAATTGCTCTGTCCAATGGCTAGCTGTTTCCTATTGTTTTGAGTGTATTTCCCAAACTATTCCTTTAAGCAGTAGCTAGCTGGCAACCTTTGCACCAATGTGTGTGTGTGTGTGTGGAGTTTGTCACAATAACCCTCTGAGCGTATATTTTTCCGTGGACGTGTCTTTGCTTCAGTTTGTGCCGCCCAGAGCCATTTCAAGTCTGTTTACGCAATCGCGCTGCCTGTAAAATTAGCTTTGTGTTAACATATTAAAACCTACCTGGAACTCGACACACCTATAAGTTGTGATGTCTTTTTATTGGCGTTCATGTTGTAACGTCATGGACAATATTTCACAACTGAGTGTGTCTGTTTGTGCATGTTGTAACTTCTATCTGCTGTAACAAGCCGTGGAACTCCTAAGTTCTTCCCTATCATCTACCAGGTGTTGCTACAATAAGATCTGTGTGAACCTCACAAGGACAGCAGCCTTTTTTCACGGTTGCATCCAATTATTATTCCGTTTCATCCTCACTGCAGATGTTGACGAGATCTGTGCCTTTCGTTCGCCTTAGAGGAAGAACAAAAGGAGGGTAAACAAAACTTGTGTGTCTTAAGTGTCGTCCTGAGTGTCAAAGTGCCAGTTGACAGTGTGGCTTCAGGGTGAGCAGGGTGTTAGCTGTCTAAACAGGCTGACAGCGGACGGCCCACTGTAGTGCAAACAGGTCAGCGGGACTGAAAGGGGACACCGGCTCGGCTGGCCCCCTGTCCTCTCTGGGAGCTGACACAACCTTGTTGGTGCGCCCCTTCCGACACCCAACTCCTCTCCCTCGTGACACCCCTGTCCCCTGTCCTCTAGCTATCACCGTAAAGAATAAGGCATGCACCACCGTGACCCTCTCTGTCTGGACAAACGACTCTCTCACCTCCTCTCCCTCAGTGCTTTTGACAGAGAGGCTGGTGTTTCAGGTTCAGGACGTTTCCATTAGCACCTTTTGGTGAAGCCCTTTCATCCGGCCGTCACAGCCCTTGTGATCTGACCACGGCCGGGGCTGTTAACCCGCCTGCCGTGACGACGTCAAAGCAGACAGACCCGGGAGGAAGTCCTGAGTTCAGCAAAGACTCCCTGTGTTTGCTCCCCTCTCTCTAATAATTGTTTGCTCCGCTGTCTGGAGGTGTTTGTTTACGTCTGTTGACACTCGGCTCAGTGTTGACATCTGATATCTGTCGTTCCTGAGCGCAGCGCAGTCCGTTGTGTAATGTTTGACACTGTTGTTTTAGCTCAGAGGTATGAAGATAACATTTCTTGTTGGCATCCTTGCATGCATTTTATTGTATCATTTTACTTTGCGTACATGTTGACACAGAGTAGAGTTGAAGTCGGGCTAGCCTGTGTTCCACTAGCTTCTAGTCAATGCAATCTCTCATCAGCCTTTCTGAAAAAGCAAACGTATATCTGGGGTTTACCCTCCATATATAAGTTAAATTAGCATCTACTTGCAGCCTCTCCCTTTGGAAGTTAAAACCTTCCTGTCGACGTCCTGAAAATTTGGTTAAAATGAATGCTACATTTGGAAGGAAACCTGTAATTTTCCCAACTGTTAAGCTGTTTAATGTACAAAATTATTGTGTCTCAACTAGCCGCGGCCCCTCGACTTGCCCATGACTTGCCTATTTTGTCAAGCTGGTCACGTTTCTGGTCACAACTTTTTCAATGCTGATGGTGTGATTATTCTATAGCCATTACATTGTGAAATCAAAATAACTTCATGACAAGTTAGGTGTATTACCTACAGTAGATGACGGTCGGCACGGCCCCAGTTTGGAGAAACAGACAGGAGTACCGACACCGTAGCAAAGCAATACAGTGCTGTGGACGGGGCCGGCAGAAAAACATATTTTAGCCTCCTAAAAGAAAGGCCCACCTTAAAAAAAATTGATATCCGTTTAAGTGTACGCTATATTTAAACCATTTTCCGACGGCGGAATGAACTGAAAGTGAAATGTATCTATGCTGTTTTTGTCATCTGAGCCATCGGCTTTGGAGAGAGCATAGATAAGTTTCACTTTCAGTTCAGTTCCCCGTCGGAAAGGGCTGTCTGACGGCAAGATAAAGTGGTGAAAATATTCTTATCTATATATATATATATATTACTTATATATTCTTATTATATACTTAAACGGATGTTGATTTTTTTTAGGTGTTCTTTTGTTTTGTTCTTTTTTTGTGTTCTTTTAGGTGGATAAAATACATTGTGCTGCCGTCCCCGTCCCCGTCCACAGCACTGTATTGTTTTGCTCCGGTGTCGGTACTCCTGTCTGTTTCTCCAAGCTGGGGGCTTGTTGGCCGTCACCTACTTTATGTAATACACCTATTATGGATAAGTACCTCAAACAACCCCACTTCAAAACACCCAAATTATCCCTTTTTTTGCTGCGATGGTCTAGGGCTTGTGGGAAATAATGTTCGGTAAAGTCCACTGAAAAAAGAAATATTGAAACATAACGATATGGTATTGGTTATTAGTGTTTTTACAAATGTCAGTATGATTTTGAATGATGTTCTCTGGAACAGAACCTAGAAGTTAGGGTTTCACTTTGGTTCTCTGCAGTCACATGTGTTTATGGTAGAAATGGATTAGCCGTCTATAGTTATGAATAAGCCTGGCCTCTGCAGAGTAATGTGGGCTTCAACCACTGATTTGTTCCTTGCCAAACATTTTATCTCCCCTCATTGGCATCCAATAAGTCAAACCATTAAAATGATTAATCAAGTTCTCACTGGATACCAAGGGACACACTTCAATTGATGGGGCAAACAATTAATGGCATCCTGTTTATTTGAAGTGATTATACTGGGTTTGTTCCCATCTGCCTCGTGGGAGGAAGTGGCGTCCCTGGTGCAGATGCTGTTTGTCAGAAGTCAGAACGGTGAAGCAGCGAGCCAGCATGCAACAGAGGAGATTCAAGCAAACTGAAATAGAACAATGGCTCCTCCAAGCCTGTATCCTATTTCATAGGGAACAATGCATAGTTTGTGGCACTTTTCCATGAACATGAAAGACAAGCCATGCCTCTATAGCTATACACTGTACGCATTTTTGTGATATTTTGGTTCCGTTTGTTTTGAAGTGTGTGAGAGGAAAGACAAGCCTCTGCATGGCATCAAATGCTTCACTCGCTTTAAAGGATTTGCGATGCGGATATAATCATTTAGTTCCAGACTGTGTTTTAATGCTTATAGGTACGGTATATTTATGATTGGCTGCTGCACCTCGGGCCTCCGTCTCGTAGACCCAGGACTGTTTGAGCAGCAGCTGCAGCAAATGATTTTAGTTCTTATCCGTTCGCAGTTCGCACCTACAGCTGTTTTTTGTTATATTACAAATGAGATTATATTCAAGACACACAAGAGAGCCTTCACTAGAGATAGTTTGTCTTCTTCGTGAGGACCCCCCTGGCCAAACTGTGGTTTTGAGGCGGCGACTCCTCCACTTATTGTCCAATGGCATGATTGTTTGTTGTCATTGCGGTATTGTTTTCACTGTCACTTTTTTGATCTTGGTTTATGGTCCCAGATGTTGGCAGAGGGGTGCAATCCCACAGAAGAGACATCGCAGGGCTGCGTCTGATGTTCTCTGTGGTGTAGTGCTGCTAAAACAGCAAACACAGACCCGTCCTATCAAAACACCAAGCGGCCATACGGGAAAGAAAGTGGCCTCAGCCTGTGGCAACCTGTTGTGTTGACCAAGTGAATAGGTTTTTTATTGTTTTACAATTTGTCCACTCAAATTCTGAGATGCAAAAATCAAGTGTTGTCATGTCTACCGCTAAGGCTACATCCACACTACACGTTTTCGTTTTAAAATGCATAACTTTTGCTACGTTTATGCCTAGCGTCCACACTACTTCGGCATTTTCGAGCCCCTGAAATGGAGACTTTTGAAAACGCTGGTGACCCCGTTTTAGTTCTAAAACTCCGGGGTTGCGTTTTAGTCTGGACGGACAGAAACGGAGACGAAACGATGACGCAGACGCCCACGTTCGCTTCTTGATTGGGTCTTATCAATCATGACCTGTCCTTCCCTGATTCTTCACGCCCCATCACGTTTCTGGAAGAAAACAAGCCTCGACCGGTCGTGTCTAGAAGGGAGCCCGCAAACCTCAAAATCTGATCTGAGATCTAAAAAAACTCTCGTGAGACTCGCTGCATGATGAACTATCCTAACCTTCAATATTCAAGGTCAATGCCTAACCTTAACTGTCTTGCGAGGGTTTCCCCAGTTTGCTGGCTCACTTCTAGCCACTACCACCACGACCACCACTGGTTAATTTCAACATGGATAACGAGTTACAAGCGTGCTGACCTTGTTCTCTATGCTAGCAGCTGTTGTGCAGTTAATTTCTGCATTTTATAACGCTACTACTGCCTACATGCGCAGGAGGCGAGCTATTATTTGAGCGCTTTGCATCAATTCCTGCATCCAGCGCTGCTTCCTGTTTACGGAGATTAATTCTGAAACTGCTCTAAAATGCTCGTCTGGACGGAGATCATTTTTGTTTTAAAACAAAAATGTATTAATTAGGATGTAGCTTAAGATTAGGCTATAGCTTCAGTACTACTGATAATACATTTTTCTCCAGTTTGTTTCCATATACGAATGCTGCGAGTCCTGCACCCCTTTCCTCTCTGTAGGTGACTCCCACCTCTGCTCCTCTGGTTGCTGTCCGATTGGTGTGAGGAGGCCACCCTGGTCTTTTTCTACTTCTGTAAAGGTTAGGAAGACCTGAATGAATCAGTTGTGTGTGTGTGTGCCCAGGGAAGAGGCAGCACAAAAGCCTGTTGTGGGGGGGGGGGGGTGAGATGGCCCCAATATAGCTTCTTACCACCAATCAGCAGTGATAAAAAAAGAGGAGAGGGAGCCAGAGGCGGCAAGGGGAGTAGAGCTCCTCTGTAATTACAACATGGTCTTAAAAAGCAAATACCAAGCCCTAGCAACCTCAGCTGGGAGACAGAGAAAAGGGGGGGGGGGGGGGTAGCGGAGAGGAGGGGTAGAAAAAAAATAGGCAAGGGGAGTTAAGAAGCGCCACAGAGAGCGACCCTGCAATGACCTCGGCTCTCCAACAATCGTCCCCTGCCAGCTGGAGCCAGGGTTAGGGGCGAGAGCGAGGGGCCGGGCAGGATCCCCTCCGATTTATGACTGACTATAAGGCCCCTGAAAGAAACCCAATCACCCAGGATTCCTGCGCAGCATGACTCTGGCTGGAGAGAATAGATAGCCCAGGAGAGTGTGGGACTGGGGCTCCGGCGGCAGAGCCAACGGCTCACACACAGGCGCTGACACAGAGGGCCACTTTACCGAGGGGAGGGCCGGCGGGCACTGGCTCCATTATCTGCAGCCCTCCGCATTGAGCATGATATCATTACACCGCGCCGACGCTAACCTCAGCTGCGTTCGACGACTGCCCAAACTCATCCTCTGAACTCTCTTTGTCCAACATATTTCACGACCTGGATTTACATGCACCCGGCTAATTGCTCTATCTGTCTAATTAGTAGAAATGTAATGGTTATTAAATTTCAACCTGCTATCAATGTAAGAGTGGGAAAGAGAGAGGCAGGCTGAGAGTAGGGCATGAAAAGAAAGGGAGAAGGCAGCTGTCTTTTAAAGCGGGGTAAGCCGCGCTCGGAGCTACCCCGCTGATCCATTAGCATATCTGAATGATCCTGTTCCTGCGCAGCCACCACCACGCTGCAAGGTGGCACATCTGAAGAACGCGCCCTTTGAATGCGCTTGCAAGCCGGGGAAACTCTTATTTTTCAGGCCGTTTGAAAATCCGGAGACAACTTGATGTTTGAGAAGCCAACAAAAATAAAAAGAGGGAGAGAAAAGGGGGAGAGGGGAAGAAAAAAAGTTTGAGGTTTTGAGGGGGACAGAGTTTTACAAGCTTTTTGAAGCTGGATACTTAATAATTCACTTGATGCTACAAGCAGCAGTGAGGCAGTATAGAAACACGCTCGTGCATGACAACAGTTTTCATCGCCTGTGCGTCGTCAAAAGGAAAGTGTGTCACAACCCCTGGTTCAGGCAACAGGGATGTAGTGTTTTGTTGTAAATTGTTTTTTCAGGGATCCTCAAAAGCGAGCCCATGTTCGAATTTCAGTAATTGTGCTAACAAAATTTTGACTTTTAAATTTTTTCCAGTCTATCTTTTTTGATCATATCCATTGTATCCCCTCCTATCCCCTTAAATGATTATGAAGTGGCTGCAGCTTCATGTTCAGAGCACACTCATAGTGCACTGACACCATCAACCACCTGCAAAAGAATTTGCAACAAGTAAATAATTATTAACAAAACAGGTTTGGCTGGCTGCATCCCTTTGGCGAGACACACCCAATATCTGATGCATACAAGGTAATTTTGGAATGTATAATATATCTGTACGTTCTGATCCTGATCTTATTTGGTAAATGTGTCAGAGCTTAGGGGTTTTTTTTCTTTCCTTTGCCTTTTTTTTTCTTTTTTTTTTTTTGATCAGCCTTGAAGTTGGTCTCCCCTCGGCCACAAAGCGGGCTTCTATTGACTGGTTCCAGGGAGCGTATTGATGGTTCCATAATTTGGGCACAGGAACACAAAAAGGCTGACCCCCGCTGGGCTCAGCACGACAGCCCAGTCAGCAGGGAGGCTTGCATTTATTAGCCTGGGAGAGGAGCTCCTGCAGAATTAAAGCACATTCACCCACCCATTGATCTCTGTCATGAAAACAATACTCGCCTCCCTCTCTGGCAGCGAGCGAGGCACCGCGCGCTCTGAGGTAATTCGGCGGCCATAGAAAACAGGATGGCTCGCACCCTCGGGCTCCGAGTAAACTATTTGAAAAGTGAGAGGAATAGGATAAAAAAAAGAACTGAGCCATATTAGATTATCAATCCACCTGTCCGATTGTATTATGCCATGAATCGGGATGAATGGGGTGGTGAATATGAATGCAGCTGTTGTGTGTGTGTGTGTGTGTGTGTGTGCGCTTCCAGGGAGCAGAAACCACTCTTTGTTTTTTTGGCTGTGTTGTGACATGTTGAATGCTACTTTATGTGCCTCTGGAGTCCAGGTTTCCTCTATTTTAGTGAAAAGCTGTCTGTGGATTGGATCACGCACCAGCTTTTACGCAGCTCTTGCCTTTAACTTTTGGCTCCGGCGTTACGGTCATATGAGAGGAGCAGCGCGTGGTTGCATAGCTTCCGTCTCTCCGAGGATCTTATCTGCTGGCCGGTGGACAAGGGGTGATACATGGGATGCAGGCGAGGGAGAATTAGGGCAGTATGTTCCAACACGGTGAGCCCCCACCATCTTAGTTTCTGTTAATCCACCGATAATGGCCTTCACCACCTCCAAAAATACCAGAGAGTCAGTCACAAGGCAGGAGCATGCCTTCCAGTATCTCCCATCTGATAGGGTGCACATGGTGCGTGAAACGTAGACCCCTAAAAAGGGCTTTACACTTGACCGGCACAGCCTCCCAAGACGGATTCGCGAAAATTGAGTTATCAGTTGATGTTTTGGTCTGCAGGCCTTCCTCTGGGCACACAAGAAACAATCTCGAGGAAGCTATGAGGGGGAGGGCTGCACCAAAACTCCCTGACTGTTGACCTAAGGAACTCGCAGGGCTTTGATGCCGCGCTCGGTGGCCAGCGTCCAAGGAGCGGGGGCCGTCTGGACCGTCCGGTCAACTCCTCACACGCAGGCCGCTGTGTCAACACAAGACCCAAGAAGACAGAGAATGTCACACTTCACACATAGTTGAAAGGAGTGATGCGTCTCATTATGCCACCTAGAGCTGCTTTTGTCAGCCGGGGTTTGATGTGTGGAGGGGAAGGGCTCAGGGAGACGCCATGGCCTGGTATGGGGCCTGCCGCTGCCACCTTTGAAGTCACTGTCGGGACAAGGTCTTTCATATTTGCAGAAAAGAGAGGAAAACTCAGGGGATGGCCGTGATTGGCACGCTGTTTTGTTAGCGCAATAAATGGCTTGAGCTAATCACCATTTGCACCCGCCCTGCTCATCAACCCTCTCGCAGCCCCAGGAGTTTTTAAAAACAGTGCTTTGCAGGCACTTTTTTGGCTCCTCAAGCATGAAACTTCCTTTTATCTATTCTCACTCAAAAAGCCATTCAAACATCTTACATAAATTATGCTCTTAGCATTAGAATCAAAGGCGAGCAACATCTCCCCTCATGCTGTCAGTGAACCTTTTGATGGACAGATATATCGAGGCTTGCTTCATGGGAAGCATATGCGTATTGTAATTCCAAAAGGAACTCGACTGCATCCCTCGGTTACAGTGAGAACGAGCTCCTAAACACCATCACAGTTTTCCTCCGTTCATTTCATGTCAGAAGAATACTGTCAAAAAAATGCAAAGGGACAGAAATTTGAGCAATATCTTCTGCTTGGTATATCAAACTAGGGCACAATGGAAATTCACTTCACTACAAGACTGGAATACAATGCATCAATTCCTCGCTGCATTATTATCTAGATGTGATATTTTTACATCTACTGTAATTAGGCTATCTGTACTCTTTGTTAAGCCTACTAGGACAAAAAGTTTCTAACATACATAGCCTATACACAGACACATATACATTCTATTGTATATACTAAAACAACATGAACTATAGCCTACCATTCTGGTTTTCATAATCACTGAGCAGCTTTCAGTTCAGGTTAGCTTCTTAAGGTGCTAAATGCAAGATTGAGAGCATTTCTATTGCCTCCGCACGGTTCTCAACATGGCCTAGCAATAGCCTGCTATAGATAATCTATTAAAGCTTCAGTAGTCAGAATATGTTTGGCATCATTGGGCAAAAATTCCATAATAGCCTTTCAGCATATTGTAATTCAATTGTTCTGAGAGACTAGACTTCTGCACCTCCTCATGGCTCTGTTTTCAGGCTTTAAAAAATCTAGCCCGTGACGGGAGACTTTGACCAATCACAGGTCATCTCAGAGAGAGAGCGTTCCTATTGGCTGTTCCTATTGGCTGTTCCTATTGGCTGTTCCTATTGGTTGTGCTCCGGCTGGTGGGCGGTGCTTGGTATTTCTTCAACTGTTCTCAACATGGTCACAAACTTTCTCATTTTACAGCTAAACAGTACACTGCAAGATGTTTCTGAGAACATTTGAGGCGAGAAATAGGCATTACAGTAACAGAATATTGATTCATATTTGATCAACGCTGCCTAGTTTGACCGTTTGATCGGAGTTCGCGACTGATTGACAGCTGCTCAGAGACGGCAGACTCCAGCTCTGCTCTGATTGGTTGTTTTCCTCCATTTGTGAAATCTTGCAGATGACATTAGGGACACCGGAGGACACAGAGGCACATGATTTTTTTTCTCATTCACTACTGTCAGGATATAGTGACCGTTTTATAAAAATAACTTTTTTTAATCATATCTGCTCCATTTCTACCCACTGCAGCTTTAAAGGAGTAGTTTGACATTTTGGGAAATGGGCCTAACTTTCTTCCCAAGAGTTTGATGAGAAGGTCGATACCACTCTCACATCTGTTTTTTTGATATGAAGCTGGAACCAGCAGCTCGTTAGCTTACAGCTAGCCTGTACCTTTGCACAGAGCCAGGCTAGCTAGAGATGAGCTAATGCTAAGGCTCACTAATGTTATATGTTATATCTCGTTTGTTAAATCCCAGTGGGCAACCTCCGGGTCTTAAAAGTGAAGCCAATGCAGAAGTGCCTTAAACTTGCATTCTTTCTAACAGCCAGCAGGGGGCGACTCCTCCGGTTGCAAAAAGAAGTTTGATTGTATAGAAGTCTGTGAGAAAATGAGCCTACTTCTCACTTGATTTATTACCTCAGTAAACATTGTAAACATGAGTTTATGGTCTCAATCACCAGTTTCAAGTCTTCTTCAATACAGCACGATGTTTATTTAGTAAATTATGTTCCCATTTAGAGTCAAATACACGATAAAGCAGGGTATGTTTTAGGACGTGGCTACCTTGTGATTGACAGGTCGCTACCACGGCGTTGTCCGGTCTAGGAGTTGTCCAGGTTTCTCGTCTTACAACTTTAACTCTTTCACAGTGTGTTTTCAGTTCATGAAAGTTAATTATAACTGTTTTGGTCGTTTGGTACATAGCTTCACCTTCTCGTGTCACTTCTGGTTGCAAAAAAACAAGATGGCGACGGCCAAAATGCTGAATTCGAGGCTTCAAAACAGCAGTCCACAAACCAATGGGTGGCATCACGGTGACTACGTCCACTTCTTATATACAGTCTATGTTTAATCCGTGAAAAAAATGTAAGTGAAAACAACAATTTGTGATTTCACAGTGGTTAGGCTATGTATGTGCAGGGCGATTTCTTAGTCGTACCTTCTGACAGAGCCAGGCTAGCTGTTTTCCTCTGTCTTTATGATAAGCTAAGCTAGCAGTCTCCTGGCTGTAGCTTCATATTTGATGGACAGTCATGAAAGTGGAATCTAACTCTTGACAACAAGTGTATTTGCCAAAAACTATTCCTTTAATGGAAGTTTTGGACATATTATTTATAGTTATACCTGTGAGTATCTCTCACGTCCGCTACACGGTGCTTTTCAAATGACTTTTCTCTTTTTATTTGGGCTTTATGCTGCACATAATAGGTGAGATTAAAGCGATCCTCCTCTTCCTGCCTTTCTTTATCGTCCAAGTTATTTCATTGTATGTGTAGTCTTTTATAATGTTTAACAGGAAGCAGCATCTGTATACAGCATTAAATATGCTTTGTACTCAGGATAAAAAAAAAAACGTATGATCCTCCTTCCTGTGTATTGCAAATGAAAGAAAGAAGACGTAGCGGTGTTGACTAGCACACCTCAAACCGCCGTGGAAGGTCATGGTCAGGGCCTCGCTTTGTAATAAACACAAGGCTTCTTTCATAAACAAGGGAGAGAAGAGAGGGCGCGTGAGTGTGTTAGTGAGTGTGTTTGTGTGTGTGTGTATGGGTGTGTTTGTGTGTGTGTGTGTGTGTGTGTGTGTGTGGTAAATAGACTCTGTTCTTATCTTTGTTCAAATAGTGTGGAAAGGGAAAGTCAGGAAACACACAAAAGGGAGAAAGGAGAGTGGAAACAAAGCCAGGTACAAGATAATGACAAGGTCAAGTGTGCGCTCAATGGCTCAGTTCAGTCGGAGAGAGATAAGGCCCAACCTGCTGACAAGGTGTGTGCAGCAGAGGGGAATGGGAGGTCAGGTAAAGCTCTGGGGATAGTTCCACATACACACACACACACAGGGCTCTAACTTCATTTGAGCATCTGTCTGCGGGAACACCGGCTCTCCAGCACCACCTGCTGGGCAAATGGGCAAACACAGCTGATAAGTGCACAATGTGAGTGACAGCAATATTTGCAGATGATAGCAAAGGAGAAACCAAAAATAAAAAAAAGTCAGATTTTCATCAGTCAGATTGGCCGGTGAAGGGGTTCTCATGGATGCTACAAAGTTTAATTTTATCCATCACGGACTTGCATGCATCATGCCCTGCTGTCTGGAGTCCAGTGTTGTATAATGACAGCAGTGTGGGAAGCTTTCAAAACTCACCAACCAAAAACAATGCCGGGTTTGAAAGGCACGCTGCCAATGCATTCATCAACCACCACTTCCTGGAGCAGTTCCAACAATAACCAACAGTTTGACTGGAAGAATTCATGTCTCGCTTTGATGTTTAAGTTTCTTCTGTTGCCGAGAGGCACATCGCCGGCTGAGTGAAATTCAAAAAGGCACACGGCTCCCATCTGACGCCGAGCATGACATTAAGTATGATTTCAAACGACAACAAATAAAGTGCGAAAAAGGGCTACAGGCTCGCGACTTACTCTCACAGAGCATAAAGGATAGGATTAGTTGAAGGCTATCTCTGATGTGTCACTCATCTCCAGGAGAGAGGAGAACACGAGATAAAAACATCTTTTTGGTGGACCTAGCAAAGCCAGAGAGGAGAAAGAAGAGAGATGGGAGAGATATGCTTCAATAGATATCTGATACAACTGATCCAGACACTGACCCTAATCCTCATCTGGAATTCTGATCTCATGCCTGGATAAAGGGATAAAAAGCCTTTGGGGGGTTTCAGGGCGAAAACAGGGGAGGCCTTGGACAGATACTCAGAGGTGGGCTGGGTCAGTGGGACGTCGGGCAGCACTTTGACCGCGCAGAACCTTGAAGATGCAAGGAGGCCTCATCCAACACAGCCAGGCCCAGGGTGAGCACTGAGAGGAAGCACCAGGAGTAGGATTGAAGTGAACTACAGGGAGCAGGCTGTGATAAAGTCAGCAGCTCTTTGCTCTCCTGCATTTGACTATGGAGAGGTCTCGTGGGAGCAGGGAGGAAAAATGCAACTGTTCGATAAAAAAGTTTTAACATCCACTATTATATCCACTTATATATTCTTAATTTTAGCTGATATTGCCATCTAGTGGTGACACCAAAGCGTTGTATTCATCATCATTTTCATGGCTTTATATCCATTTAATGTTCTGCACATTTTGAGTCACTATATCTTATTGAAAAATGTGTTGAACGTAACCTGATTGAGCCATCTTTACCACTCGGTTTAGGTATGTTATGCTAAAAAAAATCCACTAGATGTCGCTGTGTCTCTAAAGCTGCATTGGGTAGAATTGGAGCAAATATAATTTAAAAAAAGTTATTTTTATAAAACGGTCACTATATCCTGACAGTAGTGCATGAGACAGGTAATCTGAAAAAAAATCATGCTCCTCTGTGTCCTCCGGTGTCCTCCGGTGCTGCTAATGGCATCTGCAAGATTTCACAGACCGGAGGGAAAAAAAAGAGAATGTTTGTGACCCGGCAGCCATGTTCAAACATCTTGTAGTGTACTGATTAGCTGTAAAATGAGAAAGTTTGTGACCATGTTGAGAACAGTTGAAGAAACACCAAGCACCGCCCACCAGCCGGAGCATAATCAATAGGAACGCTCTGTCTCTGAAATGACCTGTGATTGGCCAAAGTCTCCTGTCACTGGCTAGATTATTTAAAGCCTGAAAACAGAGCCATGAGGAGGTGCAGGAGTCTAGTTATCTCTCAGAACACTTGAATTACAATATTCTGAAAGGTTATTAAGGATTTTTTGCCCAATGATGCCAAAAACATTCTGCCTACTGAAGCTTTAACCTGATTGAACCATCTCTACCACTCGGTTTAGGTATGTTATGCTAAAAAAATCCACTAGATGTTGCTGTGTCTTTAAATAGCATGCCTTTTTAGTTCGCCTTCTTACAGGAAGTTAGCAACAAAAAAGTCTCTCCAGACATTAGGGCTCTGGTCTAATTTTCATAGGTAGGCATATTTTTTCAACATCTCATAGTCTCAGTGGTCTTACTGAACAGAATTACGTAACTTGATACTAAAATAAAAAGTCTAAGAAGGGGCAAATAATTTTCTAAAAACATGCTCTGCCAAACGGTTCTATTGTCCTTTTATGGTAAAGCTAATGATGTAATTAAAATTTACTATTTTCTGCTAAATAAAACAACTTTTGATTATTCATTGTTATTAATATGGTACATTTAATGTTATTCCATTATATATATGCAGAAATAATTTAATAAGTAGGATTTTTTTACTGACTATAAACATGCTCAACCAAACGGTTGAATTGTCCTGTACGGATAAAAGTATTCATTTGAAGATAATAATTAAAAAAAAAAAAAAAACGTTAATGATATTAACAACATTCACTGTTGTTAATATCATTTGTAATATCATATATTTAATGTTATTCCATTATATATTTGAATAAAAAAAAAATTATATCTATTATACCTTATATACTATATTTAATATGATTTTTTCACCATTTCTGAGATGTTTTCAAAGTAGCCTACTGTAAATATGGTAAATATCTAGAATAAATACATGGAAATAATACTAGTACTGGTAATACAGCTAATTCCATGCTAACAAATCTCAACTGTTTGGTAGAGGCCTATACTTAAAAAAACTTTTAAGAACACTGGGAGGACATTAAAAACACAAAGAGAATTTTTTTCCATTTCTTTGTTCATAGTGAGGACATTAAAGGGATATCATGGAAATGCACCCATGCCAACATGAACCAGACGACAGCTTGCTTCCAGGAGGAGGCAGTCTTAGGTCAGAGATAGAGGCTTACACACACACACACACACACACACACACACACACACACACACACACACACACACACACACACACACAACAACCCAGGCAGAGCCTCTCTGCTATGTGTGCGGAGGATTAATCGGCCGTAGCAGGGGCCCTGATGGAGGGGGAGCTGAGCGGAGAGAACATGGCCGGCCCCCACTCTATCAATCAGGCAACTCCTCTCCTACCCAAACCAAATTGACCTGCCGACGCACCGGCCACGTCCGTGCTCTGTGTGGAGATAAATCACATTGAATCAGAGGTAGGTACCTGTCAGCTCCACTGAACGCACCGTCCCTCCCTCTGCTCTCCCCGGATGGAAAGATGTGTCTGCCTGCGTGGCTTACTACCTCGCACACGGCACACTGAACAGACATGCAGACAATTATGGAAAAAGCTTTTTTTTTAATGTATGATGGGCTTTGGCTGGGTCAGTTATCATGTGTGCATTTATTTTGATGCAGATGTGGGATAACACATCTACAATGCATGCTTTTAATCCCCATGGATCATCCATTGGCTCAAGCACAGCTGTAATAACCATCTGCAGCAAAAAAAACCCGAAGAGGTTAAGTGTGAAGTGGAAGTTTTGCAATCAAACTGTAGCCTCCTCTCCTTGAATGAGAATAAATGCACTAAGATTTGTCTCGCTGGCATTGGTGCAGAGCCGTCGATATGTCCTTGCATCAGCGCTGACAAGACAAATTCCCCGACACTCATTGTACATGATGAATACAGTGATTTGGAGTCTAATTCTCATTAGAAATACAACCACAGCAGTGTTGCATGCCTCCCCTCATCCTTCAGCTGTCCCTTTATTCCCCCCCCGGTTGTAGCTCCAGGAAGTCTCGCAACATGAGCAATGGTGTGAGGGGAGATAATGTGGGGAAAGGCCGGGCTCTAAATCTCAGTTCTGCTCATCTCCTCTCATCCTCCGGTTCACCTACGCGGCCGGGCTGACAGATGACACAGTGTGCGGTCCGGGCTGCGTCTCTGTTCCCGGGTCATCCGTTGCTCCCGGAGTGATAAGTGGCTGTGTCCTGGTGTGGCTCATCCTGCTGCATACACAGTCAATCACAGGACAGAGCCACAGTACAACGGCAGCCTGTGGAGGACAGCAGAGCAATAACAAAACTCGAGGTGACATCTGTATCACCTGAGGAGACAAAATAATTTGCTACTGTGGGTCCAATACAGGAGTAGTTTTGCTGCTTCTGCTTGTGTCGCCTAGACTGTTAATGCACCACGGCTAGTTTGTAGTTCTGTTTGTCAGCTTGTTAAGTGACATCGGAAGAGATTTAAGTTATGAGGATGTCAATCACTTAAAGCTGGGGTTGGTAGTGTTCTTCAAAAAACTTTTTTTGTTATATTTGTTGAAATTCTCATTACATCCCGACAGCAATCAATAAATCAAATGCTCTGACAAGTAAATGAAAAAAATCAGGTATCTGTGGCTGTCGCAGGACTGTAATTAGCCCGGGCTACCTGCCTGTCTGCCTACACGCCACCGGAGTCTTCCACAAGCTGCTAGCTTGGCAGCGGTGAGCACTAATAATAGTCATGTTCGTTGTTTACGTTCATAATGATAATTTTGGGGGAGTGGCTTTGGAGGGAGGCCTAAAGCGACGGACTGTCAGTGTTGCCGACTTGGCAACTTTCTCGCTAGATTTACCGACTTCTGGAGCTAGTGCTGCTAGCTACCTTCATTGGAAAAGAGATGGCAACATTGGGTTGGGTTTTTCAGTTGGATCATTTTTTAAATCTAGCGTAGTCTTGCTTGTTTCTCAACATTACCAACCCTAGCTTTAAGAGTACACACTGAGACAATGCTTGTATACTATATGGAATGCAAACATATAAGCATGGATTAAGAGATCAGTTAGAGGGAGAATTGTATGTTTGTTGACCAACACACTAATCAATGTTTAATGTATTTCTTTAAAAGGTTGGTTAGCTCAAAATACAAAAAAGTCATATTTTCTCAGTGCTATGCAGCCATTCAGACAGTGTTTTGTCCAGATTTTGAGATATCTGAGATTTCTTTTACCACCCCAATACAATAGAGGTAAAGCAAATTTGATTTGTGGCAGTCAAACCATAGAAAATGGAAGTTAAATAAAAAATCAGCAGTAATTTGTCTATCCAGAAAATGGCCTGTTAGTAATAATCCACAGAACACACTGTGGATTGCAGTTTTCATAGGGACTATTTGTTTGGTAGAAAGTAGTTCCATAGTTAATTTAAAGCAAACAAAAAAAAGTAATTGTATTGCTGCCACCCTATCCAAAGGGCAGATGAGGCGGTTTGGAACCAGAAAACTTAAAAAAGGGATGTTGAAGAACCAGGTCGTTGAGCAGGAGTAGTGCAAAAAATCTGCATTTATTAACAAAAAGGTTTACTGAAACAAAGGGCAAAAGATGAAACCCAGGAGATTCAATAACACTACATTTAAACTGAATCAACCAAACAGAAAACAGCTGCAGCCTCACAGCAAGCTGAAAACTGCCCGCTCCCTGCCCCCCCTCTCTTTACTCCAGTGAATGGGATTTTACCTTCTCAGCCTCACCTATTTGGAACCTACCACCTGCCCAGGTACTTAAGTATAGGTTTAGCTCACCCTATACTTAACAAGCCTCCAAATCACACAGAATAATGAACACAACATTAATAACAAGATCTCTAAGTTACTGCGGACATCTCAATCTATCTATGGGTACCCATCCATACCAATGAGCACACCAAATATTATAGAATGTCATTTACTGCAGATCTACTTTACCTTTCTTACATCTTAACAGAGCCCAGCCCTGCTAAGAGGACATTATTAGGCAAACCTGTAAAACAAACAGACTAAACTAGCTTACACCTTAATTGATAATGTATCAAATAAAATGAAACATTGGACTGAAATTAATAATTAAGCAGACACAAAAACAGTGTTAATCTTGGGGAACAGGGCCTAGTGACAAGGGAGAAAGGCAACCTTTTCACAGTAATATTCATGTATTGGGGAAGAGATGGAAAACAAAAAGACTAATGTCTCAAAAACTGTAATAAATAAAACCCAAAACCATCTGCATGGCTGGATACCACTAGAGGTATGTCAGAATTTTTTATTTATTATCTATTTATCTATTTATCTATTTATTTATTTATTTATTTATTTATTTATTTATTTATTTATTTATTTATTTATTTATTTATTTATTTTGTGAGTGAACTGCGAACCATCAATGTCAAACCTGACACGGTCACAAAGCCACGGACACAGGCACAGGCACAGTGAAGTAAAATGGATAGAGCATGGCAATAACACTGCCAGCACTGTGGCTTTGATTCCCACTGGGATTACCCTTACTAGAGACATGTGCACTCCTGGCAGTGTAAGATGCTCTGAATAAAAGTGTGTGCTAAGGCGCAGTCCCCAGTTACACACACAAACGCTTCACAAGAGATAAATGAAAAGAAAATGAATGCAGTCCAGAGCTGAACTCATTTTGGATCCCACTGCCAAGCCCAACAAGCAGCCTCGAAGCACTAGATGGCAGCACAACCGCACTGCTGCTGCTCCCTAATTGAATATTTAGACATTCACACGTTTCACCTGATCATTCCTCTGACATAACATGATTACATACAATGTCATATCTGTCCATTCACCTGCTGGCAGATTGACACGTTCCCTGCCCTGAAAGCCCTCATGTGCACGCCATCCTCCACAGTAAAAAAAAAAAAAAAAAAAAAAATCTAATAACATGGCTGGCTAACTGCTCAGCCTGCATGTCATGCTGTTGTGAGCTTGCACGAAAAGAAATATACATAAATTAAAGTTGAGCTCTGACATCAACTCATTGGCCTTTCCCTAAACCAGCCTCTGGAGATTGAAGAGAAAAAAAAAAAAAAAGTCTGACTTTTGGAAGAGAATATTCCTGTTAATCCTCTGGACCTGATCGCAGTTTGCCAGGTAATTCCTGGGACTTATCAGTGAAAGGGAAATTTGGCTTAAGATGTGGAGCCCCTCTGGTGTTGCAGAGAGTCTTTAAGAATGCTGAAGGGGAAGAGTTTGATGTTTACAGTCTGCACGACTTAGGCTGCTGTTTCTGTTCATGTGCAGGAATTTACTCAAAACTGAAACGCGTACACTTCTTATTTTTTTCAGAGTTAATCAAGGAGCAGCGCCCAGTAAATTGCATCCATACTGTGCATAGTCTTGATACATAATTAGACCTCAGGAATCCCATGCATCCAGTAGTCCAAGAGCCCAGTGTCCAAAGCTGTCCATATTGTGCTTGTGAATGCATCGCGTGTTGTTGGTGTATACATACTTATCTGTCTGAGATTCCTGCTCGCCACGATTCATTCCATCATGGCTGACTGTGCTCCCCAGAGCGTGAGGGAGAAGCTTATCATCTTTCTCCTCATTTCATGCCCTGTAGCAGGCAGCCCTCAGCGATGGAACAAACTCGGGATGTAGCCGTCGTTGACGCACCTTCATCGCTACACAGGAGACATATAGGGGAAGTGGCGGGCACAAATTTAATCATCATATGCAAAAGGAGTTTCAGGTGTGATATTCCCACACACAAAAAAAAAACACGTAACCTTTCCGCTGCAGCGCTTTCAGGATAAGGTGAGCTGGCTACAACCTTAAAATGTGCTGTAAGCTGAGATAACCTATCCAATATCAGCGACTAATGAGGCAGAAAGAGGAGCTGGAGCAGACAGACGCTATCATTTCAGCCCCATACGTTTTCTTGTGCAAGATAAGCTCTGTCAGAGGTCACACACTGTGTGATAGTTTGGCCAATTTTCAGCACTATTTCTGTCGACGGCTGTCGATTTGATGGCGGCGCGGATTGCCGGCCGTGGTGAATGAGCGGCTGCAGTGCTTTTGGCACACAGGGGAAATCTGTTTGGGCTGCCTGGAGTTGAACCGCCGAGCACTTTTACTCCTGGTGAGAAGATTGCTCTCATGTTTTATTGAACGTCGCCACCGGGCACCTCTCATCCTTGACAATCTGATTCTACCAAGGTCCACCTCATGACCTTAATGTTCAACCAATGGGGTGTTGCAATCCACTCGCTCTGACCCCTCCATCAACCTCATCAGCCTCATTGGTCCTTTGGGTAGCATTTATGGGCCTCTCTCAGAGTGGATTGATATCTTTGCTGCCTGCCTGCATTGTACTTAACTGTCCTTGCACTTAAATAACCTGTCATCTTTGCCCTTTAGTTCACTTGTCCGATGACAGACAAGGCCAGACATCACTTTATCATCTATTCTTGGTTCTCTTTCACAACCTCCTCATACTGAGTATGCACATGTCCTTTTGGCAAACATATTAAATTTGGGTCAAGGCCTCTCAGCTTGCCAGCGACTTATTTAAGAGTCTGTCTCGTCTCCTTGTCTGACCTCTACAGCTGTCACCCAAACTGTATTGTAGTAGAGATTTAATCCACTATAGCTGTCGTGGAGCCAGTAATGCTGCTGCCATAAAACACAAACCCAGTCCTCTATTATCCATTTTACCACTTAACCTCTACACAGTTTCAACAAAAGAGGGACTACAGAGGAAATGGAGGGGTTGTTCTTAGAGACATTCCTTTATAACCCCCATCAGGAGATATTTCTTTTGGGGCTTCTGTACAACAAACCCGAGAGTCTATACAGGCATGCTAGCAGCTAAGTGAAGCTGTACTTTTGGCACAGCAGAGCTAAATGCTAACAACAGCATGCTAACAAAAGACAATGCTAACATGCTGATGTTTAGCAGGTATACAGTAATGTTAGGTTGTGTCTAGAAGGTAACACACAAATTGTGAAACTCTCAGGAGATGGGTAAGGTCAGGCATTGAGCTTGAATGGATGAAACCTTGAAAGGTTAGGTAACCCACAAATTGCAAAAACGTGCAAAACTTGCAAAAACTCTTGTGAGACTCGCTGCCCAACGACATATCCTAACCTTAACTATTCAAGGTCAATGCCTAACCTTAGCTATTCAAGGTCAATGCATAACCTTAACTATTCAAGGTCAATGCCTGACCTTAACTATTCAAGGTCAATGCCTAACCTTTACTATTCAAGGTCAATGCCTGACCTTAACTATTCAAGGTCAATGCCTAACCTTAATTTAACTATTCGAGGTCAATGCCTAACCTTAACCATTCAAGGTCAATGCCTAATCTTAACCATTCAAGGTCAATGCCTAACCTTAACCATTCTAGGTCAATGCCTAACCTTAACTATTCAAGGTCAATGCCTAACCTTAAACATTCGAGGTCAATACCTAACTTTAACTATTTGAGGTCAATGCCTAACCTTAACTATTCAAGGTCAATGCCTAACCTTAACTATTTGAGATGAATACCTAACCTTAACTATTTGAGGTCAATGCCTAACCTTAACCATTCATGATCAATGCCTAACATTAACTATTTGAGGTCAATGCATAACCTTAACTATTCATGGTCAATGCCTAACCTTAACCATTCATGGTCAATGCCTAACCTTAACTATTTGAGGCCAATGCCTAACCTTCACCATTAATGGTCAATGCCTAACCTTAACTATTTGAGGTCAATGCCTTACCTTAACTATTTGAGGTCAATGCCTAACCTTAACTATTTGATGTTAATGCCTAACCTTAACCATCTCGTGAGAATTTCGCAATTTGCATGTTACATTCTAGACACAACCATTTCTTCATTGAAAGAAGAGCAAAGAACGACACTGAAGGCTTTTCTTGATGGAAAGATGCGTTTGCTCTTCTCCTGACTAGCTTCGGCAAGTGTTTGATTGACAGACGGTTCATCCAATCACCTGCCAAGTACTTTTTTGATACTGCCTGCCCTTTTCCGGACAGTTTCCAATGACGGCTTCTCAGATGGTTCTGTTAGTTAAATTATACAAAATTTTGACCTGATGTTGATGCCAAGGGGATTACAATTCATCCTGAGGGGAACATAAATGTGTGTACCAAATGTCATGCCAATCTATCCAATAGTTGTTGAGACATTTCAGTCTAAATCAAAGCGAACGACCGACCGACTGACATTTCCATCCACCCAGCCATGCTGCTAGTATGACTACAAATGTAGAAATAAATGATAGATGAATGAGATCACAATGAATCTTCCATGAGATACCTATCCTTAGTTATGACCTGAATACTGCATCACTGATTTCATTTCCCCTACAACCTCCCTAAGATAACTAAACTGGAAATTAATGAGACGATTGTTAAAACATGAGGGTGTAACAGATGATCTTGGTAGGAAACAAACTAAGTGTTTGATAATTGCCTTAAATGTATTCTCTTCTTCTTTCGGCGTTAAACGGAAACACATCTTTAGATGTCGAGATCTTATTATTGTTTTATGTCACTACTGTTAACATATTTCTTGGATAATTGTCAAGACAGCAGCCTCCAGTAAGAATTATTTGTCTCTCAGAGACATCAAAGCTTCCTCATTAGGCAAAAAAGAAAACATGAGAAAGGAGAAATGATTGTATCGAAAGAGGCATCTTTTACACAGCAAGCAAACATCTGGTTTTCACCCAGTCAGATTCCATCTGGTTTCTGCCTTTTCACACAGCTGTGAAGCGACACAGGGAGGTGACATCAGATGTTTTTGTCTTTAGAATGATTTCCTCGGCTCAATGATCCTCAAGATCGTACACTTTCACATAACCATCGATTCAGGGACAAAAACAGACTCTTTCTTTGTAAGAACATTTCTCCTCCTTCTTTGAATTGGAGGCATCATTTTGTGAACTTACAGTATTTATGAGATGTCCTCAGAGAGGTCCTGAAAGACAACACTGGCATATGCCACAAATCTCAATCACACACATCCCAGATTGGATGCTTGTGTCATTTTTTTTTTTTTTTAACCCGAGAAGTGACTCAATTTCACTCAAAATGCAAACAATCCTAAGTTGCTTCATGCATTTTGGCTATTTGTCGAGACATGTAAACATCAATTCAGTCGTCCATCAAGCGTGAGAGCCAATTTTCCTCTAAAGTGGCTGTCGCTGTGTTAACAGTGTGTGCGTGTGCCTGTGTGTGTACACTACAGTATGTATGTATTGGCTGTGCAGAGGGCTGCAGAACCCCGTGCTGCCTGCCATGGTGTGTCTGACTTCGCTGTTGTGGTGGCTGGGATTACTCCGGGGATTAGCAGGATACTGGCAGCACCCATCGATGGGACAGAGATGACAGCTCCCATCATGTAGTCTCCCGCTTCAACCCCTCGCTACTCCCCGGACTTAAAGCGGCACAAACAGCAGATTACATGAGTACGACAGTAGGGGAAGAAGTCACACATCGCACAGCGGAGATTAGGCTGAACAAACCCCTCTTCGGCTGGAGAGCTGTCTCTCTCGGCCCAGTTTGGGCTGGATTAGGAAACTGCAGAGAGCATCTCTCTGCATGAGAATTTGGAAAAAAACAACTATTAGAAAGCTATTCAAATATTGAGTGAACTAATAAGTACATTTGCAGTTGTAAGCGTCACTATTTCTACTCAAGAACATTGGCAAGACTTTAACATGAAAGGATGTACATTCTAAGTATAGTATCTATCTGTCATCAGAATCACTTGCATGGTCAGGCTTAAAGGAACAGTCTGTAACATTAGCAGAAATGGAATATAATATTCATAACTATGTTTTCATTAGTGTATAATCACCTGAAACTAAGAATCGTTGTGTTTTCGTTAGCTTAGAATGAGCCCTTCATATCTACATATAGGGAGCGGGTCCTCTTCATGGAGTCCGCCATGTTGCTCCGCCATGTTTCTACAGTAGCCCAGAACGGACAAAGCAAAAACACTTTTGCCTTTCACGTTTTTACGTTACCTGAAGGCCACCGTAGTTCTCAGACACGCTTGTGAAACTGCAGTAAGGTGAGCCGCAGAGTGCAAAACCGTGGTACCGCCAGCCGCCGTCTGACTTCCGTTGCACCTAAAGTAGTGTTATTATTGTAAGGATGACCTCTGAATGGCGTTACTGCGGTTTTGCACTCGACGGCTCACGTTACCACAGCCTTGGAAAGGGAGGAGTGAGCGGAGGGGTACTCAGTTGGTTGCAATCTGCAACCACACCACTAGATGCTGCCAAATCCAACACACTGTACCTTTAACCCATTTGTGCCCAAAGACTATATTTAGGGAATTCAGGGAAAATGCCATAACATTTGTTCTGATTGGTCAAAAGTCTCTTTGGTACGGACATACTTTGGGCAAGTATCCCCATCGTCATCATCGTACAACTTGTACATTTTTAGATCACATGAAAAATCACACTTTTAATGGTCAAATTTGGGATTTTTGAAAAATGAAGAAATTGCTAACACTGTGTTTATTAAATATTTTCCATATGATTTTTTTTTTTCACTGCATATCTTTGATATTCAACTTGTTATGAGTTCATAGATACCAAATACTTGACTGTGCTCCTTGTAGTTCTGGAGACACAGCCATTTTCTTATCATACTATAACCAGTATTTGGACACATGGGATTACTGTTTTTTCTTAAATATAATGGAGTCTATTGCAAAAACAGTAGTCCCATCATGTGCCCAAAGACTAGATATAGTATGATAAAAAAACCTCACTTTTCAGCCAAACGGTTTGACCGATTTTCAGTTGTGGGCACAAATGGGTTAATGCATGTTTGCCTGACTATCTCTTGGTGACATTGGCGCAGAGCTAACCTACATGCCTCTAAGACCCTGGGGAATAAAGAGAAACCCGTCTCCTGTGAGTATTTCAGCAATTCCAGCTTGTGTTTGCTCAGGTCTCTGCTATGTACCTTTCAAGTTTTACAGACTTGCAATTAATGTTTGGAGAGCAGCTTGTGTGGGAGTGCAGTGGATACTGCACAGGCATGTATAGTAATAGGAAAAAGCCTCCAGTCGCCTCCCACCAACCATTTCCTCTGTTATTTAATAGGAAGAAACTTCCAGCATATCAAAGATTTGTCTTTTGCTGTTTTATCCACTGTAGAATACAATATAAAAGTGTGCTTTTGTACTATAAGTAGAGGGATTGTTAGTCATTGCGGTTTGAACAATGTACTCTCTTTGAAGGTTTAATGGGTGAGGAAGTATAGATGGAGCCGACTGCAGGTGGGAGCATCCTGAGCTGTAATTGCATGTAGTGTATTGACATGATACTGTTTGATCTGAAATGTTAGTGGGTGTAGTGAGACTTGTAAGATATTATACTTATTCGCATCACGCTTTTATTTTGCCGTGCAGTTTGTTCCTGTGTTTGGTCATGGCCACCACTACCTGCAAAATGCAAACACCACGTCTTCCCCCGTTCCTCCTATTTGACACTTTGGTTAGCCCAGTCTGCGTGTTACTGAATCTGCTAAAGTCCTGTTTATTCTGGACAATTTCCTGCAGAGTAGTAACAGGACCCCCTGCAATCTGAAAAATAATGAGTGTTAAAATTCAACATGATGCCAGGGTTCTTAACAGTTAATTAAACACCTTGAGCAGATTTGAATGTTTGCAGAGGTGTTGATTTCACCGATGCGGAACGTCAAAGCTTGAATACTGAAAATAACTCTCAATTCAAAGAAGTAAAAGATACAACTTTCCATCTAGTTAAGGCAAAGATTCATGATTAATTTCCGAGATCGGACCCGAACGTGTTGATTTGTAAGTTAAACAGTTGTTCTCTGAAAGTTATTCTTTCATGTGAGAAATTTCTTTTCAAGGGTGCTAAAGTCTTTCAATTACAGAGAAACATTAAGAAGAGACACAACTTTTTTTTAACAAGGCCCCTTTTATAAAGTGTTTATAATGTAACCTGTGGCTTTATAGTGGCTGATAAACCATTTGCTGATTCATAGATCTGTAATCATCTCATTAATAACAACAACTTTTGTGATCTAACCCTAACCCTGCCAGGCTGTGAAAACTGTATTTTTTTTTAGGTCAGAGGTCAAGGGATCCCTTTGAAAATGGCCATGCCAGTTTTCCTCGCCCAAATTTTTTAACATTAGTTTTTAACATTATTTAGCGTTCTTCGCACCAAGCTAGTACTGAGCCCGCTATGACCTAAAAATTGCTTGTGTTAATACGCTAAAGAAATTAGTGGCATTAAAACGAATTTGCGTTAATGCGTTATTATCGCGTTAACTTAGACAGCCCTACTTTGTACACTTTGGTTTGTGTACGGATTAAGCAAATAGGCAGCTTTTGTTACCTTTAAAGAGCCAGACGAGCTGTGTCCAGTTTTTATGCTAAGCTACATGAAGCTAACCAGCTGCTGGTTGCAGGTTCTAGTGAAAGGAACAGTGTGTAACATTTAGGGGGATCTATTTGCAGGTTACCATAGTTCTCCTACACATTTGGCACACGGGAGACATTTCAGTTGGTTGCAATCTGCAACCTCACCGCTAGATGCCAGCAAATACTACACACTGCACCCTTAACGGACAAACATGAGAGTGGTATCCAGTGGGCAACTTCAGGGTCTGAGAAGTGAAGCCAATGTGGAAGTGCCTTAAACTTGCATTCTTTCTAACAGGCAGCAGGTGGCGACTCCTCTGGTTGCAAAAAGAAGTCTGATTGTATAGAAGTCTATGAGAAATTGCCCTACTTCTCACTTGATTTATTACCTCAGTTAACATTGTAAACATGAGTTTATGGTCTCAATCGCTAGTTTCAAGTCTTCTCCAATACAGTATGATGTACCACCCTGTCCACCTTCAAATCACTCATCAAAACTCACCTTTTTACAACTGCTTTTAATGTGTGATTAATACTGTGTGTTTTATATTTTTATGATGTCCTTGTTTTTATGATCTTTTATCCGTGTAAAGTGTCTTTGAGTTTTTAGAAAAGCGCTATATAAATAAAATGCATTATTATTATTATTGTTCATTTAGTAAATGATGGTCCTATTTAGAGTCAAATAGACCATAAAGCAGGGTATGCTTTAAGGAGTGGCTACCTTGTGATTGACAGGTCGCTACCACGGCGTTGTCCGGTCTGGGAGTTTTCCGGGTTTTCGTCTAACTTTAACCCTTTCACAGTGTGTTTTCAGTTCATGAAAGTTAATTAAAACCATCTTGGTCGCCTAAAAATCTGTTTTCCAGTTAGTACCTCGTGTCACTTCTGGTTGCAAAAGACCAACAGGGCGAACTCATAGCCCAGCAGAAAGGCCTAGTGAAAGACAGGAGTGTGCAGATCGGTACACACACACACACACACACACACACACACACACACACACACACACACACACACAATATTCAACCTTCAATGGTTAGTAACAATGTTATTGTAAAGATATGTAAATTTTAGTGCACTCACTTTCTGAGTTTGCAGTGAAAATGAGAATGGGGACATTAAAGCATCGTGTGTGGCTAAATGCACCTCAGCGGAAGCTCCCACTATCTGTCAAACAGAAGGATGATGTACATTGAAAACACATTCCCTTCCTCGTGGCACTCGCATCTATCACCAGTTTATGGCCACTCTCCCCACTCTGGCACATCTCTGCCGTGTGACATCCATCTATGTCGACGTCCTAACTTGCATATCCGGAGGCCTGTGTTGTTTCTCTGTCCTTTAAGTGTTCATAACATATTCTTGACAGGTTTCACCATATGTTGTCTCAGCGTCTGCGAGCTATTGCGGATGCTTTCTTGTCGAGAGTCGCCGGAGGAAGGTCACAAATTTAGATGTTTTTTTTTTTTTTTTTTGCACAGCTTCGTGTCATGTTAAATGATGGGTGAATGTGTGACGCTTCTGACAAGTGATTCCCTGTATGCGCTACATCAGGTGACTAAAAAGGCTGTTTCCTTACAGGAGCATGCCTCTGCTGTTTTAATGAAGATTGTGTTAGGACATTACTCAAGCATTCAGCCGCCAATTCTTCACGTCAAAACCGTTTCATTTACATAGAAAAATGTGGTTCTGTTTCAGCTTTTTGAGTTTCATTTCATGAGATATATACACCGATCAGCCATAACATTATGACAGCATGGGCACCGTGATCGGTCTGCGGTTACGCAGCACCATACGCAACAAACTGCGATGCACTGTGTGTTCTGACACTTTTCTATCGGAACCAGCATTAACTTTTTCAGCAATTTGTGCTACAGTAGCTCTTCTATTGGATCGCACAACACGGGCCAGCCTTCGCTCCCCATGTGCATCAATGAGCCTTGGGTCTGACCCTGTCGCCGGTTCACCGGTTTTCCTTCCTTGGACCACTTTTGGTAGGTCCTGACCACTGCAGACCGGGAACATCCCACAAGAGCTGCAGCTTTGGAGATGCTCTGACCCAGTCGTCTTTAGCCATCACAATTTGGCCCTTGTCAAAGTTGCTTACATCCTTATGCTTGCCCATTTTTTCTGCTTCCAACACAAAGTTAAAAATGTTCACTTGCTGCCTAATATATCCCACCCACTGCCAGGTGCCATTGTAACAAGATGTTATTCACTTCACCTGTCAGTGGTCTTAATGTTATGGCTGATCGGTGTATATATTTGTATGCATATATGACCAGTATTCATGTCCTCTTCATGCAGCCTCCAGTTCTGCATTTGTGAGTATGAATGTGCATGCAACACTGAGGGTGTATCTGTACCCGCTACAACAACTTCAGCACTAGTTTTTGGGGTTAAATCTTCTCAACCTTTCTTGATACACAGTGTAGTTGCTGTTTCTCTGTGTGTGAGGTGCAGGTATATAGGGAAGGATCTAAATTATCCTACGGGAGCACTACACAGCATACTGGAGCAGCCCAACACACACACAGCTGCTGCTGCTTATCACAGTACTGCAGTGCCAGGGAGGAGCTCAAATAAGCTCACAGCAGTAGCTTGTGGCAACTTCCTCCCGTCTCCAGATACTGTGAGGTTCGGTCACGCACTCTGTGTGTTGATATGTTGGTTAATCCTCTTTATTAGTCAATAGAGCCCCCATTACATTTACCACTGCAAGTCTGCAAACAAGTCATTTTTGCTGGAGTGAAAGAAGTCAGTCTGTGCATCTAAGTTCAACCACTGAGTTGTGCAAGGTAATACTCTGTTTGGCTGTGTTTCATACATGTTTTTGTTCCCGAAACATGCAAAAACAGAGCGTGTTGAGCTTTAGCATCTTTTCCACGCAGCACCTGCACATAAAAATATCACCTGGATACATGCATGAATATATATTCTAGGTTCTCTGTCAACAAAATGAGCCAAAATGAGTTGAAACCCCAATCATTTCTGATGCAACTTGGCGGCAAGCAATATAGTCCACTCACCTTTGCTTTACTGACATATAGAAACTCCTCTTAACCATCAGAGGGCACTAAAACCCACCTGATGCTCTCAAGCACTCAGAGACAATTATAATCTAAATATCACTGGAATTATTTTTTCATGGGCAATACAAAAAACAACCAGTAAAAGTGTTCATGTTTGGTTGTATTTATTATTCCTCTTTATCAATCTCTAAATTTTGAATGAACAGTAATAATGAGGTAAGTGCAATGCAACCATGTCCTAATTAGCCTGAGTTGCCCTGGTTGGATTGATAGAGACATTATTATAGTACATGCAGTAGAGGTTGCAGTTTCCCCCTCAATCTGTGTAGAAAATCATCCATATTGTGTGCGAAGAATAATAAATATACATTATATAAATTAAACAAGTGCTGTAGGGAATTATGGAAATTCAGGGGAAGCTATAAGTTACTTTTATTCTAAATGGTTTATCTGGTTCAGTAAACCTTAATCATAAGACAACAATCATGAGGTAAAACTAAAATAAATTACACATTAAGAATAGTATTAATTTATATACATTTTACGCATAAAAACACAATATTCCTATCATGTTTGCATTTGTTTTATCCCACTTTCAATGACAGGTTCTCACAACTTCACACCATAAAGATTGAGAGGTGAATAACTTCCACTATACATCCATGCTTCCAATTTCCGCTGCAGATTTGAACAAACATCCTCCACATATAGACTGTGGGTTTCACTATGTTGACTCTGGGTCAACACACAGTGAAGTCCCACTTTAACAAACTCAGTGATCAACAATGAGAAGACACTAAATATGTCACGTTTGATTCAACATGGCAGTCGGACCAACGCAGGGGTTAATCCTACCAGCTGCGCACTGGACGCGGCTTCCTGAGCGGATGAACAGTGACAGATGATGAGTTTAGTGCCCTGAGGATTGCGCACAAGACAGTCAGTGATCTGCTAACAGCCGTTTAACACCGCAGAGTCCCGGCCGCGGCGGCAGACCGAGAGACCGACTCGATCTGGAGGACTTGTTCGAGGTTTAATACGGATAATTCTCAGTCTTCGCTCAGCTCAAGACTCCCACATCTTCTTCTGACCGGGCGCAAACTCTCCGGGATCTCCAGGATCGTTACGCACGACTTTTACGCACAACCCGGGGAACCTGCCCGATGAACAGATCTCGATGCGCTGTCACCTGCAGCACGGACTACGCTACAGTTTATACTCCCACAGGTGTGATTATGTTAAATGTGCGAACTGCAGGAACGGATGAGACGATCCTCCCCGCGCTCTGCTGAAACGAGACCAAACCACGGACACTGGGAACTTGCCTGGAACAGCCAAGGAGCCGCACAGGGTGCCAAAATGAGCTTTTACAACCAGAGCTGGAGGATCTTACAGATATTCTTTGCAACAATCACAGCGGTTCTCACACAAGGTAAGTGACCTGGAAGCGATTGGTTGCGTGTTGTTGTGTGTTTCAATCTGAACTGCCCAGCAGGGATGAGCACAAGAGCATGAAGTGCAGTGAATTAACCTGAATCCTCTTGGGACTGTCACTGTTTAAGCGTGCATACTATGTCTAAACTGGATTTAATGAGCTGAAAACCAGTGAGCTATTAGACAGAACAGTCAATCTTGTGCGCATGTTACTGATGGAGTGGGGGGGTGGGGGGGCTTTACTGAGCAAAGCCAAAAGCCTTCTGTAGAAGTCTAAATAATATATAAATGTCCTCATTTGTGCCACAAACTTACATCTCACTCCATAGCGATACAGCGTTCCAGTGAGCCAAACATGAGCATCTGTGTGTGTTGTGGCAAAGGGGTGTGTGACAGCACAGCAGTGAGTGGGACATTAAACATTTAGGATGAAACCGGTGAGGAGTAAAATGCCTTATGGGTTTATATTACAACTTGAGCCATGCCTTAATGCTCAGTACTTTGCTTCTCTTGGGAAGTATTGCTTTCCCTTTATAGATGTCTGATAGGAAAGCGGGGCACCCAATTTTCACAAACAAGAAGCAGACAATCTAAATCTCCAACTTTGATAATGAAAAAAAAAATAAAAGCCACATCACAAAGGCATTTACTGTAAAGCCTATAACTGCCTTGTAGATGGCTATTTCCAGGGAACGCAGGCTGGCTGATTTATGTGGATAAAAGGATGACAAAAATGGAGACATTGTGGTAAAACAGAAGCAGCTTTAAGAGTCTCACTGGACATAGCAATCCCTACCAATCACTGCAAAAACTTAAACCTCGTCCTCTCTCTCTCTCTCTGCCTATCTTCTCCACCCTCTCACTACACATGCAGGCCCTCTGGGCATTACATGCAATATGATCAGAACATCCTCTTTGAAAAAAAAAAAGCACTTCATGTAAGAGAATATGATTCTGTCATTTGTCTAGACCATGAGATCTGACTGATAAGAAGTGTTGTAGTCTAACTTTCATTGTGTATAAGAGCCTGTTTGGCAGCTCCACTGCTGTCAGCACATAATTCACTGGCATGACATAAAGTAAATGGCACGACAGCAAATCAGCAAGAGAGTCTTGACCACAGAACATAAATAAAAAAAGTTTTTTTTTGGTTAACGCATCGTGCTCATTGGTAACAGCCCTTAAATTTGAGAGCACAAGTTCAGAAAGTGACTTTTCATTAATTGGGATCACTATACTCCAATTAGGTGCCTGTAGCAGACACCGCTCTGTATGTTTCTAACACGCAGTAAGTGTCTTCCAGACCTTTGTGGATCACAGTTTTTCCCACTTTATATATGCCCTTTGATAATTAACCACAATGTTGTAAGATACTTTGAAAAAGAAATCCTGGGAGTAGGCCCACTAACAGCTTGTCTTTCCTCCCAAGGTGAACGCTAAGTGTCTAAACTTAGTGTCTAAAGACGCAAAACTTTTGTATTTAAGGACCTATTTATCAGCAAGCTGTCAGATCCTAATGAGACTTTTTGGTGCTTTATTAAAGGCGGATGTATTGGAAAGGTCAGTAGGCCCGTAACATAAGAACACAAAGTGCTAACATGAGTTGTGCGACAGAAATAGTGTCTGCTACAAGTGCTTAAAGCTTCAGTAGGCGGAATGTTTAGTTACTGTTTAGCTGTAAAAGGAGAAAGTTTGCTCCGGGCTGGTGGGCGGTGCTTTGTATTTCCTCAACTGATCTCAACATGTCTGCCGGGTCACAAACTTTCTCATTTTACAGCTAAACACTACAAGATGTTTCTGAAAACATTTTATGCGAGAAATAGGCATTACAGTAACAGAATATTGATTCATATTTGATCAGCGCTGCCTAGTTCGACCGTTTGATCGGAGTTCGCGAGTGATTGACAGCTGCGGACGGCAGGCTCAAGCTCGGCTCTGATTGGTTGTTTTCCTCCGGTCTGTGAAATCCTGCAGATGCTATTAGGAGCACTGGAGGCACATGATTTTTTTTCAGATTACCTGTCTCATGCACTACTGTCAGGATATAGTGACCGTTTTATAAAAATAACTTTTTTTAATCATATTTGCTCCATTTCTACCCACTGCTGCTTTAATTAGTCTTAGCATTAGCATCTGGGCCATTGACAACCCTTTCTTATTTTAAAGTATTCATCATCAGTGTTTTGTGACCCATAACACTAACATAACAATGTTATCAAAAACCATTTACAGACAGCATGACAGAGAAACTTTGAGACACAAAAAGCTCTCAATCACTGATTAAAATGCAGACATCCATTGTAGTCCTCTGCGATGCTGCTGGGAGTCGACTCACTTCTGCAAGCTGTTTTGCACATATGGCAAAAGTCATTACTGCACATTAGAATTCACAGAGGTTCCTCTGCACTTTAATAGAATAATACAAAGATTGATTGCAATTGGAGGAATAATGCTAAAAGAAAAGCGCGCTGAAAAGAAGTTGGCTGATGTGAAACTATTTGAATATAGAGCCTTGAGTCAAACCGCAGGGCAAAATGTAGCTCATTAGACACAACAGTGTTTTTATTAAAACTGGTGATGAAGAACATTATTTTGAAATGGATCTGTGAGTCTTAATCCCCTAAGTAAACTTTGCGGTTAAATACAGCACAGAACAAATCTCAGCTACACCATGTTTACTCTCCATGTCCATGTTAATGCATGGCAGTAAAGCCCTTATTGGACTGTATTTGCCTCACACGCATGGCTAAAAACACAGAGCAACTGAGGGATATTGTACACATGAAAAGTCACATTTTGGAAAGAAATGGAGAGCCATCGCTCAGAGGTACAGTAGTGTTAGTTTCAAATGAGCAACTCCAAAATCAAATTTCCTACAGGGAGCATTTTTTGATTTGATTTGATTAGCAACATGTGATTTGAACCCTACCATAAAAGGAATCATCTGTTTGTTTTTTTACTCCACATAGAAAGCACTTAACCTACATACTATAGAGAAAAAAAAGTAAAAAATTATGCAACAACGCAAGGAAAATGAGCAGTCTTGTCTTGGAGAGGTGGCTTTTAGAGGCGCTTGTAGCATCTGCACGGCAACACTGATGCTTTCTGACTCAGCCAAGGAGGAAGAGGAGCTCAGGGTCTTGAAAATGAGTGATTTGAGAGGCTGGGACAGCTGGTGCGGCGGATTTGCTCTCATGTTTATCAGTCGAGGAGGGCAGGACTCTCATCGCGATGAGATGAGAGGACCATAGGAGTGCAGTTTTGCTTACATTGGCTACTTGTTAAAGATCCAAAATGTTGGCAAAAGGAGGAGGATGATGCATCATAAACAAACAGTGCCTGCAAATAGATGCGCGTGCTATAGTATGTATGCTTATTTTTCCTCCTTTGAGTTTTCTGAAATGAAAAGAAATAACAAGGGGAGCACAAATGACCCATCAAACTCAACTGTAAAGGGACGAGCTTGCATGTGAAGCACTTTGTTGCTACATTGGCAGTGTGCATCCTCCCTCCAGGAGACAGTGAGCCAGTTTATATTCACTCCAGCCGGAGCCGCTGCCAGCTCTGGTATTAAACAGCACATCTGTCACTGTGGCCACTGGAAGGCTAAGCCAGGACAGCCACGTTCCCAGCTCCTGTCCCCGGCCTCATGCGGCGCGTCGCCCACTCAGCAAACATGACTGACACTCTGGAAGAGAGAGAGAAAAAGACGCTGTTGTCTTCCTGCGATGGCTGCCGGGTTGACATGATTCTGACACATACAGTGTAGTCGTTGCTGTCAGGCCATCATGACAGGCTCTTTTGCCGGAGTGGATGAAAAGCTTGAGAGGCCATGATAGACGGACCCGTCAAACGCCACGAGGGACGTGACGACTGATGTTGACAGAAAAGCTTCACACCATCCTCGTCGGACAAATAACAATTAATAATTCAGCGACGGACAACTCTCTATCTGGCGAGACATTGTAAGACATTGTTAGCGTTGCTGTGTACCAGTGGGATGATGATTTGTTTAGATGAAGCTGTTTTTGCACCGCGCTAATGCAGCTTCATCCATGTTGTTATAATCTGCAAAGTAAACACCCGTGTTTTTGTCCTTAATTCACCAAGTAGGGCAATTAGCCACCAGATAAACAGTACACACTCAGGTCAGCGGCTGTAATCTTCATAATTCTATCAAAATGGACGTTTAATGAGGACACATGATGGCCGGGCAACCTCTGCTCGTGTCCACCGAGACAAACACTTCCCATTAAGCTCTTAAACCAGATCAGAGAATATTTATGCTGTTGGTTTGCTTTTACACACTCTTGTAAAAAGGTCATTCCATGCACTTGTGATCAGTATTTAACAGTCAGCCAGTAATCCTTGTGATCATTGTGCTGGTGTGCCGTCCAACACAAAGCAACATAAATACACATCTTACTGAATAATATATCCCATGTATTTCTGTTTTAGTTGTTTTATTAGAATCTGGTCTCATCGTCTTTTACTTCACGTGGCGGAGTAAAACACGTTTACATGGAGGATCTGCTGGGTATTCGCAGCCTGCCGACAATCTGAAAAGCCATTTTAATCCCAGTTTTTGATGGCTGATTTCAACCTTGTGCCAGATGTATCAGATCCCACCTTTCGTCCCCATGTAGAGAAAGCTGATCATCCATGAGAGAGGGGAAACTGGGACAGTGGAAAGGAAATATGGAAATATAACATCATAACATGACAGGCAATATTTTTAAAGTCAATTGATTCACTGGACACTTACATTCTAGTAATAGTAAACATGTTTTGAAAAGTAAATTCTGTGGGAGTGAAGAATGAATTTCTAGTATATTATCTTTCAGTGACATGATTAGTTACCTGGATTTTATTTAGGGACTGTATGAAAATGATTAGGGGGTCAAAAAAATGGGTATTGTAATTTTTTCTTTTTGAAAGTAAGGTCTTTTCCCAAACTTATATTTTATTTCAGCCTTCCTTTGCAAACGCAGTTAATAGTTTGGTAAATAGTTATGGCAAAAAGACGACTTTAACTTGTTCATTAAAGGAACGGTGTGTAACATTTTTGGGATCTATCGGCAGAAATGTAATATAATATTAATAAGTATGTTTTCTTTAGTGTATAATCACCTGGAAATAAGAATCGTTGTGTTTTCGTTAGCTTAGAATGAGCTCTTCATATCTACATAGGGAGCGGGTCCTCTACACGGAGTCCGCTATGTTGCTCCACCGTGTTTCTACAGTAGCCCAGAACGGACAAACCAAACACTGGCTCTAGAGAGAGCCTTTTGCATTTTTACGTTACCTGAAGGCCACCGTAGTTCTCCGACATGCTTGTGAAACTGCGGTAACGTGAGCCGCAGAGTGCAAAACCGTGGTACCACCAGCTGCCGTTTATATTTTGATATGTTTTGGGGAGGGTGAAACATAAGGTTCAGCCTGCCACACACCAGTACTTCTTTGTACAGTCTCTAAGCAAAGTCACAGAGTTCAACTGCTCTGTCCTAACCTCAGAAACGCAAACACTCTTAAGCTTCCCTTGTTGTAATTTACGATATTTCACCTGTGTGCTCTGTTTCAGGAGTTTAAGCTCAGAGGCCTTTTAGTGTAATACACTGATGCCCCACTCTGTTGATCAGTTGGCCTTGGCTGACTTTTGCGCTCAAGTGTTAGTTCCTGGAACTCTACTTTTCACAGTATTTTATTCTCAAATGAAGGGGAACTAATTTCCTTAGTTCTGTTTTTGTTTCAAGTGAAATTCTAGTTAGAAATGTGGTACTATGACATGTCCCCAGTGCTTTTAACAAGCCAAGTGTAATTTCCTATTTTTACCTTACAGATTTGAGCAGTAAAGAGCTGACCGAGAGTAAAAGCCCAGTGCCTTTCCCCGTCTTCTTGCCGGTCAACTACGAGCTGCGAGATGCTGACTACTTCTTCCTAAAAGAGGCTGGGCAGGACTTCATGAGGAACTCCAGCATGCAGAGTCACACGCAGCCCTTTGTTATCTTAAGAGCCAGCCGGCAGCCAGCTGTCAACGCCAGCTACAGCACTATGTCCACGGAGAAGCTTGTGCCTCGAGATCTGGTCCAGTCTGTGCAGCTTTTCAACGCTCCAGAGGTCTTTACCTTCAACTGGAAAATCCAGGCCTTTGTGCTGACGCCTCGGGTTTTCTCATCCAAGCCCAAAGTGCGGGTGCTCTTCTATGTTGCGGGGAGGGACTGGGGCAGGGGGGAAGGAGCCGTGGATGAGCTACCGTGTGTGACAGTGTATGCTTTCTGGCAGACCCAGGAGGTGAGGGGTTCCTGTGCCATGGGAGGAGACAGAGGAACCTGCATGGCTGAGCTGGCTCCCGCTCTTGGCTGGTTTGCTCCGGGGTCAGAGGGCACCAGCAGGGAGAGGCAGGACCCGACTACTGGGAACCCTGTGGAGCTGTACTACCAGGCGCAACCCAAAGTCAACGGGAAGTGTAATTCTGCTGATGGAAGTCGTTGGGGCGGCTCACAGCAGCAGCAGCAGCAGCAGCAGCAGCAGCAGCAGCAGCAGCAGGCAGCAGAGTATGTTCCTGTCACGCCCATGCAGAGGATTGGCAGCGTGCGTCTCCTGCAGGTGCCTAAAGGGATGGCGACGCTTTCTCGGCTCAAGCTCGGCAATGCCATTGTCATACGGACGTCCTCCAAACCGCTGAAGAAGACTGATATCGCCACCTTCTACATACTCATGGCCAGCTCTGCTCAGCTGACTAACTTCACTCTCAGGTAAGACCGTGATTTCTGTTGCCTCACAGTTTGTAGCGGTCAGACTGGCTGTATTTTAAAGATGCATGACTATACAGGTTACCTTGCACGGCAGCTGGATTCTCGTGTTGTCACAAGATCACGCAATAATCCATCTCGTCAGGCTTCAAGCAATGCTTTTGTGTCCGGCAAACCAGATCACGGACCGATCGGCGTCCTGTGAGGAGCTACTGGCAGCTTAGGTGTGTGTGTGACGACACTAAATAGGATCTAAATAACAATGGCGGCTCAAAAGAGGTTAGCTTCTGCAAGAGTTTGATTGACAGATGCTTCATCCAATCACCTGCCAAGTATTTTTTGAAAGTGCCTGACCTTTTCCAAACAGTTTCCAATAGAGAGCCTAAGTCCCCCCCCTTCCAGTGGACCACCATGGGACCTTATTTCGGTAAAAAATATGAAAGTTAGTCAACGGCGAAAGACAAATACTTTTTTGATCCTGTTTGAAACACACACATGATGTTTGTCAATTTAAAAGATAATTTTGCAAGTCATTAGAAAAACTGCACACCCTATCGTCGTTAGTGACGTCTCTCCCGCTGAAGCTACGATGCCTGTGTGTTTCCTACTGGGATGTACTCACACCAGCAATGGGTCTCACTTGTACTTTTGCCTCCCGGCTGGTAAAAAGACGCTGGATAAAACACACCAGGAAAGATAAAGTTTCATTTGTGCGTGGTCATAGCTAAGTTAGCTAGCTGGTGACGTATGTTGTAGTAGACAAGAGATGTAGTTCACTGAGCGGTTTCACACAAAACTAAATGATACTACGACAAATTGTGTGACTTTCTTGACTTGCAAAATTATGTTTTAAATTGACAAACACCATATGTGTGATTCATTGAGCAATTCAAATGGGATCAAAGAAATATTTATCTCTCGCCGTTGACTACCGTTCATATTTTTTCCGAAATAAGGTCCCGAAGGGTCCAAAGGAAGGTTAACATTGAGGTGACATACTACCATCACTTCAGAGGGCTCTGCAATTTCAATGAAGTCCAAATTGGTTAATAAGAATTCATTTTGTTCACCAGCAGTATTAGTCCTCTTCTCTAGTTCTGGCACAAATCCCGTGCCATCAGAAATAAGGGAATATTGGAGGAAATGAGATTTAGCATGGATTATGGCATTTTCTCTGAAAATATGACAAGAGGTTAACAGTATTTCCGGGAACTGTGGTAGATTATTCGAGTCAAATTACAAAAATGCATGTTTGAGTGAGCACAGCCTGATGACATTAAGGGCTGCTCCAAGAGTGGTAGTCATCAAGGTTGACATGGATCAAATAAGATCACGTGCTCTGCTTTAAAGGGTATGCTCGGGATCTGTGCTATTGAATGTGTGAAGATCACGGGGATTACCAGCATTGCTCAATTTAATTTAAGGCTCTGTTCTCATTTTGCAATGCAAAATGTTCCCGTTTGATGGGAGATGAGAGATTTTTTTAATTCTATCTTAAAGCAGTAGTTTTATCCTCTGGAGGTCTCTGTGGCCTCTTTAGTAATAGAGGCTAGCTTTATATACATTTTAAAATAATATACCCATATATTTCCCATGAATGAATGCCTCAACCACCTGGCTCATTATCCTCTGGAGGAAAACACATACAAATGAACAAAGGAAAGCTAAAAACCTTGTCTGTTCTCATGGCTTTCTTTCAAGATGTCAAGATGTTGCTCCCTTTTCAAGGTGGAATGATGCAACATGGGAGATTGGCACCTCAAAACTGGATATGAATTTAATGCCTCCATCTCGCTCTCACCGTTTCATTGACGGTTTTCATGGTCATCCGCGGCGTAATGCCTTTTGTTATCATCATCCAGGCTGAGATCAAACAGAACCACGTTGCAGCGTAGCTCGATTTGTCGAGGTTAGCTGTCAGAGAATACGAGCAGAGATTTACGCTAACTTGATTAGAGACTGATTTTTGTGTTATTATTCTAGACACTATCTGCTTTACTCTGAGCCAGTGAATAATGGACTGTCAGGAGGTTTGAAATACGTAGTCTCAGTTATTCATTTGGTTTGTGCGTAGATTTTGATCATGAGTAAAGTATGTCATAAATCCTTCCTTCATATGTGATCTCACTTAAAGTAGACCTATTATACTTTTGTGCTTTGACCTCTGACCTCAAGGTAGGCAAATGAAAATGGGTTCTATAGGTACCCACGAGTCTCCCCTTTACAGACATGTCCACTTTATGATAATCGCATGCAGTTTTGGGGCAAGTCATAGTCAAGTCAGCACACTGACACACTGACAGCTGTTGTTGCCTGTTGGGTTTGAGTTTGCCATGTTATGATTTGAGCATATTTTTTAAGCTAAATGCAGTACCTGTGAGGGTTTCTGGACAATATTTGTCATTGTTTTGTGTTGTTAATTGATTTCCAATAATAAATATATATATACATTTACATAAAGTAAGCATATTTTCCCACTCCCATGTTGATAAGAGTATTAAATACTTGACAAATCTCCCTTTAAGGTACATTTTGAGCAGATAAAAAATGTGTGATTAATTTGCGACTAACTATGGACAATCATGCGATTAATCGTGATTAAATATTTTAATCGATTGACAGCCCTAGTAGAAACCCAATATACAAGTATGAACCCTGAAAATAAGTATAAAAAGTCCTCTTTAATAATAAATGATCATCTTTGTTGCCGTTTGCAGCATTGTTGGATGATGTCCAGTACGGTGTCCTGATTTAACTGGCTCAACAAGGAAGTCCTTGAAGGCAGCTCATCCAAAAGTGTGTTAGTTCCTGGACAATAGTTACAGCCTTTCCTTGTAGATTGAAAAACGCTGTGGTACACAATCAATACTTCCTGGAAAATAAATCATTTCTGAGTTACTTCCGACTTTGAAATACATGCTTGAGCGGAGGTGAGCAGGTGAGGGTACAGTCATGGATTATTAATTCACCTGGCCCTGTATTCAGTCTCTTACTCGAATCAATTGTGAATGCTGGAATAGGTAAATATTGATTGCCAACAGCTGTGCATGGATGCACCTGCGCTCCTCAGGTTTCAGAGTTGAGTCTGCAGGAGTCTCTCAACATTTCTTTCGGGTCATTCTTTCTGGTCCACCAAAAGTAAACAAAGAAACATGATGCTGAAGGTGTTTCATCCCACATTTTATGGGTTGTCTGAGAATCGTTAAATTGCATTACAGACCTTTGCATGAACGTGTTTTAAAGTTTAGACAATGTGTTTGAATTATTTAGCTGGGTTCCTTTTACGTTCTGTCTCTTGATTTTTGCTGAAACAATGAAGCCAAAAAAGAAATCCTGATTTCCCCTCTTCATTCTGTCACTTTTCATCATTGCTGCTTTATTTTGTTTACTCAGTCACACATGTTTCAGAACCAAAAGCAGATAGCTGAAAGACAGCGTCTCCTTTCCTTTCTTGTCCTTTCTTTTCTTTTCCTCTCCTCTCCTCTTCTTCCTTTCCTTTCCTGTTCTGTTCACTCAGCTCCTTTCCTGTTCTGTCCTCTCATCTGCTTTCCTCTCCTCTCCTCTCCTCTCCTCTCCTCTCCTCTCCTCTCCTCTCCTCTCCTCTCCTCTCCTCTCCTCTCCTCTCCTCTCCTCTCCTCTACACTCTCCTTTCCTTTCCCTTCCCTTCCTTTCCTGTTTTGTACTCTCCTCTCCTCTCCTCTCCTCTCCTCTCCTCTCCTCTCCTCTCCTCTCCTCGCTGTCTTGTTAGGAAGCTTTGTAGTAATTACACTCGTGTGATGGGCAGTTGTGTCTTTATATAGTATGTAATGGTGACTAAACTCTAAATTAATTTTGTTGCATCCCATAAACATGGCATAATACACTCAGCGTTCCTCTAACTCACGTATCCAGTAGCACAGCGCTCCCCTCCCCCAGCTTATCAGCACATTAACAAGCCCTGTGCATCCGGTCCTCAACAGCTGTCTGTGTACTTTATCACTGTCTGGATGTCCCATTAAGCTTTGCTTAATACTCTCTCATCAGCATGATAAACCTGTTATTGATGTCTATAGCTGGAGTCAAGGGACATACAAATTTGAGGTCGATTGAGAAGAAGACAAGCCACACCTGTCCGTTCCCGCGAAATGAACCTGTCATCCTCAGCGAGAGTTTGATAAAGGTCACAGATAAACTATCGTAATCACACAGCCATGTGAAGGGTAATTAGATGATGCCTTTAGTGTATACTCGGGAAGTTGAGTGGCGGGAAGTATGATGTCACAATTCTTTTTGTTTTCTCCTGAGCAGCTATTAAAAGCACAATAGTTTGTCTTGTTCTATGGGTTTTATTTAATGGCAGCAGTGTGGCGATAAATAAACTTGAGCTGCTGTATCAACAGGACACGATGTCAGTGAGCTCTTCAACCAGGGAGCCTAATCATTCATCTGTGTGACAAATAGGACTTTCACATCCATTTTTAGTGCCGTGGTTCCTGCCATCTGGCAGCCGTGTTGGCATGAACGTCTCCCCCAACTCCCTAAACTGCTCCATAAGTACGATAAGCACGTTGCCGATGGCTGGCCATCAGACTGGCTAAACGTCGGGCATTTGCCTGCATAATTAACGATTGCATCTGTTTCCGATTGCACTGGGGTTCACCGGTGGTGCCGTGGCCCCGCAGTGATGCACTCACAAAGCCAAAGATGGTAACACAAATTATATCAGGGAAGCAATTACAAACCCTATGTGCTGTGGCATCTCGATAGCAGTCGTGGTGATGAAATGCATCTGGACCAGGCTGTGTGGCTCACACAGAATACAATCTATTTCACAGGTCTTTGATCAGTCTCTGTTTCACTGTATTATGTATTAACCTTTTCGAATAGTGTCATTGTTTTACTTTCCCTTGTTGGCCGTGGCTCTGTGATTTTTCAAATAAGTTTAAAGAAAACCACATTCCACTAAAGAAAGGAAACTGATTGATGAAGGCCTCGGGCCAAAGACCTATTTGTTTACCAGTTTGTGTGGTCGCATTTTTACGTGCATGCACATGTGTGTGTGAGTGAATGAAGAGTATGTAAAAGGTGAAAGAAGAGTGCCACTCTTGCCTTGCCTGGTCAGAAGTGAGATGGATGGCAGGTGCAGCACCTGAGAGCTGCTTTTCACACACGCTGTCAGCTTCAGTCTCCACAGCCATCCATCTTCTCTGCCCCGGTGCCTCCCCCTGCCCGCTGCCTCCTCAGGGCCTGCTAACCAAAGCCATGGACACTGGTTCCTGCTAGCAACCACTCAGAAGAAAAACGCCTCTTCCAGTCACAGGGGATTTTTTTTTTTTTTTTAAAACAAGGGGGGCTGAGAGAGAAAAAAACTTGAGATAAGTCTCCTTGTTACTGCCACTTTTTATTAGTTAAACTCTGCTCCACACAGCTCAATACACAGAGGCGTTTCATCACAGCAGGACATGTTATTCAGAAGTCATTACTAGATTAACTGTCCTCCTAGGTTTTCTCATTAAAACACTGTGCATGCCATCCTGCTTACCTCATTGATTATGCCCAGATTACATTGCATTTACAATTCTCTCTAGCTTCAGTGGTGCAATTATATACAGATATAGGAAATGCAAGTTGGGGAAGACAGCACTATGATAAATTTTGCATGTGCAATGTGTAATGCGTTACATGTGAATGACGTGTCATGCTTGCACCCTGACTGAAATACCTCAAAATGTATTGGATGGATTGCAATGAAATTTGGTACAGACATTCATAGTTTCCAGAGGATGAATCCTACTTATGTTTGTGATCCTCTGACTTTTCCTCTAGTTAGCGCCACCATGAAGTTCACTTTTGTGGTTTTGAGTGAAACAACTGATTGGATGGGATGCCAAAACATTTGGTTCAGACGTTCATGGCCCCCTCAGGATGAACTGTAATAACCAAAAATAATCCAATGCTAATCCCAATAATAATGCCGTAGGCCTTCTTTTGGCTCATGCAGAACCCATGATATTCCCATCAGCCTCAGATGTGCTTTATGTTTAGTGCTAATTAGCAAATATTAGCATGCTAACACGCTAAATCAGGATGGTTTAGCGTGAAAATTGAGCCAATCACAACGCACGACCGTAGCTCCAGTTACACTGCGAATGTGTTATACCCCATGACTCGTGTCCTAGCCTCTTTCAAAAGGCCTTGGGTGCCTTGAGGGTGGGTCAATGGTGCCGCAAAATGTATCATATCACTGTTATTTTGTATTTTAAATCATGTTTCACCACATTATAAAAAATGAGTGACATTTATATTGTCCACATTTTTGTTACTTTTTCAAACATATCAAAACAGAAGAAAAAAAGCAATAAATATCAAAATCACAGTATTAAAAACTCAGTTATGCCGCGGCTAATGGCTTTACAACTCCGGTTGTCATAGTAACAAAACACGCTTTCTGGCTCGTGTATTTTTCAGGAGCTCAGCAGTCAGAAAAATAGTCAGAGCAAGACAGACAGTCAGAGCAAGTGATGGAAAGATTTGACACGGTAAACAGTGTTCAAAGAAATGCTGGTACATCTCAACCCCCAACACAGTCGGAGACGACTGAATCTGAGCCTCCAACAAAACTGAAATCACACTGAACACTACTTGGCGAACGGCTTAAAGGACAGGTTTTAGCAGCTTGTGGAAGATGGACATCCATCATTGTCCGATAGCCCATTCGCTGTGGTATCGTGCGTTCCCAACATCAGTGTGATGTGGCTCTTGTTTTTTCTCCACAAGGTCTAAACAAAGTGGGAAGGTGGAGAAAGGGAGAGGCTATGCATTTGGAAGATGGGATAAGATAAAATATGCTCACTTACAGTATACATGCAGGCTGGGGATACTGCACAGAACGAAAAAAAAAGAAAAAGAATTGGAATAACACACAATCTTAAACTGAATGTTTCATCTCTGACTTAAATTAAAAGTTTATTTGAAAAGTAATTGTAGAAACAGAAATAATTAACACGTGCGATTCTGTTACCTCGTGCGTTCTGCAATTAACATGGGTAACGGAGTGCAGCCACCTTCGTTCTTATTATCACCTCATCTTTCATCTTTCCTAACCAGAAAGTCATAGCCTCTTTACATAAACACTGCATGTATTTCTCTTTGCTCATTTAGCCTTTGTGTTGTTGGCTCTGCTGCCTCCTGGGACCCTCAGACTGATAACAATGAACTGATAACACCCCTTTCTTTTCACTACTGTCATTTTCACTCTAATGCACAGCACACCGAGAAGCTAGTTTCATTTACTATACTAACACAGAGCCCATGCAACACTTACTGTGTTTGGCTCCATTTGTGCTTTATTTGATGAAAACTGCTCAGAGCCAGAGTTGGAATTCTCAATAGGTAAGTTCAGTGTGTTTCCTGAGACTCTCTGAAGGTTAGAGGCTTCGACACAACTACCTACTTTATGGTAAATACTGACTCTAAAACTGTGGCATTCAGCTGTGATCAATCATGACCGGAAGACTTGCAGGATTTTATTTTCCAGCACCGGATGATTCCACTTTTTAACCCTCTTCGGTTGAGCCTGTGTTAATCAGATAACTCAGCTGCTGTTGTGTGCAGCTGTCGGTCGGTCAGCGGGGTCACAAAGCCACAAGATTAAAACCGCTATTGAAAAAGACACTGCGCCATCATCCCTTTTTAATTGTGACCGTTAACCTGTGAACTTGTGAATTATTTGTCCGTTTGAACTTTAAGCGCCTTCACAAATGCCACAAGATGAGACCTTTGCATCTTGCACTCCCGTGGTTAAGGCACCGGGTGGCGTCGGACATTGACAGCAGAGACCGGCATGCTAAGATCAATGGCCACTTGAGACCTTCCTTCCAGATTACATGCTGGATGTGCAGATGTTGGCACGGACAAGGGTTCACACACAAATGTGCACGCAAAACTCACCACATATCCATTAAAAGGTCATCTTAAATATTTCAATTAGGAGTGAATGCATGCCGGTAGACTGATTTGTTTCATTGTGCTGAACAGGGAGCAATGTCTCCTCTTCTTTTCAAAGTCAAAGCCCTCAGCAGGAGAAGTGCTCAGATTGCTGTTGCTCCTATCATAGATTACACCTCCTCAGAGACTCATAATGCGCTCCACATTTTGTGTTCATCTCACAGATTCGGAGATAAACCACACGGCTTTGCATGCAGATGAAAACCAATGAATTACATGTTGTTCTGAACTATTTGAGACAACTTGTCTGAGCTGTTACTGAGTATTCAGGGAGTCTTATCAGAGCTCTGAGTATAATAAAGGAGCAACACTTTGTGAGAATAGTTCACCATGTTGATTATTAGCATTGTTGTAGCAGAGGACTTGATCTTTACATGCGTGCTTCCCCTAGCATTACGTGATTGCAATTCTTGTAGAAGAATATCTCATTAGCATTTGACCTACTGCAAGCTGCTCATGCTGGGGAAGCCCACTGGGACGGTGTACATGTTCAGCTGCATAATGCTTATCATTTACAGATTAGAGGCCAAGAAAAATAATGATCCATTAGTACAGCTTAAATAATGAGCGCACGTGAGGATATACAGAAAGAACAATGTTTTCTTTGCCGCTTCAAATGCAAGGGGGTGATGAGGGCGGTTAGGTGGGTGGCGTATAGGTGATAGTAAATCACAGATTTTTGGCACTTTGTTTTTGTGTGATTGATTGCTCCTCTAACTCTAATAAATATTCAGTTTTTATCACTGTCCTATGTGCAATATCAAATATATGAGGCTGCCTTCTTGTTACAGAAATCCTGGATTTATTGTGATAATCTGGACAGGTAGTTTGAATGAATAAATCATATATATTCTGCGTGAGGAAACTGAATATTTATCTACCATACACTGGGACTGGGAACAATCTATAATAATAATATGTCACAAGCAAATTCCAAAAGGTATGAAAAAATGAAGATAAAAAAAAAAAAATGTTCTAAATATGTTTTGTTAATTGTTCACATTTGGAAAAACAAACATTCACTGCCCTGAATTCCAATGGTTGTTAATACGGGACATTTCCCATTTACCACATTCTTGACCTTTTTCGTTTTTGACTTTCCGCAGAGCGACAGTAAAGAAAGGCGTGACCTTTCGAACAGCGACACCCAGTAACTCTTTACTGTGGGACATCACTCTGGATATGGGTGCAGATGGAGCCATCGCTGTCATTTGTCAGAGGAAGGCTCCCATACCTGGGAAAAGGCAAGTCTGTTCTCTTCACATTACTCTAAATGCCAGTGTGCTATCTGGGTCTATTTCGCTGTCGCTGTATATCATTGTATACATATTTATAGGCTTAAATTGTCTGAATGGACAAATAACACTCTAAAGGTCCAAAGGGGATTTTTCATGTACAGTTGGTTGCCAGTGTCTCTAGCTGATAGAAGTGGCACTATTGTAATGTATGTCCTGCAAAGTATATCAGTATTTGTCTCAGCACCTGTGGAGTAAAAGACAAACCATCTGCTCTGTACACGCCTGACAGCAGCTTACTGCAGAAGCATACTGTGCTGCGTCCTCAGAGGACATCTCTTATACCCTCTAAGCGCAGGTTGGCTGCAGGTGCTCCTGTAAAGCTGCCCCTTGTAAACAACTATTGCTTTACCCCCTTTATTGTCCACTCCTCATCTGTAATATGTAAGCTTTAATCATTTCTCAACATTTACCAGCTGTGCACATCCATGCATTCCTAGCATGCAGTACATATGACTTAAAAGCTGCAAGCTGGGAAGGTTGTTTTAGCAAACATGGCACTAAAGCTATTTACAAGACAACTGCAGGCTGGTCTGATCCAACTCATTGGGCTCCTAAGAAGTACTTACCTTTCCCCATAACCTCATTAAACGGGGCTACATCCTTTCCCCAACAAGCAGCTTATCTCAGATGTCCTTTCATTTTCAGCTGAGTGCATTTCATTGAACACTGAGGTGAGCTGAGTTCATTTAAGAGTTAAGTCATGTTAAGCGTGGCCCATCACTTCTGAGATTATAAGACACTTTTTTTTTAACAAAAGGGCATAGGAAACAAAGGGTAAATGTCATGTCCCTTCAAGCCGTCTCTGTCCTACCTTGCTACCACAACAGTGGTCTTAAGTCAAACCTCTGTTTCAGTTCTTTTCACAGGCTATAACGAGGTAGTAGAGGCAAAACAAGGGCGCTGTCACAAGCCAACATTTAGTCCGTTTTAATCGAACTATGGTGCGGTTTGTTTGGGCAGTTGTGAACACAGTAATCGTACTTCCATGCGGACCAAAACAACCGGTCTGAGACCGCTTGCGAGAGGTGGTCTCGGACCGTTTCCAAGCGAACCAAAACGCAGGCTGCCTGTGTGGGCTTTTGTTGAGTTGGAAAGGACGGACCTGGACTTCTGCAGAAGTCCGATGTTTGCTTGACATCTGGGCCGAAGAGAACATGCAGAATATGCTAAATAAAGTCGACAAAAATAGTTTATCAGGTGGAGATTTACTGGAGGGGAAGTCGTCTAGGTGAGCTAACTGTTCTAGCCGACCATCCAGATGTCTTGAATGCAACAAACGTTCAGGAGAATACCATTTATGTTGCTGTTGTGCACATGCTTTTAGTTCTTTGTTTTGCCATTCAAGCTTGCCAGTGCTCCAAAAACGGATCCATTGAGATTTAACTCAAACAGTAAGATTATTTCTGCCTAGAGCAGCTCCAAGAAATGCTTGTAAAACTAAAGCTCTAATCTGTGTGCGGATGGTTGGCGTAGCTGGAAAAAGAGCAAGTGCATGCAGCCAATATTCCCAGGATGAAAAAAATACTAATAAAAGTAGACAAAGAATAACATTCTCAGTGAACTTTGCTTGAGTATAATCTAAAAAAGATTAATTTAGCCCAGTACAGGGATAAGTTTAAACTTTTTGGAGCTAAACACGTGGGTTTGTCTGACACTGACTCGTTAGAGGTCGTACAACAATAGATGCAGCTTCCTTTAAACAGACAGAGCACTGACCTTATGTGCGTTTGTCATTATTGGTTCGACCTCATTAAGTTGTTTTCCCCATTTGGCGTGGATTATGACATTGTTTATCACAACCTCTTTATGGGTTAACATATTCTTTCACTCAGTCATTTCGGCTAATCCTCTCTAAAATGTCATGAAACTAACAGAACCCCTGCAGAGAGTGGCCACTATCACACCACTGTGGGGATTTCTGACTTTTGTCTTCCTGGCTTTAGTGAGCACTAAAAGTATTTGCTCTATCTGTATATTAAAGCTTTTTTTATCCTCATTTCGCAGCAGCTTGGTTTGGATCTTAATATTGAAGCGCTGCTACTCACAGACAGACTGCTGGCCGTAAACAAGTTGTTGAAGCATCATCCCCCTGCAAGCTTCACAAGAATGACTGAGGGCGTAAATAGCACGGCGGCATCCCCTATCTCTCAGATATCTGTGTTAATGCATACTTAAGGGGATATATGCATGCTTATGCGAGTCAAGCATATCTTGTTTTGATACTTGAATGCAATTATTATCTTTTAATCTCAGGTCTCGGAGCAATATGCTAAGATTATTCAATTACACTAAATCTCTGTCTTGCCCTTAATAAGGGCACATGTAATGGAGCACTGAGTGAGAGGGGGGGATACAGAGAAGAGCTTTTGTATGCTCTGTTGTTGAGTTTGGAATTTATTGGAGGATTAACAAATTATGATTTGCAGTTCCTCCGATTGTTGTTGCTTTAATGCAGAAAGGCGGCTGGTATGCAGCCCCTTCAGAGGTCATTTTCACGCAGTAAACAGGACTTACTGTGTGTCTGCACACCCCTGACACATATATTTATAACATTTACACCCAGATGCAGTGGGTCCGATAATGTCCACGCGGGTATGTGCATGCTTATTGCGTTTTTGTCCACCAATATATCTTTTCTATAGTTCAGTACGGTGCCAAGAAATAAAACCCAGGATACTAACTTGGGCCATGGGGGAAAATTGAATCCATGGCGAGGACACTCTGTTCTAGCTGGCATCACTGAGAGGCCATTATAAGTTACAAAGGCTTATACTTTGTTGTGTATGCAGGATGCCGCTGTCCCCGGACCACCTTTTATTCAGCTCACATTTAACAGTATGCCGGCAACGCAAGGGTATAGGGCCAGCTCAGAGAAATTCAGCTCTATTCTTTTTTGGTTTAGTTTGTGAAAATGCCTACAGATGCAAAGCCCTCTACTAAAAAAAAAAAAAAGGGATTGGGTCTTGTCGCAACAACTGGGATCACATCCCTCTCCGAATAATCTCTTTACTTTCTTTCCACAGGGCCAAATTCACAACATTACTATGAATTTTGAGCTGGATATCTCCAAAAATCCAGTCCCAATCTTCACTGTATTTCTTTCTACTTTTCTTTCAACAGCCCCAATAGTTTCCTAAATATGAAATAATTGCAGTCTGATAGTAGACATTAAAGTAATGACATACATTAGGGATGCACGGTCTACTGCTCATTGCAGCCTATATAATACAAAATGCCATTCCATCATACAGTAAATGAGGTGTTATTGATGCGTTCTGAGCCGTCAATATGTCACAGCAGCAATGTCACCACATCATATTTCTATTCCTCTGGTTAGCGGTTAAAGTGATTGTGTGACTAAGGCTGGGAAATATATGGATTTTATATTGGTATCGTGATATGACACTAGATATCTTCTTAGATTTTGGATATCGTAAAATCGCAACGTGTCTTTTCCTGGTTTTAAAGGGGCTCTATGTAAGAATCAGAAATGTCTTATTCTGCTTGTTAACAGTGACACCTGTGGCCGTTAAGTCAACGTCAGTCAACGTCAGTCAACGTCAGTCAGCGTCCTGTTGCTCGCGCTTATGCCCGCTCTATGTAGATGCGAGCAACGGTCAAAACAGTGAGGCGACACACACAAGACTGAACGTGATTGACAACTGAAACCACAACATCACTTTATATTTCACTTGCTTGGCAGTAATGTTAGCTTACCTGTCTAATAGGAATTTTGCCAGCTCGGGGTCCGTTTTCAAAACCAAACGAAGGTCCCTCCATGGATCGAAGGCCCGGACGATGTTGATCCTAGTTTTCTCCCCGACGTCGGTCACATTCCTGTTTTGCTAGATGGGCTTCACTAGATATAACTTAGATTTTTTTGCTTCAGTGGAGTTTGTGTTGGAGTCTGAGTTGTAGTGGGGGCTGATCGTTTGTTGGCGTTGACGGACTCCATTTCGAACCGAACGTTGGCTATCGTTGCACACTGTTAGCCCTGTAGCGGAGCACGCATGACGACACATCTGTTGGATTTTCCTGGAAAAAACGGCCCGGGTTCTTCACATTAAAAGCAGTCTACAGGCTGATAGAGGAAACCCAGAAAGATGCAGAAGGTCTCATTTTTTAGGTTCGGTTACAACCTGTTCACACATTGGCAATTTTTAAAGGCTGCATTACAGTAAAGTGAAGTAATTTTCTGAACTTACCAGACTGTTCTAGCTTTACCCACTTAGTCATTATATCCACATTACTGATGACAATTTATCAAAAATATCATTGTGGAGATTTTGTGAAAGCACCAATAGTCAACCCTACAATCTGTGACTATGAGGATCACTAAAGTTTGGCTCTGGTCATGCTGGCTGATAATGTCATGCAGTTATCTGGTGTTTCAAATATGATCAAATGGATTTGTCGTCCTGTACTGAGAGAAGCAATGAGCCACAGGCTGAAGTGCAGGAAACACTGCGGTATGATCACTGCACCTTTCCTCAGACATGATTATCTCCACAGGAATTGAATGGCTGCTGAGATAATTGCAGACCCCAGTGGTGAAATAATCCCATTAAGTATCAGCGGCTGTGATGGAAAGATTGAGAAAGTTGAGAAAATTAGATCCCTCACACAGCCAAAACACAAATTTGGCACTTCTTGCACCAAATGATAATAACATAATATGACAATGAAAAGCCGCAGTAGCATCTATTTTACGGTGTGTTGTTTTTCTGATTTGCATTTCCATATCAACTTCAGGAAACCACAAAATATGTTTTTATTGGAATTACAGACCGGTATGAATGCACATCTGTCTAACTCATCCTGCCTCCCATTCAGACTCGAGAGCAGCCTGCTGGAGGTGCTTCAGATGGATTTTGAGGTGGAGGAGCTGAGCAGTCCTGTCGACAGTCAGGTGATCATATGGAGGCTGGAACTACCATCGGCGTCCAAAAACGCTGCCAAGACTGAAGGAGCCATGAGGATCTATACAACTCAGAGAGACTTTGTTGGCCTGGCCCCTCTCGTAATGGTGAGTTAGCTGACAGCTCCCATGTCACACCTAATCATAATTAAAACCGACGTTACTGACAGCAGCGTTTCCAATAACGCCAACACTCGGACCGCCTCCTTTTGAGCGTTGGTGCACGAAAATATCATGAAATGCACTTTTCTCTGATCCATCGGTGTCTGGTTTGCATACACAAAAAGGCTGGATATGCTTTGGATTGTTTAGTAAATGGCTTCTATTTTGAGCAGAGAGTGACCTTGCGTTGTTGACTGTCAGCTAGCTGATGTCTCTCTTCTGTGTTGTTCTGGCGTGCAATATGTGGTCATCCTCTCCTCCTAACAGCTGCTTCGTGTGCTTCTATTTTGGTGCCGCGGGCCTCTTTATCATGCTACCTCTATAATTAATCCATGATATAATCTGCGCCACTAAATATGGAACATTACACACGAGTTTACACCACTTTGAATTACCATATTTAATCCGAGTTAAGTGTCACCTGGGGCAGTGACTTCTTAGTACGTCATTGTTTGCAGGAATGACAACATGACTTATACTACCTTTTTTTCTGTTTCTTAGCATTTATCCAACCACACATATGTTTGATGAAGTATGTATTAGGGCTGCAGCTAACTACTATTTTCATTGTTGATTAATCTGCTGATTATATTCTTGATAAATTGATTAGTTTATAAAAGTCTATAAAATATCAGAAAATGATGAAACATGTTGATCAGTGTTTCCCAAAGCCCAAGATGACACCCTCAAATGTCTTGTTTTGTCCACAACTCAAAGATATTCAGTTTACTGTCATAGAGGAGTAAAGATTTTTTTTTTATTATTTTTTTTTATTAAAAAGAAATTACTCAAACTAATTAATCGGTTGTCAAAATAGTTGGCGATTTAATAATCATAGCATCATTTTAATAGTTGATAACTTATTGATTAATCTTTGCAGCTCTAATATGTATAATTAAAAGTTAAAGCTGGGGGAGTCAGTTTATTTTTGGCATTATTGGGCAAAAAATCCATAATAACCTTTCAGCATATTGTAATTCAAGTGGTACCCCTGGCAGGTTAGGCAGTTTTCTGGAAAAGGCACAAAAAAACACCTGAATTTGGAAATCCAGCCCTGCTCATGCAGCTCTCCACTCTGCCCTCTCTGTCCTAAACCCTCCCACCAGGCGAGCACGGGCACGTGCGTCATACAGTAACCTGTACGAGCAGGCAACTAGTCATTCATTTCAAACATCACCCCGAGATTGTGATCCTGATGCCGTTATGTAGCGACAATCCTATGAGAACTACCCTCCTGTTTTCTTTGCAGACTTGTGGGCCTGTAAAGCCCTTTGAGATGACAAACTGTGATTCGAAGCTCTGGCGAGCTAAAATATCGGTGAAGCGTTTCAGAGATGGAGAGAAAACGCTGCTAATAATTTAGCCTGCTGCTACCAGTAGGAGTTGCGCCGCAGCAGTGAGCAGAAGGCTATTAGCTAACTATTACCAACATTTTCTCTCCATCTCTGAAACGTCTCGCTGATATTGTCGAGACTCTTTTTGAGAACTTTCTCAAAAATTTCTCTCTGAAATGACCTGTGATTGGCCAAAGTCTCCCGTCACAGGCTAGATTTCCTAAAGCCTGAAAACAGAGCCAAGAGGAGGTTTAGAAGTCTAGTTTTTTCTCAGACTACTTGAACTACAATATGCTGAGAGACAATTATGGAATTTTTTCTAAATGATGCCAAAAATATACTGCCTACCCCTGCTTTAAGAATGATTATGCTTTTTGCTATACGTTTAGGCAGCAGGTTACTTGCACTGTATTTCCAGTCTGCTGCATTTCCATCATAATGGTGCCCGAGCGCTTGAAGTTGTGAGGATATGCTACAGTATCCTGATTGGTGAATTTGACATGGTTCATCTCTCTTGTGGATTAGAAGCTGACCTCAGGCGGAGGGCCAAACACGAGGAGATTTGATGGTTGGCTCGAAGGGACATTAGCGCTGACTGATCACTCTGAGCCTCGCTCTGTGAACTCCATCTAGTGCTGCTGCTCAATACTTCTATATAATGGCGAAAGCCTCCCTGACACCGGTTCAAATCTGTATTTTTTAACTATATTGTAAGGACAGTTTAAAAAAAAAAAAAAAAATGATGTTCAGTTATTTGGGCTTCATTTAATCTAGTTTTTCAGTCGAGGGTCACGTATCCATCTCCTTCATTTTCATACTCTGAGTGGCCAAGTGTCTCTTTAAATTTGATTCAACTGATCATTCACAGGACTTGACCGAGCAGTGCTCCACTGCTCTCACACTCATTTACACGCACGGCATTCAATTATTTCAACTTCATTTACGGCAGTGTGTTCTTGCCGAGGACGACACATATCCATCTGCTTCACTTCCGTGCTTTGATTATCCATGCATACAAATGCATTTATGTACAAACACACACAGAGGGAGACGGAAAGATACTTCTTCTACAGTATTCATATCAATTCATTACATCATCGTGTACATAGAAACAGGAAAACCACTTATGGAAAGTTAAATGGACTGCATTTATAAAGTATATTTAGCCTCCCATTCACACAGATGCTGTACTCACAGGCCACTTGAAGCCACTTACCATGCAAGTCGCTTACCTAACCATCCCGAGCAATTAGTGCTCAGTGTCTTGCTCAAGGACACTCGGGGCAAGGGGACCCAGGGACCGAACATCCAACCCTGCGATTAGTGGACGACTCTGCCTCTACCTGCCACAGCCGCTCTATATAATAACACATTGAGCATGAAAGAACAGGCTGTACTGTAGATAGGTAGACATTATTTTTAGTCCCCGTCCGTGGCTCTAGTTATTTGATCATGTTTGAGTGGATGTGGCATCGCTCTGGGGGACACGCCTGTGCAGAAATGTCCAAGATTAGCTCTCCCTTCCATGCAGTGACCTGGCCATCACCCAGCCTTAACTCTGCTTCCCCCCCTCCCTCCGGCTCACCTCATCAGGACTGCTGAGTCGCACTTCATCACCCCTGTCTCTCCTACCTTCCTCCTCTGCCGGCACCCCACAGTGCTCCCATCCCCAAAACCTTTTTGCACCGCATGAGCACATCGGCCAAATGTCTGAAATGTAAAATGAAAAGAAAATATACTATGTGATTTTTTTTTTTCTATTACTCAGCAATATGTAATGACTCTGGCTGATTTTCCTGGCCTCTCTGCAGGACACTGAGATCCTGAATACAGCCGTTCTGACTGGAAAGAAGGTGGTGATGCCCGTGAGGACAGTAGCTGTGGAAGAAGACGGAGTGGTCACCGATGTGTCTGACTACACAGACTGTAGCTCCACTGATGAAGATGTGCTCAAGGTAGGATTTACTCCTCCTGCTCTTTGTTACATGCCTCCACATACTGTAGAGGGAACAATAACCTTCCCATACATCATTTTTAGTTTCTCTGGTGTCATACATTCCAAGTAAAATGATTTTTACTGTCAATGGCTTTTTAAAACCATTTCATTATAGGGACACAATGAAAAGGGGTGAAATTGCTTTTTTTTTTACACCTTTTGTAGTCAACCTTAATCACTTTCGCTGCGGAAGTATTGTGTGAAAAACGTTCAATCACTGCTGGTAAATGGTTACCTGAGAAGAAAACATTTATGAGCAGCAATAAATGGAAGACAGTGAGATGTTTGTGTCTTGTCTTCCCGCCCTAGTGCTCAGAGGCAGGAGGGCAATTTAGTGTGGCTGTTAAAAAAAAAAAAAAAAAGGCTCCATCGAGGTAAGGTTGGTTTCATGTGTGATGGTAAGGACGGGATGCGGACAAATAAGTTGCACCAAAGTCACCTCTGCTCTCTGTCCCTTTTCCACGCAGTAAAACAAACTATTAGCTGGGCTCCGACAACACCGCCCATCAATCTCCCCCCGACAATGAACAACCACTGAGCTAAATCGCTCCCCGCAAATGACCTAACAGTCTGCCGCCGCGCTCCCGTCCCGTGACGACGCGCCACTTTTATCCTGTGAACCTGAGCAAGGCTGACTGCCAAAAGCCGGCTTTGTTTATTGATGAAATTGAAAATCAAACCCCCGGCCCCTGAGGTCAGAGGCTGTAAGGGTAAAGTGGCATTGTGAACAAAGAATAAAGACATCCAGTGGACTCTACACATCTAATATGTTTAATGTCCCAAAGCGGGTTTAGCAAACAACAGATGTCTCGGCTAATAAATAAATGTAGTAGTCTGCCTCAGAGTGTTGCTCCATGAGGAGATTCGCAGTACTGTGTATATACAGTAAGTGCACACATGTATTAAGTGCAGATGGGTGTCGGATATAAGAAAAGCAGGATTACGCGAGGATGACAAGAGGCCGGATGTGGACTGAATCTTTCCAACCCTGTAATGTAGCCGTCTTTGCTGTTGTTCTAAGCTTACAGTAGCTCTCAGTGTATTTGCTGACCAGAGAGCAGCTTCAGTCACAAATATTCCCTTTAATCTTCTTAGTCTAACAGCTTGACTCAGATATCTTTTCTCTTCAGGGGTGCCTGAAGAGTATCAAATCTGCTAGTGATAGATGGGGGAAGGATTTATCTAGAGCGGATAGCTCTCGAGTGACAAAACAAAAGCAAAACAGAAGTCTAATCTGCCATGATGGAAAAGTTTTCCTAATGTACATGAATGATGGAGAGACTTCAAATGTGCATATATAGGCAATTCTCTTTTGTCAGTCCAGGAATTAAGGATTGACACTTGAACATTTTAAGCAGGGACGTATTGAGCATAGATGTCTACTTAGTTGATTAATCGGGGCTTTTTATGGCTGATTCAACCAATAATTAATTCTGCATACTCACTTAAATTTATTTAACTTGTTTTATTTGCACAAGGAAACTACTGTCACAGTTGTGTCAGTCAAGTGTGCATTTCAAGTATTTTTTTAAATGTATTTCTGCCTATTTCTTTAATACCGTTCCCAGTGATGAAAGTCAAATCCCATTTTAAACACATATCTATTTTGACACCAGAAACACTGAGGGATATTCTTGGCTGCAAAATGAGATTGTGACTCGGATGAGTGGGCGGGTGACACATTAAAATGGCATTCCCTTTGAACTGATGCTTCAGAATATTATTTGAACATGGCTCATGGAAGTTCAGTGGATGATGCTTCTCTGAAGAAGAGGAAGAAAAGAGCAAAGTGTCTTAGATCATAGACGGCTGGTTGACTGCCTGGAAACACGAGAACTCTCGAAGACTTAAGTGGAACTAAATCAGTCCTTGACTATTGTTCCGTGCTCGCATTAGACGTTTTCCGTAACAACCTTTCAAGGGCTTCAGCGCCACACGTTGTAAATCTGCTTGCTGTTTGGATATAAATCAAGCGTAGGATTATTTGCAAGGAAGAGGCCAGGCCATCTCCGCTAACAGCAAGGATGACACACAGTGATGTGGTCATTCCTAAAGCTTAAGTTCCGGTCGTGGGTGCAGGATGACTGATGCTCAGACGCACCGATGACACAAGAGCCTCTCAAAAAAACAGCATGTCCTTGTGACAGCACATCCTCTAGCAAACCGTTGGGTTCACGCGAATGAGCGCGGGAACCATTGCTATTTGTATTCCTCCTTAGGCCATCTGTCAAAGTCACTGTTTAGTTCTCCCCTCCACTCCCCCGTGCACTTCCAGGGACTGGTGACTGAATTTCAATGTTAATTATCCAATTTGTTTAAAGCAGCGGCTGTTGAGAGGACCGAGAAAAAGCCTCCTGTCTCAAAATGTCCATGAGATCTTTTGAGCAGTCGCCCAAACTTGCCAGGGTCACCTTTGAAATCCCGGTGTAATGAATGCATTTGGCTGTGAAGGACTGATGTTCAGAGCCGCACCACATGATATTTTGATTAACATAAAATTGCAATGCTGCCTCTTCCTAACGCCTCGGACCGGTGATCATCGCAGTAGTTTATTACAGCCAGCTGACATTACTGTGGTAACACATGCAGCGCAAAACTGCTGCAAGGCCATTTGTTGTTGTAAGAATGGCCTATTTGTTAAAATAGTGACTTTTATGAGAATATTTGATTATTCCTTGTCATTGGTTAGATGACGAACGTCTCCCTCATCGACGGCAATCTCATTCTGAGTTGGATGTAGACTGTTTACACAAGCGCACTTACACAAACTCCTTGATATTATCAGGGAAATTAAAATGATAAGATATTCACGTTCTGACGGATTGTTCCCTCTTCTATATCCCCTCTTCCCATCCAGGTGTCGGACAGGTGCGACTATGTTTTCGTGAATGGCAAAGAGACGAAGGGCAAGGTGAAGTTGGTGGTGAACTTCACCTACAGCTACCTGAGTGCTCAGCTCGAACTGAGCGTGTGGATGCCCCGACTCCCCCTCCAGATCGAGGTGTCGGACACGGAGCTGAGCCAGATCAAAAGTTGGAGGGTACCCATACTAACCTCAAAAAGGTGGGACACACAACTAACCACTTGTTTAACATAAAACCCCCCCCTTATTAAGATGGGATTTCGAGAAGCGTCCTTTAGCCCGTACAAATCCAAATCATATCTCTCCAAGGGTTTAGGGTTTTGATTCCATTACATAATGTACTGCAATATCTCAATGTGATCCAATCAAGCAAAGAGACGGGCCTGAGTGATTGGAGCATAGCAGGTCAAAGCATTTAACCATGCGACAGGTGTGACCAGCGCCTGTGTTTTCTGTGCTCGTGTCCCAGACCTGGCTGGAACAGCGAAGAAGACAGGAAGGGGAAGGGCTGCATGCTCCAGTTTCAGCACGCCCTGGTGCGGGTGCTGACTCACTTCGTGGCCGAGCAGGCGGACCCTCGGGATCCCAAGGCCTATTTCCTGGGCTCGGATTGGCAGGTGGACGTCACAAGGCTGGTTCGATACTTCATGAAGGTGGAGGACCCTCGAGTGGCGAGGCTGCAGGCAGGACGGGTGCTGTCAGGGCGAGACCTCGGGACCACCACCATCCAGGTAATGAACTGAACTACCGCTTGGCCCGAAATGCTCGTTACCGACGTCATCGCAAGAAGCGGCTAGATTGGATGGGGTAGTTTCCTTTGTTTCACTTTGAGCCTGGTGAATTGAATTGACTGGCCCTTGTCAGGAAATCAAGTCCAAGCTCCCCCTAATTAAAGTCTCCATGGTCTCACAGTGAAACAGGATATTTGAGTGGTGTATTACAAGAGGGATTTAAATCAAATTATTCGCATTTGATTGGACTGCTAAAAAGTGGCCGAGGACTGTTGGCTCCACACACACACACACACACCTCCCTCACCTGTTGTTAGATCAGGCATCATTTTGCAAAAGCCCCTGAGTGTAGGATGAGTCATCAAACATTTGAAACCATTTACAGGAAGAGAAAAGACAGGGACTTTGATCAGATTTTGATGTAAAAATACTCTGATACTGTTTGTTTGTTTTTTTACATAGTTTTGGCATATAATAAGAGGTAAATGAACAATTAAAACAGGGACACAGGATTAAAACTGAACAAATGTATTTTCAATTCATGGGGACTTTAATTTACTCTATCTGATTGTGTTCTGTGACAGGTGTTTTCTCCACTGTCTGACATAATCTTGGCTAAGAAAACTATCAAGGTCGTGGATGACAAAGTGACCATCACAGAGTTGGGGGTCCAGCTGGTGACGGGCCTCTCCATGACTTTACAGCTCAGTACTGGAAGCAACAGGGCCATCCTGGCTACCACGACCACACATGAGATTCTACAGAGCCCCAAACAGGTAACAGTCTGAATCTATTTAAATGGCTAAAAGATGAGCAGTGGATTAAAAGCACAATTACAATTTCTCCTGTTTTCTTTTCTTTCAGGAAGCTTTGGTCAGCGCCTGGGTGCAGTTCAGCGACGGCAACCAGACGCCTCTTGACATTTATGATCCTGCCTTCTACAGAGTGACGGTGACGTCTCTCGATCAGGGGGTGGTGTCGGTGCAGGGCACTCCTCCCGCCGTGGTGGCGGAGGGTGAGGGCGAGGGAGTCCTGGTCAGAGTCGAGATGTCCATCTGCGAGTCCTGCCAGAAGTCCAAACGCAAAAGCACAGTGGCCGTGGGCAACGGCAGCCTCAAGGTCAAGTTCCAAGTGAACGGTCGGCGCCCGGGCGGCAACACCAGCAGCACCGACGACAGCGCTAAGGACAACGGCAGCGACTACGGGAACGACGGGGAAGAGGCGGACAGCGAGAGGAAGCAGAGGAAGCCGTCCCAGGATCCTCCACCGCGCAGCTCCCCCTCAGATCGAGAGGAGAGCGCCATGCAGAAGATCACAACCACGATCAAGTCCACAGAGCGAACCTTCATCACCAGCGGCAGCCTCGGAGGAGTGGGTAAGACCAGCAATTCAGGAAACAGCGGCAGTCCTACCAGCGTGGTGAACATCAGCATGATGAACGGCCCCAGTGACGGCAGCAAAGCGTACGGCTCAGACAACATGATAGTGGAGGATATGAGCAGCGTTGGCTTCACCAGCACTGTGAAGGCCCCTGGGAACCTGGTGAACTACAACAACTTCCCCACCAAGGTGGAGGCACCGGGGCAGGAGACGGCAGAGGTGGAAATCGGCGGCGAAGAAATGTTGGCCAACAGGCCGCTCACAGACTTGGAGATCGGCATGTACGCTCTGCTGGGCGTCTTTTGCCTGGCCATCTTGGTTTTTCTGGTGAATTGCATCTCATATGTTGTGAAGTTCAGGCACAAGAAGCCTCCGTCTCACGGCCAGGAGCCCACAGGGCACCGGCACGACTGGGTGTGGCTCGGCACGGACGCCGAGCTGGTGATGAGCGTGCCGGGCAGTCCCGTCCAGCAAGACTCCCAGACCACAACCACCGTCATAGACATCGGGCCCGACAAGACGTCCTCTCTGTCCAGAAGGCCCAGCTGCCTGGCCTCCGTCACAGACTCGCCCATCAGCTGCGTGGGCTCCCTCAGGAGGAAACCTATGCACACCGAGTCCCTCCACTCGCCCACCAGCAAGAGGAAGAGAGTCCAGTTCACCACCTTCTCCACTCTGGAGCGCCAGCATTCGCCGAATCTCCCGCCCAGGGAGAACGGCCACGGCATCCACTGGGTCGGGAAGGAGGACAGCTGTGAGGAGCAACCCCAAGTGCCCATTACAGAGCCTGGGGACCAGTTATAATCCAGAACCTGATCAGACCTCACATGTACAGTAGATGTGGCTTTGATCACCTCAATGCCTTTGTGAACTCCAATAACTGTCTAGAATATGTGATTTTGGAATTGCCCTCCTCTACATTTCATTACCTATCAAGGCCTTTTACATGTACATGTACTGTATATTATTGTTAATACTGGCGTGCGGATGCGTGTTAGATGGTCGACCAGATGGACACACAATGTTTAAAGCCACCAAATATTAATGCTGCATGTGGATATCTACTTCTCTAAATTTTAGCTCACATGCTGGTATACACAGCACAAAGACACTGAAAAAGTATCCCAAATACAAAAACAATATATTTATTACCAGTTATAATACAGAACTCAGTTTGACTGATTGGGTTTCACCAAAAATGTGGCTTTGATTAAACATCCGAACTGAAATGGGTTTATTCTATTATGCAATATCCAAGACCCCTTTCTTTGTAAAGTTAAGTTGATCTAATTTTCATTTGATCTTTTTTTTTTTTCATTAAAACACCATGATCTTGAATATTGCCTTTCACTTGATTTTCTATGTTAAAGGATAACTTCAGTATTTTTCAACCCTATTTTCCCATGTTTTTGTGTCTGTGTGATTAATGGGGACTGCACTTTTTGAAATTGGTCCAGTATTGAGGGAGAACGCTGCAACCACCAGCTGCTAAACAAGCTGTAATGTAATCATTTGGGGCACCGTCAGTTTACATCCACTAAAAGGGCTTTTTTTTTGCCACTGACGGGCTCAGATTGTTATTATAAGTGTCTGACAACATTATGGAAAGGACCCTACAGAGAAATTTAACGTTTTTCTTACATTTCGCTTCCTTTTCGTTGTTGTGTCATGTGACTTGTTGCCGGAAGAGAAAGGTGGAAACGTGAGTGAGAGTTGGAGAGAGGAGTGGCGGTGTTATCACTTTGTCATGTTGGAGTACAGAAAGCGTAGCTTAGTGTTATCTAAAAGAGTTTCAATGTCATTGCTGAATATTTAGATGATTTCGACAATGTGGATGCGACGCAACATTTCACGAGGCTTCTCCTAGAGAGACACAATAACAAACAGACCTGATAACGCGAATGGTTAGAAAAGGGTTTTATTTCTCTGTAGGGTCCTTTCCATAATGTTGTCAGACACTTATGATAACAACCTGAGCCTGTCAGTGGCAAAAACAAGCACTTTTAGTGAACGTAAACTGTGTGCCAGGTATCTTCAAATGATAACATTACAGTCTGTTTAGTGGCTGCAGCGTTCTCCCTCAATACTGGACCAATTTCAAAAAAGTGTTGTCCCCATTAGTCCCTCAGACACAAAAACATGGGAAAATAGGGTCCAGGTTGAAAAACACCGAAGTTATCCTCAAAGCACCTACCAGATTTTAATGAGGCAAATGATCTCTAGTAACAGTCTGCAGGTCGGCTATTGATGTTCATCTATATTTTGTGTAATGCTCAATCTTACAGTTGCACCAAAACCGTGGCACAGTGCAAAGCTTTTGGGAGAACATTTCCTAACCGGCCCCCGCCCCAGCGTGTTGCCAAGATCAACCTTTGTAACGGCAAATTACAAGAACCCTTTGTGCCCCTCTGCCCTTTAAACAAATTGAGTTTTTGCAGGGCCCTTGAATGTGTGCAACCCAACCGTTGCACTTTATTAAAAATTAATGTGGTAGCATACAGACTGGAAGGAAACGAAATATTGGAACAGTTTTTTAGCAAGTAGTAGATTAGCTGATCTACTGCATTTGAGGAGAAATTGAGATTTAACGGCACTTACAGAATTTAAGTCAGTAAACAGCTATTTTTTCTCTCAACAGAGAATGAAAACATTTTTTTCAGCTCACCAACCACTCAAAAACAACCAGTGTTGTCTATTTTATTAAGTAGAATGAATAAACCGAGAACCCGTGCCATTCCTATATTTATACCAAACCATAAATAACAGTACATCATCAATTTTAAATACATAAAATATATTAACCATTTCTACTCTAATTTCTTTGGTTCAAAGTGCTCTGCAGCATAATTTCAATCTGGCAGTGCAGATAAAACAGGATTTTTTTGTACAGCATTTTTGTAGGCTGTGAATAAAGACATCTGTGATAATTCTACCTATAAATCCAGCGGTGTAATGCCCTGCTCTCTGTCGCTGAAGTTCCTGAGAAAGTATACAGAGTGGGGGCTGAACGCTCAGAGCAGAGTGTCCACCAGCCGCTGGTAGGTCTCCCTCTCCTGTTTGAGGCCGTGATGCTCCTCCACGTAGAGTTTTCCGTTCCTCACCACTCTTTCTCTCATCTCACGATCTGACAACAGCCTCTCAGATTGATGCAGAAATTCCTGGCAGGGATAAAAAGCAAAAACGAGCCTCATTTACTGCCAAATGCCACTTAAAGCTTTGCCATTGAAGCTGCCTGAAGATATGTTTTTTTTTTTATTTTTTAAAAAAGCATAAAAGATAATCCAAGGCACGAGAACAAAACTCAGATAAGAGCCTGCGCGCTGATTAGTAAATACTTCAAAAACGTCTGTACATCGCCAAAGGATGGAGATATTTGTGGCTCCGGATCCACACACTGCTGTCCAATAGACCTTTTCAGTCTTTCCTAATAGCTGCCACCTCTCGTTTGCTTGTGGAAAAAAAAGGGGAAAACAAACAAAGTGACTGCTACAGTTAAACAATACTGCCACACCAGCTGTCACAGGGACATGGGGAGGATAAAAATGAGATAATTAAGAAATGAGTAATGGCTGAGCATTGACTGAGATGTGATGTATCCACACGGCATCCTGAATCCCACATCTGTTGGCCCGGCAACTGAAAGAAGCCTCCAACCAAATCAAGTGCCTTTTAAAGTGTTCCTGCGACATGGCAGCCAACATTTGCTGAAGCAGAGAGCCGGTGGGCACGCAAAGTTTTAGCCACTGCCAGTCAGCAGGCCAATTCACTTTCACTTCATTCAAGTGACGTGATTATGTCTGGAGAGGCTCTTGGTAGGGAAACGGCTCCTCTGTACGGCCATACGAGAGCTATAAATCCTCCGCAACAGGATTAAAGCTCAACTTACTGTATGAGCAGCGCGCTTATAATCACTTCACTCTTACTGCAAATTATAGAGCCAGACAGGAAGTGCCATTTTTCCTCTTCAAGGCTTTCAAGTGCTCGTGCGTTTTGTTTCCTTTGACACATTCTTTGATACCTACCCTCCTCGTGTAATTACTTTGAAGGCTTAAAGAAGCAGAAAACGCTGTCATTCAAAAATAAGAGGGAGGTTTTAAAGCAAGTCTTGAGTGTGATCCACTGCAGGAAAAAGTTTTTGGCTGAAAGACCGGCCCCCCCGCTGCCCGTCGGTCCTGGCCGAGGTCGTGGTTTATCTAGCCCAAGTCGCTGCAACCATCTGTGCGAGCTTCCTCCTGGCGGCTGAGCTAAGCACGTGACCCCCCCACCCACCCCCCCCCCCCGGAGAGGACTTATCTCCACAACAACATCACGCAAAGAGCATGGTGTCTTGCACGCTGAAGCCCTCTGTCAGCTGGCCATGACCTGTGATGTTCTCCTTTTGCATCAAACCTCATTACATATCAGACTGAAAAGGCTCTCGTGGGAGCTCCCCCGCTTTGCACTTTCCTGCACGCTGCACTGTGTTGCATCACCACACGGTAATGTGGTATCTTTGTCCCTGAAGGCTACACTTTTTCATCCTAATCTAAGCACCTGGGGAAACATCCGCTCCCTTTTGTTATCTGCTTAGATTGGACTAATGATAAGAATTTAAAGTACAAAGTTTGACAACATGATGCAAAGTTTTCCTACTTAGACTTTTTAAAGATAAATCTATGCCAGGAGAGGGGGACATACACCTCTTCAGTCATCCTGAGACAGTGCTTAGATTACAGTGTAAGCAGTTAAGTACTTTACAGGCCAGTTGAGGTGACAGGTGTAGCTGTTGGCTACAGTGTAGATGCTGTATATCCTCTCTGTAGTCCGTCAACACAGAGTTAAAGCTTAAAGCAGCAGTAGGTAGGATTGGAGGAAATATTATTTAAAAAAGTTATTTTCATAAAACGGTCACTATATCCTGACAGTAGTGCATGAGAAAGGTAATTGAAAAAAATTGTGTGCCTCTGGTGTCTTCCAGTGCTCCTAATGGCATCTGCAAGATTTCACAGACCGGAGGAAAACAACCAATCAGAGCCGAGCTGGAGCCTGCCGTCTCTGAGCAGCTGTCAATCACGCGCAAACTGCGATCAAACGATCAACACGTGCTTAACACGTGTGGCGACCTGGTCAGTGTTTGTCACTACATACCTGAGGAGACGAGTACAGCAGGCCAGTGAACTCGTGCTGCACTACGGCTGCATTTCCTGCGATGTCCCTTGCCAACACGGGTACCCCGAGATCCATGGCCTGTTGGAGCACAGAGGAAGTCACAGGAAAAGTTACATCCTGTTAAATCCGATCTGTAGGCTACTTTTAGATTGCAGACGACGTTCGGATTTATTTATATTTGTTTGTAAATATATGTGGAAATGTGGGTGTATCTGGCGTTGGATTCTATCCTTTATTATTTTTATGTCTGTACAGGTCACAATGCTAACAAGGCAGAAACGTGCTGCCTTGATCATCTGTGTCATCCTGTCTGCTGAAACGTCTAAAGCAAAAGAGGTGCCAGCGTATATTTGCAGAGAGAATTGGAAGTAAACTGGCTATGTTTTACTATATCTGTTGTACATTGTTATCTTGATAGCTACGCTCTGTTTACTGAAATTACAGAAATTCATCCGACTGCCCGACGGCCGGTCGGGAGGAGTTAATCGGCCCTCGGCGACCTTGTACAGTGCACGGCAAATGATGCCCGACGAAGCTGAAATTCGGTCCGACTCTGAAATGAGTCATGCAGGCCGGAAACGGGCTAAAACCGTACAGCGTGTGCCCGGCTTAACCGGCATACATTGCGCGCCGATCGCCTGGCTCATCTCGAAACGAGCCTAACATCATGAAAATAAGCACCTAAGCACCTTGGAAGTTGTACAGCTCAGCCAGTCTGCCCTTCGACGCCTCGGTTCACTGCCAGAATGAACAATCTGTGTCTGCTAATACCTTCAGCAGGTTGTTGAGCGAAACATGCGAACATACTAATCAGACTCTAAGCCTACTGTGGGTTGTCTTAATCGACTGCGTTTTAAAAGAGATTAAGTGGATTTGCAGGTTTTTGCTCACTCAGGAAAGGGAAGATTGGAGTCGAGCAATTAATTTGGGTAATTGTCCCTGAAGTGGTCAGATAACATTGTAGCTGAGCGAGATAAGGACTCCTGTAAATATTCACACAGTCGGATGGCAAATTGTCAGTTTATACTTTTCTCATTACCAAAACATTATTCTGCACGACACTGCATGAGCTATAAAAAAAAAAAAAAAGAAGATGTGTGTTTAGCAGCTGAATAGTTGAAGTCAGGAGAAGACACGCTATTGTCCAGAGACCCTCAAGATGTTTACCTCCAAAATGGCCGCCGACATGCCCTCGGAGACGGAGCTGTTAACCACGGCGAAGCACCTTTTCATGGCAGCGTGAAGCTCCCGTTGGCTCCTCTCCTGGGCCAAGAAGACCCCCGGTGTCCTGCAGAAGCAGCGGGCAGAGCTCAGTTCCTGCGTGACTCAGGGCTAACGGAGGCGTGAATGACGCTAAAGGGCAGTGACAAGCTCAGGGAAGGGAAACACAGCTGCACTATGTGTGACATGCACGGAGAGAGGCAGAGAGTCCAGGTGAAGTCCTAACCAGACAGGGCAGCTTCCTGCCGCTAAGAGCTTTGTTGTGGTGGAGGCCCCCTCGGCGAAACACTGAAAGACCAGCCAAGACTTGAGAGTGGGAGGACAGATAAAAATAAAGAGAGGGTCTCTGCGCTCCCCTCGGATTTTAATTCTGTTCGCGTTATGTCAAGATAAATGCGAGCTACTTTTGCATGGATATTATCTTGTGCCACATGGGATGAATAGAAGGAGAACAGGAGAAAAGTCTTGAAAATTAGACTGTCAGATCTCAAGTTTTATGAGACGTGTAACTGGTAAAGGGAAAGAAAGAAGGCGTACCTTTTAACAACAGCTTCCACTTTGGCAGTAAACACGGGATCGATCTAAGACAGACAGAAACATAACAAAGACGAGTGAAACCCGCTTGTTTCCGTCAACTTAATCTGAAGGCTGCAACATTAACAATGACACAATTAATCATTTCTATCATGAGCAAATCATTCTCTGAAAATCCTGTATTTTTCAGAGAGATTGGGGTCAGGGTGGGGTGGGTGGCCAATCTGATTAATTGCGATGTGGGATTTGCGTGCATTAGCATGCCCACGGAAAAGTCAGAGCATAGCAATTTAGGTCAAAGATGCTGCCAAGCAAGCTGCTACTTGTTTCCTCTCTTTCATTTTATAGAGCTCATGGTATTTCTAAACGGAATCTGCTTTAAAGCACGTGTGCATTAAAAAAAAAAATCAAAGAATTGCAACTGAGAATATTTTTTGTATCCTGTTGTAATCTGGGATTTAGCAGTTATTTTGAAAGCAGCAGGGGATAGATCACGATAAAGGCTGTATTAACAAACACAACTGATTTAAGCACTGCGTTGATTCTGTGCTGCTCCATGGTGAATCAGAAGAAAGCGGAAGGGAAGGCGGACGCTATATCAAGTTTTTCTGGGCGAATTTTTGTACTTTGCCACATATTTCTTGTTTTAAGCAACACGTTTGGTGCAAAAGCCTGCTAACGTCCAAAGATCTAAACATTATATATTTAGAACAAGCTTTTTGTGAAAGAACACGATAATCACGCGCTAACGCAAATTCGTTTTAACGCCACTAATTTCTTTAACGCATTAATGCAACTTGTGAATTTTAGGTTGTAGCTGGCTCAGTTTTAAAGCTAGAGTGAAGATACTCGTATCATATTGAACTAGAAACCTAAGGAATCCATTGGAAGGAGGTTAAATAACGCTCCAAACGTACGCTAAATTTTGCAGTTTGGGGCAAGTCATAGTCAAGTCAGCACACTGACACACTGACAGCTGTTGTTGCCTGTTGGACTTGAGTTTGACATGTTATGATTTGAGCATATCTTTTATTCTAAATGCAGTACCTGTGAGGGTTTCTGGACAATATCTGTCATTGTTTTGTGTTGTTAATAGATTTCCAGTAATAAATATATACATACATTTGCATAAAGCAAGCATATTTGCCCACTCCCATGTTAATAAGAGTATTAAATACTTGGCAAATCTCCCTTTAAGGTACATTTTGAACAGATACATATTATTGGGATTAGATATTTTAATCGATCGACAGCCCTAGTTTTATTCAATAATACTACAGAATATGCTGCACATTGTGGTGCTTGATAAAGCCCAGCTAGAGAGGAGTGAGATGTGTCATCGCTGACAAACTGACCTGAATTTTCCTCTTAATGACAGATGCTGCGCAGCCAGAGCGCTTATTACTTGAATGAAGTAGCTGTGGATTTACAGTACGTCATGACAGCCTGAGCAAAGCATGTCTCATCCTAACGTCCGCCTGTATTGTTTTAGAACTCACGGTCACGTCATTAAATCTATCCAACAATGTTTATGTTTTAAAAGTGGAATTCTATAATTATCGAGGGGGGGAAATCTGGCGGTCATACAAATACGTGTTTATTATAATAATAATACTAATAATATATGGCTTTTTTCATTTCTCAAACAAACAAACAAACAAACAAACACGCTTTCCCTGTGATTCGGGGTTGTCGAGATGAATCGCTCGTCTGCGCTTCCACTGAACCATTTCATCAAACAACAACAAAGCATAGCGGAGCAAGAAAGCGGCAGTCAGACGGTGTATAAGCCCCCGGCCATGTCTAATTGAGTTGTTTTTTGAGCAAATCTAAAGCAGAACATACCTTTTGCCTGACACCACTGTTTGAAAGAAAGAACAGACACTAAAATACTGTACACTGGTGTCATATCAAAGCAAGTCAGGGGGAGAGGAGATGAAGACAAAACATACAGAGAGATCAACGAGTGAGAGATTGGAAATGAAACAGGGGGAGGGGGGAACAGTTGTGAGAGCACTGAGGCTGCTGCTGAAGGGGGGGGATATAACTTAACTCTAACATAAAGGTGCAATAGGTTAAAAAAAAAAAAAAAAAACGTTTACAGTAAATGTATAAAAATTCCATGCTCTGATTTGACTGTCTGGCTGACTGGTTGATTTATGAATATCGTAAAGTTTGGCAGGCTATGAGGCTTTTTTTCACAGTTATTTGACATGTTTGACATGAAGTTATGTAGACTGTATATGTGCAGTTAAAGCTGCAGTCGGTAACTTTGAGCAAATATGATGAAAGAGTTATTTTTACAGTCACAATATCCCGATAGTAGTGCATGAGACAGGTAATCTGTGAAAAAAATCATGTTTCTCTGTGTCCTCCTATGAAGTGAATGAGTCCGTGAGTGAGTAACTTTTGTCTGTGACGTTTAATCTCTGTTCTCCAACAGGCTATGGAGTACCCGTGTTGGCCAGGGACATCGCAGGAAATGCAGCTGTGCACGAGTTCACTGGCCTGCTGTACTCGTCTCCTCGGGTATGTAGTGACAAACACTGACCAGGTCGCCACACGCGTTAAGCCCCATTAAAGCTTCAGTAGGCAGAATGTTTTTGGCATCAATGGACATAAAATTCCATAATAACCTTTCAGCATATTGTAATTCAAGTGTTCTGAGAGATAACTAGACTTCTGCACCTCCTCATGGCTCTGTTTTCAGGCTTTAAAAAAATCTAGCCCGTGACGGGAGACTTTGGCCAATCACAGGTCATTTCAGAGAGAGAGAGAGCGTTCTTATTGGCTGTTCATTCAACGGAGGCAGCTGTCAATCACTCGCGAAGTCCGATCAAACGGTCAAACTAGGCAGCGCTGATCAAATATGAATCAATATTCTGTTACTGTAATGCCTATTTCTAGCCTCAAATATTTTCAGAAACATGTTGTAGTGTACTGTTTAGCTGTAAAATGAGAAAGTTCGCCTGGTGGGCGGTGCTTGGTATTTCCTCAACTGATCTCAACATGGCTGCCGGGTCACAAAATTTCTCATTTTACAGCTAAACAGTACACTACAAGATGTTCCTGAAAACATTTGAGGAAATAGGCATTACAGTAACAGAATATTGATTCATATTTGCTCAGCGCTGCATAGTTTGACCGTTTGATTGGAGTTTGCGAGTGATTGACAGCTGCTCAGAGACAGCAGGCTCCAGCTCGGCTCTGATTGGTTGTTTTCCTCCGGTCCGTGAAATCTTGCAGATACCATTAGGAGCACTGGAGGACACAGAGGCACATGATTTTTTTCACAGATTACCTGTCTCATGTACTACTGTCAGGATTTAGTGTCAGTTTTATAAAAATAACTTTTTTATCATATTTGCTTAAGTACCAACTGCAGCTTTAATGTCTTCAGGAACAACAACAGTATCGGACAGAAGCATGACGATGTGTGACGGGGCTGCAAATAGCACATGTCCAGATATATGCCCATTTATTAAAACAAGGTAGCTCTTTACAGGTCAAAGGCAAGTGCTAATCTAGAGTAGAAGATGCATCAGTATATCAAGCAGTCTGCCAGTTAGACACAAAAAGAAACAGCACCACTGCTGCTGCTGCTGCTGCCCCTCGCCCGTCCTGTTTGCAAAAGATTGCCTTTTCCTCCCAGCGCTGCCCGTTAATTCCAGCTAAACAGCTAAAGCCAGTATCTCTGCTTCATCCAATTAGAGGCCGCTTGAATTCCCAGGGAAGGTTTCTATGTAATTTCAGCAGCGCAGAGTCACGGTATACAGACAGAGGGAGACACATGACAGTTATAATGACTAGTGTGCTTACCTTTGGCCCAATAATGACCAACGCGTTCCGCGGATTCTCACAATGCCACTCTGAAAGAAATAAAAGGGGTCATGTAAACAAAAACACAAGAAGAAAATGAACAGCAGCAGCAGTAAAGCTGTGTTTGCATAACATCCTTACAGCTCTACTTGCTTAGTGCACAATACTGTATGTTTGCATTTTTAATCATGTGGATAGTACACTTTAAATCCAGGAAATGCCATGTGAAAACCCACACATCTAGCTCCCCTATCTGGCTGAAACATCAACATGACGCCCTCTAGTGCTGCTTCATTACCATAACTGTGTGCAATGTGAAAGTCACATACAATAAAATTGGATTTAAACAAAGGAACCCACTAATCAGCGGCAATTCTCACAGCTGAATATATTAGATACATGTAAGATGTATAACATCATAAAAATGTCTGTTGGGCCAGCATGAGCTGTCAGCAGAATCTCATTGCACTTTCACATGAATTTTTTAATTAGCTGAAACTCAACCGCAGAGATCTAACTTCATTCCTAATTGATGAGGACATTGGCATTGCCTCTATAACAGGCTACTACCGAAATGCAGTCAGAAAGGCTTTGCAATAACCTGACATTCAGGTTGAACTTGCTTGTGTTTTCATCACCAGTACATGTGCTGTATAAAACAAGATAGTAAACAGAATGAATATACCTGAAAAAACCTCCACCAGATAGAGGGGGTCCTTGACTCTTCTGAGGCCGCAGACCAACAGGAAGACACGCAGCTCGTCCCCGTGCTCGCTGCTCAGACCTGGAGGGAAGCCAGACGCAAAGAAAGACAGCGGCACAATATCAAAACACTGCATAATGAACATCCCGAGTACATCGGCAGATAATGAAAGCAATACATCACCCAAGGTCATGAGGAAAATAAGACAGCAGTGACTAATGTGCTCGCACAATTCTCTGATCAGAGTTGTAACATTCAGCGGGGGAAACAGACTGCTGAATACATTGGAAGGTTGCAGCCTAATCAGTGTGTAATACGCCATCAGAACTACAGAGACGCATGCGTTCGGGTGACAATTTGCTCACTGAACAGCCCACGATTAAAATTAGCTAACCCGACATCACGCCGACAACATCAAATGTTCTGAGGACCTCGCTTTAATTGAGAGGCAGAGCCTCTAAATCGGCTCTTTTGCCAGATCATCCAACTTTCAGGATCAATCCAGAGATTAGTCAGAAACTGGCAGGCATACAGCTGTGCTCGCTGCCAACGACTACTGTTCTACACCTGACCTTCCAAAAGCAACAGATAAAAGTCCTGACACTAACAACACAGCCCTGCACTATCATCATGGCAACACATCCTCATCACAACCTGAACTTTAAATAGATAATAGCACACTTCCTTTATAAAGCATCTATGGTGGAGGTGGACAGAGAGCTGCATCCTCACAATGACAATGACAATACTAACATGCTAATCAGAAAAACCACACGTGTTTGTGGTACGGAGACCGCACAACCCACAATAATATAATCAAGGATCTTTTATTGCACCTAATTCAACTGTTATTAGGCCATTAAATGCGGGTTATCGCTCGGTATTTTCCTCATAGATGTGGGTCAGTAGGGCCCTACTACACCTACTACGTTGTAAAAGGGAAAGCGAAACTTAAAACCAACACGTGAGAAAAGTGTTTTTTGAACATTAAAGCATGTAAACATGTTCCAGTAGAAACCCAAAATACAAGTATGCACCTGAAAATAAGCATGATAGGTCCTCTTTAACCAAAGTGAAATGAAATATTGACCTGATGATACTGGATGAAACGTTAAGGGATCACCAAAGAATGTCTGTACAAATTTTTGTCCCAATCCGTCCGGCAGATGTTGAGATATTTCACTAGATGTGTGAAAAATCTGACCTGCTGTTGGCACTAGAGGAAAAGTCGGGGTGGGATCACCAATGTCATGTCATATTTTACCATTAGAGGGTTACCCAAGTGTCAGATTTTTAATCCCACTCTGACCTTTTATGCTCCACAATGACCCAAAAGGATGAATCATAAATGTTGAGATGATACTGCTAGCACCATGTGAAGGGAAGTAGCCTGCAAAATAAGCCCATAATAAAATGTATTTTGAAAGTGTCTGTGACAAAGTGAGAAATAAACAATTTGGAGAATAATACGACAGACAGACACAAGCACGTGCTTAAAGCACAGTGACAGTTGAGTGAAATCCCCTGCTGCCAGATAAGTCCAGATCAGGAGACTGAGGCAGCTCTTTTAAGGCTATTAAAGAGCATCTTAAAATGACAGCGTGGAGTCTGGGCATTGACCCCGATCCTTGCAACCGATTGTCAACAAAGCTCTGCATCTGCGGGAGGCATCGAACGTCCTTGCATTGATTCACAGGATGAGAAAGCGCGTCAGCTGAGGGAGACAAACATTTCATTACCTCGGTACAAGATGCGGGAAAATAATGGAGGATAGCTGGAATCATACCAGAGCACAGACGTGTCAAAATGAGCAAGAAATTCAAAGAAATAATAATAAAAAAAATACCCTTTTGGATCTAAGACGCAATTCATCTTTCCTCGGGGGAGAAGCACAAATTTGTACAAATCATCTGCTGTGCCAGCAGCACTCTTTTCTCTCTCGCTCTCTCTCTTTGTGAGTTCTATGCAAAACACATTTTTGTTCGTTTGCCTTTGATTTCAGAAGGGCATTCTGAACAATTCCCTAATGCTTTAATCAGTATGTGTGTATATGTGTGCGCATGGATGTGGGAGCACAGATCTATCGGAACAGCTCCTATTAAGGTGTTGAGTGGCACAGGGTGATACAGAGAGCAGATACTGCAGGGAGTGGACAAAATAATGACAACGCCATCGAAAAAATAACTTAAAGGTACATTGTGTGCGATTTGGTGGCATCTAGTGGTGTACCCCTCCATTCACTCCTCCCTTTCTACTTTAGGAGCAACAGAAGTCAGACAGCGGCTGGCGGTACCACGGATTTGCACTCTGCAGCTCACGTTACCGCAATTTCACAAGCGTGTTGGAGAACTACGGTGGCCTTCAGGTAACGTAAAATCGCGAAAAGCTCTCTTTAGAGCCAGTGTTTGGTTTGTCTGTTCTGAGCTACTGTAGAAACATGGCGGTGCAACATGGCGTCTGAACAGACAGACTGTCAGTGTTGCCAACTTGGTGACTTTCTCACTAGATTTAGCAACTTTTGGAGCTAGTTAGCAGCTAGCTACTTTCATTGGAAAAGAGTTGGCAACACTAGGCGGGGATTTTCAGTTGGATCATTTTTAAAAATCTAGTATATTCTTGCTAGCTTCTCAAGATCACCGACCCTACCTTTAACAAAGAAAATCACATCATATCAAATCATATCACAAAACTAACAAAGCTACACAAGTGTGATATATATTAAGCCAATAAAAAGGTTTGACAATCATCCATTCTACAGTATATGTGAGGTTTTAAAGCAGCTAAGCTCGAGAGAAACATTTTTTGCACGAGCAGAAGCTACTGTATGTCGGTAATGTATTTTTAATGTCAAAACTTTTAACCAGTTTTTTGTTTCAATATAGAAACACCAGACTGAAACTCATCATGGTAATTTCATGGCTGAGGAACACGAGGCTATTTTCAAGCATGACATGCCCCCTATGGCACAAACACTGTTCCCTGATCATGTTCTCACACTATAAGATGATAATAGGCATTTCACTTGACATCTAACTTCATCCTTTGATTTTTAATTAACTTGAATCGATCCATACACACACACACTTCACCGAAAGCTTCCTGTGTAATTTATTCAACAATCATGCTATCCCTTGAGGATCAAGTAGCTGGACGAGGTGACAACAGACCCCCTGCTTGTTTCCTCTCATCCGTCAGTGAGTCAAAGCATCACAGCGCTGTTCTTCATGTATGCTGCTACCTCACAACTATAGGCACACAGCAGGGGCCACAAACAACATGCACCGACAGAGTGGCTTTCATGGACCGACAGCTTCTGGATCCCGGTGCTGGAGTCTGTGCCTTCGGAGGGTACATGACACCCAAAGGATAACACATGTAGTACAGTCGTGTATATTCAGTCAGCTCTTATGCTCACCGGCGGAGGTCTTTTTAGTGTGGCCCAGTGTACCGCTGCAACACTGGGTCACACAGAATATATTTATTCCAAACACTCAAACCTCCACACACCTTCATTAAAGGAACAGTGTGTAATGTTTCCATTAGTGTATAACCACCTGACACTAAGAATAGTTGTGTTTTCGTTAGCTTAGAATGAGCCCTTCATATCTACATAGGGTTGCTCCACCATGTTTCTACAGTAGCCCAGAACGGACAAACCGAACACTGGCTCTAGAGAGCCTTTTGCTGCGGCGTTACCACAGTTTTGCCCTCGGCGGCTCCCGTTACCGCAGTCATGGAAAGGGAGGAGTGAGCTGGGGGGTACTCAGTTGGTTGCAATCTGCAACCACACCACTAGATGCCGCCAAATCCTACACACTGTGCCTTTAAGCTAGCCTATATATAATCACTTTTACTAATGACTCTTTTATATCACACCAGAATACAGGTTGCTGCAGGAGTCTCTTCTGTCAGACTGCGTTGTTATGTTTGTGGAAAACTATGATGAAACGGACTAGTGAAGGTGACAAAGCAGGTCTTTAAAGTTCAAAAGGAGGACGTGGAACATCTAATCTTATAGACAGCGATGGCCAACACCATCCGATGACGACTAAACGACGCTTAGGACAACTTTACAACAATTAAGTATAGACTGCAGGAGGATCCGTTATAATTTTATTTGAATGTAGCTCTCTGCCTTGCGGTCGTCCTCGTTACATACAAACAAGTAGGGCTGCAAATAACGATTATTTTCATTGTCGATTAATCTATTTTCTCGAAATTTCTTTCTCTAAAAGCAACCACGAGCCAGGTTACAGCGCTTCCATCACGTCACCGAGGAAAAGCACAATAGTTGTGACTCCTATTTCAAGTATAATAAATGGAGAAGTGACTGTGGGCAATTAGTATTACTTGCACCGGTTGTGAAGCGTGGTGACAAATGGCCCCGGGCAGGAAAGCTATTAATCAACGGCTCCTGTCCGTACTCAGCGGTGCTCTCTATGAGCACTAATGTACCTGGTGATGGACATCATCTTGCAATGTCCAATTTAAAGTCTGGGCTGTTTGTGGAGAGGAGGCTCGGAGTAACGGCGCACATTACTTACTGAGCTATTCATATGGGAGTGAGGAGAGAAGGGAGTTCTGCTACAAACTCTGGCCTCCCTGACCACCACACTGATGCATCGAATATACTGTAGGACAGAGTAAATTTATGCTCTCTGATTGGTACTTCTCAGGTTGGGGGTGTATGAGTGTATTCCCCATCGTGCTCCCAGCGGTGGCTCCACTGCACTGCACTAGACAGTCTAGGACTAATACAGGAGGAGAGGAGAGAAGGATGCACTCTAGATTATAGCATTTATGTAAAGTAGTGCAAATATATATTTCAAATATGTGGCACACCTATGTACGGCTGGTTAAAATGACACCAATAAAACTTATTTTACAAGGGAGCTTAAATTTCAGATTCAATTCAATTTCAGTGCGCAGGTACCTCATTTTATTGCATCAAACACTGTATCCAGCATCTGTCCCGCTAATGTTTTGTGGATGTCCACACAACTATCCCAGCTATAGTTTGAGAAGTAGTCTTAATAATTAGATGAGACACGACTGTCAGCTAAGTTTGTACTGCTCAGCCTGACCAAAATGTTGCTTGCCAATGACAAATTGTTGTAAAAGAGAACAAAATATCAAGCTAAAATACAGTGAATCCAAAGTGAGACTTATCACATTTAAAAATGTATGATTCAGCCCTATGCCCTCGGAATAGCTTTCACTGGGAAATATGTATGCAAAATAACTAAACAAATACACAGTGAGGACCTGCGGATGATCAAGTCTCACATTACAATAGCTGGAATGACAACCAACTGAAGCAGCAACAGTACCTGAGCTCCTCAAGAATTCAGTCCAGCAGAATTTCTCACTCACTTCCGTCTGGATACCTTTAAAATAACACAGACATATGTTAAAGCGTTTACTTCTGCATCAATGCTTACATCCATTATGCAAAAGAATGTCACTGTGTTTTTAGTTCAATAGATAAATAAGTAAGTTCAGCACTGTTTTTCTGATTTTTAACTTCATTCCTTATGTGACACACTCAAAATTAGAACCATTAATCACATCCAATATTCTTCTTTAACATTATTTTTGTGTGATTTCATGTCAAAAGCACTTCAGCGTGATCACTAGCTGATGACGAGCATTAAAAAAAAAAAAAATCTTTCGCTGGTCAGGGCTCAGCCATGCAGCTGGCCCAGGGCTCTGCTCTAATCTATGGAGGGACACTGTTTGCCAAACATGGCTTCTGGTGGGAAACAACATGGAAGAGTGATTTGGGCTGTCCTACATGGCGCGGTGGCCAATGGCAAGAGCAAATATAACTCTGCTGCACTGCAGACAGCATGATAATGGAGGGAAAAAACGTCAAAGCTGATTAATGCAACACTTCGATGTGCGAGTCAGGGACGCGCAGCATCAGGCGAGGATGTTCATCCTGCAGAGCTTACCTTGGGGCTGGACATAGATTTTACTGCTCTGGGACAGCTTCAGGGAAAAAGGAAAACATCGGAAAACTCTGGTCAAAACACGTACAAAGACATAAATGCATAAGTGTTTGAAATCGATCAGTAATTATCGGTAGTGTTTGTTTATACAAATTACATTTGATTATTACCAGCTGTGCTTCTTTCTCTTCATGTCCGACAACAGAAAGAAGACAATTAACGCTTGTTGTGCTCCAAACGCATTTAATCAAAATCCAAACTTTTAAAAGAGAGTCGGGGAAGCAGTTGCCAAGATAATGGGGGGGTGCTACAAAATAAATCAGAGGCGATGGAAAGGAAATTGACTGGATGCTATCACACTAGATTCATCCCCTATGTGTGTTTTCTGTCACAATAAAAAGCGTGGCGATGCCTCTCAGTGCCTGTCCTGTCTGCCTGCTGTCAGCACTAAATGGCAGAGATAAAGCACGCCACTCGCCTCAATCTGCAGCCCACGGCTAGAATCTAATCTGAGAATAAAACATGATAATATTGTTTTAATGCCAAACTATTACGGGGCAGGGCAGGATATTGTGTTTGTATAGTAAAAGCCCTTCTGTTCTGTATTTATTGAGGCTGTCAGGCTACTGCTGTCTGTCAATGTGCAGTAAAATGCAAACAAAAAACTTTTACTCTCACTACTTAAGTGAGAGTAAAATTAATTTACTTAATTTTTCATTGTAGCTTTGTAATACATCGGTTAATATTTAACGGTGTTATTGATTGAGCCTTTAGAAAGGTGCCGAATAAAAGTATTACTTTTCCTGAAAAAAATGATCATGTTTGTGAATTAATCATTTCAAAAATTTTGGAGGGTCCAAAATGAATGTTTTGTTTATCTCTGTGGAAGATATCTGACGTTTGGTTCCCACTTCTAAAAAGGCTTGTGAGCCAATAGTAAAACTACGTTGGTATCAGGTGGTATCTCTGGGTCGTCAATTAGTGTTGAAAAAACGTATAAATGGCTGAGATCGACGGTAAGTGCCTGGCAACAACTTGTTGTGAAGTAAATGCAATGGAACGGGGGAGGGAGAATGAGACATCTAGTGGCTGTCGGTTATCAATAGCACCTTTAAGTAGCGATATATATTAGGGCTGTCAAAGTTAACGCGATAATAACGCGTTAACGCAAATTTGTTTTAACGCCACTAATTTCTTTAACGCATTAACGCATCTTGCGATTTTTAGGTTGTAGCGGACTCAGTTTTAAAGCTAGAGTGAAGATACTGGTATCATATGAAACTAGAAAACGTAAGGAATCCATTGGAAGGAGGGTAAATGACGCTCCAAACTTGCGCTAAATTTTGAAGAAGAAAAACTGTCATGGCCATTTTCAAAGGGGTCCCTTGACCTGAAAATGGGTTCTATGGGTACCCATGAGTTTACAGACATGCCCATTTTATGATAATCACATGCAGTTTGGGGCAAGTCATAGCCAAGTCAGCACACTGACACACTTACAGCTGTTGTTGCCTGAGTTTGCTATGTTATGATTTGAGCACATTTTTTATGCTAAATGCAGTACCTGTGAGGGTTTCTGGACAATATTTGTCATTGTTTTGTGTTGTTAATTGATTTCAAATAATAAATATATACATATATTTGCATAAAGCAAGTATATTTGTCCACTCCCATGTTGATAAGAGTATTAAATACTTGACGAATCTCCCTTTAAGGTACATTTTGAACAGATAACAAATGTGCGATTAATTTGCAATTAACGATTGACAGCCCTAATATATACAGTATATATATAAGTTTATGTAGGGGTGGGTGGGGGGGTGCAGCATAGCAGGCAGTCATAAACATACTGATGAACCCCCCATTAGATACATACAGTACAGACGTTTTCTAGTAAAACCTAACGGAGTAGAACTGTTAACAACCATATGCCACATGAGACACAGACAAGCATCACGCATCATTGCTTATTAGATATAAACTACTGCAGTCGGTCTATTAAAATACAAAAGAGTGTAATCATACCAAAAATAACTCGGCCTCTTCTTTCAGCTTGTCAGTAAATGCAACCGCGAACCTGATAAAAAAAGAAAAACACACTTCATTATCACCCCTGTGAAAGCCATTTCAGTCAACAAGAACTTTCATTGCTGACAACAAGTTTTAGCCTTTTACAAGCAGTGACAACTTGGTAACAACAGTAAAACACAAAAGTCTCCAGGCTGAGGCTGAATGCGTGAGAGCAGGAAAAAATAACTGCTTGTGGTTTGAAGGCAAAGGATTTAAGGATGAATACACCGAGAATACAAAGAAGAAAACAAAGGGAAATGTAGAGCAAAGAACAGTGGGGAGATATTAATTTGCGTGCATTATTAAACGGGCCGACGGGCTCAGAGCGGTGACTGAATTTCATGATCAAGGTTTGTATGAGAAGAAGTCACTACATGTGGCAGCGGGAGGTGCGTGGATTCAGATGTTTGAAGTCGTGAGACCTGGATCTCCCCAGTTCTCCCAGAAGGCAATTATCCCCTTAGATTCACTAGATGGATGCCCTGCCATCTACTGTAGATTCATCATAGTGATAACAGAGAGGGTCTGATGTTAGGGCGCAGGACAGGATATATTGATAAGCCTGTGTGCATATTAACTTTTCAGTGTTAAAATAGGGGAGAGTAGAACACACAACCTGCACAGCTGGGGTCGGCCAGCATGTGTTCAGCCTCATTCTTTCATGCCAGTACTCCAGGGGGATCCAGTCTTTTTCACCCCACAAATAATTGATACCCTTGTAGACGTCAATATGATTGAAATGCATTGCAGCAATTCAAATAATGGTGAAAATTATCTTTAATATTTTTTTCATGCAATTCTTATCGCAATATCTACAACATTACTAAAAGGACAAATGCTATCCCTACATTTAAATAGGTCGCATATGCAGTGATTTATGGCAATATACCATTTATTCCCACTGGTCACAAATGTGACAACAACTAAAGCGATAATAGATTTGGGTAACACTTTATAATAACGGTAGAAATCATATACTTAAGTAATGCTTAACTAATGCATGACTCATGATGATTTAATGCATGAATTAAAGGGGCTATATGTAAGAATCAGAAATTGCTTGTTCACAGCGACACCTGTGGCCGCAATGTCAACGAAAGTCAGCGTCCTGTTGCTCGCGCTCGCGCTACATTGACATGAACGAGCACCGGTCTAAACAGCTGGGCGACACACGTCAGCTAACACACAATATCACTCTATATTTCACCTGCTTGGCAGTAATGTTAGCTGACCAGACTAAGGTCTCTCCATGAATCAATGCTGATTCTAGTGCTGGCTTTTCCTTTCTCAGCCTGACGACCGCGGAGGGACACCGGCACCGACACCCGGTCGGGACGATAACGTAACTCTCTGCGGAGCCCCGTCACTTCACAAGACACGGGAAACCTCTGTTGGTCTGGAGGAGCTGCAGCATTTATTTCTGCAAAAACGTCCACTGCACATTCACTAGATATTCTCAGAGCTAAACTAACTCTTCTGCAGCGTGCGCGCGTGCACGTGGAGTTAGAGCGAGCCGAGCGGGTGAGAACGAGCGCGGTGTACAAGCAGGCAGCAGGCAGCAGGAGCAGCGCGTACCCACACGCGAGCGCGCATGGGATTCCGACCCGTTAGGATTTATGCGCGTGATAAGTTACAAATAGTCCCTTTAATGCAGGATGTATCATGACTTCCTGTCGCTCACAAATGATGAAGTCACTATGACTTTACGTGCTTAGTTCACACGTAATATATCATCAGTTAAGGAATGTTAATTCACAGTTACCTCATACATTAAATGATATGCAACCAAATTACCTGGATTCCTCTTATATAAACGTTTATTTCAGGGCCATGCATTTGCAAAATAGCTCCATATTTCTACGAGAATAGACCCAAAGGTATTTTTGACAGATTTACAACATTGGTGGGTGGAACATGAGTTGTTTTAAAAAATAGAAAAAGTATTTGGGTTGTTGTTGAAACCAGTGTTGTGTAGCACGGTAGAGCGAGATGCACTAAAACCAAAAGAATCTCGCAGGTACCAACTGACAAATTAGATAATGATCAGACATGTGGAAGCTCAACAGAAGTGCCAAAGGCTTACCCAATAAACTGACAACTGAGTGTAAAAGACACATGAAGGGTTCATCATTACCTAATCAGTACTTCACACATGAGATCAGCTGTGTTGTGAGGTCAGACTTGTGTCCCCCCCAAGTAAAGTCACGTTGTGATACTCATTTTTCTACCGTGCTACACTTCACTGGTTTCAACACAAATTCATGTTGTGTTCCACCCACTATGTTGTAAATCTGTCAAAAATAGCAACTATTGCGGGAAAGGGCAGGATATTGTGTATAGTAAAAGCCCTTCTGTTCTGTATTTACTGAGGCTGTCAGGCTAATGCTGTCCGTCAATGTGCAGTAAAATGCAAACAAAAAACTTCTGTCAAAAATACCTTTGGGTCTATTCTCATAGAAATATGGAGCTATTTTTTTGGGCTGAGCAAATGCATGGCCCTGAAATAAATGATATATTACGGGTGAACTAATCACATAAAGTCATTGTGACTTCATCATTTCTTAATAGTAAGCGACAGGAATTCATGATATATCCTGCATTAATTCATTGTGAGTCATGCATTAGTTAAGCTTTGCTTAATTATATGATTTGTACCCTTATTATAAAGTGTTACCAAGATTTGTTATTATTCTTTATTATTTCCAAGACTGAAAATCACACGGTTAATGAAATTAGAGGTCATCTTGATTTCAGTTAAGAGGTGTAAATAGTCGCATTTACTTCCTGCTCGCACTTCAGGATGGTGACGTCTGCATCAAACCTCTATAAAAGGAAGTAAGTAAAACACGTTGTGATGTATCACTGGCATATTTGTTGCTAATAATCAATAAAGTGTCTATTATTGATATAAGACGACTGTACGGCCACAGCACTCAGAACACATAATTTGTTCAAACGGATTGAAAAGATAACATGTCTCATGGCACGTTATTAGTTGCACCTGTGCCTTTCCTGCTATGAGATGTTAAAGTGCCGTTATTAGCATTATAATAGTTATATATGCATATATTAATAAACAGAAAACATATTCTTCATCATGTACAGTATATTGTTATAATGCAATTTGTGACTGCAGTTCTCCAGATAGAACACCGCACATACCTTCACAAACTTTTCCAAACACATTTTAGAAAAGTCTCTGTGATGTGTTAAAATCACAATTAACGCACTCACTTTGGAGCTATTTGGAACTAAATGTGTTAAAATAATAGTTTGCGGTAACATCACCTGGCTTTCAGTAGCACCTGCTCCATAACCACACGCTTCTGCTCAACTTTCACATCTTCATTTATATCTGTTCCGCCAAAGATAACGCCAAAGGGCACGTGGACGTCTGGTGTAAAGGACATAAAAACAGAGCGGTGTGGGCCACACTTGTAGGTCCAAGATTATGTTGGCCAACACAAAGGAGATTAAGTGAATAGATCATGTAAGAGGAGGCATGTTTACCTAAGAGAAGTCTGCCTGCTCTGAACAGATGAATGGCCAGTGCACCCTCGAATGGAGGATTTCGAGATATTAGCTTTGCCACCTCAGCAGGAGACTGAAATGCTGCTGCATCTCTGAGCTCACAAGTGTGTCCTGCTGATTCAATGTGGCACCTAAAGATAAAAGAAACATATGACTATGGATGGCAGGGTGGTTATGTAAAAATATTAAAACTAACTTTATCTCAAAAGCCTTGTTTTTACTCATCAAAAGTGTTGATTTCTTGCTGTTGTCTACACTGTTTTCTACACAGAGCTTCATCTTCCTGAATCATGTTACAGCAGATATACTAAAAACCATTGTGCAGTAAGGTAGGTAGTTGAACCATAACGTTATAGCTGCTTTACTATAGCCATAAAACAGTGAATTACAGCTATATTGTGCCCTGGTTAACAGTTCACTACACTGCTATTCCCTTATAAAGCCTCACCAGGTAAACACTAATGAGCAACAGCTGTTGTAGCTAGCACTTAGCATCAACGCATATTACCTTATTCTCTCAGCTGTAGTGTGGTTCCCAGTTTTGGGGCTGAGACAAGCGAGAAAGAGTAATTTCATATCGTCACTAAAGGCTTGTCTGACGAGCTAACTTAGGTTAGTTAACAAGTAAACATTACTAGTGAAAAGGCAGGTGGAATAAAGCAGGCAGCAAAGTACGTGCTGTTTCAGTAGGCTCGCTAAACTCAACTCCTATCACATTTCCTCCTGGACCCATGCCTGCGAGTTACACGTAGAGCTGCGGGAGTCGCGCAACCCACGCTTGAAATGTTTACAAAGTCCGTCACCTATATGATCCCCCCGGAAACACACGACGGGGGGCATTTCAGTATTTTGCTTCGAGACAAACATTTTAGACCCGAGTAAAAAAAAAAAAAAACCCAGAGCATACACACGTTTATGAAAGACAGAATCAGCGATAACAAAAAAAAAAAAAAATGAACAAAAAACAACCACTTCCTTCTCTCGATGGCACGTCTACGTAACCGGAACTGACTTCCAAATCACACGGATAGGCTGCCATGGCTACAGCTGCCTTTGCTTTTACAGGGCACGTCGGTTACGTTGGTTACGTCTCACGTACAGCTCGTCTCCAGAGCGACGTAAGCGTGACGGTTTGTTGACTGTGAGCTGTGTGTGTCACGCGGTAGTACTGTGACTCTGTTTTTTTTGTGTTGACTCCCGGTTCTTCTTTGGCAAGTATTGATTTAACGACGAGACGGAGTAAATAATTTGAGCGGTAAATATTCTCTAGGTTCATGGAGATAATTGAAGAAGCGCTGGGACGTGTTTCAATAATTAAAGGTAATGTAAAAAACCCGGTAAAACCCAAACTCTTACCGAGCTAACGTTATGCTAAAGTTAGCTCACTTGAGGTTTATACTAGCTAGCTAAGTGCCTGTATTGAGGTTGTATATAAAGAGGAAGGGGGCTATTCTTGGAGATGTTGTGTGATCTGTACAGCTGACGTGAGGTATTTTACCGTGATGACAACGTTTAGTTTGCCTGTTTAACCTCTGTGTTTTCTTTACAGGTTTGAACTCTTACTAAACAAGAAGAACCTAAAGTTGGTTGAGAATGGCTGACAACAGGGATGCCGGCGAGAGCACCCCTCTATTGGACTCAGGCCCTGACAACAGCAGACCTGCACCAAAACCATCAGTTTTCCAGGGAAGAAGACTAGCATGTGCAGCCATCCTGCTGGCTGAATCGTTGGAAAGGATTGCTTTCTACGGCATCACGTCCAATCTGGTCCTTTTTCTCAACAGCAGCCCCTTTTATTGGGAGGGCACTGACGCGACCCAGGCACTCCTGATGTTCATGGGAGTCACTTACCTGATCTCACCATTTGGAGGCTGGTTGGCGGACGCATACCTTGGGAAATTCTGGACAATAGCTTTGAGTTTAGTCCTATATTTTCTCGGCATGCTGTTTTTCCCTTTCATTTCAAACGACGACACCAGGCCACAGCTGTGTGGGGATCTGTTGGCGTTTCCTGTAGTACCTGCTGAGTGTCTGAGCACAAACAGCACCCCTCCAAGCAATGTGACCTGCCCCATCCGCGCCGCATATTGTGGCCCAGTAATCTATGGTGGACTGTTTTTAGTTGCATTAGGCGTGGGTACCGTGAAGTCCAACATCACTCCCTTTGGGGCAGATCAGGTAGAGTATGCACAATGTTACTTTCAGATCTCAAAGTCAGTATCAAAACAAGGAATGTTGAAAATAGACATGGAGTTTTCTGATACAGGCCTGTGTAAGATTGGGTATGTAGTCATGGAGGTCAGACATGCCATGTGATTGTGCACCATGACAGTTCATTTAGACATGCATGGCCTTAATTATCATGGCCACTTACAAGTACTTCCATTATAAAGCTGATATTTTTTAGAGCATAAGGTAGAGTCAATGATTACCCCTCTCTCTCACTCACAGTACAGTGCAAACACACAACGCCTTGAATGATACTTTGGTGGTAATAACAGAAGTGAAACTCAACACATCCGTCGATTCGGTGATAAAATAGTGTCAGCCCCTCTACGAGAAGCAATCCTAGAAATGGGAAAGTTTGTCAATGAGGTCATTGTTTTTCAAAATAATCTAACCGTGAGAGGGGAAAAACTTTTCAAAAGGGGACTGGCGAGGTGAATATGATTAGTTCCACTTCGCTCATTACAAGATTTTCATGTTTCTGTCGATGCTCCTTTTGATCATGTTCAAACACACAACAAACAACACACAACATCAAGCCAAATCCATACATTGGAGGGAAACAAAAGAGAAACACAGAGACGGGTCTTACGGCGGCATACAACAGAGAAAAAAACTTTAATAATTGGAATAAATCAGAAAGATTGTTAAGCAAAAAGTCATTGTAAAACTTGATAGAACATGTTACTTTAAAGATGTAATATGAACTGCATCACTTAAAAGCACAGTTTCCCGACCAATTCTCCTCCAGCTGAAAGTAGAGGTAGACCGATTTGGCCAATTAATCGCCGCCGAACATCGTACATCACCGTTTTCCATGGAGGCTCTATTCACAAAATCAAGGTAGAGGGGGAAAAAAAAAAAGTTATCTCTCAAATATATAACGTAACACTATCAGCTCTTTGTCCCAGAAGGCAGACAGGGAGGAAAAGAAATCATTCACCGTTACTTTAACATGCTTACTGTACCAATTTGGCGTTCTCTCTTCCAGATAATCCAGCCACGTAACCATCCATTCATGAAATGAAATCACACACTTAGGGATTCTCCTCACCCCGGGAATATGCACGAACATTAATGGTTTGTAAGAGTGGCATTTAACAATGTACGAGACGCGCAACAGAAGTAATCTTGGCCAGTCATATTGTAAACCACAGAACAGCACATCGCCCATTGCAGATAAATAGAACATTTTCCAATGACGTAATCCACCAAATCATACTTCAGGATATTCCGTTACGATTTATTAAATTCACAGTGAAAAAAAAACAGATTTATTAAAAACGGCGTATGCAAAAGTAGCCGACTAGGCTGCTGTAGAAGAAACGAAGATATCGGCCAATTAATCGGCTATCCGTTTTTTTCTGCTCCAAACTATCATTATTATATCGGCCTTTCAAAATCCACCATCTGTCGACCTCTAGCTGAACGTCCTCAACAAGTGGCAGTGGGAGCTGTTAATACTTGAAATTTGCTCGGTTTGAGTAAAATTTAATATTTTCTGTTACATGCGGCTTGACTTCTGTCTAAAAAAATAATTGCACCCTTCTTGCAGTGTGAAAATTGCCATAGTCAATGTAGTGAGTATTTTTTTATTAATATGCAACTTGATCATAGTAATCATGAAGTTACAGTATTACTGGGGCTGCTGATACATCGCTGGGACATGAAATTAAAGCAGAAAACAGAGGGTAGGAAACTCTAATGTCTGCCTTTCTTCTCCTTTTATGAGTCACTGCAGATGTAATATCTACCAGCCTATGATCATTGTAATATTTCCTGATCATATTCCGTATTTGATGGAGGGTCAACATTGAAACAAGATAGTAAATTAGATGTGTGTGTCGTCCTGACACAACTAAAGGCTGGAGGGAACACAACCACTTACTCTGATTGATCTTGTGTCAAAACTAAACGTCGGAGCTATAAAAGTAGCCTGCTCTATTATTTTAGAATGTATCATAATGCAGTTTTTGTTAACACATCATGGCAATCAGGTGGTCCGTTTGAGCGTGATGATTATTTTTTTTAACTGACACTGCACAAACTGCGATGAGGAACCCCAGATAGATTTATGCTCAGCATTGGCTTGTGAATGCCGTGACATTATCTCCCCAATAGTTAATTGTAGCTGTACTGCTGCGTCCTTTGTGCTCATATATAAAAGACATTTCCACTTCATCACGCATTGATAAAATCTTTTTCCTCCATGGGGATAACTGCATGCCGAATGGATCTGTGCCGTTATGAGAATAATATTATTTGCCTGTATAGACATTTGCCTGAATTTATTGCAGTTTTTGGTAAGCTAATGGTGTCGGCTATCATTGCAAATTCTGTAAGCAGATAAGGAATAAACAAAAAAAGTTGCTGTTTATTTTGGTTATCCCTCACCTAAGTTATAAAAAAATCCCCTCTGTCCTGTTGCCTTATAGTTATGGCTGCAAAAAGATTCCCCTATTAGTTACATTACACTAAATACAGTAATTTTCACATGACGTCACATCCCTGTCAGTTCCAGCTTGTGATCATTGTTCCTCTTTATCAGTGTCTTTTCTGTCATGTATTGGCAGGATTTTACAAGCTGGTCTACATAATAGATTTTTTTAGTTTTGTTGCCTGTTACAACTGTGGTTTAAATGCGCAGGATTTGGTCTTCCTGGTGGAGTTACTTCCTCATGTGACTTTAAAAACTTGCATATCAAAGTGCTGATGACTACACTTTCATATTTTATAGATAACAAATCCTGCTAGTTGGCACTCAAACGGGTACACACCTGTAGCAATGTTCAGAGTTCAAGGTCTTTTCTATGAGACAGATCTTTTTTTTACATTTTCCCTGTGACCGACTTACAATGACATGATTGCTGTCATCCTGCACTGTATGTGATCTCAGGTCAAAGACAGAGGACCAGAGGCCACGCGCCGATTTTTCAACTGGTTCTACTGGTGCATCAACTTGGGAGCCATCGTGTCTCTGGGAGGCGTGGCGTACATCCAGCAAAACATCAGCTTCGAGATCGGCTACATCATCCCCACCGCGTGCCTCGGGGTCTCCTTCCTGGTCTTCCTCCTGGGCCGCGCCTTCTTCATCACCAAGCCCGCCGACGGCAGCGCCTTCACAGACATGTTCAAGATCCTGGGCTTCGCCTGCTTCTCCAGGAAACCAAAGGAGCCCAACCTGCTCCGGTGAGAGCGGCACGTCCCCTCATTTTAGAACGTTTTACGCAGTGGTGGGAAATAACATGATATCACACTGTATTGTCAGGCAGTAAAAGTAGTAAAGTCATTTCCTCAATGACAAACAGCACGCTCACAATAACTGTGTCGTAGCAAAGCATTCATCAATCTCAATGGGAAGGCCTCTTCCAACAGTGAAGCAAGTATTTTTTGTTCATGGCAAAGTTAAGTGGGATAATGTCTCCAGCGGAATAACACAGCTAGGTGATGTTGGTATACCTTTATGTTAAAGCCTCCTTTGATCCCCCCCCTGTATAATTCTTTTCTTTCCACTGGTCCGGGCATTCATCTTCATTCCCTGTGGTGAAAAGTTATTCCCAAGTGCTGTTACTTGACTTTGAACCAAAGCAGCTCAATTGGTTCAAAAACTTGACATTGAATATTTTAAGTTGGCCAATCCCGCCGCCTTTCAAGAATTCCATATTAAGACATTTTCTCCAGAGATGTGGATTATAGGCTTTAGAATAAAGTTTCTTTCCTATCTCTAGAAGTGCTGTTATTTAAGGGTAAGATGTTCACACAAAAAAAGGCAGACTTCAAGAGTTTATAATAACTCTAGTGTATTCTGTATTTGTTTATGTTATGCTCTCAATCACACTGTAGTTTTAAATCGTATTTTAAAGGTTATTTTTCTCTTTTACTCCCATGAAGCAACAAACCAACGCTGCTAGACAGCGCCAAAGTGACCTATGGAGGAAAATATCCGGAGGAGAAAGTAGAGGAAGTGAAAGCCCTGGTGAAAGTCCTCCCAGTTTTCTTTGCCCTCATCCCTTACTGGACTGTGTACTTCCAGGTAAGGTCAACACACTTTAATGGGATAGTTCGGGTGTTTTGAACTGGGGTTGTATGAGGTACTTATCCATAGTAGGTGTATTATTTACTGTAGATGACGGTCGGCACGCTCCCAGCATCGAGAAACATGAAAACACAGACGCCGGAGCAAAGCAATGCAATGCTGTGGACGGGGACGGCAGAAAAAACTGCGGTATCAGCCGATACTGAGTACCGATCCAGCGTGATTTAAAAAAAAAAAATAGATATTATTATTATTATTATTATTATTATTATTATTATCATTGAACAGCTGTTTACTACTGACCATGTAAAATTTGTAAAATATGAACTAATACATATAGAGAATGAATGCAATAGAACTTTCTTTTATTATTCAATTTGTCAGTTACAAAGAACATAAATTAATAATATAAAAAATTTTAAAAAATAATCCATTTAAACAAGCTGATTTTTTTCTGGGTGAATTCTGGGTGAATTCTGGAATGCGATCGGTGCATAGACTGACGTACTCGCCGATCCCCGAATTTTGGGCAGAATCGGACGCATTTCTGATACTGGTATCGGTATCATAACAACTCTTGTCGGCACTTCTGCTGGGGGCGTGCCGACCATCATCTACTGTAAGTAATACACCTACTATGGATAAGTACCTCATTCAACCCAACTTAAAAACACCCGAATTATCCCTTTAAGTTGAATGAAAATGTACAAGCCACGTTTCACACAGAAATACGAAGGAGTTTAATATGGGAATATAAGCTTCCTGGATGCAGCTGTGCACACGCACGTGTTAATACGAGGGAAGATTATTTTCCGTTTCAATATTGGAGAAGGGCGGTTTTGCACCAGACACCCTGGAGTGGTCCTGAAGTGGAGAATTACCTCACGCTGAGGCTCTAATCTCCTTTATTGTGTTGCAGATGCAGACAACGTACATCCTGCAGAGCCTCCATCTGAGGATCCCTGATAGTGCCTCGAACATCACTGCTGAATCCCACCAGGTAACCTAAAGCGGAGACACTCCCAGTCCAAGTACACATTTCTTGTTTCATTTAAAACAAATGGCAGCAGTGTGGTGACATGCTGAGCAAATACTGATTCTCTAATTCCATTGAGTAAAACGTACCAGTTTGGAGCTCTAACGTGCCTCCTCATAAGTAAGTTTGAACTAGATTTTTTCACTGCTGAAACTCATGGAATCAGTAGGTCACTGGCACACCTTGGTAGGCAACAGCTGGAGGCAGCAGCAAAGGTTGGTAATGCCTCGGGGATTAAGCCAGAACTTTACTTCACAGACTAATGCCTCCCAGATTAGCAACCTGGCTGTGACTGTACCTCTCTGCAGCAGCGCCTCCAACTGATTCTTCCCGACTAGTGTTGCTGCCGTCTCCCTCTGACAGATTGTATGTTATGTTCTGGAGGGCTTTGATGACTGAACCCCCTCAGTGACTCCACATGACATACGGCTCCTCAGAAATCAAAGGTCTAAAAGTGATGAAATTGGAAAATACTAGTGTAGTGTAGTATGTATAGTACGCCTGTTCTTCTTTTTTAGTAGAATGCTTGAGATGACTGACTTCATGGAAATGTGAAGTGAAACAATTGCCTGTAAACCACACGATCTGACCCAGGGCTGGTATACAGTACATGTATATATTCTTACATTTCACAATAATATACACTGAGACTTGTGACACTGAAACGGTCTGACATACTTTTGTTTACACATATTCCACCATGTTAAACCATGTTTAAAACCCCCCTCCCCGCCACCCCATCACATACTATTTACCAAGTATCAAAAATGAAACTGAGCCCGTTCTGCTACCAGCCTCGACACTTCTCAACATCAAAAGGGAAGTGAGATTAGATGCGTCTGTGATGTGCTCCCTCACCTCACGTGACACATTTCAATGGCAAAGCTGCACAAACACTGTCTCGTCAAGGAGACGGAGCCCAAACAAATAGTGATAACTTGGAATGGGAGGCAGGGGTGGATGATGTGTTGTCTTTGGTTATAGATAGATTAGATCCTGAGATTACTACTCTAATGTAGTGGCATGTATTTCATGTCTCCATGAATGTACAGTACAAGCTTTTTGAATATATGCATTGGTAATGGTTTGGATTACATTTTGTAAGGTATTTGTACTTTTAATTTACCCATTTAATATATCTTTATGGTGCCCTGTGAGGCATAAAGAGAAGTGGTTGTCAACTTCTTTGGCTTTTTTTTTCCTTCTCTTTTTTTTAATCATGCTTTTTATTGTTTCCTTAAGAAAAATGGCTACAAGAAAACCTAAACCATAATAAAGAAAATAATATTTACCTATAATAACAGGTAGTAACTGTAAATTGAAAAACCATATACTCACAAACAAGTGAGGAGAAAAAATGATAATAATAATAAAATAGAAAATAAAAATATTTAAATACAAATTATAAAAATAAAAAAATTTAAGTTATAATAAATAATAAAATAAACAAATAAATAAATAATAATGATAAAGAAATATAAATAAATAAAAATATATAAATTAATAAAATAAATTCACACACCAGATTCCCAACACCTTTGGCTTTTTCTTTTTCTTCTTATTTCCTAACTTTTATCATCTCTTGAGTACTCAGCCTGGAAACCATGATGTAGAGTATATATACATACATACAGCACATATGTATTTAGTCCATTTGGGGAAGTAGAAAAAGCAGAACATCATGCCCACAGACCTGGGCCTGCTGGGACACATTCGTCGCTCAGGCTTTCCTTGGCAAAAGAAAAGTCTGCCCTAGCACTTTTTCTATCATTTTGATTATGATAATACACAAACAAGGGAGGAAAACACTCTCTAAGGAGCTGCGTATAGATCGGCAGCGGTCATATGCGGCAATATGTGGCAATATGTACATATAATAACAGGTAGTAACTGTAAATTGAAAAACAATGTATTCAGAAACATGGGAGGAGAAAAACTATGATAATAATGATAATAATTATTATCATTATTATCATCATGAAATCAAATAGTGAAATAAATGAATAAATACAAATTTAAAATACAAATAAAATAAAAGTTATAATAAATTAAAATGAAAACATTTTAAATAAAAGAAATAATGATGAAGAAATATAAATGAATAAAATAAATTCACACACCAGATTCCCAACACCTTTAGGCTTTTTTTCCTTCTTATTTCCTAACTTGTTTATCATCTCTTGAGTTCCCAACCTGGCAACCATGATATAGAGTGTATACATACAGTACATATGTATTTAGTCCATTTGGGGAAGTAGAAAAAGCAGAACATCATGCCTACCACAGACCTGGGCTTACCTTGGCAAAGGAGAAGTCTCCCCAAGCACATTTTCTATCATTTTAAATATGATAATACACAAACAAGGGAGGGAAACACTCTCTGAGGAGCTGGGTATAGATCGCCAGCGGTTACTCCCCAGAAATGGAAATTCAATTTCAGAATAAATGATGCTATCAGAAGTGTTAAACCGGAGACACATCAGGAGCTCAGATGGCACTTGGAATTTGAATTGCAAAAAACGTCTCCAGCCGTTTGCAGTCGTTCATCGCTCACTCAATGAGATATTGCCTTAACTTTGTATGCTCACAATGGATTTTCTATCTGACTTCATCCAGTCTGCACTTTATGGTACTAGGATTAGAATTTGTGCTGAAAACTTTTATTTTTGATTCAGTCAGGTACACTTTGTCATGTATGCAACTTAAACATTTAATAAATAAGCACTTAAAACAATACCGTTACTTATGATAATAGAAATAGCATCAACAATAATGATAACTTTACTGTGGAATGAATAAACATTTTTCATTTCATTATGTTTGGTTTTGACCACCTGGGGGTGCTAAAGCAATATCAAGCCCCGAGTACACACACACTCACTCACTCTCTCTCTCACACACACACACACATGCACACTCTTATGCACACAAACACATGGTGAACTGTGTTGGAATGACATTCTCTGTAGTTTTCGTGCTTTGTTGCTTTTTTGCACCTCATCTTTCCCCTCTGGATCCCCCCACAGATGACGTTCCGCTTCCCCGCCGCCTGGCTCACCATGTTTGACGCAGTGCTCATCCTTATGCTGATTCCCCTTAAGGACAAAGTGGTGGACCCCATCCTGAAGCGCCGCGGCCTGCTGCCTTCTCCTCTGAAGAGGATCGCGGTGGGGATGTTCTTCGTCATGTGGTCTGCCGTGGCAGCGGGTGAGTGCAAAAACAAGACATGTTCTCTCTCTGCGCTATCTGTCACATGAGTGGGCCAGACAAACACTAATGAAACAACAAATTTGGCACTTGGGGTAAATGCCACATGCAGTCAGTACTTCCTAAGCAATGAGCAATTCAGCCATAGTGCCACAGCTATACATCATTCATTCATTTAAATTCTAAATACTAGGATTTCTGAAACATGGTGCTAATATGACAGTTGCTGACACATCTTTTGATCTGCTCTAAGTATGATTTACAGGTATTTGGCTAATCCTAACTAATGGTTGCCTTTACTGTATTGCTTTTTTGGGGACTCAGCAGAGGGTCTGTCGCAGATGTATTATTTGTCCCTGAATCAAAACATCACTTTCCCCCTGGCAAAGGGGAAAAAACATTGTTGTCTTCTCTCCTCGCCCTGTAGAGCACAGGGGGAGCTGTGGCATCTTACTTTTTTTGGTCCTGAGTGACTGCACCCGCATGCGGCAGCGCTGCTCAGTCCTATTCCCTTCTACACTGTGTGGATTATTTTGGAAGTAAAGTCTAAGCCAGGCCTGTCAGCGGCTGCTGCAGCATTGATACATCCAGGCTAAAATGTTTTGAGAGAGACAAGCCTGCAGGCAGGAAGAAAGCGAATCAGTAACACCCCTGAGAATCAATGCACATTCTATTTTCCACAACCACTGCCCTTTCTCAGATGCACAATACATCCGCCACATAGAATATGAACATGTTCTGTCATTAGTGACCTTCTAGATATTGACTGGTGTGCTTCAACCAGATTGCCAATTGACTGTTAACGATGCACTGAATCAAATTTGACAACAATTGTGAAGGATAATGAAATTTTATTGTGAGCTTATTAAATATTGTGTTCATACCCATTAAAATGAAGATACATTTTAATTTTAAATACGGCAAATAATATAAGCCGATTAGCTACGTCATTATTAAATCTAAGCCTTAAAGCGGCTATTAGAGGTCTGGGCAGCCCTGTTTATTGTTTCAAATGATTTTACCAAGTGCTTTTTGAGTCCAGATTGAATGGCAATTTTGTATGTGTGTGTGCTGCGTGAGCGGCCCAATGAACGCAAAAGAAGCATTGCATTTTTCCATATATGGTAAAAGCTCCCCTTATGATAGCTCAAATCCAAGTTGGCATATGAGTCATGTGTGCATATGTGAATCAGCCACTAGTCATATGATATGACTAGTGGCTGATTCAAGCAGGTGTATATACAACAAGTGGTGAGTATGATCTTTAGACGGAGTATGTGATCCATGGCTGAAAGGGAAGAGTACCCATCTAAACATCTGTGTGTGTCTGCTGGACTAAACTCACGTCGAAGAAGAGATGAGAAAGTTTGTCGAGGGAAAGTGTTCTTCAGATGTTCTAGCGAGTTATTAAAGCCCGACTTAGCCCACCCAAAACATCCTTTTCAATCAGAGAGATGTGAACCAAATCTAATGTGTCTACTTTTCCCGTTTAAAGTTATATTTTCTTTTCAGAGGACATGATTCGGTCCTGGAAGGAAAGGTGCTCTAACGTGTTCATTTTTGGATGTTCAAAAGCTATTTAGGTTTTTACTTTTCCATTTGGCTTCTTGGAAGAAAGTGCATTCCCTGCATTTGAATTCAGGCTAAATGAAATTTCTGAATATTCCAGAAAGCTATTTTGAGTCCTGGGAGTGGAGAGAAAGGGTTTACGATGGTGCTGTGGTGTGGCCATTGGTCACAGAAGAACAGTAGGTGAATACACAACTAGAGTGCAACACAGTTCTGTCCTGGTTTTTAGGAGTCAAATCAGACCGCTGGATCAAATCTGTACAGCAGCGTACTTTGTATAATGAGTTACTGAGATATTAATGATATTGTATCTGCACCTTATTTAAACAATTATTCATCCGAGAATAATTTGCTGAGCCTGTGTGCTGTTTATCCCCTTCATGGCCTCGCTTCACATTAATTCAGTTACACACATTGACTCCTGGGAGCTGCCTTATTACATTTTGAACTGCATTTCCCTCAGCGGGCTTTCTGTGTGTCCTCAGTGCTTATCTGCATCTATCCACTAGCTGAAAATCATGTTGTATTCACTCAGAGACCGACAGATGGAGAGTTGTGAATGACCAAGCGTGGCATCTTCTGCCCAGAGAACGGCCAGTGCCAACACGTCGCGTTGTCCGCCCGCCACTCTGTGTCCACAACATTGACCACACGCCACTGCTGTTCACAGTTAGAATCACTTTCATCACCATGTGCAACAAATGTGCAGGAATTTGGTCATGATTTCATTGGCGCAGCGATATTTCACAGCGTTTCGTGTGGCACAGGGACAGTTGGACCTCCCGTGTAGTGCAAAGGGACGGCTGAAGACATGCTGTCAAGCAGACAGCGCACTGTTTGTGATCCGTCCTAGGTCCCAGACTTCAACCGCACACCGGGGCCGGCTCTGAAAAGCTGCTTTTGAAGAGATTTCTTTTTTTTTTCGCGTGTTTTATCACATTCTCTTAACTTTATACACTAATCTGCTTTGGTTATAGCTCAATGGCTTTTAGGTGTCCAAGAGCATCTCATTTTATTTATATAAAAGCTGGAGCAGAGTTGCCAGGGATCACACTGGGCTGTCTGATGTGTGATGTTTAGTAAAGAGGAAAAAAAAAAAGCAAGGCTGTGTGTTTATAGTGCGACTCTCGCTCTAGGCAGCCCAGTGGCAACACTGCCCGAGATGGACGTCTGGTATTATAGGATAGCCCGGATTACAAGACCACAGCTCCTCTCAAATACAGCATTAAGTGTAGTTATGATAGGAGGCTGTCTCTGGGAGTTATCTGGAAATAGCCGCTGGTTACGTGATAATAGCTCTATCGAATAAAGCTTTCGGGAGGCGGCAGCGGTTGATGACAACCGCTTGGCTCTTATTATTGAACCGTCTGCACTGTTCCATTACTAACTGCCATAATATGGAAGCGTGCAGATGTGATCTTAATGAAGTGGTAGGGTTGCCTTAACACTAGTTAAACGCTTAATGGACTGTCACTGAATCCTCTAACTCTGGCAGCGTTCGGCTGTTTGTTGGCGTCACAGACTTTTAATACTTTAACAAGTGTTTCTTCATCCTGACTGAAATATACGAGCCTTTAAATTCACCCGAAGCCCTGTTAACATTTTTTCTTTAGTTTAGTACTGTATGTACTAGTGCAATGCCTATTGAAAACATGCCTGTCAAGGACTGGCGATTGCTTGGCCTGTGGTGTTGCTGTTTGCAGCCCTCTCGAGAACTGCTCATACAAACAACAACACACTCGACACTGCGCTTGTTTGGGTCCGCAGCAATACACCTGCCATGACAAAGGTGCATCATACACCCAAATCGCGGCTACTCACGGTCAGAAATAACGGTGAAATACACTCTGGTTCACGGGAAAAACCAACACACCTAGGTCACGGCTAATCACGGTCAGAAACACCGGTGAAATACACTGCGGTTCTAGGGAGAAACCAACACACCTAGTCACGGTCAGAAACACCAGTGAAATACACTTAGCGGAGGTATTTTCCAAATAGGCGTATTAGTCCCTTTTTTTTCGACATAACCACTGCGATTATAAAGTGGAGCATGGATTTAATTAGAGGAGGTATTTTGTTAGTACCGTAACGTATTTAATGTTAGTCAGTATCAAATCTGACAGCGTGGAAATACAGTCTTACTCACCGGGGAAAAACGCACCCAAATTGTGCAAGTAGAACTGTCTGCAACATTAGACTTGAATTCGAAAATTCCGACTTCCCAGTTCAAATGGAACGCAGCAGAGCCCTGAAGCCACGCCCCCAGCTGCTGCACAGAGTGGTGTCGCTTGTTTATTCAAAGTTTATTAATATTGAACGTGTCACGTTAGACAAAGCACCCCACGGGGTAACCCAACAATACACCCGCCAAGTGCGAAGTCGATCGGATGAGCGGTTCTCGAGATATGCTAAGGACACACCCACAGACTGAGATTCCTTGCTTTAAAGTTAGATGTTGCTTTGTCCAACTTTTCTCCCTCAGCTAACTATGCAAATGTGCATTTTTTTTTTTCTGTGTCTGACCCTCTCAGGTATTCTGGAGACCAAACGCCTGGAGATCATCAAATCAAACGGCACCATTGACCAGGTGCTTGGCAACGTTATCTACCACGCGGCAGATTTACCCATATGGTGGCAAGTGCCTCAGTATGTGCTGATAGGAATCAGCGAAATCTTTGCCAGCATTGCAGGTACAGTTGTTGTTCTGACATCTCCTGTGTCTCATTTAGCACCGTGGTCAGGTAGACGTGATGATTCAGACTAACAGTGAAATACTAGTATCCTCCAGTGATTAGCCTTGCGGGCAGAGCTGGTCTGAATCACCTTCACACTGAGCCGCTCTGAATGGATTGTGGGCTGAAAACCGTAGTGCCCATTCTTCTAAGCAGAATGCAATGAAGACTGATGTGTAAACTCCTTTTGAACAGTTTGTGTGATTCATTCGCCTGCACCAGCTTAATGTGTTTGTGGCTTGTAGTCCAGAGTATATAGGCCAAGAAGTCGATCGATAATTGATTATCCCGATTGTCTCACATCACCGAGAGACGTTGTTCAGTAATGGGACACATTGTAAATACGGCGAGGATAAAGTAACCTTTTAAAATTGAAATGACGGTGTGACCAGCCGCACATTAGCGCTCTCCCTCTGCTTGTAGTGCAAACAGATAATAGTGAAACCGATAATAAGATGGATGAATACACAGATATACAGCTCACACTGTAGCATGTATCCCTGAGGGTTGTAGTCACAGTTAACAACACAATTAACATCACAACATAAACTTATCATCTCCATGTTCAGTCAGCTGGCGTGGTGACATTTACCACGATGAACTTAAATATACACCAGCATAAGAAATAGTAATCACGATGTATGCCCTGCCTTCTCCCCCACACTAAATCACACTCTAGAGAGATAATACTAACAAATTATACTGACATATACCGCATTGCAAGTTCAACTCTTAATTTTCGCAGCTGGCACACCGTTCATAGAGACACATTGAATCCACAGAACATGATGGTATGTTTAATTGTCCAGCACTGTGAGGGTGCTGACAGCTATATTTCCATGCAGACCAAAGAGCCAGAGAACTCCGAGTCTTAAACTTGTACTTATAAGAATGCTACGCAACCCCCCACTTTCAGAGGCATTATACTGTGGATCCTAATGACTGCGGGAACAAAGGAAAAGTCCTTGGCTCACTGTGAAGCCAGCAGTATATTACAGTGGTCCGGCTCATTGATTTGCAAGATTGCCCACAATGGCCCTGTACAACCAGAGATATTGCTTCCATGATGTAAAGGGTATAAAAAAATCCCAAAAAAATCTGCAGGTTGACATATCTCTCACTGTAGAGCACAAACGAAATGTGATTAATCTCCATTGGGGCAGATATCTCAGAACCTTGGCACAATAGAGTGGTGCAGTGAGTGAGTCCCAAAACCCGGAAATGAGTAAGCATTTTAGCACTTCCGGTTCTCTCGTCTCGAAGTCAGTGGGTTTTTTGTAAAATACGTCAATAAATATCCCACTTGTGAATTTTTAAGCTTTATATGTCTTAAAAAGGTGGTTGCTAACAAGTGGCTAAGTGAGACTACTAAACGTCATCACCCCGACTCGTCCGACTTAACAGCCTCGTTGTTTATACTCGCGCTCATGCGACTGTGGTGTAGTAAGTTAGCTTTTTACTTCTGGCGATCGCATTCACGCTTCAAAAATCATAAAAGTGGTGTTAATTTGTGAAGATTATCTTGCTGAACAAAACTATCAGTATCATAAACGTTTGTTTGCCACAGAGCTCATTTTCTGCGATAATTCAAAACACAATGGAAAAATCCCATTGGCTTTTGGTCGAGGGAACCTGTGCGATTCTAACTTCCCGGTTGGCCTACCAATTTACGTCATCCCTGCAGCACTCTATAAGGCAAAACTATGCATGACTAGATGCCACTTGGAGTGATTGTGACTTGGATAACTTAAAGGGATAGTTCGAGTGTTTTGAAGTGGGGTTGTATGAGGTACTTATCCACAGTCAGTGTATTACCTACAGTAGATGACGGTCAGCACGCCCCCAGTTTGGAGAAGCAGACAGGAGTTACTGCACAGAAGCGAAGCAATGTACTGCTGTGGACGGCGGCAGCAAAACGTATTTTAGCCTCCTAAAAGAAAGGCCCACCTAACATCATCAACATCAGTTTAAGTGTACGCTATATTTAGAATATTTTCTGATGGGGAACTGAACTGAAAGTGTATTCTAAATATAGCAAACACTTAAACTGATATTGATATTTTTAGGTGAGCCTTTCTTTTAGGAGGCTAAAATACGTTTTGTTGCCCCTGTCCACAGCAGTACATTAATTTGGTTTCGTGCTGTCTGCTTCTCCAAACTGGGTGCATCATGGCCGTCATCTACTGTAGGTAATACACTGACTATGGATAAGTACCTCATACAACACCACTTCAAAACACCTGAACTATCCCTTCAACTCTTTCTGAAAGTCCCAAGTTTTGTAATAACCTTCCTCCATATTCGTTATTTTCTGACCTTAGAAGCTGTCTTCATGGTTGGTGAAATTCTTTGTGAATAGCTTTAATCTTCTGTCTACTACCAGAAGAATTGCTTAGAAATATCACAATTCTAAGAATGTTTTCTGACCAACTTTTCACACCGAGATGCTTGTGATTGTGGTCCCAGGTCTGATGTGAATTCAAAGTTGTATTTTAGTGTTGCTGCTCAGACGATTCACCCCAGTAAATATCATCCGAAGACACATGCTCATCAATATGAGGCCACCCATAATCCTTCACTGGAAATGTAGCAGTGTTTTGCTTTTTCCCTGGAGAAATAGATTCCCCCTGTTCTTCTCCCGAAAAAATGATTAAAAAGAAAAGCATTGAATCAAAGCAGGTCAGAATAGTTCATGCTGGAACTGACAGCTGCAGACTTCTTTTTGATACTTCCAGGCTATCTGCTGAAAACTGCTCAGCAAGCCAGATCTGTTTTTTTTTTCCTTCTTTGTTTTTTTTTTTGGTGAGCCTTGACCTAAACAGGAAATGCCATTTCATTAAAAGCTAAGAGAAGTTAGACCACATTGCCCCAGTAATGCAATGATGTGACAAAGTGAGAAATTGCTCTATTGTTATATCAAATCACGGCCGCGAGACAAGAATGTAGCAAATATCTCCTTTATTAAAAGAGGGAAGTTTGTGTCTGTGAGAAATGCGCTGAATGTGATGATATAGTAACAACAGAAATCTGCCTTGTATTGTGTTTATCTGTTGTGTGTCTATAGCTTTTTCTTTTCTCCATTAGTGCCTTTTCCTCTACAGTCATGATCATGGCTTCAGGCCTCAGTTATCTTAGTGATTCGAATTTGTAAAGGCCTGGAGCCATGATTGAGTCATTCTCCTATTACTACGGGTCATGCTGTTGTGGGCTCTTCTATATAGCACTCACTTTATTTCTATATCAAGAGTGAAGATTGAACCATTAATATTTAAGACTTTTTTTTTCTCCTCCTCACCACGGTGGGAGGATTATCAAGCCGATCCAGTCACTGCAGGGCGTTTGTACGAATGAACATTCACATTCGTCATCTTTAAGTTTAAAATCCATGGGTGCTGAAATTTGTTTAATAAGCTTGGGTATTATAAAGCCCTTGAACAGAACTCCGTAAGGCTCCTTTAAAACACTGGAATTTGCACAAAACTATCAGGGTCCCTATGAAAGTCAAATCCAGACATAACAAAGCTATAGGGATCCTTAAAATAAACTTACTCTCCTCTCCCCCTCCATACCGTCCCGCAGGGCTTACCTCAAGGAAAATTGGCTGACAGAACTGTGACATATGTCTGGTTAAGAGGAGTATTTCCCCTTAGTCTTCTCCCGTTTGAATAAATCTGTGTAAAACCTCCGTTGCCGTCAAAACTTCCTCGCTGCAATCCCCCAGTCCTGTAGGACGACGGGTAATTCTTTGCTTGTGCACCACCCAAGTTTGTCGGCTTTCAGGCAATAAAAATATGCACAAACTTTTGCAAAAGGATTCCATACAGTGTTTTAATTAATGTACTGCACTTTTGAAAATGTTAAAGGCTAATGTTATTTTCTAAGAAAGAAAAATCACCCCTCCAACGATGCCCTTAGGAGGAAAAAAAATATTTATTAGGGCTGTCAATCGATGAAAATATTTAATCGTGATTAATCGCAAATTAATCACATATTTTTTATCTGTTCAAAATGTGCCTTAAAAGGAGATTTGCCAAGTATTTAATACTCTTATCAACATGGGAGTGGGCAAATATGCTTGCTTTAACACAAAACAAACACAAAACAATGACAAATATAGTCCAGAAACCCTCATAGGTACTGAATTTAGCATAAAAAATATGCTCATGCTTAGTGTAAGTTTGGAACGTTATTTAACCTCCTTCGCGATAAGCTAGTAAGACATGGTTAGGTTTTATAGTTTCATATGATGCCAGTATCTTCACTCTAAACTGAGCCCGCTACAACCTAAAAATCACAAGTTGCGTTAATGCGTCAAAGAAATTAGTGGCGTTAAAACAAACTCGCGTTAACGTGCTATTATCACGTTAACTTTGACAGCCTTAATATTTATACATTTTAAATTCCATGCCTTTTTTTTCTCTCAAATCATTCTGCCCTTTGGTCGAGAAAGGTCAAGCTCACTTTGATTGCTTCTTGAATTATTGCCGTCACAGACAGACAAGAGCTGGTTTAACATAATGTTACAATGTCGGGCTGCACTGTCCCCTTGCTGTATCTGAGAAGCCTCACCAACCTTTGCCGTCCCCCTGCGATATGCGTCGCTATTGACCAGTGTTGTTTTGCTATGAAAAGGTTAGCTTAGGATATAAACAAATGTATCATTGTGAACTTTTGGAAAGGTCATCCATGCTTTACTCTGAGTAATAACCTTATGTTTGCCATGCTCTTATCTCCCTCCGTTTCTTCTGACACAACTGGCGCAGGTATCTGTAAGGAAACCGCTCGTCACATTAATTTGTGCAATGTCCCCCTCCAAGGAAGGTCTTAACAGGCAAATGTGTTTAACCGCAGCTCCCTAATCTCCACTGACAGATGTAGCTATAGGGCCTCATTTGAAAAATCACGTTTGAGGTGCCATGAAATTATCAATGTCAGCTTGCAGGCAGACAGATCTCTAGGCAAAAAAAGGCACATTTTGATGTTGGGTTTTTTTTCTCCCTTCCTCATCTTTCTTTTTCTTAGGTCTCTTGCCCATTTTCTCAGTCCCTTTCTTTCTTTCATGACACAGTAAATACTGAGTGATGTGTTTTCCAGAATTTTTTTGAGACCAGCACCAAGCAGAGTAGATACCCAACAGCTGCACCACAGACCAGTGCCACCATTGAAAATTAACTGCCAAGCAGCTGCTGAGGAAGCTTTTTGGTCTCACATACAATATTCTAAAAGGAAAACAAACACTGTCAAAAGAAAATCCATCATGTTACATAGATGCATAGAGACAGATGTCCAAGTACATAGTGGTACCTCGTTTGCCCCGCTGTCACTTAACAGTGTGTGTTCAGGCAAAGCGTATGACTAAGAAGCCTGATATTACAAGCTACATTACACTATCACTGGCTGTAACATGTGACGCTTTCTCTTTTATGTGCTACAGGTCATAACATATCAACTGTTGTCTTACGTCTTTGTTGCAGGTCTGGAGTTTGCATATTCTGCCGCCCCCAAGTCCATGCAGAGTGCCATCATGGGTCTCTTCTTTTTCTTCTCTGGAATTGGCTCCTTCGTGGGCTCCGGTTTGTTGGCCATCGTCTCGCTCAAGGGGATTGGCTGGATGTCATCCCATAAAGACTTCGGTAAGAGAATACAGTAGTTTATACACTCACAATATGTGCAGTTGTTGTTGCAAACCACATACTAGAGGTAGAAAACATAAGCAATCAAAGCAGCTAATAATCAATATTTTTATAATAACAACGGATCAAATGACTATTTGTAATGTGTAAAGGGGGTCTCTCCTAGTGATGAACCCACAGAGGATTATCACCTGACTGCTGTTCTGGCATGTTTGACGGAGCATTGTAGCTTCTTTCAGCTCATTGTTTTGTTTTGTTTTGTGTTTTCGGCCTGCTATTTTACTGTTTTAGTTCAGTCTCACTGCTCTCATGGCGTTATTTTCAGCTTCAGTAGGCAGCTGTTTTCAGCGCTCTAAAAACCCTCTATACACTACCTGCTCAGCACCAGACAGACAAAGTTAGCGGCTAGCTGGTGAACATAGTGGAGCATTTAGCAGCTTAAGAGCCAGATATTTCCCTCGGAGTTGGTGGAGACCAAAATGGAGCTAAAAGGAGAGTGAATATTAGACTTCTAATCACCAGGTGGTCAGAAACCCAGTTCCAAATGAATGATATTGTTGCTCTGTGAGTGCTGGATGTGTAAATAGACAAATTTGCCATATTAACTTAAAACATGATAATACAGTAGGTATTGTTAGTTTCCGCTGCCAAAAAAAAGCACTTATTGCGGTAGCTGTTTGGCTAGAAAGACACAACAACTAACCACAATATCTCTCTAACTACATTTATGATCAAATTGACACATGTTCTATTACACAGACTCATGACAGTTATGGAAAGTTAAAGTTACGTCTCCTCTCTCGTACACATCAGAGCCTCCGGATGCGCGACTACTTCACTCAGAGCAGCTGCCAATCATGACGTCTCACCCCCTTTTTAAAGCATCAAATAATTAATTAAAACCAAACTTGTCAGAAAAATGAACACTTGAACATACATCAGCGTGATAAGAACTACCTAAAATGACAGAAACCATTTTTGGGAAAATTTATTTGACGTGTACTTTGACATTTTAGTTTGGCACATGTCTCATTCGCTAACATGGAGGGGGCGGTATTCATAACCTGTACTGCCACCAGGGGGCGATCGAGGTTTTTTTGGCTTCATTTTTTTTAATCTGTCATGTGGTATATCTTTATATACAGTCCATGGTCTTGACCTAATTGGTGTGAGATTCCAGTGTGTGTGATTGAGCCATTTGACATGCATGCAGATTCACGTGAATCCTGCATGAGGTGACTTTGTCTGTGCTCAAACTTGAAGACAGATTCTACTCTCTTCAAAATATGGTCAGCACAGAGGTGATTGATCTTCACTCACACAGTTTTCTTAGGGCTGTCCATAATCCCCCTGAATTGAGCATTACAGTTGTCAAGCCTGCTGTTAGATGCTCAGTGCATGTGGAGTGCACTATTGACTTTGCACGTCGACTGTATGTATGGACTCGTAATAGAATTGTTGGTATCGATTCAGAATGCAGAAGGTTTTTTTTTTTTTTTTTTCCAGGGACGTACTGAATGCTCATAGCTTGTGCTGATTTAAAATCCACTTAAAGAGTTTGTAAATTAGATGCAGAGAGAGGGTGGGGGATGGGGGGGGGGCAACACCCTGTGCAGTGCTCTTGTTTTAAGAGTGTTTCCCATAATAAATAGTCATGTCAGACTAACGACAAAAGGTTTGTGTAAATCTGTCTGAGTGGTAGAATGAATAGTGCGGCGGTGGCAGCAGATGGATGGGCTCCCTAGCGAGAGGAGGCTCCCAACCCAGATGCACTTTTCCCTGAGCACGCGGTAAATAAGCCAACACTGTAAATTGTTTACCCGCAAACACCTAATAGCTCATTAATACAGTGCGCCGACAGGTAGGGAGGTATTTTTGATGATGCCAGCACTGGAAGATGCTTGGCACGCTTCATAAATCCATCCTTTGCTCAGCCTCGCTTCACTTGAGGGGCAGTTAAACTAGAGCCGGATTGCCTGTAAGACTTCTTTTTGCTTTCCAAAACAAGTCATTTAAAAAGGTGTGCTGCAAAAAATGGAACAAAACATCCTCCCGGCCATTGATAAAAGACACACGGCACGAAGCTTAGGCATTAAGTACAGTCGCGGATCATGCAGCTTGTTTTTGTGGCTGTTTTTCCACACTTTGTTGGATGTTAGCTTCTTCCACATTTCGTGGCTCTCTAGGTGGAATGGATTCAACTTATTTCCATGGCTGCGGGGCAAAACGGGGTGTGCAGTAAACAGCATCTTGGGTGAGCTGTGCTAAGTTGTACCGAAGCTCTACGGGCCTGAAGACAGATGAGCAACATTAATCACTGGCCGGGGGTCTGATTACATAGCCCCGGATCTTTTAAGTAAAGCTGCCCCTGGAGCGTTACATGGAGATGGCACCGCTAGTCTGCCATCACACTGGTGGATTGCTCAGCTCTCCTGTCGTGCTGTCGCTCCGTCTCTCCCTGCTTTGCACCTCATGTTAGTCAGCATCAGTAAAGTGTCACATGAAGAGTCCATCAAGTGTGTCCTTTGTTATGGTATTAAGCAGCTGGTTTATTTATTTATTAAGTGTGTCTTTTTGTGACAATTTAAAATGATACTTAGGTGATGCTAGTGGTCCTTCCCATTGCAGCTTCGTTGTAGCCTATTGGCTCAGCTATTCTGTGTCATCAATTTGTACATATTGAGACACTACAAAGGAATTTTTCGAGCAAATATTCAGCCTAATGTTTGCAGTTAATCCTCAATTTACACCTCATGCACAAGGAAAGTTTACACTTTAAAGGGATTGTTTGGGTGTTTTGAAGTGGGGTTGTATGAGATACTTGTCCATAGTCAGTGTATTACCTAGAGTAGATGACGGTCTGCATGCCCCCAGTTTGTATAAACAGACAGGAGTTACCGCACAGAAGCAAAGCAATGTACTGCTGTGGACGGGGCTGACAGCAAAACATATTTTAGCCTCCTAAAAGAAAGGCCAACCTAAAAAAATCAATATCAATTGAAGTGTACTTCAATTGTACTTGAAGTTGTACAGATTCACCAAATTCAACCAATAATATTAACTAACTAACTGATCAAGGCAGCGGTAGACCAGCAGCTCCTGTGTTCTGCGAGGTAAAATTACAGATTTTTTCAATGGAGTCTGGGGGCTTTGGCAAGAGCATAGATGGATACAACGGCTTCTGTTCCCCGTTGGAAAAGGCTATCTGACGGCAAGGTAAAGCAGTGAAAATATTCTAAATATAGCGTACACTTAAACTGATATTGATTTTTTTAGGTGGGCTTTTCTTTTAGGTGGGTAAAATACGTTTTGTTGCCGGCACCATCCAGTTTTGGTTCTGTACGGTAACTCTTGTCTGCTTCTCCAAACGGTTGGTGTGCTGACCGTCATCTACTGTAGGTAATACACTGACTATGGAAAAGTACCTCATACCACTCTACTTCAAAACACCCAAACTATCCCTTTAAATCATAATGAGAATTTTTTTTTTGTTGTAGTCCTATTACAGGCATTCATCAACAGAGAATTAAGGTCCCAAATGCGCCAACCTTTCAACAGCTATTTGAAACGTATATACAGTATGTTGCACATGTAGCATAATCCCAGATGTGTCAGGTATACACATGCATGTATTTTATGTGTTTTACAAACTCATAGAGCAAGAATATTACCAAAGAAAAAGTTGTTTCTTCAAAGTCCTCTCGTGCCAGCCTCTTGTTCTTGGAGTTTTGAGTCTCCATAAGTGAATGACTTTCCCATTCGGCGTGTCGGAGTGAACGACCACATGTGCGACTGAAAGCCCATGGCATCATCAGTCTGCAAAGATGAAAGATGAAAATGGTTATACAGTACTTCAGCCCCATCTGCTCTCAAACTTAAAACATCGTGATCTTATGTGTTGAAATTATTGATCCTTCAAATCCCACGGCACGTCGTTTCACCGCTGTGGCTACATCTGGTTGAGCAGTCATCCATCACGCTCTTTTATTTGGTATTTTTATAGGCCCGGTATATAACACCGTGTCATCCTTTCCTGCATGGAGCTGATTTAACCTCACAAGTCAATCAAAGATCAACCTTTACTTTCTCCGCTAGCATTATCCTTTACACACGAGGAGCTTTTTGTTTCTAGAAAATGTCTTTTGTTGCATATAATGTGTTCCCTCCCTTTGTGGGAGGATCATTCACTCAAAGTGAATGGGGGGGTTTTCTATGGTCACATGACAGGAAACGGCCTTTTTCTTTGACCGGCGTTCAAGTCCTGTGTGATCTTATATCAGATGTCTGGGACGTGTTCAGACATTCAGAGCGAGCTGACATTCGCACATCCTGCTCATGAAGTGTTGGATCACATTCAGTGAAATGTCAATGTTTTAATGGAAGCCGTTAATGTCAGATCTGGCAAACGTAACATGAACTCTTATTCTGTCTGAAAGGGCTCTATTTGAAAAAGTAATTCAAGGCGCGTGTATTGGACATGTCAGAGGGCACGTAGGAATAGTTAGCATGTTGCAGCCGTTTACAACATCCCAGCATCAATCATAAAGATTTTTATGAGCAAGAAGGGGAGCCGCAGAAAATAACTATATTTATAGCTGAAGCAAACATGCATTGATTCTCTCTCTGATTTCATTCGGAGGATGGCATTGGATGCATTGAAGCATTAAAATGTTGGGTCGTTGCACCGCAGGTCTGGATCAATTGATCCATTTTCAAACGTTAAATTGATATTGACCCGTTTCATCTGGGCTCACATGGTCCGCTCAAACCCACTCGCAGGTAAATTGTCCCGTAAAATTTATATCACTCAGATATTAGATGGTTGACCCCTTCTTTCGGTGCATTCAGAGTAATCACAATCTTTGTCATCTACTAACTCGGAGCTGTAAAACAGGACCACGTGTTGAAGTCAAAAAAAATTGTCTAACAACAACAACAACACTCGCTCCAAAATGCTCCGCTCTGATTGGTTTGCGCTATTTTTACCCTCGCTAAGAAATTTGCCTTTAAAATAGCTGTCAAATATTTATGGGGCTTCACTAATGTGTTTTACAGCAAGTCCTTGTTTAGTCTTTTGCTGCTGTAATTAGCCTTCCATATTTTTGAAAGTGGTTAGCAGCCAAGTGGGCCCTGGGGGGCGGAGGCTGAAAGGAGGAGGCAGAGCCTCACTTAATGTATAATGAAATTAGAGCAAGAACCATTACACAACTGAAAGCTCGCGCAATTTCCGGACTCTTTCCAAAAAAAAAATAGATGTTGCTTTTTTTGCCAGTCGTCTTTTTCATTCTTTTTCAGTTTGTGAAATCTGGAACAAAGGTTGAGATCTAGTCGTCGGTCAGAATAATCTTAAGGCTGCGGTAGCAACATTTCCTTCAGCAGGAGAGTAAAAATGTCCTAAAATCAGGATTTGTTACATTCCTCATGTTGACATTCAGTGCCTGCTTAAGAGCAAACTCTTGAATATGTTTCTGTAAATCCTCCACTTCTTTTCACAATTCTACTTTAAACTGATCATAATTTACTAAACGCTCCGGATATTCCCTCCGTCGACATCATCTGTGTGCTATATTCCCTGCTTTTTGTGAGCGATACACTGCTCTGTTAATTAAGACTGCACAGGCACACTCTTGGTTCACTATCTGTTAAGGGGAATTATCGATTGAAAATACAAGCGCCCTCGCTGCTAATGCACTTCCCTTTTCCTCCCGTTCTCTCCTGTCAAGCACATTGTTTTGCACCACATGAATTATTCAAACGCTGCTTTCGGTTCTTGATCCATTTCTCACAATTTAAACTTTTGAACAGATTAAAGCTGGAGTTTGTAACCTTCAAAAGCATTTTTTTGTTGTGTCTGTTGAAATTCTCATCACATCCCGACAGCAATCAATAAATCAAATGCTCTGACAAAAAAAAGTTAAGTCAGCCCGAATTATAAGATTTTCGTTTTTTCGGTTGGATAATTTTTTTAATCTAGTGTACTAGTTTCATGTTTTTTCAGTTTTATGGCGATCTTTTATCTTAGAATGAGCCCTTCATATTTACATAGGGAGCGGGTCTTCTTCACAGAGTCCGCAATGTTGCTCCGCCATGTTTCTACAGTAGCCCAGAACGGACAAACCAAACTCTGGCTCTGGAGAGAGCCTTTCACATTTTTCCGTTACCTAAAGGCCACCGTAGTTCTCTGACACGCTTGTGAAACTGCGGTAACGTGAGCCGCAGAGTGCAAAACCGTGGTACTGTCAGCCGCCGTCTGACTTCCGTTGCTCCTAAAGTAGTGATATTATGGTAAGGATCTCCTCTGAGCGAAGCGAACGGCGTTACCACGGTTTTGCACTAAGCAGCTCACGTTACCACAGTCTTGGAAAGGGAGGAGTGAGAGGAGGGGTACTCAGTTGTTTGCAATCTGCAACCACACCACTAGATGCCACCAAATCCTACATACTGTACCTTTAAGATTACCAACCTTAGCTTTAAGATGACAACAACAAAAAAAGTAATAATAAAACCGTGACAGAGGTCAAAGTATCGGGTTTTCCATTTGCCGCTCAGAAGTTCACAGTCATCAGCCAGCTCTCTGTTCCTAGATCAAAGCTTTCGAGCAATAGAGATGGCCCAGTGCGTAGGTAGGGCACTGTCGAAGAGGACGGCGTTTCTTTATTCCCCTCGATTTCTAATTATCCACAAGAGCGTGCACACAACAGAGAGACTGGAAAAAGAATTATTTATATGCATGATACACTTGGTGACATTACAGAGCGTGATCTGCTCTGCTGATCACAAGTGATCATGCAACGCACCGGGGTAACTTGTTTCAAATGAGTTAATCCTGCTCTTTGATCAGCGGCAGAGGACGCCCTGTTAAATCATGTACGAGAACATGAAGGTTCCTATGTTATAGTTGGACACACGTTGTGACACAGCTGCCTCTAATGCAGCGAGGTGGATGCTATACAGGACTTTGGTGTGAAACACTGCTTTTGTGTTTGGCAAACGGGCAGATTTGTGTGTATATTTACAGCACATCATCTCACTTTACACTGTTCTGGAGGGCACTTCTTTCTTTTAGTTTACAACACATTCAGCAGCTCAAGCCCTGGTTTCGTTGGGTGATGACCTCAACGGTACTGTATATATGAACTTTTTCACCTTCTCTCCAAAAGTAAAGCCTTAAAAAGTTTTAGGAACTGCAAAAAAAAACAGTTTGCAAAGTATCTTGTTTGCTGCTGTGCTTGTATACCTGCATCAAACATTTCAAAATGATTCAATAAAATAGACAAAAATTATGGGATGGGAAATACATGAAAGATGTTGAGAAATCCTGCTGGTCCATTAGCACCATCTTGACCCAGGGGGCTGTTAACTTTAAATTGACAGGTGTAATTAGGCTGTACACACACACACACACACACACACACCCTGCCATGTGAATAGGCAGAACTTGAATTGAGAATTCCCTCCATATATAATTAAAATCAAAGCTCCTTCTCCTTCTCCGGCTCTTTATTCGGTGTGACAGCTCCACATGGAGAAGCTAATGGGAGCTTTCTGAGGAAGACAGCAAACTGCTCCGGGGCCTCGCATTTACTCATTTGACGATAATGTGGAATGCAAGCTATAGGTATCTCTGTCCACTGGTGGAACTGTGTCTTACATGGAGCCTGTTACATAAACCAAAGACATGGTTTTCAATATGCTGTTGGAGTCGGTATAAGGCTGCATTCAACATCCAGCTCACCCCAAAATTAGGGCTGTCAATCGATTCAAATGTTTCATCGCGATTAATCGCACATTTTTTTTTATCTGTTCAAAATGTCCCTTTAAGGGAGATTTGTCAAGTATTTAATACTCTTATCAACATGGGAGTGGGCAAATGTGCTTGCTTTATGCAAGACTCGCGGGTACCCATAGAACCCATTTTCATTCACATATCTTGAGGTCAGAGGTCAAGGGACCCCTTTGAAAATGGTCATGTCAGTTTTTCCTTGCCAAAATTTAGTGTAAGTTTGGAGCGTTATTTAACCTCTCTCGCGACAAGCTAGTATGACATGTTGGTACCAATGGATTCCTTAGGGTTTTCTATTTTCTAGCTTTAAAACTGAGCCCGCTACAACCTAAAAATCCGAATTTGCATTAATGCGTTATCATCGCGTTAACCTTGACAGCCCTACCCAAAATGTCTCCTTGTCCCGCAAAGTAGTAAACAGTCTCATCTCATGCTGTCGGCTACAAAGTCAATTGATCTGCCTGACATGGTCAAGAGCACAAAAGCTGCTCTAATGCCTATCCAATTGTCTCCATACTTGAACAGTGGAGGCAGTTGTTCTTGTTTTGCCCTTCATGTTAAACCCCATCCAGGCGAAAACAGGATTTGTTTAGAGCTTTCCTCTAGAGCTTTGTCGCCGAATGAGGACGACCACTTCAAAATGTTAAGACAGTTAGAGTTTAAAGGCTGCCTGGGTGACGTCTCCAGACCCAGTAGGGAAAAAAATAAATAAATGGGTACTGCATGTCCTTAGTTCTGTCAGCCCCAGCACAGTCTGTTTGTCTCTCCTGTGCAGAAGTCATACAGCAAAATCACAATGGAAGCATCAGTTTATTTTTTACCTCCCTTTTTCATCGCGTCCCATTCCCACGAGGAAACAAAACGTCCTTTAATACCGATGAAAGACTCCCCGGCTCGAATCACAGCTGAGGGGCCCCGCGTCGCTCTGTTATTTCTGATGCTTCAGTCCCACATCATCAACGTCGCCTGCCTTTCCGTATCAACGCAGAAGAGCGGGGTCAACCGTCTTCGCTTTCACAAAGTTCCGCCGCGTTTGAGATGAGACGTAACAACCCCCCCCCACACACCCCTCCGCTGAATCATAATTCCTGACAGCGTCGCGTTTTTTTTTCACCTGCCGTGCTCACTTCAAGCCCGCCTTTCATGCCTAGCAGGAACACAGCAACCTGCCCCGCTCGCGAGCCGTGTGGCCGTTTACCTTTGCCTTTGGTATTCTTTGTAACACGTTGCGGTACTTTTGTGATAAAAGAACCCTCCTGCTGTCGCCCTCTGAATGTGTCGCGACTGACTCTTTTGTTCTCCAAATTTCCATATTTGTCATTTTGCCGTAGCCGCTCACAGTTTTTTTTTTTAAGCGTCACCTGAATGCCAGTCTCAGCAAAGGTGTTACATATTCCATTATAATAATGTCACTGTTTTCTGTCGTTCCAGGTAATATCAATGACTGCTCTCTGCACTACTACTTCTTCCTCCTGGCGGGGATCCAGGGCCTCACCCTGCTGGTCTTCCTTATTGTCTCGTTCAAGTATGACAAGCAGAGGGCTAAGGCAGGAAGCCAGAGGCAGAGACACACCTCCTCTTGACCTGCTCGCACATCACACCATACCTGCCTTTTCCAGTCACATCGCTCAGTGCCCAAAGACCCTGTCCAATGGGTACTTACTAATCAAATCCTACAAAAGTTCAGTTTACCTCTTTAAGTCACAAATTACCTTGTCATGACGAAATATTTATGTTTATTTTAGCTTTTAAGCGGTGACTCTTTGCCCTGTTTTTAGTGTTTTTTACGTCACTGGACGAATGCACAGGTACCACTGACAGTATAGAGATTAATGCAGGAGCCATGTTTGAATCAGTTCTGCTGTACTCCTGCGTGTGTTTACTCTCGTTGCCTTTCTTTGATTATTTGCACTTGACTTGAGGAGTGGTGCCATAAAAATGTACAATATCTAGATTTTTTTTTCTAATCATAAGACAATGCTCAGTTGTTTTTATAGGTACGTTTTTACTGTTTTGTTTTCTAACAAAGTCTTATTTTTGGACTTTCGCGAACCATTTTACTGACCCTGGTGTAACAGTTACGGAAGCCCTGAATGGCAACAGAGAATTTATTTTTTTCTGGTGATCCATTTTCTAAGTCTGATCTAAATTATTTTCTCTCCTATATTTATGACTTAACAGGTAAAAGAAATGTTTTGCCAGGACAATCTTTTTAAGTTCCTTTTGTGAAACGGGTGGAAAATTTTAGGCTCATTTTTCTAAGTTACTTTTTTGCCTCTTAGTGAAAACAGGTGGAATAATGTTTTTATAATATTTTTTAAGGCAGGCTTTTCAGGCAGATTAGGAAAAAAAAGGAACATAGAAAGATTATCCTGGCAAAACATTTCTTTTCAAGGAGAGGAAAAACATGCACATTCTCAAAAATGTTTGTGGTGCTGGGAGTAGATCCCCTCCAAAAAGTACTTTTCAAATAAAAAATGACTTGCTCCCGCACACACTTTTCAATAAAGCAGAGAAAAGTGTGTGCGGGAGCAAGTCATTTTTTATTTGAAAAACATTTCTTTTCACCTTTTCTGAGTCATAAACACAAAATAATTTAGATCATATTTAGAAAATGGATCACCAGAAAAAAAAAAAAATCTCGCTTGCCTTTCAGGGCTTCCGTAAACGGTACATCAGTATTTAAATGATTTCTGGACTCACATCCACAGTCTGAAATTTGTGCATTAAATGTACTTAGCATTATTTCTTGATTACATTTACCACTATTGGGCTTTTAGGGAGCTTCAAATACCTATGCAGTAACATAGTTGTTATCACATTGAATGTGAAATTTGTTTTAACTCAGAGGGGACTTTTATGTTGTTGCAGATTCCCAGAAAGCATTGCTATTAATGACACAATAGAGCTTAAACACACTTAGATTTGGCTAATCTATTATTCAAATCTAATCTTGAGAGAAAAAAATCTCCCACATTTGTCACCACTGCCTGTGATTACATACTGTAAAATCCACATAAATCCAGCCTATAAATCCTCAAACAGAACCGTACATGAATAATAATAACTCCTCGTGTTAAAAATACTCCGACTCCAATGAAGCTTCACGGCAGTTTTTCATTTCTGGTCAAGCTGCAAAACCGCATAACAAACAACTAATTAGAAACTGACCTTAAAGGGGACCTATTATGCTCATTTTCAGGTTCATACTTTGTATGTTGGGTTTCTACTAGAACATGTTTACATGCTTTAATGTTCAAAAAACACATTATTTTTCCTCATACTGACCTCTGTCTGAAACGCTCCATTTTAGTCTCTTTAAGCCCTCCTCCCGACTTTTTGACCCACCCGCCCGAAACCGTGATATTTTCTAGTAAGCTCACGCGAACCCTTCCGCGGGATGTGTATTTGCGTGCTCAGCTGAGAGGTGGTGTCCCCACGTTTATAGGCTTAATGAATGAATTATCTTTACATTGCTCTTTTAGATGTTGAGTTGATTTAGTAGATCCACATTCGAGTCAAGTTATTCACGTTTTGTTATTTTAGAGTTATTTTTGGCATAGTTCTATTTTATAAATAATTAAATTTAAAACCAATACATAGGCTTGACATGGGATTAAAAACCTGTTCCCCCCTTAAAATGACCTTGTTTATTTTCGTTGAATAAAAGTGCATTTGTGTATGTAGTAAAATGAACCATCATTGTTGTATTTCTTGATAAACCTTTCAGTGAAGGTGTCAATGAATAAATAAATAAATTAATATAATAAGGTCTGATGATCTTTAATTACAAAAGTTCTGATCAGTCAGTAATAGGCGTCGTATTAAATTTTAATAGCGGTTTACAGACTGTGTGGGATAAAACATACTAGAAGCCTAATTCTTCTCTACAATAATTCCCTAAATGTGAACAATCAGGCAGAAAAATTATTCAAATATGCAATAATTAAGATCAATTTATATGATGGAATAGTGGCATTACAATGTGTCAAAGGAACTACATTTAGGGTTTTTACGGCCACATTTTTTCTTTTTTTATGCACCCCCCTAATGTTTCCCACTGGCTGGCTGCTCCATATACTTGTGGGATTTCCAATTTATTTAAGCATATAGTACAGGCCGCCTTCGTCAAATTGGTATATGATAATACGCTGTCGCATTTTTTTTTTTTTTTGAACTTTGGGTAGCTCTCTCTTGACTGACTGGGTTGTCTTATCTCACAGTTTCATTGGTTAGTAGGCACTCCAGATACTCAAACGTATGTGCACAAGCACTAAAAAGTGAGTTTTTCATGATATAGGTCTCCTTTAAGCTGAACAGGCAACCTTGAGTTTAGCTCTTAAAATATCCCCCGCATTAATGCTTGGATTGGGATATAAAAGTGCAGACTTAATATATAAAAATGAAAAATGTAACCCATTCACATTGACATCTTTCATAGCAAAATAAAGCAGAACTTTCACAGTGTTTGTTGTCAGGGACGTTTTACAGTGTTATCATGGCTTTGCAGCTCTGCCAGGAAATCTTGAAACAGAAGCTTCTGTTTGGTTGTTGTATTTATTAGACTGTGACACATTTGTTTTTAGCTTTATACTGTGAAGGAAAATACTTGCGTTTTTTTTTCCAATTCTCAGAATAGGTACGATATAGCACAAGGTACGGAATTTTATTAAAACAAGAAAACTCTCAGGGTTCGAGGAATAGTGTAACAGCACATAAAAAGCCAGAAGGTATCTCAGTGACGCTGTGTGACTCCTGTTAGATTGATTTTACTTTGGATGTTCCTTGTTTAATTGCAGATTTTATATATACTTGCTTTGTCATTTCAGTCCTCTTCAGAAAGATTTATTATGACTATTTTGGAATTATGTTCTGTTTTCAAACTGGAATATTGTTTTGTGGTTATATATTTGTTGCCATTATTAAAGTGTATTAAATTGAGAATCGGGTTTGTCATTTTCATCCATCGTCTAAGTAAGGCACGACATGCAAAGCTAGTTCAGACGTCCGTCACATCACATTACCCGCTGTCACTTAAAGCTGCAGTAGGCAGAATATTTTTGGCATCATATGGCAAAAATTCCATAATAACCTAAGCATATTTTCATTCAAGTGTTCTGAGAGAAAACTAGACTTCTGCACCTCCTCATGGTTCTGTTTGTTTTTAGGCTTTAGAAAATCTAGCCCGTGACTGTTACAGAATATTGATTCATATTTGATCAGCGCTGCCTAGTTTGACCGTTTGATCGGAGTTCGCGAGTGAGTGACAGCTGCTCAGAGACGACAGACTCCAGCTCGGCTCTGATTGGTTGTTTTCCTCCGATCTGTGAAATCTTGCAGATGCCATTAGGAGCACTGGAGGACACAGAGGCACATGATTTTTTTTCACATTACCTGTCTCATGCACTACTGTCAGGATATAGTTTTATAAAAATTACTTTTTTTAAATCATATTTTTTCCGATCTGCCTACTCCAGTGATTTTTCTTTTTCCTGCACTTTCATTATGCATAGTTTATATTATTTTTTATTGCTTTTACAGTTGTAGGTGGTGCAGTCAGGAGTTATAGTCTGTTTACTCCTGTGTTCACAAATATTACTGATGTCAACAAATATTTGAAGCTCCAGAAAACATTAATGGCTCAGACTGACAACGCGTTTAAATTCTGGCAGCGCAGGGGTGACCCCCGTTGTTTAAATGGAAATCACGGATTGTGCCTTTCAAAGCCTGCCAGGATGCTTTCGTGATTAGGGCTATGGTTTGTTGCTCCTGAGGGAAACCCAAAGTAGACTGTGTGTAAATGATTTATATTACAAAAATCACACCCAGTGGCAGGCTGTTTGGGAAAAGGTTGCAAACACAGAGGTTTAAAGCCTCGTTCTGCATTCCCATTGGGGAAGGCAGTATATTTCTTCTTAGTTTCATCAGACGCAGATTGAAATCAACACGTCATCATAGATCTTCTTTTTTTTAACACTAAGCCCTCGCCGCCACGAGGCTCGTAGACGGCCATTTCCTGTTTAATTTGGTCAGAGAGCCCACATAGCCGTGACTGAGCAGACAGCTTGATGTTGGAAACCAGCACAATGCCTCCGGGCCATAATTCCAGTGTGGCGGCTTGTTTCTCATGTTGAGAGGAATTTTCTGACACGTCGAAGTGGTTATGGAGGCAGAATTGCGAGGCAATAACACTGAGATATATAGTTTTGGTACTGACCTCCAAATATTTTATGTTGATTTATTGGCCAGGATTTAAGCAAACAACAGAGAGGCACCTCCAGCATACATTTATACCTGCTACTGTTTTCTGTTTGTTTGTTTTTTTAGCATGATAGGAGCCAAGGTAATGCTCTGCCTCTCAAGTTTATTGAGTTCTAAATTGATAGTACATACAGGGCCTTCAGATGGGGCTGTGTTTACCGTGTTCACGAGATGAGCCCATATGAACGCCCCCCTCATCGTATTCACGACCTCGTAAGTGGAAAGTTTCTGAAAGCTCCGAGTTCGCGATTTGTGACGTGTTGACCTTGTCAGAAATGGCGCATAATAAGTTAATATATTGTAATTAAGAAGACGGCAAGGTAAAGCAGGCAAAATATTCTAAATATAGCGTACACTTAAACTGATATGGATTTTTTTTAGGTAAGCCTTTCTTTTAGGTGGCGAAAATACGTTTTGCTGTCGACCACAGCAGTACATTACTTTGCTCCCGTGTGGTAACTCCTGTCTGCTTCTCCAAACTGGGGGCGTGCCGACCATCATCTACTGTAGGTAATACACTGACTATGGATAAGTACCTCATACAACCCCACTTCAAAACACCCAAACTATCCCTTTAAGCAGAAAAGTTTTAAGAATTAAGAAAAAATGAAGTTAGTATCTCCATTTCCATTAGATTTATTGCTTAATTAAGACCATTTTCCATGCTGCCACACTTCTTAGGGTCATGTGTCAGTGTAACATAATCTACAAAATACTAAGCTGCTTTTAATTGTATTACGGAGTCTTACCTGTGTAATGAGCGACCGGCAGATGCTCCTGAAGATGCTCCTCCAGTAATTGGAGGATTAGGAGGTATCATCACATGTTAATTAAGATAAGCTAATGCAGACACAATGTCTAAGAAAACGGCCAAGCAGACAAATCGCCCATTTCTAAGTACTAATCATCCACATTTACACAGACCTAATTATCTTATCTGAGCTGTCTTTGTCGGTCGGCATCCTGGAGGCCTTTCTGTGCGAGCTTCCAAATCGGACAGTGTTGGTTAGACAAGAGACACGTTGTTTAACTCAGGGTTGATCTGTCCAACACGTTATCCCCCGATGAAGTCACGCTGAGAATATGAGCAATGGAAAAGAAAACATATGTAGAGCCTCTCACAATCTCCTGTTCCAGATAGTATGCTGGTCTTGTCACTTGAAAGACCGTCTTCTGTGGGACTGAGCACGTCGGCGGGTTAAGGATGTTCATTCAGACGGATGATCTGTGAAATAAGCAACCGTAAAATGCGTTTAACGGCGTACATCCATCTGGATTTACGGCGTCAACCTCGGTTGTTATGTGCAGGCCCTGTGGTTTAGAGTGTCTTAGTTGTACAGAATGAGGCTTGACTCCCATAAAACAGTACAGGTATCAAAATCAATTTTTCACAGGCACAATGAGGAATAGCATTCGTGCTAGGCGTATCTCGGTAGCCGTCTGACCTTCTATTGTTTTACGGCGGGCAGAAAAAATGCCCCGGCCCTGCTGATATGTCGCTCCCCTGTGCGCGGTGCTCCGCTAGTCCTGCTGGGCCGATATATCTAAATGACATGATTGGGTGCTCACCTCATGCTGCTGAAGGGCTTCGCTTGCTATTGTTGTTTATTGCCTTTTGCCGTTATGTGTGTGAGTTTGTGTTTATATCACATTGCAAGAATCAGAACCTGATTGGTGTTGTGGGGGTGCACCTCCATTCTGGGGACCAACTTGCTGGTCTCCACAAACAGTTTATGTTGAGGGATTTAGGGTCAAAATTAGGGATAAGGCTGGTGGTGTTCTATATTTTTCTTATTGTCAACAAATCCGAAACCAACAAAACAAACAATGAATTGATATACCCAAAGTCTGATATAGCTTATCCCTTTCTGCCATAGACTTCCATTGTTGTTCAAAAACTATTAAAGATGCAGTGTGTGGGATTTGGTGGCATCTAGCAGTGTGGTTGCAGTTTGCCGACGCGAAACGTGAATGGCCCTCTCTAGAGCCAGTGTTTGGTTTGTCCATTCTGAGCTACTGTATTGAGCAGATAAAAAATGTGCAATTAATTTGCGATTAATCGCAATTAAATATTTTATCGATCAACAGCCTTAGTACTAATATTATATTCAATTTATGCTAATAGATCCCCCTAAATGTTACACGCTGTTCCTTTAAAAACACGCTACACTGGTCGACATTTAACACTGTAGTTTAACACTGTATTGCTGTTGTAAATACTCACGGGAGCACCAAATGTGTATTAATCCACAGCTAAAAATAGTCCCCTACAAATAATCTATTAACTCCTGTTTGAGTAATGTTTGCTAAAAAATATAGAATAATGCCAGCCAAATCCTGTAAGGGGTTGAGGTCAAGACTGAGGTAAGGGGCTAGGCTCAATGTACTGTAGTCTATAAAGAGCCCTTACAAGGCCACTGTGTGTATGGACATTTGTGTGTGTGTGTGTGTGTGTGTGTGTGTGTGTGTGTGTGTGTGTGTGTGTGTGTGTGTGTGTGTGTGTGTGTGTGTGTGTGTGTGCTCTGGTGTTTGTCTTCCCACTGTGGCACACTGGTCAGGTGGGACATTGTGTTTACAAGACAAAGATTGGGCACAAGGGTGTTGTTTATGAACGCTGTTGTCTTTGGTTCCCTGCGGCTCCATCTGCAAAAAATTGGTCAGAGCGGAATGTCGGGCTGACCTTGTCATTCCTCTGAGACGGCGTGTTTAGTCGCTGTGAAACTACTGTGAACTGATTTAAAAAGGAATTCAAAGGAAGGAACATAAATCAAGCAGCGAATAATCATTTGGAAATTGCAAATACAGACCCGCCACATTAGGACCACGGGGAGCAGTGCCAACCATTAGTGTGAGTTTGTTGGTCTCACATCATCAATTTAATTAAAAATCCATTTAAGATGGAGGCCTGGGGAAGGCGTTTTCTTCTTCTTTCAGGGAAGTCAAGACATCAAGGCCATCGCAAATGAGTCTTGAGTTACCGTGCTCTGAGAATGGAAGCATACCTCCTGTGCCACATCCCAGCAGGTGTGAACACATGTCTAAAACCGGAGCCCGAAGGGGGTGGAGACGGTGGCTCTTTAATGGGCTCCCACCTGAAGAGGCTGAAGCCACCGACGACGGTCACGGTAAGAGAGTCGCAGTGGTGTTTTAATTACACGGGGCCCTCCATCAATCATGCCCCTTGTGGCTGACAGTTAAATCCCTCCCAGACCTGCACTGGCTCTCCTCGCCCTTCACAGTCCACAGGCTGAGCACAGCAGCCGCGGTCCCGGCACACACAGCACACGCTGCACATGGATGGAGCCGCTTCAATCCCCTGCAGCCACCGATATAGAGCCACAGAAGCAGGAAAAATCACACAGGAGACGGCACAAAAAAAAACACAAAACATTTCAGGACAGCAGGAACAAAAGAGACAAGAGTGAGCAGGGAGAGTTCTTCCTCTGTGTGTGTACATGAAGGTGCCAACAGCTCATTTAACAGTTAAACTGATGATCTGTGGATTCAGTCTTTATAAGTAGAATGGCTAAGCAGAGGTCGTAATATTTTTCACTTTTACTAAACTCAGTTTAAAATGCTGTAACACCAGAAAATATTAGTTTGACATTATTGGAAATACACTTTTGTGCTTCCTTGCCAAGAGTTAGATGAGAGGATTGATACCACTCATGTTTGTATGGTTTGTACGCTAGTCCAAAGGTATACCCGGTCTGAAGACTGTTTTTTTTTAGAAGTTAGTAGCTAATCGGAATAAGAGTTGGGGCGGGTCTTCCCTACCCATACTGGGTAGACGCGAATCAGAATGGATTGGGCAGCTGGGACAGATTGGACCTCTAAAGCTCAGTAATTGACATACTATATCGTGAGACTCCAAGAAGTAACTGTGCCGACCAAGAAATAGTCCGGCACATAAAACTATGAATCATTTTCACACTTTGGTCTTTGTACAGTTTTAATAAACAAGATACAACATATTAATTTGTGAGCTTTAGATGTGCTGACAGGCATATTTTTCAACCTTTGCACAGAGCCAGGCTAGCCGTTTCCCCTTGTTTCCAGTCTTTATGCTAAGCTAAGCTTACAGCTAAGCCGTCTGCTGGTTGTAGCTCCATATTAACCGTAAAGAAATGAGAGTGGTATCAATCTTCTAAGAAAGCAAATAAGCACATTTCCCAAAATGCAGAACTACTCCTTCAATTATATTACAACCTATCATGGCTTCTTATCTTTCTAGTTGAAATCTATTGATTTCTTTTGTCGTGTTAATTCAGTGTCTCAGCATGCAGTGGATCAATAGCAGCACCACAGAAGTAGAAAAGAGAATCAGTCGACACGAGCTGCTTGAACTAATTATATAAAAGTAGAAAAAGCCAGTAAACTTTCATACAGGTGTCTGGAGGGGCTCCATTCAGCGCTGACTGTTGACATAACCGACCTAATCTGAATGGCATCCCATAATTACACTCAAGGTGGTGCTACTATTCGCTTAAGTATCTCGCCTCCCTTCTTCCAGGCGTTGCTGATTAACAATCTGATCCACGCCGCGGCAACAGTTAACACAATGTGAACATTTCTCTGCTTGATGGAAAATAATAACACAAAAAAAATCCGCAATCAGCCAACACCACTGTGATGATAATAACGTTCACTGAGCAAAATGCAATTTTTCAGCCGACTGCCTTTGTTTGGGAAGTTTTCAGAGATGATTATTATTTGTGCAATTATCCGAATAATAAAAGATCCATTTCCAAAAAGGAAACGTTTCCCACCTTGCCTGTAATTATCCCCCTTTGTATCAACACTGACTAGCGGAGAGATAGAGAGCACATTTCATCCCGGTTTGTCCATCAGTATGCTTTTCCTGGAGGCTATGGGACGGAGGTTAACGAGACCTTAATTGGCATTTTCTTCAAAGCTCACTTAACTTTAAACTTGGGGGTGGCAGTAGGGAAATGTCACATTACCATGTTGCCCAGCCATTTCGTTTAAGAGCCCCTTCATACACCGGCTGTCATGTTAGGGAAGTGAGTTCTAATATACGAGATGAGAGTATTAATGGCCACTGCCTTCCTCCAATAAAGAGGAGCAGATTGTGTTGCTTGTGGGTAAATTGCATCTCATAAAACACTCTTGATACAAAGATAAATGTGTAATTGGCTCCCCTTCCCCAACCACATCCCTCAGCTGACCTCCGGACTTGAGAAATGATGCTGCGGTCAATAAAAGCTGATACACGCTCTTGACATTGTTGTGTATTTCTTAAATGTTATGAAAAATACATTATACAGAGCAACAATACAATGCTTTGGAGACCGTTCGGTATATACATAACAGGTCTTCTGCCGTGTTCAGGAGGATGAGAATGAACCGGAAAGTTGTGCCTTTTTTTGTTGTTGTTGTTGTTGTTCCATCGACATGCAGACATTTTATCGTTGCTTACTTTGGCCTCCCCAGAACTCTTCCACAGAATAAGGACCTAGCGTATAACAAAATTAATATCCAAAATATTACAAAACTTTCCAAAACCATTTAATGTGCACACACATTCGGAACATCTATCTAGTCGTGTTACTGTTTGTTTTTAAAATCTACATGTTGTCTGAATATTACCGGTCATAGTCCTGGGATCATTCTAGCGAAACCGTGTTGTAATAAAATGACAAAAAGGGAATCATCTTTTAAACAAATGAACGAAAACCTGACGTCCTCATTCGTTGACATTTTCTTCGTTAGCGATTCATCATCAGTCGCTTGTGGAATCATGATTATCCTCTTTAATTTAATGACCCTTTGGCAGTTTGGGGGGTGATTCTGAAGTCAATTTCCGGGTCCGGTTTCCGTCCAGACCCACTTTCCTCTGAAAGGCATAAGGGTGAGTTTGTTACAAGTGTACACACACTACATTATGCCACCTCTTTTAAAGCACTGTCATTTAACCTTTCCATGTAATTGCGCAGCTCCTTGGAGTCTCCCAGCTCCACGTCCTGGCACACCCACTTAATGTCCTGGCTGTGGCTTCCAGTCAGTGTGTTCACAGTGGGGTAGCTACTGTCCGAGGGGATGGTGGTGAACGTGGTGAACTTGACTCGCTTCCTCTTGGTGGTGGGGGAGTCTCCTTTGCTGTCCTTGGCTACGCAGCCCGTGTCCGCCGCCCGGTGCACCTGGCCCTGCACGTTCTTCTGGGCCGAGCCTCCGTTCAGCAGGTGGCTGCCTTCCTCGAGCCCGCTGCTCGAGTCCATCATGGAGGTCTGCTCCTCCTGCTGGGGCGACAGGCTTATCTGGCTCTCCAGCAGCTCCGCCTCGTTCCCCAGCCACACCCAGTCGTGGGCGTGGTTCATGTTCTCCTGGCCCTCGATCGAGAGCTCCTTGTGGCGGTATTTCAGGGTGTAGGAGATGCAGTTGATGAGGAAGACCAGGATGGCGAGGCAGAAGACCCCCAGCAGGGCGTACATGCCGATCTCCAGGTCTGTGAGCCCGCGGGCGGTCTGGATGAGGTCGTCGTCCATGTTGCGGCCACGCGGCAGGTCCACTTGCGCAGGGAAGTCGGCAAAGTCGATCGGCATGTTCTGCCTGCCGTCATCTGAAAGTTTATCCCCATTGGGTCTGCGCATTATTGCGCTTCTAGTGGTGGTGGCTCTCCTCAGCACCCCGTCCTCCATGTCAGAGATGGAGCTGCCGTAGTAGTGTGTGTCAGGGCCGGTCCTGTCCTGGGAGGGGGAGAGCCTGCCTCTGCTCTCCATATCTTCTCCGTCAGGGCCGTAGTCGCTGCTCCCTCCCCTTGAGCTGTCACCGTGACCAAACTTCACCCTGACGTTGCAGTTCCCCGCCGCCAGGACGCTGCGGCGCTTGAACTTCTGGCAGACCTCGCAAACGGTCATCTCCACCCTGACCAGCAGACCTTGGCCCTCCGTCTCCGTCACGATGACAGGCCATTTCCACGAGGGGTTCTGCTGCACCGTCACTATCTCCTCGTCTAGGGAGGTGGCCGTCAGGACGAAGAAGTCGGGGTTATACAGGTCTAGAGGAGCCACGGAGCCATCGCTGAACTGTAGCCAGGCGCTGATCAAGGCCTCCTGTGAGAACACAACAACAATATGCAAAGAGAGAGAAAATAAATAGTCAGTGACACATAGACAACATGTTGTGCTTTCATATTACAAAGAAATCGAGCGCAAAATACTGAATCTAGCCTCATGAAAACATACTGGAATAAATTGTTTTCAATGCACTGAATGTATTATGATATTGGAAGGCCTCTTTGTTGGGTAGTTTGAACATCAACCAGATGTTTTTCAGGTAATATCCCACCGCTTGTTGCTACTGGCTTTTAGTGCAGTGAATTGGTAAAAATGAGAAACACAATGAAAATGTGCATTTAATGTTACTTTTGTCCAGCCGATTAGACTTGTCAGGCTATTAAACAGGCGTTATCAGTCGCTATAAGCCCCATAGATGTAAATTTGTAGTTTTGTTGCCTAAACCTAAAGTTTTAGTTTTTTTTTCCCTAAACCTAAAGAACTTATTGTTTTATTGCCTAAACCTAAAGAAGTCTTTTTGTTTGTGTGCAAAATGTTAGAACGAGTTGGTTTTAAGTTTCACTTTCACTTTTACAACGTAGTTGGCATAGTAGGCCCCTATTGACCCACATCTATGGTGCTTATAGCGACTGATAATGCCTATTTAATAGCCTGATAACAGCTGAATCGTGTGCAGCGTCAGTGCACCACATAGACTTAGAATAAACATGGAGCTTTCTAATTGTGGAAGACACTGTAAGACCAACACCAGCTCCTATCTCAACGGCTATTCTCTCTAAACTAAGAGGGGATACAGAATAAAAGATGGGCGGAAAAGATCAAACAGTAACATTAAACATTGTTCATCGGGTGAGGATTTGCCATACATAGGCATCTAAAGGCCTTCTCCTACTGCAATTCCACAATTTGCCTTTTAATGTTGCAGAAGGACAAATCCCCGGAGGCGCACAAGTAGATCCCCGCAGTGGTCTGTCAACGCTCCCTAATTACTGACACCAGAGGACTTACAGTGCTGCGCTGCCTGCTTATCTTCACAGTTTGCCGCTGGAGATAGGGGAGATAAATGGTCTTCCCGTCCTTCCTTGCTAGGAGGAAGAAGGGGGATGTAAAGGAGCAGTTCAGAGAACTTGTGAGGGGGCTTGATGGGCAGATCAAAGGGGCCACAATGAGAGTAGCCAGGGCAAATGAGAAAAGGGAAGCAAAATATGAAAGTTTGGGCTGTAAGACAGCTGTGGTGTTGCTTTTGCATGCTCCCAGATTAAGCTCCCGTTTCTATTAGCTGCCCAAGGAAACAAGTTCTGTCACACTCTGGCTTTCAGGCCTTGGAGTTAAGAGGGTTAGGGATGGTGTGGAGCAAACAAACAGACACGTGTACACGAGCGCACGCACACTCGCGGCTTTCTTTGATTGTAAAATTGCTCATTCAAGGACCCTGATGGTGTGAAATAGAAACTGGAAGTAGTCTTTTGTTTTGAAAAGCGCAGTAACCAAGAATGCAGAATGCACATCTTTCGGCCTCAGTAGATATACAGTAAAGGTCTGTCTTACATCAAATGGCTAATAAAATGAATGCTGAGAGATAAGTGTAAACTAATTAACATCGTTCTTTGTCTTAATAATCAGACACGCAACTAAATTGTGTTTGCAAATAATTACTGGTCTTTGTTTTTAATCTTTTCGATTAGAGGCTTCGTATCCAACCGCGACTAAGAGAGACAAGAGCTAATTAAGCAAAGCTCAATTCACGCTTAATTTTTATTCCTAACTTTACCTCAAGTCTCTTACAGGGCTGCAACAGTTATCTTCATTGTCCATTAACCTGCTGATTATCTCCTCAATTCATCGATTAATCGTTTGGTCTATAAAATGTAAAAAAAAAAAAAAAGTGAAAAATGCAGCCTTAAGTGATCTGAAGGTGATGATCAAAGTGCTTTTTCTATTTGACCAACATCCCCAAACCTATAGATATTTAATATACTACTATTTACAGACATGCCCACTTTATGATAATCACATGCAGTTCGGGGCAAGTCATAGTCAAGTCAGCACACTGACACACTGACAGCTGTTGTTGCCTGTTGGGCTGCAGTTTGCCATTTTATGATTTGAGCATATTTTTTATGCTAATGCAGTACCTGTGAGGTTTTCTGGACAATATTTGTCATTGTTTTGTGTTGTTAATTGATTTCCAATAATAAATATATACATTCATTTGCAACAAGCAAGCATATTTGCCTACTCCCATCGTGACACCTGCCTGCCTGTTGTTAGTGTGTTTTTGTTGTTTCCCCCCCCCCTTGCCCTCTCCCTTTCTCCCTCTCACTGCTCACCCGGCCATGATCTGCAATCAACACCCCTGCCCGTCACCTGCAATCAACGCTCCTGTCTGCCAATCAAGCCTGCTCTTCTTCCCTACTAAAACCCTGCTCCGACAGCCAGTCTCTGCCGGATTGTTGTGCCATCCGCGGTTTGTCAATCCCTTCCAGCTCTTTAACTAGTTTAGCCTGCCAGTTTGACTTTTCTGTCGGTTCGTTTGTTTGTCTGCCTGCTCGCAACTTCTCACACCTATGCTCTCTTCTCTCCAGGAAAACCTGCCTGCCTTCCCTGTTTGTCAAGCCCGCCAGCCAGCTCTCATTTCCGGACTGCATCTGTCAAGCTTTCTCCCCTGGATCATTTTTCCCTCACCTCAGCCAGCCTGCATCTCACCTTACTGTAAATAAAGAGGCTTCTTTTTCACCTACCAGCCTGTCCAACGTCTGCATTTGGGTTCTGCCTCATAATCCGTGACCTATATTACAGTGTGCTGACCTGTTTGGGGCTCTGCAGGATCTCCTGTGTGGTCGTGGTAGCCAGGATGGCTCTGTTGCTTCCCGGGCTGAGCTGCAGGCTCATGGAGAGGCCCGTCACCAGCTGGACGCCCAACTCTGTGATGGTCACTTTGTCGTCCACCACTGTGACGGTCTTCTCTGCCAGGATCGAGTCTGACAACGGAGACAACACCTAGGAGGAGCAAAAGACAGAGAAGAAAGAAAAGAGACGGAAAAATATTACAGATTATAACTGTGACTTTAAAGGAATTTTAAAAGGAAAAGATGAAGAATTAGATTTTCTTCCACAACATTCCCCTCGAATACGTGATTGTCGAGCAATAACCTGTGACATTCTAGTGCGATCAATTACGGCTGTGCTACTCCACAATAGCGACTCAACCTATTGTATAGCCTGTTCATGAAAGCTTTTTTTCATTTCCTGCTCTAAACACCCAGTGCTGGGGAGGTCTTTCCCTGGAGAAATCAGCAGCGACAGCAACAGAGAAAAAGAGCACTACCTAAGCTAAACTTCATCAACCGAAAATCCAAGCAGGAATAAGCCAACGCTGGTCACACCGCTTGATTGACAAGGGATTCCTGGCAGGTGGAATGCAAAAACATTCCATCAATAAGCACTTAGCAGTGAAGATGTCACAGAGACGAAAAAAAGCGGATTACCACGAGTTATAGGTGATTTAAGAAAATGTCTTTCCAAGTGTTTCATCTAAACATAAAAGGCTCACAAGCCCTTGCGCAATATGCAAAAAAAAAAAACTTTTTATTTTATCTCTTAACTCAGGCTGTGTGGATCAAACAACAACTGGACTTGGCTGCCATCCAACACCAACACCTCCTGTAGGTAAGAATCCATTCCCTTTGATTAGTACTGGTAAACCAGACGAAAGGCTCACTTAAACCCCAATTCAGAAGCAGGAAGTACTTAGGCTACCACACGTGGCATTCATCCTAAGTGTAACTTTCTCTGCATGCATATTTTTACAATCGTCTCCTCGTGCATCAGTCTGTTTGGCGCGTCAGCCGATTAGACTGCTGTCAAGCTATAAATAAAGCATATTTCAGCATATTGTAATTCAAGTGTTCTGAGAGATAACTAGACTTCTGCACCTCCTCATGTCTCTGTTTTCAGGCTTTTAAAAATCTAGCCCGTGAAGGGAGACTTTGACCAATCACATGTCATTTCAGAGACAGAGCGTTCCTATTGGCTGTGCTCCGGTCATGTGACCGGTAGTTTGGCATTCCTTCAAGAGAATTCACTATGGCTACCGTGACACAAACTTTCTCATTTTACAGCTAAACGGTACACTACAAGATGATTCTGAAAACATTTGAGGCAAGAAATAGGCATTAACGTAACATAATATTGATTCATATTTGATCAGCGCGGCCTAGTTTGACCGTTTGATCGGAGTTAGCGAGTGATTGACAGCCGGCTCTCATAGACAGCAGATGGACAGCAGACCTCAGATCAGCTCTGACTGCTTGTTTTCCTCCGGTCTGTGAAATCTTGCAGATGCCGTTAGGAGCACCGGAGGACACAGAGGCACGTGATTTTTTTTTTCAGGTTACCCGTTTCTTGTACTACTGTCACGATATAGCGACCGTTTTATAAAAATAACTTTTTTTTAATCATACTGTATTTGCTCCAATCTTGCCTACTTCAGCTTTAAGTTTCACTTTTACAACGTAGTAGGCGTAGTAGGCCTCTAATGACTCACATCTATGGTGCTTATAGCGACTGATAACGCCTATTTAATGGCCTGATAACAGTCGAATCGGGTGCACGCGTGGCACAGGTAGTCACAGCTGTCAGACCTTTGCTTGTTTTGGGAGAGCGTTGATGTGTTTTTTTGCGAAGGTGAAGACACGTCTGCACACAGACAGACAGATGAGTCCTTGACGCTGGGGAGCAGATCCCACTCCCACTCAGATGCCATTAGGAGGCTGATATTCATCCAGTTAGCCTGAAGAGCATGACAAACCAAAGGGCCGAGGGGGAGGACCTACTCACCGCTGAGAGCCTGCAGTAGTACAGGCTGTGACACACCAGTGAGCACCTGTCTGCACTAGACAAAAGGAGGTACTAGTCAAAACCACAGCAGTGACATCTGTTATTGTCCCTGGAATAAACCATATCTTCATATTCCTACGGTATATTATTACAACATGTATTTGTGTTGACAGCAGGTACTTTCACACATTTTTTAACGTCATATTTCAAATAATTTGAATGTTCCCAATTTGCTGATACTTTATCAGTAATAAAAACATTACCATTAGAATAATTGCCACATTATTTTCTATAATTACTAAAACAGGCCTTTGCCCAGACCATTGGCAGCCTCCAGTGCCCTCTGCACTGCATTACACATCATCAGATTTTGGGAGGAATCTGTACAATAAGAAGCAGGCACCGATCTTCCAGCGCACACGTGACTGAAGCTTTAACAGATTCTCGCAATGGCAGATGGTAGAATCATGACCGAATATATATTCACTGTTATAGCAAGAGCTGCCTCTTGATCCTCTTCTTTCTTTTCACAAAGCATTGATGGGGAGACAGGAAGCAACGGGGTTCATGAGAAATATGGTTTTAATTTGGGAAGCGATGGCACAAGTGAAACATTAAAACTTCTAGCGCTCCCTAGCACCTCTATCATTAACAATGCTACTAGCATGAGGCGAGAGCTGCTGAGTTAAAGAATAGTTCAGGTTTATTACAACTCTGGTCTTATTTTCATAGTTTTCGCCATCATTTCTATCAATTATGAATATAACTGTGCGGTAAAAACTACGGAAAGTACAGTAGGTAAAAGTTGAACCAGGAAGTCGGTATGTATAATATGAGAGATGTTTGCATGTACAGTTTAGCAGAGGTATGGACCCGAGTCACATGACTTGGACTCGAGTCAGATTCAAGTCACAAATTTGATGACGTTCGACTCGATTTGGCAAAATATAAAAAAGACTTGCAACTCGACTTGGACTTTAACACCAATGACTTGTGACTTCACTTGGACTTGAGCCTTTTGACTTTAAATACTTGATACCTTCCCCCCAGGCCCAAAGATTAAAAAACATGTTATTTAAAAAGTGTGCCACAAATCAATTAATTTCCCTTCATTTCCTGAATCAACTAACGTTACGCTATTCATTCCCAGCAAGTCAACACTTAATTCCTCAGATCCACTTAGTTTGAACCAATCCGACAGCATCCAATCAAGTTGCAGGAGAATTAACATTGCTTTACTGAGCGGCGGTTGGAAAAAATGATACCAAAGATGAGTTTGTTTATGTACAAAAACTATACGCTGGTCAACAAAGAACAAACTGCAGTATGCAAAACATACAAAATACGTTAAAAATTACAGACAGAGATGCAAATGGGATTACATTTGGTGAAGAGCGCATTATGACTTGTTTAGGACTCGAAATTCAAAGTTTAGGACTTGGGACTTGACTTGTGACTTGCCTGTCTTGACTTGGGACTTGAGTGCAAAGACTTGGGACTCACTTGTGATTTGCAAAACAATAACTTGGTCCCACCTCTGCAGTTTAGGTAATAATGATACATTTTGGCTAACCTGAGGGTTTGTTTACTGACTGGCGTATCAACCTCATTTTAGCATTGTCGCAGCATTACCAGATCTCAGCAATTAACTTGGTGAATACAATTACATCATTACTAATAGTAATGATGTTCGAAGCCATGAAAATAAGATCCTAGCTGCAATAAACTGGAATTATTATTTAACAGTAACTGTGATATTTCTAAATGCTACACATGAAATCCTTTCCCCTTTAAAGCTAATACGTGGCCTACCTGGATCGTGGTCATCCCCATGTCCAGTCCCACCAGTATCCTCCTGTCCAGTAGCTGTGCAATCTGGGGGTCCTCTACCTTCAGGAAGTCCCACACCAGCTCCGTAATGTCCACTTGCCAGTCAGAGCCCAGCATGAAGCTGGTCTGACCTCGAGGATCGGCTGACTCTGCTACGAAATGGGTCAGGACTCTGACCATGGCGTGCTGGTACTGCAGGGTGCAGCTTCGTCCTCGTCGTTCTTCGTCGTCCTCGTCCTCGCTGTCCCGTGTGGACCTGGCAATGAAAAATAAAAACCTGATGTGCAAACTGGGAGCAACTTGAATCCTTTTTTAGCTGTGCTTGCGGTGTGGCTCTAGGGATGGCACTGCTGGTTGGTCCGCTACTTTGGTCCAGACTGACATGACAGTTATTATGGGATGGATTTCCAAGAAACTTGGTGCAGGCATTCATGATCCCCAGAGGATGAATCCTAATAACTTTGGTGATCTCCTGACTTTTCCTTTAGCGCCACCATGAGGTCGACATTCGTGGTTTTGAGTAAAAAGACTCGACAACTATTGGATGGATGCCATGAAATCTGGTACAGACATTCATGTCCCCCTCAGGATGAACTGTAGTAACTCTGGTGATCTTCTGACTTTTCATCTAGCGCCATCGTCTGGTCCAAATTTGAATTGCAAAACTAATGATATCAGCCGTCAGCATGCTAACACGCTAAACTGAGATGGTGAACATGGAAAACATTATACCTGCTTCACACATTTGCATGTTAGCATTATCACTTCGAGCAGTTCTCAATGTTCTCAACCTTTTTCATGTCAAGGACCCCTAAATTGATACACTTTAGGTCACTAAAAACAGAATTCAGTTGAGGAGATAACTGGAGAAAGTGAAATCTATGTTCAGTATAGTCATTCCTATGACTCTTACTCACATTGGACTTCTATAGTGAATTAAACAGTGAAAACCCCCTGGAACTCCCTCAAGGACCCCTGGGGGTCCCCGGATCCCTGGTTGAGAACCACTGACTTTGAGCAAGTTATTATGCTGACATTAGCATTTAGAGTCTTCTGTCCATTATGTATGCTACTGTACTTTAAAACATGATAGAAAGTTCTATTGGTATATTACAGTCTAACAAAGGCAGAATCGAAAGTAATTGTGGCATATATACAGTAGATGTGCATGGTGTATCTATAAATACAAATGTAGTAACTAAATATAATATACTTAAAGGTGCAGTGTGTAAGATTTGGCGGCATCTAGTGGTGTGGTTGCAAATTGCTACCACCTGAGTACCCCTCCGATCACTCCTCCCTTTCCAAGACTGCTGTAACGTGAGCCACTGAGTGGAAAACCGTGGTAACACTGTTCGCCTCCCTCAGAGGTCATCCTTACCATAATAACATTACTTTAGGAGCATCGGAAGTCAGATGCCAGCTGGCGGGACCACGGTTTTCCACTCTGTGGCTCACATTACTGCAGTTTCACAAGCGTGCCAGAGAACTACGGTGGCCTTGAGGTTATATAAAAACATGACAGACTCTCTCTAGAGCTAGTGTTTGGTTTGTCCGTTCTGGGCTACTGTAGAAACATGGCGGAGCAACATGTCGGACTCCGTGAAGAGGACCCGCTCCCTACGTAGATATGAAGGGCTCATTGTAAGCTAATGAAAACACAACCATTATACACTAATGAAAACATAGTCATGAATATTATATTCCATTTCTGCTAATAGATCCCCCCCGAAATGCAACACACTGCTCCTTTAATAGATGACAAGTGAGAACATCAGTTCTGCACTCTGCATTGATTTGTGTGGTTTGTTGTATTTTCAGCAGCGTTTAACTTAAAGTGATCTCCAGCAAACGTTCACACACACAGCAGTGTAACTCACACAGGGATGTTTACCCGACCAAGATGAAGCAATGATGCAATGTTGTTGATTAAACCGCTAAGAGAGGATCAATCCCTCGTATGGCTATCATTTTTCTTTCTCCGTTTCTCCCCTTCACAATTTCGGAGCACCTGGTCGGGGTTGTGAATGTGCACACGCCTCCTTACTGCTTTACTTAATAGCCTCCCTCATTGCTCTGTTGCAAGGAAATCTAATTTTATTACTTTAGGCAACAAATCAGCCAACAGAGGCTCAGCTCTTTCTCACCAGGAAAATTGCTTTGAGTATGACAAACTGGGCTTAAATGGTTACAATACAGCTGCAATATCATTAGATTTTGCCCATAAATGTGTTTTTTTTTTCTATTTTGCTTCAACAAACAACAGATGAAGCACACTATAGATGTTGAGAAAGCAATGTTTGAACAGTTGATCTGGGAGAATAAATGCTGCTGCAGCTCTTCAGTCGTACACTGGGGCACAGTTGGGACACTTTCAAACAGGAAAAGGGCTTTGTCAACAAACCTACTAATCATATACTGCACTGTAGACTTCACCCTTTGCATCGTCTTTTGTTCCTCTGTCTCTCTCACACACAAGCACACTAGTAAAGGTCGCGATCATGATTAAGGGGAGAAGAAAATAAATTAATCTCTTAAACTGTTTTTCTTGCGATTATGTGCTCTGCTTGTCTCCTTTCTGTCTGAATCCCCTGAGAAATCTGGCTGCACGCGAAGCCGTGGGAATAAAGATATTAGCTGCACGCTCCAGAGAAAAGCCCAGAGTAGCTACAGTGAGATTTGGAGTTAAGGGCTTAAAGCCTTCACTGGCAGGACCAATTTCACATGCAACTGAATGACAGCCATTCACAGAGGAAATGATTCTACTGTGGATATTGTGGGATCACAAAGAGAAAGCCTTTGGATTTGGATTCAGGATACAACCAGTGATGTGCGGCCAGGGTAGGCAGTGCCTCACCACAGCTAAAAAGAAATGTTGCGATGACTTGATAGTTGTATTTATTGATGATTTTTTCATATTCATAATTTTATGAATTGAATTTATTTATTTAATTTGAAATTTTCATGCAGGTTAGTTTAATTGTTGACTCTAATTTGCCTGTAGGTGTGAATGTGTGTGTGAATGGTTGTCTGTCTCTATGTGTCAGCCCTGTGATAGTCTGGCGACATATCCAGGGTGTATATATATATATATATATTATTTTTTACCCCTATCAGCAGCTATAACCCCAGAATGTATTATATCTTCAACTGTGCAATACAGTTGTACTTATTGTAAATTATTACAATAATTTTGTTCAATAATTCAGATGTGCAATAATCTGGTTTACTCTGGCATTAACACTAAATCTTTTATGGTGCATTTAAACTAATATTCTTATTTATTTATACTATTCTTGCATTTTTACACACTTAATGATAGATCCTATTTTTCAGCATTATTATTTGCACTGTTGGTGTATATATATATATATATATATATATATATATATATATATATATATATATATATATATATACAGTATATATATTTGTTATATGTCTTTATTACACAGCGTTGTTCAATACTCGATTCTGATTGGTTAATCACGGCGTTCTGCGGTCTATTATTTCTTTATAGCAGACCGTTGCTATGGCGCAGTTCTGATGTCGGACTCTGGCGGACCGTTTTTATGTCAAATTATTGATTTCTTCAGTAAGTAGCCGTGTAATAAGCGGGATAATGTACAGCTAGCGGGTCATTGTTGTGAAATACAACCCTTCAGGGCAATGAGAGACCCCTCCGCTTCCCTGTCGGAGTTTCTTTCACAACAATGACCGGGATCAATGAAGTATTTCTAATTCTGATATTTATTTATAGTTTCCTTGCCAGAGAGAGGGAAGTTCATCCCGAAGTGGCTGCTGTATTTATACCCTACACCTTAAAGAAGGGTGCTTCATTGGGCTGTGAGTGTGACTATACAGAGATGTGATGTTTTCCTAAACTTAACCAAGTAGTTTTAACCTCTAAAAGTTTTGGTGCCTAAACCGAACTGCGACCGTTTCGAGGGCGTGTCCTGTAGTGGATGTGTCATCTAGTGGGCGTGTCGTGTAGTGGGCGTGTCATCTAGTGGGCGCGTCATCTAGTGGTCGTGTCATCTAGTGGTCGTGTCATCTAGTGGGCGTGTCCTGTAGTGGGCGTGTCCTGAAGATCGACGCTGCGTCACGTCAGGTGACATACACTCCCTCTCGCTCGAGCTCGGCGCCACTCGGCTACTCTCGCACCTGGTTAGCGGCTAGCTCTGATAGCATAAGGACAACAGTCAGCATTTCTTACATGAAAACATGTTAACACTGTCTTATGAAGAGTAAAGAACTGTGGTCGCTAATGGCAACCCAACGACTCACTCAACGGAAGAGGAAAAGGAAGACATGGACCTTTTCAAACGGTGGTAGGAAAAAGAAGGACTGGCTATGTGGCTAGCTAACCCGACTAGCAAGCTTTTTTTGTTTTTTTCTTGCCTGCTCTTCTCCTACAGCAGCGACAGCATGTGGATAAAAGGGGGACACTGTGACCTGACTTTAACCAAGATGTATCAGCATTCTTTGTTGCAGTGGAAGTGGACCAGGGATATCAGAAAACAAGGCTCAAATATCAGCGGTGTTGAGATATGTCAACAGCGCAAGTGAGGTAAAAGAAGCCTCTTGGGGATTTGTGAGTAATGACAGAGGTGCACAGGGGAATATCACAATATGTATTGGATGTATATGTTGAGAAGTATGATGGAGCTGCAGTGATGGCCTCCGAGCGCAACTTGGTACAGGCAAAAAAATCAAAGAGAAAGTGCCTGCTTTACGCATTGCTGGCCTCAGGATTTGATCTATGGCTCTCAAAAGCATCCACCTGTCTGGTTTTCTCCTGATGGCATTTTCAACCCGACAGATGAGCTGTTTCTTCTCCTTCAAGCCAAGGCTATGGACATTGGCCTGTGCTCTGTGTGCGTCACAGACACCATATGTGCCTTAATCAATCAGCGAGAGAAAGTTTGACAGTTCTTATGATCGTGTTGAGGAGAAATGTATTGAACTAAAACTGGTTAATAAGGAGACATGCCACAAAACCTTTGAAGCTGGTCTTAACCAGCCTATACCTTCTACCATCGCATCTGTGGAGAGGACCTTTTCAGCGTCAAAGCGCATGGAGGCCAACAGCCGGAACAGAATGGAACATAACAAGCTTTCGTTGGCTGTCCTTTGCTCATGTTTCCATTGAAACGGAGAGACTTGTGAAACTGAGGAATACACCTAACAAAGAGGACTTTTACAACAAAGCCATTGACATCTTTTTCCAGAGGGATAAGCGCATGGACTTCTTCTACTTCGTCTACAAATAAAGTAAGTGCCTCCTGTTATGTTTTTTTTTTTTTTTTTAAACCCTTTTATTGGCTTTGTGTATGTCGTCTGATGTTGCTACTGTGTGCAACTGTGCGCTGACACCAATATTCTCTCCTTTATTCTTTATCCTGGTGCGCCGTCACCAGACGTGTGTGGCTGCGCTTTTACGCATTTTGAAGGAGTGAATAAGCTGTTACTGGTGCGCAGACACCACTCTCTCTCTCTCTCTCTCTCTCTCTCTCTCTCTCTCTCTCTCTTGCTCTCTCTCTCTCCCTCTCTCTCAAACATACATTTACATTGTGATTTTGCTCTTAAAGATATATACAGTATATACAGAAATGTATTTGGTATCTGTTATGTATGCACAGTGTGTGTGTACAGAGATCAGCACAGTACAAATGGTCAGTGCAGGAATGCACAGAATCGGCAGTCTTCATGGTGTTTTTTTTTTTCGTTGGACTCACTTTTCCTGTCACACAAATGTTGCTGCTGTGTTTGCACATTGCTGTATTTCCCTCAACAGGTATGGACGTTTTTAGTTATTAGTCATGTTTTCTTTTTGGGTGTTTGTTATCTGTAGGAAGTATATGTCTCTGATGTCTTGGTACAGTCGGCAGGTAGGTAGTTAAAAAGTGCAGCTTGGTTTCCACCTCATGTTGTGTGCAGTGACAAAGGTTTCCTTAGTTTTGGGTCAGGCACAGTGGTCAGGTATTCTGTCACTGTGTATTCTCTGTTTAGGGCCAAACTGTATTCCAATTTGCTCTGTTTTTTGTTTGATTCTTTCCAATGTGTCAAGTAGTTTTTCTCTTTGTCTTCTTATAATTTTAGTCTGTCTGTGGTCTCTGAACAGAGTCCTAGAAGCAGCTGGCTGAGGGGGCATTTGTGTCTCCAGAGTCTCTCTGTAGGTGAGGGCTTTGTTGTGGAGAGTGTCAGGGTCACTTTCTTTTAGGTGATTATAACTAGAGATGCACCGATCCGACTTTTTCAGTCTCAATACCGATAGCGATATCTGGGCTTTGGGTATCAGCCGATACCGAGTACCGATCCGATCATTTTCAGATGTCCATGTCGTTATGAAGATATCCGTGTATTTGAATGATCACATGAGATGAAGATGAAAAATGGGAAGAGCCTTCTGTGTGACTTAACTTGTTGGCTCGCTTTCCTCACGTCCATTTCTCTTCCCCTGCACTGATTCGTTCAAGCTGAACAACCAATCGGAGTGATTTCTCTCACCGACAGGCACCGCCGCCCATTCAACATGAATCAGCCAAAAAAACTCCAACACGGGAAGCCTAGAGCCGACGGTGCGGGACACACTGCTAAAACTAGGCTGACGGATGCTCACCGACGGCCCCAAACTGTCTGACGACCGACCTTCGGCTTGGTGTGTCAGGGCCTTTAAAGCACCTGAAAACTTCAATAAGCAAAAATCTAAGTTAAAATTAAACAAATTAAGTGATTAAGTAATTAAGTAATTAAGTTAAAGTTAAACAAATTCAACTTTATGAATAAGGACACGGTCAGATTCATTGTAGTTTTGGGAGCAGACTACAGGAAGTGGAAATGAAAGTGTGTGTGGTTGTCTCATCACTAAACCAGACTTAGATGGATGTCTACTGAGGAGTTTGTAGATATGATGTTTGTCCTTTTCGTAGCACAGCTGACACGTCTCTGAATTTTGTTTTCAGAGTTTCATTTTTGTCACTATTTTAGAAACGCTTGTAACACCAGATTAAAATAACAGATAAGATGCGCCTAAGCAGGCCCTCCATGACACATTTAATGCATATTCATGAATGCTAACTCCTCCACTTATGATTTTTATGTCATTTTCCACACAGACGTGGAACACTGCATTAAATTCCCATGCAGGCGAGGATGTTTTTTTTTTTTGAGTGGTTCTTTTGGTCAGTAATATTTTGAGTTTTATCAAATACATGGAGCTTCCTCCCTGGGTTACCGTAGTCCACTATGGTTAATGAAAGGCCAACCTTCGAATTCACACAGAAATAAAAGAACCACCTTCTGCATAAAATACGGCACTTCCTCAGATACCTTGTTCATTTCAACTGACTAACAAGGTTTTGTGAATCATGGGTTTGTGATCCATGATTAATTTTAAAACTTCTTCATAGATTCCTGTTCTCTACTGTCTCTCCGCTCATTTACATATTACATGCAGAGGAGAAAACCATCTGCCAATGATTTCTGTCACCATCTTCCAATTATTCCAACGGCAGTAATTGAAAGTTTCTCACCGCTGACTGCTTTGGTTAAATCCTTTTGGAATCATATTGTGAGTGTTTTGAGCGTAAACAGAATTTGTTATTTGACATTCACAGCCGACGAGTCGACGAGTGGCGCTGATGTTACAACAGGAGCGTGTACTGACACGTTGACTGAATCAGCGTTTAAACAGTATATTCATAAGGACGTTTATACACGCAGGTATTAGTCAGATGTAATGGATTCAGGAGTAAACAAGCTGATAGTGAAGTCCGACCGTTTTAGCTCCGGTATGAATCTGATATGCGAGTGCTTGTGCAGCCATCACAAAATCTAATCTAAGGTTAATCTAATAAACAAATCACACTCGGCGCCGAGAACAACCTGCTTCACAAAGCAATTTTCCTTTCCGCTCCGTTCACTTTCAAGCCCAGTTCTGACTTCAGAGGAGACGGCTGCATATTAATGTGCGTGTGTCATGCTTATTTTCGTTGTGCCCCGTGGATCGTGTGCTGTATTTGTTTTGGCGTTTCGCTGCATTTTATTTTCTGCTACAATAACATGACGAAGGTCATTTGGACGGAAATAGGCAGTTCTATATATACACAGATCCGGCTCCATCTTTTTTTTATTGTTTGAATCTTGTAGGAATCAAGTACAAGTTTGTTTTACAGTAGAAAGAGAACACTCACGCAGTTTAAGCCGACTCAGTATAAAAACAACATTAAAAATTGAGTATTAAAAGGTAACTGCGGGACATTTTTGAAAACACTATAAAACAAGGGGGGGAAAAAAAAGCAATCTACATATCTTGAAAGACGTGTTAAAGGAGTGGTGCATGTCTGAGTGCTACGCCTACACTTAGGTTTGCTGTCTGCGAAGGCTTATCTTGTCCCTGTTTTGACAGGGCTTAGGGAGGGAAGAGGTGAGCCGAAGAGGTGAGCCATACAGGCAGTGCCAGTCAAAAACTGTGCGAGGAGGAGTGCTTTTGCAACTCACCAACTTACAGGCCTGATGTCTCTTTATTTTTCATTTCTCCCCCCCCACCCCCCCCAATGTGGCCCCCGACATGCCAGCCTGGCTGATAGAAGGAAGGTCCCGCCACTTGCTATTGTTGCTCAGTGGCTCAGTTCCTTTGTGGGCTTATGGACAGTGGAGCGGTGCCCATTCTCGCCAACAGGCACAGTGCTACTTTGCAAGGTCACGCCTGTTATCCCCTGATAAACAAAAGACGAGTGGAAGACAGGGAGAAGCAAAGCTCTCTGCCGCCCGTCAGCAGTGGCGCCGGCGTCCAACAATGACAACACAGCTCGGCTGTCCCCGCTGATAAAGGCGTACCAGCAGCAGCGCGCAGCCGGGGAAAGCAACATCCCCGACAAGCCATGGCATTAGTCGAGCGCTGTACCTCTGTCACTCAAAATAAGAGAGGAGCAGCGATAATTAGAGCAGCCACACTGGCGCGTGGGATGACTCCAAGTCCGAGACCAACCTCGACGCTTTTCCAGAAGTAATTACCGCAGGTAGGCTGATGGCCGCTCCGTCACTTGATGGATTTCAACAGTTGCAGAGAAGCGCTGCACGGCGGCGTTGGCAGAGGTGCTGCCGGTGATGAGGCTCCCCCGGGAGAGGTCTGACCTCCAGGCAGCTCTAATAATGTTCGGTTCTACTGACGACTAAGAGCCAAAATGGCAGGCCACCTTAAGCCGGTCGTAATGACAAGCTGTATTGCACAGGTCAGCCATTTTGTTATCGGCCAAGAACTGTCAGCAGGACTGAAGTCAGGAAGAGACAGGCGGAGTGGTGTTCAGTCACACGTCTCATCATTATCTTATCTAACGCTGCCATGATCGAGATCGAATACATCACCTGGAATAAAGGCCATTCGTTACCCTCTGAAATGAAGCTAGTGCTGCTGCAAAAGCGGACAAAGGGCTCTGACCGTGAGCATTTATGTGATGCCAACAGGAAAATGTAGAAGCGAAACACTATTGTTAGAGAACGGAAAAAACAGAATAAAGTGCATTTATATATATCAAACTCGGATCCACTTAAATTCAAATTTGCAGCATGACCCTAACGCTGTTTCATCGGTTAATTGGATATTTCGCTTGCATTGCACTTTGCACAGCAGATGACACAAAAATATTGCAGTGAGAAAATGAGCCCTTGGCAGAATGTTGAATTGTTGTACAAAAAGAAAAAGTAATTGTAAAGTGAAGTTATAGTCCGTCCAATTAGCCAAACAAATACCTTCCAATAGGGGTGGGGGAAAAATCGATACAGCATAGTATGGCGATATTTTGCAGGGCAATATTGTATCGATACACGTACGTCAACTATCGATATTTTATTATTAGGAGTGTCCATCGACACTAATCGCGATTAATCGCACATTTTTTATCTGTTCAAATTGTACCTTAAAGGGAGATTTGTTGATAATTTACGGTTGAAAAAATGTAATAGATTGCTAGATATCGCAATATATCTTATCGCAATACTCTGATACTCAATACTCTGATTCCCACCCCTACCTTCCAATTATTTTTATTTCTCTGGTTTGATCTCAGAGAAATGGTGAACAAGCTACTAGATACTTCATCATTGAGTGTGTTAAAGGGGAAGACCTCTGGTGTAGTCAGATACCGTAGTGTGTTAAATAAGAGACCCAATGCCCGGTAGCTGACGGACGCATGCAGCACTGTACCTCTGACCGGCGGCCATGATGGGCACCCTCCACCCTTTGATCTGGCTCAGCTCCGTGTCGGACACCTCAATCTGGAGGGGGAGTCGAGGGATCCACACGTTGAGCTCCAGCTGAGCGCTCAGGTATCCGTAGGTGAAGTTCACCATCATCCTCACCTTGCCCTTCATCTCCTTGCCATTCACGAAAACGTAGTCGCACCTGTCTGACACCTGCGTGAGAGGAGAGGGGAGGATTAAGAGAGACGGCGTTAAGCCCTTCTAGACGGTCGCGCTAGAATTACACAAGTGCAATATACAGTATACGGCGGTACACTGTAGCCCAGGCTCTCCAAGTTGATTATAAGGTTTACACTCCCCACTGATGCAGTATTCCTGTACCTACTTTGAACAAGATGAAAGGTCCTGTATGTGCGCCACACTCAGGGAAAGAGGGAGGGAAGGAGGGGGGGGGACGGCGAGGACATCTTTGAACCTGAGGGAAAACAGGTCGTGGTCTGCTCTTCTATTATAGTTCTGCCTACAGCTAAAAGAGGAACCAGCAGATGGAGACTAGTAAGAGGAGAGCACTTGTCTCTTGATAAAATGACCAAACTCAAAGCCATCTGTTTCATAAAATTGCTTTACAAAAGGAGTGAGCGGGCCAAATCTGCGAAAGACACAACTCCTTGTTGCTTTAGCTCACTCTCTTTGAACCCCCCCAAAGCTTCTTTCTTTACTCGTAGCAGCGTTTGATTAAAGCCCAGAAGCCTCTCTTTCTCAGTTCTCAGTTCAGTTTGAAAAGCATTATGGTATGGCCTTGCAAGCAAAACAAACACGTAACATAAACAAAAAGCCAAAGAGGATCTCAGGATGGATATCCAGCAGAGACACACACACACACACACACACACACACACACACACACACACACACACACACACACACACACACACTCGGAGGTTATTAATCAGTTTGTCTTAAACAGAGATACCCTGTTTTTTCCGGGCACTTTGTCAATCCTATTGATCCCATCATATAGCCAGCTACCACGGCTGGAACCAGATGGAATTAGATGGTCTGGGGAAATATCTTTTTTTTCTTCTACTTCCAAGTTATATCTTCACAGCGAGATAAAACCAAAAACAGCCATTAATCATGAAGCCGAGGCAGGATATCCTCTGTGACCAGGAAGACAACTTTGTGTGTGACAGACTCCTTCTGTGAGCTCCCTCCACGCCACATCACCTCTAGAGGGAAGCCAACAGAAGGCGTTCTGAGGGAACTAAATTTATACATAAAAAAAAAAAATTGGGAGATTTGCTGCATTGATTTTACACTCTGTGCTGTGATTCCTAAAGAAGCAGTGTGCTGTTGGACACAAGTATCATAGTTAGGGGTGTGAATCTTTCAGTATCTCACGATTTGATTCAAAATCGATTCTTGTAGGGACTTTTACTTTGGAAAATATCTAAATTAATACAGTAAAAATGTTGATTTTCAGTATGTATGTAGTCAGAAATGTCCTGAAGTCAAATATGTCAGTTATTGGCATTATTTCTTAATTGTATTTATTTATTAACAACCCCAAAATCAAAGAATAAACACATTTCCCTCACAATTTAGTGGTATTTTCTTTTTAATTTATAAGGGACATGTAATATTTTATACTTCTGGTGAATATAATCCAATCAATCATTGTCACTTTGGACCAAGAATTCACGCTTCCTGCAGAACACTAATGTAGGGGGAGCGATCACAGCAGAAAAATAAGTAAAACTTTGAGGATATTTACACTTATTTCTCAGCAAAAATGCATTTTAATTTCAGTTCGGCTTTAAACTTATTTTTTTTTTTTCAATAGAGTTGGCCATTATTAAATGGTACAAAAAGGTTGCAAGCTTACAGAAGCAGTGGACTTTTCTTTGTGGCCTGAGCACCAGACAAGAATCTCTAGAAAGCTCTGTGAGAAAGCAGAAAAGCTCGCTGCAGGGCATCCTTCAAGGCTACAGCCAACCATCAGAGAACTTCTGTTAAGGACTGCACAAGCCCTGCATTCTCAAGTGGACGCACTCTGGATCAGTGGATATGTGCTCTGTGTTATTACAGCCATAAAAAGAACAGAGAGCATACACAGTAGTACCTTGCCTATGCCCTAATGCTGCCCAACCACAGAAATAGAATTGTTTTCCATGGTCATTTGACGATTAAAAAGAAAATGGCAATTGTTGTTGGTTGTTATGGTGACAAGACATGTCAGTGGGGCCGTAAAGTGTGGTCGCAATTTACTAAATGAACATCATGCTGTATTGAAGAAGACTTGAAACTAGCGATTGAGACCATAAAGTCATGTTTACAATGTTTACTGAGGTAATAAATCAAGTGAGAAGTAGGCTCATTTTCTCATAGACTTCTATACAATCAGACTTCTTTTTGCAACCAGAGGAGTCGCCCCCTGCTGGCTGTTAGAAAGAATGCAAGTTGAAGGCACTTCAGCATTGGCTTCACTTCTCAGACCCCGGAGGTTGCCCACTGATCCTGCTACGTTGATTTGAATGGGAATGTTCGTTCTACTCCTATTCTATTTCTATCAGCACAACACTGCGATGAAACAGGGCCACACTGAGTTGCTTAATGAAGCTTTTACACATTTCTACAAAGGGCGGTGGCGCTCCCCTGACTACAGCCAGTCACGGATCAGATTGGGCTCCGTCAGGGCTCCCAGTGTGAGAGTGTGTGTTTGAACTGATAAAGATGTCAGAGGAGTCCCTGCTCCTTATCAGCCCCTCATTGTTCGGCTCTTTCTCTCTCACTGCACTCAGTCGGCTGATACTCAAGTGCCTTTGACAGCCCGCTACGTCTCCGACTTCTCTCACAAGTCGGGGCCCTGCAACCTGTCCGCACAAGCATTAGCTCGCAGGCTAAACAACACCATCAGACCGGGCTCCATGTGAGGCTCATTGACCAAATCTAACAGTGATACGGATGATCAATAAGATGAATGTTGCTGACAAATACGTTTATCCTATCAGTCTTATTTTTATTGCCACATTCACAAAAAGCTGTAAGAAGTCAGTTTACCCTTATTTGTAGTAGGAAAAGAACGTGTAAATGAGTGTGGGATTTATTAACATACACGTCTGCTGCAGTACGTCCCACGACAGGCAAATGAACTGCCCGCTGGCATTTCTCTGATATATTCCCAAACAGTCTAAGCAGAAACAATTATAGCAAACATGGCAGCCGACATCGAGCCATCCCAGCACATTACACTGACATGCTTACACCTTCCCGCTGCGCTGTATCATCGGCCGACATGGCTCCAAATCAATATTTTAACATAAAAAGACAACCCAAATTAATCAGCGGCCCCTTTAACCCCTCGCGCACCCCGCCATCGGGATGCGTGTCGTGGCGGACCGAGGGTGGGGACTGTCTCTGTGAATTACACACTCTCCGTCATTCTGATTCACAAAGTATCATAAACGTCCAGGAGGATCCACTGCCACATTAATCAGACGCATTAGGCAGCTAACGGGAGAATACTTACAGAGGACATTAAGGCTGTCTCTGGATCTAGCCCAGGAAATTAACAACTCACCAGACGGATACAATCCACGGCAGATATGAGCGATGGGAGTAGGGAGCATGAAGGTGGGGTGAGCCTGTCTCTGGCTTGTACACAGACTTGGCTTGACAGAAGCAATTAAGCCGCTCAGACTCCTCTGCATAAGCTACAGCACTCACTTCAATGCAAGGCGAAGGTCTGTACATATTCTAATAGCCCTGCTCCGTGGAAGCAGTGGTTATGAGAGCCCACTCATAGCATGACCTTGAGTAAGTAGAGTTCATGGCTAACAAGTAGACTGAAGGTTTGCTCTGGGAATTCATTAATACATAACCTAACTGTGGAACGCAACGATTTGGTCAAAACAGCATAACATATTCATTCATGTACAAGAAGAGTCCCGTCAAAAAAATGTGACCTTAGTGTAAACACACATAGCGGACGACAGGCAGGAAGAATTAGTGATGTGTCATCAGCTGTCCTCGGGGTTCCCCACACACAACAGGATATCTGATCGTAAATATTGAACATGTTTTGATATTTCCAATTTGAAATCGGTGTGGCCAGGATGGACTTCCGAGCCAATCGGGGGATGTAAAAAACACTCTTGAGTCTTAACATATCTCACACCACAGGAATATCTGGAAAGATAATCTTTAGAACCATCAAGAAGTTTGTTTTGCCGACGATCATCGGGAGGGGGGAATCAGGCCCAAAATCGTCTTGATTCTCGTATAGTGTGTACCCGGCATTAATGACGTATAGTGATCTTTTAAAGGACCAGTGTGTAACAGTTAGGGGGATCTATAGGCAGAAATGGAATATAATATTAATAACTATGTTTTCTTTAGTGTATAATCACCTGAAAATACGAATCTTTGTGTTTTCGTTCCCTTAGAATGAGCCGTTTATATCTACATACGGAGCGGGTCCTCTTCGCGGAGCCGGCTGCCCTGTTTCTACATTAGCCCAGAACGGACAAACCAAACACTGGCTCTGGATACGGCCATTCCCGTTTTCATGTTCTTGCGTCAGCCACCGTAGTTCTCCTACACGCTTGGCAAATGGGAGAAGTTTCAGTTGGTTGCAATCTGCAACCTCACCACTAGATGCTGCCAGATCCTACACACTGCACCTTTAAGGTGATATGACAACGCTGTTAGCTAACAGTTGCTTAATTACACATCTGGCAGATACAGAGCAACATTGTCTTTTATTTGGAATCCTGTCTCAGTCCATATTCACTCCCTTTTAGCTCTGTTTTTGGCCTCTACCAACTCCTGACGGGAATATCTGGACCCAAATCTGTCTAGGTTGACAATATATGTTTACCTTATATCTTTGTCCATTTTGACTCTAAGATACGATAGTGTTGAAACGTTGGTCTGCACTCTTATAGGCTGCAAATCAATCGGTGTGTGCTTCGGTCCCTCGTTTTCACTTGCGTCTTGAGACTTCTGTTATGACTTGACACTATATAAAAATGAATTGAATTGAATTTAACCTGCTGTCCTCGACCTGAGACCACTTTCACATACAAATAGAGATCCATTGTTAATATAAAGATATTGAAAATGTCCTCACTGTACATGCAGCTGCTACCCACCCACATGCACCCACATCCTACACAGTCCATACAGTGAACCAGGCTCTATGCGTTAGCCTTAAACTGAACTGTCAAAACTACAAATACAGGTAAGTGCAACATGTGCGCGCCAAGTAATGGAGGCAGAGCCTTATTTCAGCCAGTACAGTACATGTCTGACAAAATTTGTTTAAACACGACAAATCTCCTAAGAGGTTTAAAGAAAAAGCGTGTGACCTGAGGTATTTATTTCAGATTCACTGTAATTATGAGGCCACGAGTGAGTAGAAGCATCATTTGATGTGCACAGTGATTCATTATTCAGGTTTAATGTCACTGTGTTTACTTCTCGCTAATTCCCCTAGCTCAAAATTAGGTGAATTAGTCATGTTTACACACATACATGATCGCAGGCTATGATTAGAGTGAGTGAGCACCAGTGAGCATGCAGGATGGATGCTCTGACCAAGAGATGTCAGCGGCAGAGCTGTGGCTTTTTTTTAAAAGCTTCTTTGACTGCAATTTAATTTCCCTCTGGAACTCTCTTAACCATCCCTAACTCACCCATCAGACATGATAAAGTGGATCGATGCGGCAAAATATCCTCCTCCTATTTTAGTTTTGGATTTTGTTTCTTTATTGCTCTTTAGTGTACATTACTTGAGTTAGATTTTCTGCATCCTACTATCCTCTCTGATCTTGACAGATTCAAACACGATTGGAAGGGAGCCCTTTGCACAGCAGGGTGCTGCTTCTAGATACCGAGCAACATGTCAGCCACTTAAATTGGAAACAGACCTCAGACAGATGTGATTTATTTCTCCGGTTTTTCATTGAGTCTTTCCATAGATTATTAAGAAGGCATTGGGATTCTGTTGGAGAGTGACTTCTCTCTTTTATTTGTAGAGCAAAGCCACTGATACCGGGGCTCAACTTTATAACATTGTGAGGGACTTTTTCGTCTGTTGTGCCTTGTGCCCCAGGTTTGAAAGGGCTCTAAAAATAAAGGAACACTTGAGCAACCTGTCAGCAGTCACTGCATATCAAACACACACTTTCATGTTGTTTGTTTATCCTTTCTGGAGGATTTATATAGACGTGCTAAACATAGAAAATCATCTCATCTGTCGCATTTTTAATATTCACAGTATTGCTTTCACATAAGTTCTAATGCAGTGTTTGTAAAACAATACCTGTATGGTGTCAGTCATTACATGCACATATGTGGTTGTTTTTCAGTTCAATTTGATATTAACTAGGTATTGCAATTAGCAGAGCCTGGTTCTGCCCAAGGTTTTTACCCATTAAAGGGGAGGTTTTTATTGTCACTGTCGCACTAAGTGCATGCTCTTGAGGGATCTCTTGTTAGGTCTCTAAATTATAGAGCACGGTCTAGACCTGCTCTATATGAAAAGTGTCTTGAGATAACTTCTGTTATGATTTGACGCTATAGAAAAATAAATTGAATTGAATTAATATTGCTCTAATAGACAAGATAGACTTGCAAACTGCCAACAGTCTATTACGGTAAATTCAATTGATTGCACACATTTTAAAAAATACATTTATCAGTATTTTAATTAATTAAATATAAATTAATTACATGTGTTATTCAGGAAAATGTACAAATTTGAACCAAATCTCCAGAAAATCTGCAAAAGAACATGCAGATTAATATGCGTTCCCATTGGTCGGCTGCCATTATAGCATTGCAGAAGAAGAGGACACATTTGTTTGTTTGTTTAATGCATTAATTTGAGGAAAGTTACAGTCTCCTCATCGCTCCATCTGATGGTTTCGTTGCTGCTATTTTTTGTCTCTTCAAGTGATGTTTAAGTCACATGCTTCATGCACGTCATGACACTCTACTTGATTGCAGTTTGCATTTATCAATGCACCAACTTTTCCATCTTAGCCAAGTGTAAAACCCTTTTTTTGTGATATTTCATGTTTTTTTCTTTTGTAATTTTCCGCATCTCCACACAGGTTTTGCGCAAATTGTAAACGTGCATATAAACCAGTGGGCAACCTCCGGGTCTGAAAAGTGAAGCCAAAGCTGAAGTGCCTTAAACTTGTATTCTTTCTAATGGCCAGCAGGGGGCGACTCCTCTGTCCGATTGTGTAGAAGTCAATGAGAAAATGCCTCAGTATTACCTAAGTAAACATTGTAAACATGGGTTTATGGACTCAATCTCTCGTTTCAAGTCTTCTTCAATACAGCTACTTGTTAGCAATGAACTCTACTCACTCAAGGTCATGCTATGAGTGGGCTTTTATAATCACTACTTCCACAGACCAAGGCTTTTAGAATATATTTACAGACCTTTGCCTTACAACTGTACATCTACAACCATGTAACAGCTCCCCATCTGCATCTACAGTGAGGACATTTTCAAAGACTTAAAACAGCTACAATCAAAATCTTTCTATTAACAATGGATTACGTGACTACTTCATTACTACTATGTGAAAGGGGTCTCAGGCTCCGGACAGCAAACTTCCAAGTGAAAAAAAGGGACCGAAGCATACAGATTGATTTGCAGCCTATAGTAGTGCAAACAGACAAATGTTTCGACACTGCTGTGAGTCGATATCAGGCGGCTACCTCGGGGTCTGAAAAGTGAAGCCAATGAGGAAGTGCCTTAAACTTACATTCTTTCTAATAGCCAGCAGAAGGCGACTCCTCTGGTTGCAAAAAGAAGTCCGATTGTATAGAAGTCTTGAGAAAATGACCCTACTTCTCACTTGATTTATTACCTCAGTAAACATTGTAAACAGGAGTTTGTGGTCTCAATCGCTAGTTTCAAGTCTTCGTAAATTCAGCATGATGTTCATCTAGTAAATTATAAAGCAGGGTATGATTTAGGGCGTGGCTACCTTGTGATTGACAGGTCCCTACCATGGCGTTGTCCTTGTTTTCCTTTTACAACTTTAACCCTTTCACAGTGTGTTATCAGTTCATGAAAGTTAATTGTAACATTTTGATGCAAAAAAACAAGATGGCAGCGGCCAAAATGCCGAACTCGAGGCTTCAAAACGGCAGTCCACAAACCAATGGGTGACGTCACGGTAACTATGTCCACTTCTTATATACGGTCTTGTAGAGGCTCGTTTCTCTTTCAACATTTTACTGACCTTGACCACATCTTCGTCCGTAGAGCGACACTTCACTGCTTCGGAGACGTCAGTGACAGAAGCGTCTATTCCGATGGTCACCACCTTTACCGGGACAGCCACTGTCTTCCCAGTCAGCACGGCGGTGTTCAAAATCTCTGAGTCCTACAAAGAAAGAGAGAGAGAGAGATCAGCACAGCAGTGGTCGAAAGCCTGGCAGGTCTCTAATCCACCCAATAACAGACAACCAGTGATTAGTAGCTCAGAAAGAATAGAAAAGGTGCAGGGTAACAAGTACGTAGTATTGAAAAAGTCCTAAAGAGGTTTTTCACAATCGGCGCTCAATTAGTGATTATAGGCTAAACTGCTGTGAAATAGAACCACTGCTGGGTGGACACAGCTAATGACTGATGGCAGCTGGTGAGCACATTGTCCGGGACAGTGTTAAAGCAGCTAAAAATACATGTTTTTGTTATATAAATTCGATTGTGCCAGGTCCACTGTACACCTTTGGTCACCTGGAAATAATTTCTTCGCCCCTTTTAAAGGTGCAATGTGCAGCGTTTTTTGTGATTTTTGAATCGCTACTTTTGAGCTTCTTAGCTGAGTTGCTAAATATGAAATGAACCATAATAACCATAACTATTCGGGGGTTGTTCTAATTATTGTGAATGTAATTATCAGGATGAACACAAAGCGTTCCCCTCACTGCCACGCTCTTCAGCCAGCTAATTGATGAATATAATTAGCATAACGTTTTGGTTGGCTGGTCACCAAAATTACAGATGGGCGGATTACGGTTTTGATTTTACTCGATTATCGACAGGAGACAAATGAAAAGCTTAAAGAATTCTATTTCATGTGGGGAGATCATTCACGCTCTATTACATTCTATGAATCTTTTGCGTATCTTCTCAGACACATCGTCTCGTGAAGTCACCGAGGGTTTCTGTTGCCAGGGTCGATCCGGCTTTCATTCATATAGTACTGGATCCACAGCAATTTGAAGGCACTCTCTGCAGTCTCTGTGGTTGTCACGATTACCCTCCTCTCTCGTGCATGTGTAATTGCCTAGCGAGAGTACTCCCTGCCTTGTTTGGAATACATAGCGAGTGTCATTTCTACCTTGAGTCATGTGTTTGGCGTCTTTTCTCAATGTGAAAACTCTACAGTTCCAGCAAACCCTCTGCCCCTTTCTCTCCCAGACCACAGGGAGGTTTGATATGCTGAAGAGGACATCATACAGTAGATTCGGGGTCCTAAATATATGATGATTGATGATAATAATACATTTCATTGATAAGGGGCTTTGCTGAGAGGGAAAAAACAAAAGCACAAGTGGTACCAGGAAAAAGTGTGGAAATAAAATGCAAGAACAATAGTGCCCTACAAAGTGAAGTTGAGATAAAAAGGTTTCATGTTTTCAGGCTCGCCGGCAAACTGCGTAACTGTTAAGTTTTTTAATGCCTCTACTTTACTGAAAAAAAAAACCTAGCCATAAAACCTATGCAATAACTTAAAGATGCAGATACTGTGCTCTGTATTTGGATAATCTTCACAGAATCCAAGGAGAAAATGCAGCATTTCTTGGTCATAAAATACCCTTATTTTAATCATTTACATTCCATGGTTCATAGGGATTGACTATCTCTTTACTACGTGTCTAGCTGTCCGCCTTCTATTCATATTTATATTGAAATCAATAAAATACATTAATTTGCAAATCACAATATAATAATCATATATTTGAATATGTGATATAAAGGTAGCTTAACCACATCAAATAGTATGAATTCCACTATAGAGTCAAAAGCAGAAACCACTACATTACTCTTATTGCACAGAAATTATAGTAATAATTTTCATCTGACTATAAAACGAGTAATCTCTGTCTTTCTGTACGTCTGTTTTTCTGTATTTCCTTCGCATATCTCGAGAACCGCTCCTCCGATCGACTTCATACTTGGTGGGTGTACTGCTGGGGTCCCAAGGGAGCAATTTGGTCAGATGGTGGCACTATGAACAATGAACTTTACGCTTTGGCCTGTAACTTATGAACCTTAACACTCAGAAACAAAATTCTATCCATATAAGCGATGTCCATTTACGTCTAGATTGTTTTTTTCACCATTTTGAATGGTGTCCAAATCAGATATTTTTGCTACTCCTACACATTTTTTAGCAATCGTCACCAAATTTGGTACAGAACGTCTCTGGACCAAGCCGGAAAAAGTTACATTTTGGGATTTTTGATGTTCTGTATAGTTTTGATATAGCTTGCCCTCAAAGTTAGCTCAAAACGCCGTGGGCAGGGCTTATATTACAAAAAAATGCCATAGCTTCTGAACGCTTTGTGCTGTTGCGACCACATTTGGTGGACATGTGTAAATATGCTGTCTGAATGACCAATACAAATTTGGTGCCATTTGGCCAATAGGTGGAGCTGTAGCAGTATCATCTAATGAAGGAAGAAATCTCTTACTGTCTGGATGTGTGTATGTATGTATGTGTTATATATGATTGTCCTTCGCATATCTCGAGAACCTTTCATCCAATCAGCTTCACACTTGGCCAGTACAAATAGCCATACCGCGGTTCTCGACAACGCTGCAAGCAGCACTTCCGGGGGCCAAGCAATCGGCCCGTTGCGGACGGGCACGCGCTCCGAGCGGGCACTGCAATAGTTTGGTAAAATAGGCATCAAAAAGTCAGGTCTTATCTCAATTTTGACTAAATGTATAGTTACTGTATTTTGGCAGAATAATACAGTGTATTCAATGTCTTGTATAAACTTGATTGTGAGGCTTAACCTGCCAGGACTCTGTCCTGTGTAAATTGGTACTTACTGGCCAATCAGCCTTAACTAGGCTCTATAAAAATCACCGAGGCTGCAATTTGCCACTGGGCTGCATTACAGGTACTCTTAGTGAGTGACCTCAGCGGTCTAGACAGCCATGGTTCTTTAAGTTCGATGGCGCGGCTTCATCACTCTGAACATAAATCTTAACCTTTCATTATGCACACAGACCCACACACACCACTATTGTCTCAGAGGATAATTGGGGCCAATTAAGATGAGTTTGAGGTAACTTTTTCTCTCTGAAGTCACACATGAACATTGGTTTGAAGAAACTGCTTCAAAATTACACAGATTGTTAAGGAACCCTGGGCAGCTCAGTAAATAGCTGCCATTGAGGTCAAAGTGTATTTCTCAATACTTGTACTATACGGCGAACTGAAATTACTTTCTTTAGCTAATTGCACAGCGCGACAAAGGCCTCTCATTATAAGCTGTTTTCATGCTGCCATTGGGATGGTCTCACACAAAAACCTTGCTCTGATTTCTTTAATTTCAATGGGCAAGAACCCTAAGACACCTTTTTTTTTTGCACGGTATTGAAGCTTCGCCAGCACTGAAAAAATGTCATTGCTTTTCTGTTGATGTAGCTACTATTATTTTTCTTTTAACAGAGAAATCCAACTCCGGAGTGATGCCTGTTGAATAAAATGTCACATTTGTTTAGAGTAATATTGTTAAACCTGACAAGCGCAGACAGGAACCAATCCACAGTGCCCGACTTCCTGTCACCACATTCATGCGTATCCCATTGTCGCCGGAGAAGTACACAAGATTTGTACACTGCCCTCTTAACTCGGTTTCTAAAGACTTCCCCCCAGTGTTTGTGAGCTCGTGAATCAGAGCCATTCCAAAAAAGAGAAAAGGAGGATTAAGTTTGGTTGAAAGGAGCCTGGTCGTTTGTAAGCATCAATTACTGAGACCAGTCAGCTTTGGAGTGAAATGATTATTAGTTGAGCCAAGAGATACCGATGAATCACAAAAAAACACTTAATCTTCAAATGGCTTTTCATTACAATTTTATAGACTGTGACAGTGTTATACGGCAATATAACCCCCCCCCCACCCCCCACCCCCCACCCTCTCCCCGTGCCTCCGACTTTGATTCAATTCCCCTTAAAATCGAGGGTTGCTGTAAATTAATTCTGTGTCTGCTGGGATTCCTCCATTTCCAGAGGGTCATCTATAATACATGATGGGGTAAATGGCTGGGACCTGGTGAAAGCGGAGGCTAATGTTAGATTACAGCAGCTGGAGATGACCCAGCAGGTTGAGAGCAGCAGAGAGCGGGGCCTGGCAGTAATAAGCCACAGCGGGATCCCACAGTGATGCATCAATGGTCCGCACACTCAGAGATAGACAGCGCAATTAAACACAAAATGGAGACCAGCAGCGTTACTCAGTCATCTTACAGTAGTCTGAAAGGAGACGCAATGAAATTCGGGGCCTGTGAAACCTGATGAGAGATTTTATTATGGTCAGAGATTAATGAGTTTCTTACTTGGGACGTCGTAAAGGGGAATTTCACTAAAATGCTTAGTTCTGAACCTGCTTTGTTTTTTATGGTCCTTCATTATATAATATTAAAAGGTGCTACATGTAGCAATTTGTGTCTCTTAAGTGTGTTGCTTGCAGGATATAAAAATGTTAATAAATGCCCACATCTGTCCTATGTGCATTTAAGGGATAAAAGATAATAGTAATCCTTGATAACACCCAGTATACAGTGTTCAGATGAGGTTAACGTGAAGTCTGAATTAAACAGCCTGAACAGGAGTTAAGGGATGGAGATGTGTTGCAAAGTAAAACTGGTTCCCGTTTTCTGCCTTAAAGCGATCTACTTTTGTATCAAATAATAATCCAACAGGTTTCCTGACAAATCTAACAAAATTACACAATTGCAGTATAGCAAGAGCATGTTGGTAATGTCCTCATTTGCTCACAATTATTACACCACACAGTAAACCTGGAGCTTTTGGGACGCCCGAGGGTCTCTCAGGTCCACGGGCAGTTGCTCGCTGTGGCCAGCTGGCAATCCAGCCAAGTAGAAGTAGAAGAAGCCATCGCCTAGTAACACCTGAAACAAGCAGGCCTATCACCTGTGAGCATTAGTTTAGAATAGTGATGAGGTCGCAGAGTAACAGCCGTGCACTTATCTGAAAATAATGTACACACCGAGCCAATCAGATGTGAGTACTCTCTAAGGCTATTACATACAGCACCTTAAAAAAGACCTCTATGGGAAGCATTGATCAGAACTGACATTTATGTGACTCATTTCTGTCCTTCACGTCTCTGTGCCTACCCCGTTGACATGTTCCCTCCTTTCTGCCACTCTCCTCTCCAGTAAGTATAGAAAAGGAAAAAAAAATAATAAAAAATAATATTTCTATAGAACTTAACATAGAAATTCCTAAACAAAGAATGTGACAGAAATGCAGTTGTACGAATGCACTTATTAATATCTTTAAAGAAGTTTCTATGCACGCTGCATGCTTTGTAGTTCACGTCTGTTGACGCTGGTGTTTGTGCTTTTCTTACTAGCCAATCTTTCCCCTCACGTCTCACAGATTTTGCTCAATAATCTGTGGGAGAACTGCCTGTCTGCTTTATCAAGGATCCCTCCGTTAGCATTCAGCACACCGCTGTGGCTGGTAATGTGTTCTGGGCCGTAATTTCTGCCTGTGTCTCGGCTGGATCTGAAAATAAGTGAGATTTATGGTGTCAGCCTGAGTGACACGGGCAGCATGAGAAGTAGCGAAGCCGCTGCCCGTCCTGCTGTTGCCATTAGCCTCTGCTTCTGCACATCCACATTCTGGCCTCGCCATCCTGGCTACGACAACAAATGAGCAGGTCAAGCACAGTGTTGAGTTGGGGGATTTTAGGGCCTGCATTATGCATGGCGCAGCAGAGAGCAGAGAGGGTGGTAAACACAGTGTTTATGCTTAGTGTGTATACCTAGTCCTGTCAGCCCCTTATTGTGGTGGCGGTCCTAGAGCCAACAAGCTTACCAGACAAACCCAAAAGCACAAGTCAGGGTAGTAAAAAAAAAAACCCTGTAAAACAGAACACCTAATCTGGTGCTTTTACCGCCACGATTAATGACTTGTCATCGGACACGAGTCTCTTTATGATCTTTCATGGGATTTCTGGAGCGAAAGCATTAAAAGGGGCCATGAAGTATGCCAATAGTCAACTAACCTACTCTAAATGAAATATTCATAGTTCTGATAAACATTTTTGTCCCTCGGCGATAAAGCGCGCGTACGTGTAAGGAAACCGCAATGCGAGCAGAGGGATGGTGAATTATATGCTGTAGACATTAAACGCCACTCAGACAATGTCCCGAAGCTATTAAGCAGACTAAAAGAGGCATGTCCTTTCATCAGCTCCTCTCTCCACATTGTGCAATGCTCAATGTGGCACTTCCTCCCTTCTATTCCAGTGGGCGTTTAATTGGCTGGAAGCGAGAAACACGGAGGAGAGTGGGAATAAAGGCCTTGGTGGCACCATGCAGAGCGATACATCACTGCTCGACAGCGCATTGAAGTGGTGGGATGGTTGTGAAGCCAACACGCTGCCTTTTAATGAGGGTCTCTCTCTTGCTCCCTTCTCTTCTCTTCCCACTCTTTGCTCCTCCAACAATGAGCCGCTTCCTCTCCGGCCTTCCCTTTCCCCACGTTTTTTCCTCGCTTCTTCCACGGCGGACCGGATGAAGGTGGCAGCAGTATGTGGCACACAAAGAGCCCATCTCCAGTGAGAGGCAATGCCCTGTCTGAGATCTGATCTGCTCATTACTCTTGGCTGGTAGGGAGAGGACTAACCTGACGGCTGCTTTGATAGTGGATCCGCTCCAGAAAGTGTCCGTTTGAAAGGAGAGGTAATGGGAGGTTAGGGTTGGGCGATATTGAAATACCCCTACTGAAGATATTACTTCAAGAAAAACAAAGATATACGATAAAAATCACACCGGCAATACGTCATCCAGAGTAGGCTCTCATGACCACGCCGCCATTTGGGGAAAAATATCCCGTGTTCTTCATAGACGATAACACGGTAAACAGAAGAAGTTGAAACACGTCTGAAACATGGGGTTATTTGCTTTACAATTTCTTGGCTGGAAGCAGTTTCTTCCCAGAGTATCTGCTGGTTGCCTGATAACGTCACGGTGATGGAAAGACTCCAGAAAGCATTACTACATTTCCCAAAATGTCGAACTCTTCCTTTAAGGGGGGGATTTAATTCTTCCACAGAATCCTCGTCGCTGCTCTGATTCTTTGAGGTCCCTCAAAAAGCAAAGCCTTTTCCACAAAAAAAAGTCTAAAAGTATAACCACTTCCTTTAAATATTCAATTCCTTGACTTACTGTTAAATGTCTCTGACTGAAATAAAAAGAATAAAGCATTTTACTTCTGACGGTCTGACCTGAATTTCACTTATGATGATCAGGCCAGTGTGACTGTGAAAGCAGCACGGTGAGAAAGAGAACATCAGACGACAAAATGGTTGGCACTGATCCTTCCCGTCACTCCTTTCAGTACCTGAAGGAAACGGTGCTGCAGCTTATAATGGACTCGGCGGTGGAATGATTTATGTTGTGTTCTTGTTGCCCTCGCAAACTTCAAAAGAAGGGCAACCAATGACGTTTTTAGGAACTCGCTCCTCTTCATCTGAGCTGCTTGGTCAGTTATGCAAGAGGATTCACACGGCGGTTCAGGGACGGTATTGATGTTTTAGTCACATTGAAATGCTCCCAACTGTAAATTATTTATGAGTGCACATGATTTACGGGTAAACTTTGACTGTGGGGATCTGTCACTATGACAAGCTGCTGACAGGACAAATCCCCCCACAAATATTAATTACATTATGAACTGTCCCTGATTCCTCAGTCTACACGGGTTGATGACAGTATCATTCATTTTCCACAATGAAAAGAGTCTAAGGGTATATCTTAAGTAGTTTATTTTCTAAAGAGACATTAAGAATGCAAAGGAAAACATTTTCTGTGTGACAGGAAATAGTACAGGCAAAGAGTATAGAAGCAAAGAGGCGATCCTCTGGTGCTTTTTTGACAATAGCCGCTAGATGGCGCTGCGGTAGCGCTGCTGCCATTTTGGACTGAAAACGCCAATGAGTCCATGGCTATGGATGTATAAAGAGACGTCTGTAAATCAGAGGATACTTTTTTTTTTTTCGGTAAATCAACATCCCAGTATGAACACTTAAATGGCCCTCATTTAAATCATTATGTCCTAAAAGTTGTAAAATTAACTAATAGCCAAATCCAGAGTTATTTTCTTCAGCATAATGAACGTGCATCAGACCTACGGGACAGCACCGCCCTGCACGCTCATATGACATATCCGGTTCTGCCAGCTTCCTGCTAGGGATGTGATGGTGAGGAAATTTTCCCACCGGTTAATAACTTAAAAAATAAAAAATAATCGCTCACTTTATGATCCTCTGGGAAGCGGCCGAGCAACGATTATAATAAATAAATAAGTATGTAAATAGTTATAATAGTATTCATATTTATAATATTTGTATTGTTCACAGGCCATTTCGGTAGAGACATTAAAATTATGACAATAGAAAAGAAATAATTTTCTTTTACTTTTGTACAGCACTTTGTAGGCGGACGTTTTACTGGCGTCCGGTAGTCGCTTTCAGTCCAAAATGGCGGAAACGAAGCTCTGCTGCTGTGCGCTGACGTTGCAATGAAACGAACAGTCGACTTTCACTTCTTACTAATATACGTTCTTTGGTACAGGGTTATGAACTGCTGTTATAGTACTCTGTGCTACATCCATTCACCCCAAGGGCATCTCTTATAAACACGCCTGTCCAATAATACGAGCACATTAACAGAGAGGGCTTATTACTGTCTGTACTTTCAGGACAAAGTTAGGTATTATCGAGGGCCGGTGTCGGAGGGTCGGAGCCACCCTCTGGAGTCCGGGCGGACACGAATTGCACCTCATGCTGCGAAAAAGGAGCTTGTGAATAAAACATGTCCGGACCTGGAAGTACAATATTTTACGTTTATAGGACGAATCCCCTGCAATTCTCATGAATAACATACCTGTAATACATCTAGATCAATGGGTCAGGAGGGAGGAGCGCGAGTCTCTGGTGAATTTCAACAACAGTCGGGAAGAATCAAGGTCAGGCACCGGCTCTGTGCTCACCCAGAGATGAGTGAGAGAGCTGCGGGGGGCTCGGGGGAGGGGAGCCCGGCGGGTGCCTTGACTGAAGCCGGCTCCGGTACCGCGATGTCTCTCCGGTGCCCCCGCTGTTCGCCCATCGAGTCGGGGGGCCCGGAGGCTAGAAGGCGAGGAAACAACCCTGCCTGCGCCAGTCTGCTCAATTTCAGCCCAATATCTATCACACTCTGGCCGATCGATGAAGAGTTCTTCACCGACGGCCAAGCATGCCTGCGGGGGATGACCTCCTGATCTCTGGTCTGATTTCTTCACCCGGCTCTGATCGAGATCCATACTGGCAGCTTAGCTTGGCTTAGCTGCCCTCCGGACACAGACCTCTCTCGGCAGGCACAAAGGTCAGCTCCACTGTAGAGTCCATTACCGCTAAAAAAAAAATACACGCATTCCTCTCAAACCTCAGTGGACCTAGATTAAAGTCAGAATGAATAGAAGTTGGCCAGTGTGTGGTGTGGGATGTTAACAATTATGGGGAGATGTGAGATATGGTCGTGTTGAGACCCTGTCACCGTGAGATTGATCTGTCAGTCTGGATCCCGCCCTTGACTTCATCCCTGCTTATTTTTTTTTTTGCCTCGCTGTACAAACTATTTCCACAGTAACTGACAGGTTTAGAAGCACAAAGAGGGCTGCAGCGACGGGGATGAAGGTTCACTGCATTCAATTAGAGAAACTAGAATGTAAGTGGTTCCAAAGGGCACAGGTCTGCGGTTAGCAAAAATAAACTTTTTACACAAATGCGTGAGTCACACAATGCATTGTGGGTCATCTTCTGAGCACAGCAAACTCACTTGCCGGAGGAGCTTTCAGAAGCATCGCGGGAAGGTTAGCTTTCTTAATGGCGACTTTTCTGATGTCACTGTAATGAGCGAGCCTTTGCAGAAATGTGCTCCGCGGCGGTGAAATGTATTCGTCTAAAGCTCTAATCACATACCGCACAAGGGAGGTTGTGTGAGTGTGTGTTTTTAAAAGGTAACAAACCCTTCCCACTCACTTTCAGGCCTTTCAATTACAAGAGCATTTCAGGGCATATCGTCTTCCTGAGTGACACTGGAAGAATTTGCTGTTAAACATCTGTGTATCTGCTCTTTTTGAAAGTAACTCCCAGTTTGCGGCGGTGTCATGAATAAGTACAGCAGTTTACCTACTCACTTCCTCACTTGTTACCACACATGCAGTCACAGTGAAAATGAGTCATGCCAGTCCTTCCGAATACCATTTAGCTACATCCTACTAGGGGTGGGAAAAAGAATCTATTTACCTATGTATCAGAATTTTTAAAAAAAAAAAAAAATTTTTTTAACGCTAGAATCGATATATTTGCTTCATTTGAGTCAATGTGGAGGTAGAAGGAAGTAACCGCTTTTATTGTTGTAGTCTGAGTGACATGACGTCATATCCTTTCCGTAGCCGTCAACCAAAACAAACTGTAAGATTGATTGGATTATATTCACCAGAAGTATAAAACATGACATGTCCCTTAGAAATTAAAAAGAATATATCACTAATTTGTGAGCGAAATGTATTAATAAATAATGCCTACCAATGACTGATATACTTGACTTCAGGACATCTCTGACTACATACTTGCTGAAAATCAAAATGTTTTACTGTATTAATTTAGATATTTTCCAAAGTAAAAGTCCCTAGAAGTGTATGATTTCACTTTTTCACATGGTCTAGTGTTAAAAAAGTTAACAAAAATTGCAATAAATCATAATATAGAATCGCAATACTTGTAGACTCGCAATACTTAAAAATTGCAGTACATATCAAATCGGCACCCAAGTATAATGATAGTATCGTATCGGGAGATAGGCGAATCGTCCCAGCCCTACATCCTACGATGGCAAAGGAGTTGAGGAACGTGTAAAATGTGAAGCCACAGAGTCGAGGGATTTGATCGTGCTCTGTATTTAGTGACCATTTCTTACAACCTGTTGCCCTAATTAGCATTACATGTAGCACGCCACATGTGCACACTGCGGCGGCATCAATTAGTGCTACCACTTCATCAGCAGCCTCTAAGCTGTAGTAGTTGTTAATGGATTGCTCGCTTGGGGTCCATCCATCAGCTCCTTATTGTAAACTGTATGTATGGGGAAAAAAAAAAAGCTATGTTTATCCTGTTCCGCTGAAACAGCAGGGACTTGCGACAGTGACTCAGCACTAGCAGAACTGAAGTTATTAGATGACTTTCAAGCGAGGTGTACAGTACACGCTCTCTTGATAAACAGCTTGCATGGTATTACATGTGGCATTTCTGCAGGATTAGCTGGCACATAAGTGCTTGTGGCTGTGTGTCTAACTATGTGCGTGATGAATGGCTCTCCAGATCTCACTTGCCTGGCAGAGAAGATGTGCATTGCAACAGAGGGAATGGAATCGAAAGGAGTAAAATGAAACATTCATCGGAGGATGTTGATAGATGACTTTATCATGTGAGAGCAGAAGTGGCCAGAGGAGGCCGGGGTGATGATGTATTGTTTAACGATACATTGGAGCGGCGCGTGAATACAAACGGCCGCTTTCACTTCTCCTCATCTCTATGCCCGCGAAACGCTCGTGCGAGTGAGCACAGTTTGGTGTCTCGGCCGGAGCGGGGAAAGACTGATGAGTCAAGATATGATGTATGCCCTGTCCTCCTGCTCCCTCTCCATCACCAGGCGTCCACAGCATGGGTAATGATGATGAGGGCAGCCCGGACAGGAGCGTATTACTCCACGATGGTAAAAGATAATGGACCAACCTCCTACTGTGCAGAGGAATCTGCTCAGGCATCCAATTACTGCCTTTAAGATCCATCTCTAGATGACCCAAAAAAACACACGGCTCTTTCACACTTTAAGTGAAATGGAGGATGCCAACACAAGGAGGCGGAGGGTGACAAGGGAGGCAATTAATCACCATTGTTAATGTATTAAAGCTAGGGTTGGTAATCTTCTTCAAAAACATTTTTTGTTGTATTCGTTGGAATTCTCATTACATCCCGACATCAATCAATAAATCAAATGCTCTGACAAAAACAACAAAAAAAAAAATACGGTATCTGTGGCTGTCGCCGGACTGTAAGTAGTCATTTCATTCGGCCTGAATGAAAGCCGGCCGATGCTACGCTATGATTGACCAGTCTGCGTTCAAGGGGCGGGACTTAGCGAAGGGTCAATTGTATTCATGTGTGATGATGTTAGTCCCCATCGTAACCATTTCATATAGTGAGACCATTTTTTGAAACTTGACCTCACTGTATAAAATGACCTGTGGTGACCTCTAGGATAATCACAGCCTCATGAAACTTTACAACCAAAAACAAGAGACCTAGAGCATTCAGAGGATGGATGGCTTTCCTAGGTAGAGTGACAATAAGGGGGTTTCTGAGTAGTTTCTAGAACAGAAGTGCTCGCCATCCATTCGCCAAAAAATGCATTTCTTGCAGAAATCTCCAAATGTCAAACGTTTTTGACACCAAATCACAGCATGGCTTTTTCTATGGTGTTCCTCAAGGTCTTGGTGTTTTAATGTGGTATTTTGGAGGGATTATTGATCATTTTTTATCAATTCTTGAGTGGTAAAAAATGGATGAATTTAGCACCAAAACTGTGTAACAAATGTTATCAACTCCAAAATTGCTGCAACAATTTATGAGACATAATAGAGCATGGGGATGGCCATCGTATACTTTAATCATAATGTTCTCAACCCTTATACACTTTTACAATTTATTATTTAATTTATTAAATTCTTTTTTTTTATTTCTGATTTATGACTAGAACAACTTGACATACAGTGCTGAGCTGCATCTCAAATTAATCTTCAGGTTCCCAGCTCTCAGATGATGTACACCACTTCTATGTGACATCTACTGCTGACCTGCTATCTCCCCCTACCCCCCTAAAACAGACAAAAACGGTAATGGTAAAGAAGGGTGGAGTGGAAGAGGTTAATGTATGTTTGTCTATAGGGATAGAGAAGAGGTGGAGGAAAAAAGAGGAAAAGATCTTAAAGAAAAATAAAGCAGGTGAAGAGAAGACAAGCCAGGACCGGCAAGCGGTGTTCCAGTTGACAGAGTTCTGAGGCGCCTCCGCGCTCTAAACTGACTAAAACTTTTGAGTTCTCTTTTCATTTTCTGCTTTTGAAATAATTGCTGCATTTGCAGAACTCCTGCTTCGCGGTTTGAAATTGGTGACAAAGTGGTGAGCGGCGCTCTGAGCCGTCCCAATGCAGGTGGGTCTGTGGCAACACACACAGGAGGAGCCCGCTTCAAAGGGAACGGGGGAAAAAAAAGAAGAGAGTTTCCTCTTTCAAAACGATGTCGCTGCTTTCCCAAAGGTGTCACCCGTGGCAGAGCCCATCACTTGGCTGGGAAAATGCAATAAAAAGACATTTTTATAATAATCAATTCCAGCAAGGGCACGGTAATTTGGAACGCGACATAAATTGGGCTGGGAACGGGTCGGAGGAGCCATTGTAGTAATAGGCCATAAATGTGATCAAACCCAAAATAAGCTTCCCATTTCTAATAGTCATTAGCTTTATTACATTACAACCTTTAGAGCCGTGGTCAGTTATGGATCCTCATTCAGTCTGTGAGATTATTTCTGGTCAAAATGCAATTACAGCGGCTTTTGCATTACGACAAAATACAGGCTAGCTTATTAGACTAATTAGTGCTAATTACAGATGAAAAGACCTTCTAGAGCAAAACCGCAGAGCTGTTGTGTCAACAGATGCCTTCAGCATGCTCTGTGAAGTCTCCCCTCTCAACTTGATTAAAAAAGAGTGGAGAATTTCCCCGTGTGTTTCTACCGCTCCGCTATCTCCGACAAAACACCCCCCTTCTACCTCTTTGTCTCCTCTGCTCTTCTTCCTTCTTTCATCTGTAACCTTGATTCATTGTCTACATCACTGATCACAACAATGAATCACTGTTGCAAAAATACAGTAACCCTAACAACACCAGATAGTCTACAATAAAAAGGGCTTTTAGTTCATCTTCACTTGGAGTAACTACAAAGTAACTACAAAGTCAGCTAGACTTTAGCAAAGTTCCGTGAAGCAATATTTTGTGATATTAACGCTGACTGTCTGGGATGTAATATTGCTATAATATAGTCTGCAGCACCAGCCTTTGGCCATGTTGTGCTCATTACTTTGGCTCTGAGAGACTCAGATTTTAATGCCTCCGCAACGGCCGTGGCCGGAGGCATTATGTTTTTGCGTTGTCCCTCCGTCCGTTAGGGGTGTAAGAAAATATTGATATTATGTTTTGTGATACTGTATCGATTCTTAAAAACACTTTATTGATTTTTATTGATTAATACTTTACATGCAAAGATGAACTCAGTCAGTACTTTATTTCATTTTCAAGGAGATGCGCCCTCTCAGTGGATGTGCCCTCTAAAAGTAGTGCTATGATGTTGAATGCAAATGCAGATCCCACTGTTCTGATTGCATGAAAAATTTAACTTTTTTTACTCAGATTTTATGCATATGGTGGTGTGTTCTTTATAATACATTTTCCTAAAATGTTATAAAAAAATACCAATATATCGCCTTACTTACCGTATCGTAACCCCTGTATCATGATACATATCGTATCGCCAGATTCTTGCCAATACACGGCCCTACCGTCCGTACGTCTCATTCTCGTGAACGCGATATCTCAGGAACGCCTTGAGGGAATTTCTTCAAATTTGGCACAAACTTCCGCCTTGACTCAAGGATAAACTGATTGGATTTTGGTGGTCGAAGGTCACATGACCTCACAAAACTTGTGAGTAATTTTTTAAAGAAAAAAAAAGTCAAAATTCTCTCATTCCAGCTTCTTTAATGTGAAAATGTTCTGGTTTCTTTACTCCTTGCCAGCTTGCCAAATCGAAGCTTGCCAAATAGATATATTTGAGATCAGTTGCTGAATACTGACTAACCGCAGTCTTAAAGATATCCGCAGAATTTGAAACATCACCATCATTTACAAGGCTGCCTCGTAACTTAAAAAACTGCAACACTTGCACCCAAGGCCAATACATATAAAGAGCCATTTCCTTGTATAAGGCTTCCAAATCTGAACCTCAGAGTAATGGGAAAATGCTTAATGCTCGGACAACTTGTACTCTTTTTTTTCTTTCCTCCCTGATGTACATCTGGAGAAAAGATTACAGTCTGTAGCAGAAATAGTAAAAACATGCTGTTGGATCTGCACCAACATCTTTTGAGTTATTAGGTTGGACCACTACTCTACTACTCTGCATGGTTTTCCCTCATGATATTCCCATATTGCATGATTGGTGTTCCCCCCCTTAAAGTAATCTGACATTTATTTCATGAACACTTGGATAACGTTACAACACCCACTACATCCTACATTCTTATCAATATATTCTGTCCGCCCACATTTCACATATCAAGTCTCTGCTCCATCTCCATCTTCACTATTCCATTAGTGACTTCAGGTCTTGTGCAGAAACAGGCTTTCTATTGGAATCGCTGATTTTGTTTTCCCTTCGGTGGAGGCAAGGTGGTGACGGTGGGGGGGGGGGTGATGTGTGTGTCTGTGTATGTGTGTAAGACAGGTTGACGGCAGTGCTCTTACATTACCTTACTTCCTCTTTTCTATCAGCGAGGAGTGTAGCAGGGGGAAGGGAGAGGAACTTATCTGTGGGCCTTTCATGCCACAGTGATCCCGAGTAATCTAATTCAGCCTTCCTCTTTCTCGCTTGTGTGCTTCTCTCATATTGGCGCATGCAGATTGCAAAAGCCTTATATATGCTAGTGTGTGTGTGTGTGTGAGTGTATAAGAGTGAGGGCGAGAGAAAAGGGGACAGTGGGAGACACACGGAGTTAATGAGTTCTGAATGTGTCTGCACGTATAAGTATTTGTGTTGTGTGTTAAGTACCGTGGGGTGGCTGGAGACGCCGTGCACCTTGGGAAGTTCTCTGTGTGGGAGAAGCACTTCGAAGGAAATGAAGTAGAGAAGAGAAGAGAAGTTCTTATGGCGGAGCAAAAATAAAACGAAATCAAATTGTCCCAATCAAGGTGTTTTCAGTTAAAGTCCGATGATGAAAATGTTTGAAATGCCAGTATCAAAGGTACACGCTGATCAGTGGACCTGATCCTTTTCAATAAAACAGAATCCACTCTGACATGATAGCAGCTGCTTCACTGACTCGCACTGACAGGTCCTCTCGATAGAATAGCAAATCAAGGTGAGGAAGCCTTTCTGAACATGTACATGCAGGGCACACACACACAGTTTTAGTACACACAAAACACTTTATCTCCTGAGAGGCTCCTGCCTAAATTACCCTGCCCCTAATTGATTTAGCCAAGTTTAGCAAATAATTGTAATATCAGGTTAATTGAGATGGATTTTTGCCACTGTGGAAAAAAGTTACATGATTTATAGTGAGCCATTAAAATCCCTTCTGCTAGGTAAAAATGAGCAGTGACAGTTTTAGGATTGATTGAAGAGCGAATGTTAGATTTTAAAGTGGTCTTTTCCCTGAATTCATTTTACACAAACAACTGAGGAAGTGTTTCCTCCTCCGTCTCGAACAACAGCCAAATAAAATCAAGTTAATCGAATGTGATTTTCATTAATAGTGTGAAGGTCCGTCCAGAGCGGGCGGAAGGGGTGGTGTATGGGTCAAACAAACACAAGACTTTCAACCAGGAGACCTGTGTTTGTGTCCCGTGTGAAACTAAAATTAACGTCGACTTATTTGTCTTTTTTGTCAGTCTTTAGTCAGATGACTTGTCGGTATCAATCCTGTGAGTTACGTGAGTCGTTAGTATCATCAGTCCTGTGAGTCACGTGAGTCGGTAGTCACGTGAGTCGTTAGTGTCGTTAGTATCGTCAGTCACGGAGTCGTATCGTCACTCCGTTTATTTTGAAAGGACACTATGCATGTAACGAGCAAAAAGAGACCCCGTGCGTCGGTCTCCGATGCCGAGGGGCCCTGACCAAGCGGCGGTATTTGACGAGCTGGGAGTGAGAATGTGTTGACAGTAGAAATTTCTGGTCAGTTGTCTTTGAGTGCCGCGAGATAATCATGCAAATCAACTTTTTGTCAGTAGAAAGTGTGGGAGCAAACTCTGTGTTCCTAGAGCAAAGGCAAGCAGGCTGTTGATACATCAGTGACATGAAAAGGATGCGAGAGAAGGAAGTCGGAACAATACTGCAGCTTTAAACGCATCGCTTCAATTATCCTGAGAATGGATCAGTGGGTGAGGATGCTGCGCATTCCTCTGAATCCAGGAACAGCCACCCACATGCATCTATCATCTACACAGCTACGGGCAATACTTAGAGAATAACACTGAGACACCACAGAGGCACTGAAATAGAAGTGAATGCAGTTTTTTGTTTTAGTAATTAGTACTGATGTGACAGCACGTCTTTCTATCAAGTCAACACAGATTGATGTCGCTCATTTGTTCACATGAATGTTCCTGATCCAGATCAGAAGCGGTGCACTCTATGTGAAGTTCTATAGGGGGAACTTGGCTCAATCGACACAACATAGTAACAGCGCCTGACTGAGGGAGACACACAGCTCCAGGCGTACCCTCAGGCCAGAGCCAGACTCTGGACCCCGTCTGAGTCCTGCTGGGAGCTACAGATGCCGTCCTTCTGCTCCGCTCGCTCCCAAACACAGTCTGCGGCCACAGACCTTAGACGTCATATAGCTCTGCCTTCTTATCTAAGCAGCAGTGAGTGGAGGAAGTATTCAGATCCTTCACTTAAGTAAAAGTAGTATTACTACAATATTAAAGTACTCTGTTACAAGTAAAAGTCCCGCAATCAAAATTATCAGCAAAATATGCTTAAGGCTGGAGTAGGTGGGTTGGAGCAATTTCAATGCCAGGAAACTTAGCAACATGTACTCCGCAAGGTGTAAATGCAAACATCCTCACATCCCAGCTTGCCATACAAACGTTGGGTAAAACGTCCTTCTGTTTTTGTTACTAAATCCTCCCTTGAAAATCTGTAGAAAACATGTGACCAGCTTGTGAATTCATTCATCTTTCCCCTTCAGGCTGCCACCAGTCATGATTAAGAGTGCAGCAATTCTCAGCCATCTCCAATGCAAAGTATTTCATTCATGTGCTGGAAGACAACATATGCAAATGTTGATTCAAAGTGTATATGGCGCTCCACATTTTCACATTCAGTGTGAGTGTTGAGAGCGCGGCCACCTATTTGGGTGTGGCGCTGAGCTGGAAGTGGCATGACTCACCATGGCCAGGGGCACGATGCCCGCCAGGTCCTCCTGCGCCAGTTGGATCTCCGTCTCAGCCTCTTGTGTGGCGGCGCGACTGGCCGGGTACTCCACCTGCCAGGCCATCCAGCGGCTGCCCAGCGGCTCCGGAAAGCTTTCCATTTTCAAATCCACCTGGAGCACCCTCTGAACTCCCATCTCAGACCTGCCACAGAACGGGGGGGAAAAAAAAGAGGCGTCAGTGAATGGTTAAGCAGGTGGAGGCTGGGCGAGAGTTTGAAAAAGAGTGTGGGTGTTGGTGAGCTCATTCAACCTGCTGTCTGCTCTAATGACGACAAACAGTAAAGGCTGATGAATGTGTCTGTGGCTGAAATCTATGACATTTTAGCAACTGAGATTCTTCAAAATGTCAAGTCCCTTTGTGTTTGCCTCTCTGGTAGACCCTCTGCTTCAATATCGCAGCCCTTTTCCTTTATTCCTCTCACACTTTTCCACAGGTGAAGTGCTCTGTAAATAGAACCAAATCATCTCACGGCCGGTCCTCGGAGCAGTTCAAAGGAATGCTTCACCAGGCGTCACCCCCCCGCTAAGGTGTTGATGGTCGGGTGCCCTTGTTTGCCGTAGCGGAGAGTAAATATACGACATGCTTTGGCACGATCTACGGCGGGCCCGAATTAAGTCAGACAAATGGAGAGCGTTGATAATAAAATTTCCCCATGGCGCCATAAGTCTCTGGTGCTCAGAGTTTAAATATAGCCCAGAGGCAGGAAAGGTCAGCTTTACACGGGAGCCGGAGGAGATGGGAAATGGCACAAGATCTGTTAGCCACGTCTTGCGTGTCAAATGGCGGGACTCGGGGCCAATAAATTTCATGCATGGTCTCTGTGGCACACCGGCACAAAACAGCATCTTGTAATTCGAACATGGCGAGGGAGGAGAGAGGCAGAGAAGAGGAGAGATGATTTAATCCATTTGGTACTTTGTTTGGAGAAGACGGTGCACGTACAGCACAGTCTCAGTTCGTGCAATAGTCATGAATTCGTGTACATACACATGAATTTCCCTTTTTTTTCCGTGACGCTCAGCGCGACTTTCGACGCATTTTTCATGTTTTTTCCTACGAATGTCCAGCAACACGTGACGCATGTCTCAATTTCCGCTCCAGTCATTTCAAAATAAAACTACTTAGTTAGGTTTAGGAAAAGATTGTGGTTTGGGCTAAAATAACACCGGATGTGGCGTAACTAATGTACGGAAGTTACGTGACAAAAACTACTTAGTTAGATTTAGGAAAAGATTGTGTTTTGGGTTAAAATAACACAGGAAGTATCGTAACTAACGTACGGAAGTTACGTGACAAATAAATCAACTTTGATTCTGGTTTCACACGGGACATGTACACCAGTCTCCTGGTCGAAAGTCCTGTATTTTTTTACCCTCCCATCCACCCTGACCTCCTTCCTACGCGGCGTTCGCCGCTCTTTATACTTTCCGGTTCACAATTATGTGGTTACATACAAATTGATTACGTGCTGACCATCACGAAAAAAAATGTTGAATTCGTGTCTGTACGCAAATCCATACATCAAATTTCGTGACTATTTCACGAACTGCTGTGCGACTGGGCTGGCATGTAACATGTAGAAAATACTGTAAAGCATGAGGCAGAAAAAAAACTTTTAAAGCCAAAAGTAGAGCAAACAAAACAATGCCAGAGAGAGATAATATATATATGAGGTACATCTTGGAAAGACAACAGAGCCGATGTATAATATCCTAAATTATGAATGTAGGGGACTAAAACAGTAAAACAATAAATAATAGAAAATGCTTTATCCACTACACTCCTATTCACATACTGTAGGTCTGACACTATTTCCGCACCATTCTCCTATTATTCAGTTTTACTCTGAGAGAATGACAGATTTGTCGCGCAGCGGAGCACAACAACCCAATTTTCACATCCAACAGAGGTGCGTATGAATAATTAAGATGACAACCAAATAACTTGTATCACATTTCATAACAGCGCACCAATCAGAGCGCCGGGCCACTGAAGGCGTAGCACGACACGGCGGACTTACATAACCGTCCCACAATGCTGTGGGAGAAGACGGATGCTAATCTCGGACCGGCGAAGCCACGAGGTTTATCAGGCAAAACAAAGTTAACAGATGATGCGAAGAACGTCCAGAAATAAACCTTTTCAGAGCTCCAGAGTCGGCGAGCGTCACACAGGGCCCGTGTCAGCCGTCAGCCCAAATGGCCTACTTTCTGCAGCACAGGCAGACTTTTGCTCTGGCAAGCGTCACACACTTTATGCATGTAACGAGACAGACGTGAAATCCTGATTATACTGCACATACACTACCAAGGAGAGGAGCTAAACTCACACCTTCACAGAGTTAAAGGGCCTCCAGAAAAGACAGAAAAAGTTGACTGTTATTAGCTTCCCCCCCCCCCCCTTCAGAGATGTCAATTATATCCCTCCTCGCATGATCCAGTTGGCAGAGTTTAATAGCAGCAGCGAATGCTATGAATTTTATGAGGTTTTTTTTTTTTTTATATTTCTTCCTACAATAAAAATGCCAACAAAATATTGAGGTTATACGAATTTACATTGTAGGGTAAAAAATAGTCCCTCTGCTTCGTTTTTAACATGCAGACATGCTGTTAATTTAGCATTTTTGTGACAGAAAACTTCAAAAGAGGCCCTGAGAAGATGACAGCCATATAAAAACGAGGCCAAGTGAAGGGAAGAGAAGAAATAGGATCTTGGGAGTAATGTAACAAAGTTGAGATGAAGGACATGCAAAGACATGCATGGTCATTCTCTGACTTTCGATTGACATGACAATGAATGGAAACTACTAGAGATGCACCGATTTATCGGTCCAACATCGGTATCGGCCGATATTCGCCTTGTTGACTGCCATCGGCCTATCGGTTAATAAGATGATATTTGCAGACGGCTGTGGCCAATGTTTATCTCTGTGTTGCATCAATTTTGCGCCGGATAAATGTTGTGTTGGTTATTTGTGGTCGGTCTCGGACGACAATAACCAGCTGCTGATTCGGAGAAGAAGCCACTGGCTGGACACGACTCTGGCGTGACGGCGGGGTTTGTTTAAAAAATAAAAATGAAATAAAAAGTCGGCTGTGTGGGAGTGTGGGAGTTATTACATTGTCTCTGAGAAAGATCAGCGACAAGAACATTATGTTCAATGAAAAATTAAAACAATGGCTTAAAAGATTTCTTAAAACAGTCACTGAAGTCTGGAACCCGTTCCCCGGGGGAGCTGATTGCAGCAGCACATCGATGCCACCGCATTGTAGTCCCGCTTTTCTGCCTTGGGTCCGTCTGGCCCGGACAGCTGATGCACTAAAGCCCGAGGCTGCACAAGCACATCAAGGCTCTCGATCCGCTGCCCGGCTCGGTTTGTCGCTACTAGTCCACTGGTAGTTAATCGATCGTGGATGGCATCTTTGTCTCAGACGGCTAAAAAAATTAAAATGAAAAATGCTAAAATAGGTCGCCGAATGTAGGTGGCCGTTAATATATGAGCGCCTAAGTGTATGTTTCTAATTGCTTTTACATTTACGTTTAATTTATGTTTCACAAAACAAATATTTTTGTTGGGCTGTGTAAGCACTGAACCATTCTTCTCAATGAGTAGGTAATTGTAGGCTGTAGCAGCTGAAAAGGCTTTGGAAGCAGTTTTTTTTTTTTTTTTTTAAAGAATATTTTTCATGTGAAAAAGGTTCTAATAAATGTTGTTTCATAAATTTGTATGATTAAATTTGTGCTCATTCAAAGACAGTGTAATGAAATGCTGAATGACTTTCAAACAGCTCAGTTATTTTTTATAATGAAGAGGTCTTTGTTTCCCTGGCAATAAATAACAGCAAAAAATCTGTATCAGCTATCGGCCAAATTGTTATTTAAACATCGGTATCAGCATCAGCCTAAAACTTTGCAATCGTTGCATCCCTAGAAGCTACATGGCAGTGCATGTAGAATGTGTGTGTTTGTGATTCAGTAAAAAAATCGTAAAAGCTGCAACTACAATAAATACAACGTTCATAGTGAAAGTGGTTTTATTTATAGCACTTTTTTATGACGACTCTTAAAAAGCAAAGCTGCTGCAGGCTGTATATCTAGCTGGCCAATAAGTTGTAAAGCAGATGGCTAAAACAGGAAACAATAAACAGACATTTGGGGCTCTTTACCTCGCGTATAGAAAGCCTGGCAGCAGTCCTTTTTTTTTCATTGTCCGCTGTACTTGACCCCCATTGACACACGTCAGGAAATGAAACGTGACGGACGCATCGGTGTCGGGGTGAATGTGACTCAGACGCTGAGTCACAGACGTCGACCGTATACACCGGCGTGCCGTTATGAGGCGGCCTCCCCTCTCCGAGCCTGCTAATCACATGGCTCGCTGGGGGAAACTGCTCATTTCTCTGTCACTTCCAGCATGGGGTCTAATTCAATTAGCAACAAAGGGCCCGTGGATGCGCGCCACACAGCTGGTCTCAGCCTGATAATTATCTGTAAACTAGCTGTGGTTTGACTAAATCTGAGGCCAGACAGATGACCGGAGGGCAGCCAAAGGAAATAGAGAGGGGGCTCGGTGGATAAAAGGCCCTCAAGTTGGAAGCAGCTGGCCCTCTGGCTTCAGAGACCGAATTGGAGAGGAAATCGGACTTGACAAGGTGCTGCCCGAGTCCGCTGACAACTGACTCACTGAGAGTAGCAGGGAGATGGCTGCGAGGATGCTGTTTAGGCACATTCAGGATGCCCATTAATCACGACAACACTGGCAGAGATCTGTAGGACGCGCAGTGACACACAATGAGACATAAGTGAATAGCTTAGTACCATAATGCATCTATTCAAGATGCTATATGTAGCATTTTTATACATCAAATGTAATGGTTGACATGAATAACAGAGGCGGTTGTGACGTCTTGTGGCCGTAACCTCCCACACCACTGGTATTATAAGTGCTTCTAATTTCAAAGACATCACCATAAACCCTGTTTGCTCCTGTCACAAAGAGAATGTTACATCTATGGCCAATTACAGAGGATTTCCCATTAAATTCAACTACACACTTATGTGTGCACATGCTTTCAGTCTTTTCGCTGATTACTTTCTTTCTTTGCTTGTTGGCAAAGCTTAAAATGAATGACTGCGGAAGTAGTAATTTCCACTAAATATTTCAAAGCTTAATTTCAATGCTAAGCATCTTTGCTATATGTGACTGTACTCACTATATATACTATAATATTGATCTGCTAATTATTTTGTCAATTAAAGGAAAAGTTGGACATTTTGGGAAATCTTGAGAGTTAGAGAAGAAGATTGAAAACACTCATATATATACAGTAGCTCTTGGTAAGTAAGCAAATAAGCATATTTCCCCAAATGTCCAACTATTGCTTTAAAGGTGTTCTATATGATATCCAGAGCATTAATATAGCATCAAACAACTATTTGCTCTGTCTCGTAAAAATTATGTTCTCATACAATGAAACTGTTGCGGTTTACGTTTGTTTTTGACGTATCACAATTATGTTTGTAATGATAGTTCGCTGAACTCGGCGTAGGCAGGATGTCGGGGTGGTGTACGGGTCAACAAACACCGGACTTCGCCCAGGAGACCGCTATTTGTGTCCCGTGTGAAACTTAACCAGGCAATTTTGTTGCATTTTTGTTGTGTTTGTTTCAATTTCGTAGTCATTTTAAGCCAAATCATGATGATTTTTTACTAAATTTAGTTGTTTTGTTGCCTAAACCTAATGAGGTAGTTTTGTTGCGGTTTTTTTTGGGTTTTGTTACAATTTACAACGTTAACCACGTGTTTAAAACTGTTTAAAAGTGCAACCGTAATCAGGTAGAAAATATATTCCCCTTGAAAACGAATGCAGTTTAGTTGTATGGGGACGTAATTTTGTAGGAGACAGGGTTGGTCCTTTCCCCAACGTGCCATCAACAAATCCAAACTTCTATTGTTCACCTTCTGTCTTCACTAATTACACGGCCTAAAAAGCTCTTTGCAGAGGTGATTCAGCTCCATCTTATCTTGATGGAGCACGTTAGAGCGCTATTGAATTTGGGCTGCAAGAAGGTTAAAGAAAGATAGATTTAAATGTCAGAATGAATAAACAGAAACAGGACAAAGTTATTGGAGGAATTTCCTTTTTGGCAGATTTCTCTAGAGAAAGAGTTGTAATTGAAAGAGCTTCTATTGTCCCATTATCAAACTCACTGTGTCACTGTGACACCCCTTGTTTAATCTCCCCCTGATGTGATAGGATCCTCGTGCCCGACGCCGCCACCCAATGGGGATTAGAGAATAAAAGAGAGAAGTAGACGGAGAGGCTTTGTGGGATAGATAAAGTGACATTTTCAGGTCCAATTTCTTCATTTTTCAACTTGTACATCAAGTATTCCAGACGTCCGTCTCTTTCATATTAACATTAGAACAACAGAACGATGTCTGGAAAAACCATTTGCAGCTCAGACCAGGCTTTTGTATGTTTTATGTATAAGATACATAGAGTAAGATGTAGAGTACATACCACGAAGGGCCATAACAAACCTCAGCAGAGCAGCAAGTAACGCTGCTGATTCACTGTAACAAGAGATGTTGAACGGAAACAGAATGGCAGATGAAGATGCATAATGCAGGCTGCTGGAACCAGAGGTTGTCCACAGCAGTGTGAGGCAACTGTGTGTGTCTGTGTGTGTGTGTGTGTGAGGGGGGGTCTCATGCAAACTACTTGTGGAGGGAAAAAAATAATCAAATTTGTGGCTTCAGTGGTGCCTGAAAGCAGCACCTTGAAGCTCTGCTGTTCTCATGCTCCGTCACCTGGAACAGCAATAATCCAGTCAGCACAATGAAGCCCGGACACACACACACACACACACACACAAAAAGCTATGCATACATGTATGTGCATACACGGTATATACGGTACCCGAGAGCATCCATGCATCATGAATCTGTGCCTGCGAACATTGTGGACCTAATCACTCATGCTAGATGAGGGTTTCTGAATAGAATACAAACATCAATATGCAACAGATGTCTTGACTATGAAATATAATGGCAGCAACACGTGTTTGCATCTCCACAAAACGTTCTACGACATGCAAGTACTACAGTTTGTCAAACGCACAATGCAGCACATTAGTTTGTACGTTCAAATGTTAATATGCAATTGTGTCAACAAGCTCAATTACGCCGTAGCCCGCTGCTGCAAACAACGATGAGTAAGCCCCTCTCTTTAAGAGACTGGAAAACAGATATTTCATGAATCTAATTTACACAATTACAAAAAGCTTGATTTTAGGGCTACAGCTAACATTTTGCCGATTATTTTCTCGATTAATCCACAGTGAAAACGGCTATCACAATTCCCTTCAGGCGATGTCCTCAAAGATCTTGTTTTGTCCGACCAACATTTCAAAACCCAAATATATTTCATATAAAATCTCACTTTTAAGAACCTGGAACAAGAAAATGTTTGGGATTTGTTGCTTAAAAATGACTGAAACAATTGATTGATCGACCAAATTGTTGCAGATTGATTTGCCATCGGTCGATTAATTGAGTAAGTGTTTCAGCTCTACGTGATTTTGTGTTCAGGAGATCCTCGAATAACACTGTACAACAGTGTACTCTCATGCCGCATAATTATTAGGAATGTATGGATTATTATGGGTGTGATTAATAACATTTTACCTACATGTGGTGCTGCATGTGAATGAAAAATTGCGAGATTTCCCTTCTCCACATTTTTGTATATTAATCCAACTAAATATATTTTCTGCAAATTGTATCTTTCTTATTTTATTTCAAACCCTTTCCAAGCCGATAGAGACGTATTAAATCCCATTATTTTAAATGTTTATGTCAAATCTAAGAATTTGCACTGGTTGATTTAAACCCACAGATTAGGGCTGGACGATATGGCCAAAATCTTCTATCACGATATACTGTAGGTCATGTCATATCTCGATAACGATATATATCACCATATAGCATGTCTTGTGCTAATTCAATAAATAAGTAAGTAACCTATATGAAATAACCACATGGTAAAGCCTATTTTGTATACTCCTGTGTGAACTAAATACTTGAAAAATGAGTATTTTCTAATTTTAAGAACTTTAGTGCAAAATGAACATAACAGTTTTAAGTGAAACTATAGAGAAAATAGAAATAAATATAGGCCTAGCCTATATCAAGATAGAGACAATAGAAAAATATATACAATAGATGTATTTATATCGTTTTGACGATATATATCGTCATATTTCCTCGTCCTACCACAGATTACTTGAAGAAATACTACACATGGCCGACTACGACACAGCCTCAATGGTAGCTACTGTAGTTTACTGTTATTGACCCAACCCAGTGATGTTTTATCTATTAAACTGGTCACATTTAATACAGAGTTAAGGTGAATGGGAAGGACAGATGGAGGGAATGATGAACAGACACATAAACAGTTGGTTAGATATGATCTGTGATTGTATGTCTTATGATATGGCAACGATATAGTATATGAATAGGACGAGTTAATGTTCATAAGACTGCTTATTCAAAAGATATTTGATACAGAACAGTCTATCAAAGTTCATATAGTTTGTGAAGCCCATTGGGGAGTGAATTATCCCGGGCCACTACCAACGAGCCTCTTTTTAGGACTGATTTCTGAGAAAGGACTCCAGTGGTCACAGCGTGAAGCACAATCTCTCTGCTGACGGAGCCCCGACCAGAAACCAGAGTGAGTCCTTAAGTCACATAGTCTCGGCCCTCTGATTAGTCGCTCTGCAATCAAAGCAAATCACTCAGACCCTGAATGTATTATCATCACGGATACATTTAGAAAGCCTAAATGTGCCAACGTGGACAACAGTGAAAAGTATACGGCATTGATTTGAAAATTTGAAAAGTTAAGAGAAGAAACACTGGATACGCGCTGGAGTTTCCATGGATACTTTACCTATGTATTGCGTTTTTTTTTGTTTTTTTTTATGATTTTGAAATACATTTTTAATGCCAGAATCGACATATTTGTTCATTTGAGTCTATGTGGAGGTAGAAGGAAGTTTCGTTTTGGGTTGCTGGAAAAAATGTAATAAATAATGACAATGACTGATATATTTGACTTTAGGACATCTTCGACTACATACATGCTGAAAATCAAACATTTGAATGTATTTATCTAGATATTTTCCAAAGTAAATGTCCCTAGAAGTGTATGATTCTACTTTTTCCCCATGGTCTAGTGTTAAAAAAGTTAACAAAAATCGTAATAAATGGTAATATGGTCACAATACTTGTAGAATCGCAATACTTAAAAATCGCAATACGTATCGAATCGGCACCCAAGTGTCGCGATAGTATCGAATTGGGAGATAGGTGTATCGTCCCAGCCCTAATACCTATACTACGTACTGTATATAATGATCATATTTATTATCAGGCTAATTTCACAGAGGAGTTTGAGTGTGGAGAGCTGTACAGAAAAAAACTTCTGTAAGTTAGCCAGAGGAAACTTGAGTACAAAGCCAGGGATGGTAAGTCCATTAGTATCTTTATACTCCAAAGAATTTTCCCAGTACGTTTCTGTGAAAGTACCCAAAGGGAGATGGGGGTATGAGGGAAGCCAAAGGGTGGGGAGTGGGGGTTGCAGAGTTGGGAGGGAGCGTAGGTGGAAAAAGCACCCTCAGACGCGCCTATGCCCAGCGGACCTTTTCAATTCAGCCTTGTCCAGAATAGAAAGAGAGATAGTGACAGGAGGAGAAAAAATAGGTGTAAACTCCCCCTGATACACTTTGAAATAAAGGGAAGACAGGGATGAGAATAATAGTGATAAATGTCAGCGAGGTGTAGCTGCCTCCGTGGCTCTGGAGGTTCATGGTTATGCAGAGATATATGGTACGTAGTGGCCACAGGAGAGTTAGAGCCGGCTGGAAGAGCGAGAAATCAGACAAGAATACAGACAATTTAAGATAAAAGACTAGACTGGATTCAAGTGCAGTGCCGGCTGACGGTGAAAACGCCAATAGAGATAACACTTCTTTCAGTGTATTCGTTATGAAATCTACATATGAACCATTGTGGCAGATGAAAGTGAAAAGTTTATTATGCTCTGTTGGTGCTCAATGTGCTTGTCACCGTAGGTAAAAAAAGTACACAAACTGACACCTCTGCAGTAAGTCAATATTTCAAGAATCGCATTCATAGAAGCTTTCTAACAGATTTAAAGTATGCCTTGGCTGAAAAAAAGTGCCAATACAGAATTTCCCTCTAGGTTAGACACAAAGTCAGAAAAGAAAAAAACCAAATTCAAAGCACCTTTTTTTTTTTTCCCTTTTCACCTGACAGCAGCAATACATTGCAGTCTGCGAGTGCTCTTTCCATCCTCTCCAGGATGTAAGCTATAAAGATCCCTCTGTACAAAGTGCCTGCTGACGGGAGCCACCGGCGCCCAACATTAACTCGTCAATATGACATTCACGACGACGCCAATTTTACATTTGATTAAACTTTAATACCAAGCTGCCACTGAATGTATAGGGTTTGTGTTGGGCGTGTGGGCGTATATGCATTCATAATATATATGTATGTATTGATCAATGTGCGTGTGCAAGATTCCGGTATTTCAAACATGTCGATTCAAAGTGTTTCCTACATGAAGGTCTGCAGTGAAAGACTGGTGATACAATCAAGCGAGCCGGAGCATCCCTCATGTTGCTATCATTTCCTCCAAGGTACTAAACCAATATCTTTGATTTATGGCGCGTCAACTGACATTCATTTACACTCCTCTAAACTGGCAGAACAAAAAATAGAGGAAATACTAAACTGGGCTGTTAAAAGAAGCTCTCTGTTGTGTGCATAAATCTTTTAACACATCCCTGTTATGGCACATATATATTCTTCTTGAGTACAATCCACACTGTCATGCCATAAAATAATCTCCTGAGTATGACCAGTACACTTTGTATCAGTGACCACTGATGTTAAACAGGAATACAAATGAAATGTTTTAAGAAGAAGCACTGTTGTGAGGTTAACTGGTGAACTTATTTGTAAGTTCAAAACATAGATTGTATATATAGATGGACGACGTGTCTCCACTTCCTCCCACTGTACAAAAGTGAAGCCAAAATATCCCGGATACGGGAGCTGCCATCTTGAGATTTGGAGCCAGAGTCTGCGCAGTAGTGATCGGGGGGGCTGGAGCTGCGGTATCGAGGTCCCGCCCACACACCCACCTGAGCCAATCACGAGCAGAGTGCGGCCGCAGCTTGCCAGCATGAGCCAGCTAGGTGCTACGTTATCACCACGGTAGCTGTTTGGCTACAAAGACAACAACAACTAACCATGATATCTCTAGAACTACATTTATGATCAAACTGACACATATTCTATTACACAGACTCCTGACGGTTATGGAAGTTAAAGTTATGTCTCCTCTCTCGTACAATTCCTGAGCCTCTGGCTGCGACTACTTCACTGTCCAGCAGTTGTCAATCACAGCTGTCAATCATGACGTCTCACCCCCTTTTTAAAACATCAAATAACTAATTACAACTTATCAGAAAAATGAACACTTGAACATACATCAGTGTGATAAGAACTATCTAAAATGCCGAAACCATCTTTGGGAAAAAATTATTTACTTTGTACGTGTACTTTGACTTTGACCCATGTCCCATCTGCTAACATGGAGGGGGCGGGATTTATGACCTATACTGCAGCCAGCCACCAGGGGGCGATCGAGATGTTTTGGCTTCACTTTTGGGGAGCTGACATGTCGTCCATCTTTATATACAGGTTCGAAGACATTTATTTTTAGAAATTTTATTCTGGAAGTTAACCGTGAGGTAAAGAGTTGGAAGAGTACTCCAATTTAGCATTGGGTCCTATAACATTCAGACTCATGACGGATAGTTAAAAAAAAAGTCAAAACCGATGAAGCAGAAGCAGAGCTATTGTCTTTTTTATTCCAGACATTCTTATTCCTTGTAAAAACCTGCCGCCTACATTATCCACAATGCCAGTCAACTGCTGATAGTTCAAAGATGCGGGTGTGTTAGTAATGTAGCCCCGAACTCCACATCCCCAGAATTTTTTTTTAAATTTTCAAAAGTGTAGTCTTCAGCCCAAGCTGACCCAAGTGACATCACTTGATGCAATATATCAGATTTCACGCAGCTCCCTCTGAAGCCACAAAAGGCTTTATACTACTTTTTTTCACATATGCAGTTGAACTCCCCAAGACCTGTAAACAGACTTTGATGTGTAAATTCGGTGGCGTGCCCCTTTAAATGATGTCTTTTGTGATCCTAACCAGTGGAGGAAAATAAGTAAGTACATTTACTCAAGTACTGTACTGCTTCTTTTTACTCCTACTGTACTCAACTACATGCTTAGTGACTAGTAACTTTGCAGATTGAGATTTAATATAGATTTTTACACATTAAGGTACCCAACAGTCGATGTAGTAGTTACATTTAGCTCCTTTGACCAACTACAGCAATACAAAGAAATAGTTACACATTAATGAATTATATATATATATGAATCAATAATAATCCAATAATATAATATATTATAATTTTGACTTCCCTTTTGGTATATTTTGCTGATACTACATTTTCTATAATTTATTTATAATGCAGGGCTTTGAGTTGTATTTTTACTATATTTAATTACTTCTGCGTCCACTGATCATAACAAACCAGTAAAATGTGTTTGTTTTGCAGGAGGTTTTAGAGATGTTTAACGTCTAGTACTTTCACAACATTATTAAGTAAGACACATGAACTTAAAAAAGTGGTCTATGGGGGGCACCCTGATGGCCTCAGGATTAGAGTGCTGACCATGAACAGCAATGTTCTCTGTCCGTGTCCGGTCGGGGACCCTTGTTCTGTCTCCACTCATCTCCTGACATCTCTACAGTCAGCTATCCAATTAAGACATAAAGTTAAAAAAAAAAATAGTACCGTAACACACTTATACTTTCAAAAAGGTGTTCGACACCGTACTGCTTTGTTCTTCCCAATAAGCCAGAATTACATTCTGGGAAATGTAATTTCCATTTATCTTATTCTCCAGGAGCTCATAAAAAAAGATCGGGCTGTTACATTTCAAATAACCTGCAGTGCCGGAATTAAAACCCACTTTTAATAGGCATGATCGGATTCCCTTTAATTTAATCATTTATTCTTTTTCCCCTTTCTAACGAGCACACAGAGAAGAGGGCTGAGTACTATTAATTATGCGATTTATAATGAACCATGGGCGCAAACCGAGGGCTTCTGGCTTGTGTGCATCAAACCCAATAAGGGGATCAAATTTCCGATTAGCTTAACAGTGTTCTGCAGCATTCATCAGCCCACGCACTCACTCGCTGCTCTCCCTCCCTCTCTCTCTCCTCGGCGGGTCTCGCTCCCTCGCTAAGTCATGCAAACTGTCACACACATGATTAAATGTACATTGGAAAAGGCAGAAATCAGTCTTTCTAAATCACTAGCTGACACATGTGGCCTTGAATTGGACACAGAAGGGCTTCTGTCACTGCTTTAATTTATATCACTCAAATCGTTTGCTGCCGCTTCAGTAACAACGTTTAGTTGGTCAGCTTCTATACAGAGACAGACATACATTTTAACAGTGCAATATTGTGCTGCAGCAACAAAGCAGAGACACTACATCTCCAGACAGTCTAGGCTGGTTAAAAGTGGATTTGTCTGGGGGGGATAAACAGGGGAAGGACGCGGGATGCAAAAGGTAGAAGAGCGTCAGACGGGGGAATATTCCATTATTACATTTGTTTCTTAACTTGCTCCGGATTGCCACGAGGGACGCAGGGCGCAGTCTGTTAGCCCGGGCTCAAACAGTGGCATATCAATTCCCAGACAACAAAATCTCATCTTGGAGCTAATGAAATGCGCCATGCCAACAATTGTCTAATCAAAACTAAATGCTTTTTGTGCAGTGCAACATCATTAGAGTCCATCAGCTGAAGTAGGCTCCATGGTGTAATGGATCCCTAATGACGGCAGTTATCATCACCGCTGACCTCGGACCTTTGCGCATCACTTCCCAGTCAGCTGCACTCTGTATCTGTCTCATTCATAGCAAAGCCATCTAAATGGCAAATTGCAATATAATAAATTGCTACTTGTCCCGACAGTTACACTCAATTTTCCCCACATCAGAGCACTCATCTCAAGGCTGGATAACAGGCATTAACCACAGGGAGCGGCCAGGACAGCTGCTGATAACTCATCCACACACACACACTCACACACTAGGGGGCAGCAGACACTGAGCCCTCGGGCTGTGATGCAATTGTCTGTGCAGATAAACTCTCCTCCCCTTCCCCCCGGTCTGCATGCTCCCCCTGGTTGATCTGTGGGTGACATCATGTGACCGTCCGGGCCTGCCCTTTGCACCTGCAGGTGCTGCGACACTGACGGCGCCTGTCCTCCTCGGAAAAAGTCCTTAAAGACCCGCAAAAAGCTGGGGGTCCTTTCAGCTCTGCCACCGTTGGCATGGCAACAGAACCTGGAGAACACACAAGAGTCATTGACCAGAGGCGCCCAGACCATCAGATCAATGGTACTCTATTGCAACCTGCAACCCCTCCTGCTTGTAGGATGTGTAAAGTTAAGCTCCAACTTTGTGAAACACAAAGAGGGTGAAAGAGCCAGCTCAATATTACAGCAGGCAGGTCGGTGGTAAATAAGGACAGCAGAGCCAGACTTTGCTGTAACGGCAGAGCGAGGCAAGTGCCAGCATCTTAAGAAAAAGTGGTGCAAAGATCTAAATGGGGGGGTGTTTACCATCATGTAACCACAGCAGAGACCTTTTAAAAAAAGTGATAAAAATGAAACCATACAACGTTTGAACGCACACAGTCATATGTTAACCCTCTGAGACCCACAATAGATCCGTTTTTTTTTCCTTTTTAGGGGGGTACAGGGGGTCTTTAGGGGGAGATAGCAGGTCAAGAATGGATTTCACATAGAAGTGGTTTACATCATCTGAAAGCTGGGAACCCGAAGATTAATTTGAGATGCCGCTCAGCACTGTGTGTCACAGTGTATCGCTGCGAAAGTGTATTAGGGTTTAGAACATTATGATAGACGTATATGATGACCATCCCCATGCTCTATCGTGTCTCATAAGCAATTTTTTGGTTGATACCATTTGTTACACAGATTTGGTGCTAAATTAAACCAATTTTTGACCACTCAAGAATTGAAAAAAATGATCAATAGTCCCTCCAAATTACCACATTAAGACACCAAGACCTTGAGGAACACCATAGAAAAATCCACGCTGTGATTTGGTATCATAAACTTTTTGACATTTGGAGATTTCTGCAAGAATTACATTTTTCGGCGATTGGATGGCGAGCACTTCTGTTGTGGAATCTGCTCAGAAACCCCCTTATTGGCAATCTATCTAGGAAAGTCATCAATCCTCTGAATGTCCTGGGTCTTTAGTTTATGGCTGTAAAGTTTCATGAGGCTGTGATTATCCTAGAGGTCACCACAGGTCATTTTATACAGTGAGGTCAAGTTTAAAAAAATCCATAGAAGGATCCACAGTCTCAGCTTTCCAGTCATACCCAGTTTATGTAATTCCAAGACTGTCTGAAATATTCAAATACACCATTTCTTCCCGACAAGCTAGCATGCCATGATTGGTAGCAAAGGATTCCTTAGGTTTTCATATGATATCTGTACCTTCACTACCTCTAAAACTGAACCTCTACAGCCTCTGAAAGACAGTAAAGTCGGTCAATCCCGCTGGTCTCAGGAGGTTGCATGTACTATGCATGTACACCAAATATACATATGTACACTTTCACAAGCATATGTTCACACTTAGATTTAAAAGTCTCACTCCTACTGTTTCACATAAAACATGTGTGTAAACCGAGCTGCTTTGTTTTTGATAATTACAGTGTTGGTGAGGAAGTGATGCGGAGGCTGTGTGGGCTTGATTGCCTTGTACCTCAGTCTTAATGCACTGCCGTGGATCAGAGGGGCGAGAAGCAGCTCCTGCACAACTCCTACCTTCTTAGGGAGCTCTTACGAGATCCATTTTAATTCAGAGACTCATAATAAATCTCTGTGACACCCACACACTGACTATACTTTGAGATTAAAAATCAGTTTTCCTTTAGCGTATACGTTGTTATTCATGCTCACCTGGTAGAGAGACTGGCTGCCAAAATGTGCTGAGAGTTTCAGATGAATTCTCTTTCAAATAAATTGTTACATTTCACCGCACATTTATTACAGATTATGCAAATGATTGTCTGTGTTCTAGCTGTCAAACAATAAAAAGTTCAGTGCATTAGCACCCTCTGGAAAGGCTGCCCAGTAATCACAAGTGGTCAATTTGCATCCACTTTGAAGGATGTAATGAGAATTTCACTGCTCATTTACTGAGAAAACACAATAATTACATCACAGATCCTTTGATTACTTCTTGGCTTAATCTTGAATTAAAATATTAGGGATGCACCGATCCGACTTTTTCAGTCCCGGTAGTGATACCTGGGCTTTGGGTATCGGCCGATACTCGATCCGATACCAGTGTTTAATTAATAAGCTGTATGCCTCACTGCGTGGAAGTGACTGGGATCGTTCTTTTATGTGTAAGGCAACTTCAGGCTTGACTTAAACATTGCTCTACTAACTTTGTAAAGCACAATTTAACACACATAATTACATAGATATAAATTTACAGAATGTTCTATTTATTATTGAAATGGTTGAAACATGGTTCCAATGGATTCATTAGGTTTTGTAGTTTCATATGATACCAGTATCTTCACTCTAGCTTTAAAACTGAACCCGCTACAACCTAAAAATCGCAAGTTGCGTTAATGTGTTACATAAATTAGTTGTGTTAAAACAAATTAGCGTTAACGTGTTATTATCGCGTTAACTTTGACAGCCCTATTATATCGTATATAAACATAGAATTGAATAGATCGGCCCCATTGTCGCCGATGTCCGATCCAGCTATTTGAGTCGGTATCGGTCCAATATCTGATATCGGTATCAATGCATCCCTATAAAATATACAAAATATTCTAAATGTATGGATACAAACAAGAATAATCGAAAGGTTTGTAGATCGGTAGAAAATTCATGAAACCTTGCGCTCTCCTGATTCTGATGTTACTTCAGAACTTCAGAATTACTACTGCTCTCAGCACTCTCAATCAATCAATCTGCATCAGAAATGTGGAAGCTTTCCTCATCTGTAAATGCCTTTGAAATCCCCTTGCACACGAGCGTTAGTGCTGCACGTGGACACATTGACTATCTCAAGCCAATTAACGGTAAGATTAGTTAACGTTTTGGGTTCCTAAAACCCCTGAGCGGCTATCACGGGCTCCAGGAACCGAACCAACGGACCCTAATGGCCACTTTTAAAACACATGAGTAGCATTTCACGGTCTCAAAGCGCTATATCAGCACCTCCTCCCAGTATACACCCAACTCCCAGTCAGGAGTGCATTTAGGTATTAAGCATAATTTAGCCCCCTCTTATGCACCATTTAATGAGCTCAGTGCTAAATTACTACCAGAGCAATTACACACACACACACACACACACATCTGCCCTATATTCCCAGACACACCGCATCCACTGTACACACATCAACAGTACAAATCCAGACAGGCCAGTCCATAAATCAAACTGCATATTTGTTGAAATCCGATCAGGTCCATATTGAAAAGAAAAATCCTACCGGTGCACATATCTTACAGCAGCAGAATTTCTCATTGATCAGCAGTTAGGGAGCGTGATGTGAACGGCCGTCTTGGCAGAGGAGAAATTATAAAGCATTTTGTAACGGAAACACTGCCTCCACACGCCCAGAGGTCCGTGTGCAGAAATGAGACATTGATCCATAATTGGAAGCACTCAGTCATGAAATCTAAAGACTAATTAAAGACAGAGAGCTTTAATGGCGCCCATTTACATATTCAGCACAGTCATTCAGCGCTGCCTGCCGACTCGCAGCCTGTGGGAGACGGAGGATTGATCTGGAGGCTGCGAAGAGTCGAGTTAGATCACACTATGATAGACTAACGACAAGTGTCTGAGACTGTCTGACTGCATCAGCGTGACTAAGATGGTGTTGTGGCTTCGCCGTCACCGGCAGACACGTCGGCCGTGAAAAACATGCACATATGCATCAAGGACTACGGCTAATCAAACACCCACAATAGACACGTTTTTGTCTTTTTTAGGGGGGTGCAGAGGGTCTGTAGGGGTAGATAAAAAGTCAGCAGTACATGTCACATAGAAGTGGTGTACATCATCTGAAAGCTGGGAACCTGAAGATTAATTTGAGATGCAGCTCAGCACTGTGTGTCAAAGTGCTCTAGTCATAAATCAGAAATAAACATGAATCAATCAATCAATCAATCAATCAATCAATTAATTAACTCAAAATGCATTTTGAAAGTATATAAGCGCTAAGAACATGATAATATAAGTTTGTGATGGCCATCCCCATGCTCTATTATGTCTCATAAATTGTTGCAGCAATTTTTGGGTTGATACCATTTGTTACACAGATTTGGTGCTAAATTTAACCATTTTTTACCACTAAAGAATTGATAAAAAATTATCAATAATCCCTCCAGAATACCACATTAAGACACCAAGACCTTGAGGAAAATCATAGAAAAAGCCATGCTGTGATTTGGTATCCAAAACCTTTTGACATTCGGAGATTTCCGCAAGAATAGCATTTTTCGGCGATTAGGTGGCGAGCACTTCTGTTCTGGAAACTGCTCAGAAACCCCCTTATTGTCAATCTACCTAGGAAATACATCCATCCTCTGAATGCTCTAGGTCTCTAGTTTGTGGTTGTAAAGCTTCATGAGGCTGTGATTATCCTAGAGGTCACCACAGGTCATTTTATACAGTGAGCTCAGGTTTAAAAAAAATGGTCTCACTACAATGAAATGGCTACTATGGGGACTAACATCCTCACACATGAATAAAATTGGGCTCATTGGATCCACGAGAGTCTCAGCTTTACAGTGATACCCAATTTATGTCATTCAAAGTCTGTTTAGGGACCCCAGTATGCAGAAATATTCAAACATATCATTTTAGTGTAGGTGAAAATAACACATTTATACTGCATTCAAAAAACTGCATGTTTTGTGATTATCATAAAGTGGGCATGTCTGTAAAGGGGAGACTCGTGGGTGACCCATAGAACCCATTTTATTTCACATATCCTGAGGTCAGACGTCAAGGGACCCCTTTGAAAATGGCCATGCTAGTTTTTCCTCGCAAAAATTTAGCGTAACTTCGTAGCGTTATTTAGCGTTCTTCCCGACAAATTAGCATGAAATGGTTGGTACCAATGGATTCCTTAGGCTTTCTAGTTAGTTTCTACCTTCACTCTAGCTCTAACCTGAACCTGCTACAGCCTCTAAAAGACAGTAAAGTCGGCAATCCCGTGGGTCTCAGTGGGTTAATAAAGTCTTGTGCACAAATGACAGTGAAGGAAGTGAAGTCATCGCTTAAGCGGAGAGCTTCTATTCTTTTCAGTTTGACCTCCACGAGCCAAAAGATGTCTTCCGATTTCTTTCGCTATCACCTGGAACTCGAATCACCCATGTGAATCTGTCTGTGTGTGTAAACGTGAATGCACAACCAGGCGCCGAGTGTTTGCGTGTGGAGGGTGGAAGAGGTGACATGTACAAAGTGTGGCATCTCATCTGGAGGCGTGGACATGTCGACCGGTCCTGCTGCGTCGGGTGCGGCTTCTGATTCCCCCGCGGCCCACCGAGGTGTAAACGCCGCCTGATTACGTGTCAGGGCTGGTAAGTCCTGCTAAACACGCGAGTGGAGAGAGGGAAGAGCCCTACGGTGGCATCCTATACTTTTCCTTTGCACGTTATCAGCTGGACTTTTGCTTTCAACCTGTTAGGCTGGGAATGATAACAGAGGACAGCAAAAGATTGCTTGCCAGTGTTGCCACGCACACAGGTGCTGTAGTGCAGACGGAGAGGAATGCGACTCGTGCCTTCCCTGTTTGTCTTCCGTGTGATTGAATCAGCTTCTGACTGCAAGCAGAGCTGCCCATTTATGTTCCGTGTGCCGAGTTCTTCGACATCCTTCCCTTTTCGCCCCCTTCTTGTATTTTTTTCCCCTCCTAATACTGCTTCTATACCTTTCTCAACAGCCCAGGGCTTGTTTTAATAGGCTTATTTAAATATTTCTCCAGTGCAGGTTAGAGAAATGAGACAGCTTCGGTGCCAGACCGGGCGTTTCTTTAAGTGGAATAGGCTTCGGCATAAAAGCCAATCATTTTGAAGGCCAAGCTAAACTGAGGTTAATTGGAGCCAACAGCAGGCCAGTGTTTCGTTTGCCTACTCGGTTAGATAAATGTGAGGGGAAGGAGCTTTTGGGAGAAATCTGACTGGCGATATTAAAGACAAGTGGAGCTTATTCTCACCGCTCGCTTGTTGCTCATCAAGAAGAGTGCTGAATGAGGGAAAGCCTCATTGCAATGCAATCCAAACCGAGTGCTCGTTCAATAGCCACTACAAAGACGTAATTAGAAGAGAAACAACTAGGATGTTTGTCAGAATGCCTGTACACAATTGCATGTTTACGTCTCAACCCACTTTGCCTCCCTGACTGAGTGCTACCCACAGCGAGCGCAGCAACAATTTTGATCTAACCGCAGGTCTAAACTGTGTCTGTATGTCTCAGAAAACACGAGGATATTTCTGCAGAGGGTACGGTCATGCATTCATTTATGGGAAGGAAAGCACTGGAAATACATCCACGCTGTGCTTATTTGTGGCTTTTGTTTCACACTGAAGCATTTTCAAAACAAAAGAGAAAGCTCCTGATCCTTCACAGAGAGAAGATGTCTGTCCCATCCAATTGTGTAGTCAGCTAGAGCACTGTTTGCTAAGGATGCTATTTTTTTTGTAAGGATACCATAATTTTAAAATAATTTTGTTGTTGTTGTTGCACTCTTAAAGCCGTTGTACACCAATTTACGGGGCCTTGGAACAATGGGCGCTTGTTTTCGGGGCAAACGGACTGTCGGACAAATGGGCCGATGGGGCACTTTTCGGACTATTGGTGTTTGAGAATAACAGGTGTTTGAGGGGCCGTCCCCTTCTCAACACCTAATAATGTACGACAAACACTACTACCTCAACAACCAAATAAAGGACAATATATGGCTTGAGATCGCCCAGCAGCTGGGATACGATGAAGATGGTAATGTAGCTGATATGCATTTGCTAACATTATATATTGATCACGGAATGGGGCTAGCCACAACAGCTAACGTTTAAGTTATTGTGTTGTATAATTAACGTTAAGCCCGTTAGACATTCTCTGTCTGTGTTTTTGTTGTGTGGACATGGACACTATTAAGAAGGAAACTAATTTGGCCTCATTGATGTAAATAGAACACGGCAACGTGGATAACCAGCACCGGTGTGCATAGTTGTCGTATTCCCGCACCGCATTTTTGCATCGCACTGGTGAGAAACGGCTTTTATTCCTTAAGCTATTGGTCTTTCTCACTTCCTGTCTTCTTCCTGATTTAGATATTCAGTAAGTACTTTATTGATACCCCTCATGTACAAAATAACTGTAATTTTTAAACCACAAACGGATTTAAAAATGGCACATCATGGCGACATATAGGATGAATTTAAAAGCCTAGTGATCCGAAGATGACTGCAGCTAATCAAAGGAATACGTCACGTTTTTAGTTTGCTTAATTTTTATGTAGGATGTCAGCAATCTTGTATAAACTAACACCAAAAAGAACGCAACAGAAGAAAAGCTGACTTGTAGGTATGAATGTGGAACCGCTCAGTTTTGCGTACAAATGTGCAATTAGATCTAAAAACAGCTGTACAAAAAATGGAAGATAAAAAAAATCTATATATAAATGTTTCGACCTACAAAATAGTACTTTAACTTGTTATATTTAAAAAGCAGTTTTACTGTAAGTAACCACTCACACACAACAAGAAAACCTCTGTTAATGCAACACTCCAAATACTGGTGGCCCTGATCTAATCCTCTGGGGGGATTAACCTCTAAGAGCAGGATATTCACTCATAAACCTTTGTAAATCTGAAACACATGAACTCTCTGGGACACATGCAAACCTCAATCTGTCTCTCCACTGCACATTATACACTATCTGTCTACTACAGCACACGGTGGCGGCCACAAACAAATTCTAATGGCCAGCATCCACCATGGCGTGATTTGAGTCAATCTGAGCCATTATTTATGCATCCAAACTGAACTATTTAGGTCACTATGTAAAGCATTTGACAACGGTTACCTTAACAACTTCACGGTCAATTGGAGTAGATGTATACAGTTCAGATCAGCCCTTCCCCTTTGAGTGTTATTATTTTCTTTTTGGTGAACTGGGGGAAAAGTGCAATGAGGCACACTGGGACATTATTTCCCCATATTGTTTCCTTGGCAATGGAAGAGAGGAGCAGCTTCAACAGTCAGATGTAATCTGGGCCGACTGCTGCAATCAGCTGGCTGTCCTGGGGAGACAGAATATGGCACATCTCTGCTCCGGTCCTGATAAAGGAAACCAAGTCACATCTATTCTATTAGGTACAATTTGAGTGTTCCTTTCGCATCAACCTTACAATATGCCACCTAATAGCACCCACAGTGTTCAGTCCATCTTGGTAAAAAAAGAAAGAAAGAACATTGGTAAAAAGCTGTGACATGTCCGGGCTGTCACACACAAGCATCGATCGCACGTCATTTCTATCACTAAGAGATGACTAATGCCGACCTTACACCAAATGACTTTTCAAGCGATTTCAATGTCGCAGACATATTTCCATTGTCGGAATAAAATCACAAAGAGTTTTGCAAGGGTAACGTGGTCATAAATAACAGTCCAAGCTGTCTTAAGTCAGTCTTTTTTTCATCTTGACGTTTTGATAAGATCAAACAGTTTAATTAGGGCTGTCAAAGTTAACAAGATAATAACGCGTTAATGCAAATTCATTTTAATTCTTTCGGAGGCCGTAGCGGGCTCAGTTTTAAAACTAGTGTGAAGATGCTGGTATCATATGAAAGTAGAAAAACCTAAGGAATCTATTGGTACTAACCATGTCATACTAGCTTGTCGCGAAGGAGGCTACCGTTCCAAACTTGCGCAAAATTTTGGTGAGGAAAAACAGTCATGGCCATTTTCAGAGGGGTCCCTTTACCTCTGACCTCAAGATATGTGAATGAAAATGGGTTCTATGGGTACCCAGGAGTCAACGGGGCTACTTACAAGCTAACGTTAGCTCCTGTAATGTTTGCTATTAGCCTACGAGCTAACCATACATTTCAGCTGAAGACTGCTGGCTTCAATCATATAAATCTGGCTGCAGTACTCTCTCTCTTTCTCTCATATATACACATGTGTGTGTTGATTTATATGATTGAAGCTAGCAATCTTAAGCTGAAACATACAGTTAGCTCGTAGGTTAATAGCAAAAATTACAGTAGCTAAAGTTAGCTTGCAAGTTGCCCCATTCCAGACAGTGGTTGGTTAGCTAGCTAGCTAGCTAGCTATAGCATACTCACCAGGGACTTTGAGGGCTGCAGCAATTTCTGTCCACTTTTTTCTCAGCAGTTTTCCTTCCTGTAAATTTCTACCAGGAGTAGGATGTGACATACCCTGCAAGATCCCCAGTCTTGCAAAATATTGTAGTCTGTGTCTAAAAACTCTGTGACTTAAAACACATTATCTTTAGATGTGAGAGACTTCAGTCTTTTAAAAGTCTTCTCGAAGCCTCCTAGTGTATGATGGGCATAAGGAAATAGAGCAGTGTAGACAGTTGTGTATCGGTAAATACTGCCAATGAAGCTCCAGTGAGTGTTTACGGTAAATGGAGGCCAGTGGGAATAGGGCTGATTCATTATTAAGGGTGTTAGCATTAAGACTGTCAAGTTAACATTCCTGTTTGGCCCTAATGTAATTGGGCCATTTCATTTCAGCCTTGATTTATGCAGCATTATACGGCATTAAAAGCCCAAGGCCTGTGGCTCATTTTCAGGGCTGCTGCGCCCTTAAAAACAAAAACGGCACAAGGATTTAGGAACTGATTTCAAATCAAGGTTGAAATCACAGAAATAGCTCTGACCTGTACTGTACTGAAAGTGAAAAGAATTGTGTCTCTCCTTGTCATTCGTACTTTAACTTGACTTTGTCACGTCTCTGGAGCAAAGCTCATAGGCACAAATTTGTAAGATATAGAAGAAACAATGATGAATTCATGTATTTATATGGTTAACATTTTTTCAGGGGCCTCAAGGTCTGAAAAAAGCTATCCTCGGTCCTTTGTTTCATTGCAGTAAATGTCACAAACTATAAATAATTATGTCCTTAAAGGTTCTCTAGACTTTGCAATTGAGATAAATTGTGAGGTCGCTGCCAAATCTCACCCGTTATTACATAGCTGTATGATTTCTTTCCCTCTGGGATCCCAACCATTCACACTGATGAGATTTACAAGCTTGCTTTGGAGGAAAAGTCATGTATCTTTACAGCGAAATTAATGTACGTTGAATTTAATTATATTAATCCCGACTCTATGCAGATTTGATTTAATGTAAAACAGGCCCCCGATGAGGCCGTTTGAAGTTTGGAAAATTAAAAAAGATATTTAAATATATATGTCCTCCCCGCCGACCCCCTCCCTTTCCCCACTTGGACGGGCTCTCTCGTGGAGTGGCTGTAATGAGTGGACGGCCTGCTGTCCCTCTGCTGGGTGTGGTGTGGGGGATTAATGAAGTGGTGGCTCACGAAGGAGATCCATCTGCGCCCAGACAGTCTTAATGAACTACCGAGGCCCAGACATGGCACTTTTACTGAGGCCTCCACTTATGGCTTATGACATGCTGAGGAAGCAGGACTGCTTTTGTTTTGAACGGGCTCGCCGTTAATGGTGACAAAGTGAACTTTTCAATCTACCAGAGTGCATTTCAGCCAGTATTATGTGCACTACACATAGCAATTTTGTCCCTTTCTATAGGGACTCATTTTCATTTCTTTGATGTGCCGCAGCGCCATCGCTGAGAATCTCAACCTGTCAAAGGAAGGGTGCCATGTTCCCTTCCAAAATATGATGGAAGGTTAAAAAATGATCTGCATATATATGTGGCTGTAAATGCACACTTAAGAACCAAGACTGTCATCTCTAATCATGCAGGCTCATACAAAAAATAGAAAGTCAGGTAAGGAAAACCTGTGCTCTCTTTATTTTACAGCACATCAATTATTGATTAATTATTAGTAAGATGACAAATAACAAACAGGATACAACAAAATACTACGGCTGTCAATCGATTGAAAAATATTTAATCGCAAATTAATCGCACATTTTTTATCTGTTCAAAATGTACCTGAAAGAGAGATTTTCCAGTGCTTGCTAGCTCCACCCTCTGGAAAGAGGAGCTGAAGTCTAACATACCTGTGTTGGGTAAAGGCAACAAGCTTATACAGCAAACACAAACTGAAGCAAGTTTTGCAAACACTGTCTGTCAATGCAATGTCATTTTAGTATCCTGTATAGGGCTGTTAATCAATATATAAAATAAATATAAATATTTAATCGCGATGAATCGCATGAATGTCCATAGTTAATCGCGATGAATCGCACATATTTTATCGGTTCAAAATGTACCTTAAAGGGAGATTTGTCAAGTATTTAATACTCTTATCAACATGGGAGTGGACAAATACGCTTGCATAGTTCCGGGTGCTAAGCTATGATTGGACAATCGCTGTTCAGGGGCGGGGTTTAGCGAGCAGTCAATTATTTTTAAATAAGAACATGCCTCTCATTTATGCTTATATAAAAGCCGTCAATAATCAATAATTTAGTTACTTAGTCTTTACAGTAATTACGTGCAACATTATCCTGCAATATGAATTTGGTGATGAGCGGTAATTTCAGCTAATTCCAGCTCTTACTGGAGGTCTTCATGAACAAGTGTTTTGTTTTCCCAAAAGCCTTTGTTATAATATTCAGTCTGATTTGGCTGACTGCAGCTTTAAAGTACTGTGTGTTGGTGTGTGTGTGTGTGTGTGTGTGTGTGTGTGTGAGACCGACCCAGCATGCAGTGCAACTGGAGCAGATCTGGTTTTTCATTAAAACATCTCATGACAAAAACCCGGACAGCTATTAACTCATTATTTCACGCTCAATAGGTTTCTTTCATTGAACTGAAAAGGACTGACATCAGCTGTTTGGTGGCGTTTCCTTTAGGGTGAATTCAGCTCTGTTATTTTCAGTCTTTACACTGTAGCACCCCCTGATGAAAAACTGTCACCTCAGTATTGCTTTTATTAGGCTGGATGCCGCCAGTCTGGGAAAGTGTGCAGGTTTTGCATCACCATAGGAAGATTCCAGTGTCTGCAGGGCTGGGAAACAGATTCGAAAAATTTCCGTACCTCTGAAAATAACGTTTTGTGTGATGAATATTTGCACAAATCCGTATTGTTTGATGAATACTGACAAAAAATGTATAGTATGTTTAGCTGTAAAGCTTTTGAAGCTTGCGTGTCAGCAAGAAGAAATGGCATCTGTTTTTTAAAATGGGTATTCACATCCAGTTGGGCGTGGTTGGGGCATCAGCTGTGGATGGGAAGAAAGGAGTGGCTCAGCTGGCCAGGGTGAGCAGCTTCAAGTGACTGAGTGAACCTGCTCCTGGAGTACACCTGACCCGTCGGCATCGCAGTGCTCTCGTGCTCGCAGTGGAGCTGGGCTCCCATCATGGCTTCAATTAGCAGTCCCACATACATTATTCAATGACACTTAAAGTCCAGTCCACAATCCAAGGTGCTGTGGCAGTGCCAACGGTCCATTTGTACCACGGCTGACAGTCTGAGCTCCCAGTCCAAGTGTTGTGTATGAGTGTGTGTCTCTGGCTGGGTATGACTGGACATGTAATGCAGGAAAGGGTAATGATTTAAACAAAAAGCTGGGTAATTGTAAGGGCAGATGATTTCATACCAATGCTTAACTTTGAGTGTGCTTTGAGTAATTGTAGCAAACATCCAGTAAGTTGTTGAGCACCCTTTTAACGGGATTCAAAGTGAACGGCTTTCATTAACCTACTAAATCGTCAGCTGCACCCCACACTGCTCCGTATCCTCATACAACGGTGCGGTTCATATGATGTCTTACGAATAGTTATTCCTAATTTTTCGCGTGTTTTTCTACGAATGTCCAACAAAACAATTGTCAATTTCCACTCATTACATGCATACAGTCTTTTCAAAATACACTTCCATCTTCACAGGAAACAAATTGGTTAGGTTTAGGCAACAAAATTACTTAGTTAGGTTTAGGAAAAGATTGTGATTTGGGTGAAAATAACTACGCTTGAAATACTTGGTTAGGTTCAGGCAACAAAATTACTTAGTTAGGTTTAGGAGCAGATCGTAGAAGTGGCGTTACTTAAGTAAGGAAGTTACATGACTCACATGGAATACTAACCACAGTCTCCTATGCGAAAATCTGGTATTTTTTTACCCAAAAATTTGCTCAAATCATAACATGGCAATCTCAAGCCCAACAGGCAACATCAGCTGTCAGTGTGTTAGTGTGCTGACTTGACTATGACTTGTCCCTTGTCAAGGGACCCCTTTGAAAATGGCCGTGCCAGTTTTTTCCTCTCCAAAATTTAGCGTAAGTTTGGAGCGTTATTTAGCCTCCTTTGCGACAAGCTACTATGATGGTTGGTACCGATGGTTTCCTCTAGCTCACTCTAGCTTTAAAACTGAGCCCGCTA